>OZ038520.1:20438482-20443482 GCA_964036315.1 Acanthosepion esculentum | reverse complement strand
AGCCTTTGATGGAAATTGGTCTACCGCAGAAAGAAATGGCAATGGGGAAAAATCTGCTTCGTCAGTCACGTATCACGCATGTCACATAACTGACTGATTTATACATGATATTTTATATTAAAAATTCGATACAAAGAATATTCTCACACCAAAAGTTCAACCACTAACCTTATTATAAAGACATACATTTTTAATTTAAGTAGTCGATTATTATGAACTATACTGAGAGAGATAGTAAGGTAACATATCGCTTAGAACTTAATAAGAAAGTGTGAAGAGTCACCATCGTCCACGTCCTAAAGTGACATGACAAAGAAAGATACGTTTTACGAATGATATAATATTAGAATAAAATTAGCAAGTTAGCTGGAGCAAGAAATAGCTTTAAAATGTTAATGCCTCCAAACGGAAACTGTCGCCTTTATATCATCTTACACAATATTTTTTTTACCTCCATTAACATGGCTGATGTTAACATCCAGAAGAAGGGTTCAGTGCTCTTTCTACGGTCTCACGTCTTCCATTGACATTAAGTAGAACCGTTATATTGAATTAGTTGTTAGGAAACTTAGTTTACTGGTCGTGCCAACCAGTGGTTCTCTGTGGCTTACCTGTGACATCTCCATAAATATTTTCTTGGCAATTGTTCTAATGAGTTTTCTTGTTTGGTACTCCGACTTCATAAAGCGTAAAACTAAATAGGCAGCTAGTTATCATTGTTTTACTGTTGAAATTTCAAAATCTGACTGTAAGTTCTATGCTAACAGTTTCTTATCTAGCATTTCCTAACGTTTTCTCATTTTTTTTAATTCGTAGTAACCCCTGGCTTCTTAGTGGCTTTATAGCCTTGCTTGGGGTGAAATGATTAAAAAACTTTTCGAACGTCTATCCCGACAGATCTAATATTATCAAAAGTGAATATAGCTGTCTACAGGTGGTAACAATATTTTATATTACATTATTAAAATATGCCAGTAATATATATATATATATATATATATATATATGTATGTATGTGTGTGTGTGTGTGTGTGTGTGTGTGTGTGTGTGTGTGTGTGTCTGTGTGTGTGTGTGTGTGATAAAATATAGTTTCAAGTTATGCTATATGGGTAAAAGTGCTCATTATTCGGTATAAAGCGTGCTAGTATAAATATAAGAATGGACACTGATATAAACATTGTGTGGCAACAGTCTGTTTCGTGTTATATGCAATCTTCAGTGTATTGAGTGATAGCTCGACTATTTATATATGCTGGTCAATAGAGCATCAGGGGAAGTAAGGTTTTTTAAAAAAAAGAAAAATATTACAATCACCTACGGTTGCATCGAAAGCATGACACAAATAATAAAATAGCACAAAAGAAAAATACGCAATACATCACTTACACAAGCCAAAGTGTTGAGTCTTGACTCAATGTTGAATCTCGCCTATTGCATGGAATAATAATGCAACACAAAATGTACTTAGAACAAGAATGTATTATAACAAGAAAGTGTACACAATAAGTACATATAGTATTTCTGTATATTTCTGGGAAGACGTTCCTGGAGAATGTGTTGACTAGTCGCAGTCGATCAGAGTCTCTAGTTGGATCTCGTGATTCCACTCCCTCGTCTTCCGGTACCAACCACTATTTATATAGTTGGTAGTCACCTATGCAGATTAGGTGGATCCCACCACAACACAAAGCCAAGGTTAACTGCAGAGAAAAGGATGAATTTTCATTAAACGCCCCCCCCCAGTACTCGGCCTTGTGGAATTCTTCTTCAGTCCTTATCCAACAAACGAAACTTTGCTAGCTTCTCTCTATTTTATCGCTATTACTATGCCAGATGTTCAAACAAGTAACATTCCTTAATTCTACAAATTCAAACCTTCACAACCCGCCATGCCATGTTTCTGGTGGCAAATCATTCCCATTCCAGTCATCTTCCTATATTAAGTTTAGTAAATAATATAGACAAGTTTTGTCTATTTATTTTAAGTAAATTCCTTTCATATTGTCTGATAAGCTTAATCACATTATCACTGAAACAGGAAAGGAAATCACCATATTGATACATGTTTTTTAATCCTATCTACGCTTTCGACTTGCATAAGCCATCATCAAAGATGACAATTACATTTCAATATATCAAACAATACACGGGCGAAACAATAATGATAGTCTGTTTTTGTTGCATGAAGATTTCCAAGCAACCACAATCTCGTGTATACGAGACGCGGAAGCGAAAATCGCACCGCAGCTCGTAACGTCACACATGACCACGCGAGAGTGAAAACGAGAAGTATTAAGTATGGGAAGCCGTTGGTATAAATCAGTGGCTTCTGTTATCAATTATAGACATTTAAGAATATTTGTGGAGATTTCATAGTTTACTTTGTTCAGGTTAGGTTTCATCTGTTGTATGTATATAGCTTCAAGAATTTTTAGTTTTTGTTTATTGTTTTCATGTTTAAGTATATTTGTGTTTTCAACGAGGATTTTCCGGAATTGTGTATGCGGCCAGGCATGTTGTTTTAAATGCCTAAAAATGTTAGTTATCATTCAAATGTAGTGTCAAGCGTCGTGAATTAGGATATTACATCGAAAACATGTTAAAATCGCTACTCAATTGCAGTCGTGTTTCGATGCGTATCAAATGCATCTCATCAGGCGATTGTAAGTTACTGGCTAATGAACGATTTATTTAGATTTATTTAGCAAAATTATTTATTTAGTAAAATACAACCTCTTTTTTGAAAAAAAAAAAGATAAGAAAAAGTGGATTTATAGGGTTTGTGGACTTTATTCAAATCAACTAATCGAATATGACCAATGTTAAATTTAAACTAAGTGAGGAAGCAAAAATTAAGAAATTATTTTCCATAAATGGGTCATGACCCGTAGATTAGCAGTCAATGGTAGCACAGACGTTAAACAGGAGCGGAGGTTAATTGATACATTTTTTACAAATAGAAAGATAAGTCATATATGGTGTAACACAGTTCAACTAAAATCTAGGAAAAAGTATTGTCAAATTCCAAGTTTAACTGAATTGCAAGACAAAAGGTAGAAATGAAAGTATTTACACAGAGAAAGCTGACTTGTGACGTCTAGTGTACACATGGCTCCAGACACTAATCAACCTCGTGGATAATAATGAGATTTAATAAATCGGTATTGATTTGAAGCCCACGCACTATACTTGTGTCAAAGTACCTGCGATTGTTGTTAATGTTTTTATGTGAGTAGAAGCCCATTGTAAAATAATCAAGATAGTACTGTGCGATCTCATCAGATAAGAGGTAAATGCTAGTTAAATTTTTTTTTTTAATGTTCACCCAATACAAAGCCAATCAAAGTCGAGAATTACGTAGTCGGATTATTGTATGGTTAAAGGAGGTAAATTAAATCCGATCCGTTCCAGGCCCCCAAAACCGTTATTTTCCTAAAAGTCACCCCTATTTTTGTATTTGTGCGTTTCTTATATGCAAAAACGTGTGAATAAACAAGAAGTATAGTTCAAAACAATAAGATCAAAATAAAAAATTGTAAAGAAATAAGCTGCACTAAACAATGAATTCCAGACGCGCCATAGGCCAACTAACGGAGAGAGAGAGAGAGAGAGAGAGAGAGAGAGAGAGAGAGGAGAGAGAGAGAGAGAGAGAGAGAGAGGAGAGGAGAGAGAGAGAGAGAGAGGAAACATGACCATGAGCGGCTAGTCTATTCTATGAAGCCGAAGGTTAACTTTATCACTTAATTTTTAATTTATTTTTTAAATGTTTTACATTTTATCCATTACTGTAACAATTTTTTAAATTTTAATTTCTTTTATTTATCGTCGATATATCCTTTACAGTCTCGCCAAACCCATTACACCTACGTCTTCCTAATGTTTGTTCTTCTTTAATAATTTCCCGCTTTACCTTAAGCGAAATCATACGTTTCGGTTTTTCACCACTCGGTGTCACTAAAGGAATTTTGCAAAATAACGGTAAAAAAGATACAACATAGATTATCCCAAGGCGATGTGGACACGTGTACTACGGACGGAAATACTCTTGGAGTTGGCGCTAACTGCGGCAACTAGCGGATGCGTAACTGAAGCTTGCTCGTATCACAAAATTCATCTTGTATCTCAAAGCAAGTTACCGGCCGAATTCTGGGTCGTATCTCCAAAAACTCGCATCTCAAGGCATTACTCTCTCTCTCTCTCCCCCTATATATATATATATATATATATATATATATATATATATATATATATATATATATATATATAATAAATTAACTGATTTAAAATGTTTTTTCCCAAACTTCGCCTAAGGAGGAAATGGAACTAATATCTTTAATTTAATAACAAAATTAAATTCGAAGCTTTTAGATTCCATTTTTGAAACATGGTTATTACTGTGTAGCGAAATTTTTTTTTTTAAAAATCAGTTAATTTATAATATTAATGCATTTACATTGAGCACTATTGTGCAAAAATAAAAATATCTATAAGAACACCGGATTATGCATCTTACTGTTCTTTCTTTTGATATATATATATATATATATATATATATATATATATATATATATATATATATATATATATACACGGAAAAATCCTAAGGAGCCAGGCAAACCTATCTAGGTTTCACCTAAACGCATCTTCAGGCTAAAATTTCCCCTGAAGATCCATTTAGGTGAAACTTAGGTAGGTTTGCCTGGCTCCTTAGGATTTATTCTAGTGTATCGCTCTAATTAGCGTATTGAGCACTCTAAGTCTTAGTCTTTCTACTCTTTTTTTCTTTGGACTAAGGGCTTAAAGCACTTGGCGATTTGTTTCGTCTTGTTCTGATGTTTTTAGTTTTTTTCTTTTTTATTTCCAATATTTTCCTCGGGTACCAATTTGTCTTGACTTATCTGCAAGTTGAGCTATCCGAGGTTTTCCAAACGAGTACTACTATTAATATATATATATATAATTATTAAAAAAAATATGATTCCTTCGCTACATAAGAGTTC
>OZ038520.1:20330982-20433482 GCA_964036315.1 Acanthosepion esculentum | reverse complement strand
CCTGCAAGTAGCCAGACGTTCATATATCTATATAACATTCGATGAGAAAAGTTTCATCAACAAATCCATTTAAACGCATATACACAAACGCGTACACACACATACGTATAGATATATATTTAATAAACTATTAATACATATTTATATCTAAAAATTTGCACTTGATAAATATATGTAATCAAATGCATATTGCTATATGTAATCAAATGTATATTGCTATATGTAATCAAATGTATATTGCTATATGTAATCAAATACATATTGCTATATGTAATCAAATGCATATTGCTATATTAAATAAAATGCATATTGCTATATGTAATCAAATGCATATTGCTATATGTAATCAAATGCATATTGCTATATGTAATCAAATGCATATTGCTATATTAAATAAAATGCATATACATTGCTTTAGAACAACTTTAAAAGCGAACCGAAAATATATACATATATATCCATGTGTTATTTGTAGTTATATGCGCCTACTTATGTATATATATTTGTATATTTTTATGACTTCAAACTTTATTTTAGTAGATATCCGTATTTGAGTAGACGTTCCGTTTATTTTAAACAGTGTTTTATTTCGTCTACCGGCCTGCCTGAACATTCGAGAAATCTTATTTATGCAAGCATTGAATGTATACTCAAATATGGGTATCCATTAAAAATAATGTCTAAAGTAATACAAATATATTGGATTAATGAACAGAAATCCATGATTATTTTTTCTGGTGTGGAAGTGCAAAATATAAAATCAATCAAGCTAAGCAACAAATCTGTGTGTGCCTGTGTGTGTGTGTGTGTGTTTAGACAGCATATCTTCATTCAAACATGTTTCATTAAATAATATAGACGTATTATGTCGATTTAACTTTATAATAATAATCATTTCTAGTTCTCTAATCAACTTCTTGATATTAAGTTAAAATTCATCACGGAAGGCGCCGTAGTTTTTTTCTTACCGAAGTATTTTCGATCGCCACCGAGATCATCCTCAGGAGGGTATTTCAGACAAACTTATTGTAAATATGATCGTTGCAATGGTGATTTTTGAAAACTGTTATAATTATTTTAAATTTTAAATTTACCAGTAGTTTTTTTTTTTTCAAAACAAGGGTTCACAGTGTAAGGGGTGGCAACCAGAAATAGTAGAAATGCAAAATCGCTTTAAATGTTTGTCAAATGCATTTCAAAACGTTGCTGCTGCACTTGTAATAAATTTTGTTTACTGTTGGTTGGTTGCTTTTAATATAGAGGGACTCGAGAATTTCAAGATTTTGTTTATTTTCTTGGTGTATTATATTGGTGTTGTCAACAAGTTTTTTCCTATATTGTAAAGGTAAACAGGAATATGCCTTTAAATGATGAGCAATAGAAGTTGTATTCGACACATGAAGTGTAAGATGTCTTGATAATATTGTGATCGTCAAACCAACATATGCACTTACTTTTTTGGACATTTAAACTGATATACACTGTTGGTCTTCATAATATAAATAAAACTCTGCCATCTTGTACTCTCTTTTCGTGTGTGCATCCTAAGCAGACTCTTTTTGGAGCTGATTATTTTAATTATTATAATATTCTGTCATTAATGACTTTATGGGATCGGTATTGTTGGACACTTTTTGCTGAAAGCAGTAAGCCCCTTTACACTGCCACCATTTTTTCTCGTGACATCAAACACATTTATGTTTCACTGGTGAACCATTTTGTTGTTTTTTTGTTGTTGTTTTTGTTTTTTTAAGTGAGTTTAGTTGTTGTGTGCATGATATGCAAGCACCAGCTGCACTTTTACCATCTTGGACTTGCCTGGGGTTATAAAGGTACTCATTTTCACACATTACATTTACCGACTGTCTGATGAATCCGTCAATGTATATATGAGGTATCTTTAGGCAGAAAATTTGATTAAAAAGAACCGACATGGTCTGTCTGTCTATTTTGTTATTATATTTGTCATGTTTTCAGATAAAATGCTGAGTATTGTGTTCGAAAAGGATGATGAACTGTATTTTGCTATTTTTTTTTCAAGTATTTTCGACTATTGCAGTCATTATCAAGAACCAATGTGGTGTCTGTCTATTAGTTATAATTCCTTTGTCTCTAACTCATTGGATGAAGTGAAATAGTGATACAAAGACGAATGCGTTTGGTGAATATTAACTGATATGAATTATCGCCTAAATATGGAGAGTGGAATAACTAGAATCTAATGCCCAGCTTCGAAAATAGGCTACGATCAAATTTCCGAGAAGTATTCTGAGACTGACAACAGACACCTGAAAAAAACCTGGAGGGTACAACGGTCGAAACTTTGTCAGCATAATATCTAAGATTAGAATGCTGATTCTAATTGCAAGTTATATAATAATTTACAAATGCATATGTATACATAAACATGCAGAATTTTAGATTCCAATTAAAAATTAAAATGATTTGAAAATACTTTGAAGTATAATGTCAGGTTTTTATTATGCATGTCACGTCACTCTCTGATGTCCTCTGTGATAGTAAATACAGAAATATTTTCTCAGATAAAAATAGCTTACACGGACAGTGATATGGTTCTTTTCACAAATTCTGAGACAATCGAAGCCTGCGGTAAATGAGGAATTTGTAAAAGAGACTGGTGCTATACAAAGAAAACTACAACACATATCAATTCTGTATTTAATCTCCTTCGAATTAGTCTCCTTCTGAAACCATACATAGAAGAATTCATTGAACTCATTTTTGGAGATGGTGAGCAACTACCTCGTCACATTCTCTTGGGTGTCCTAGATGTCTAAAATTCTTGATCCTTTCAAGTATGATTTGATTTTTTGGGGGGAGGAAAAAGTCACAAGGGGCGAGATCTGAGGACTATAGTAGTTATTGGACTTGGCGAATGTTGTGCTTTGCCAAAATTTGCTCTACACGCCATGGTCAAAGCGTTTAAGAATACATGCATGAGAAAACTCCTTGGCATCTTCTATTAGAAACATAAAACCAATGAGTTTGTGCGGAAAAGGGTTGAATGTTTTGTGGGACACCAGGAACCTCTTCTCGCCACCTTCAAACGGAGAAAAATGTCGTGGTTTGGACAAGTTACAAGGCACGACAGACCATCATGCAAGATACCGTTGAAGGTGGACGTATGTGAGGATGCCAATGTAAAAACTGCTGGGACTGTCAAACAATGTACAGGTATGATTATACCAGAATTGCTAATGGCTGCCGTTGATAGACCGTTGTGGAGGAGATATAGAGTGGTTTCTGCATTCGGATCCCCCACCACCACGATTACAAAAGTCAAGTGAGTAATGATGATGATGATGATGATGATGATGATGACGACGTGTTTTATTGCACAAACATTAAGTTAAATTAATCCAAAATATACGCCACAGAAACATTTAATTAATGTAATGTCTCATATCTCTTAATAAGTTTGTTATAAAATACGGCAAGGGCGTGTGCTGTGGTTGAGAGAAACACCTAACTGATAGCTCTCTCAAGAACTACAGTGTAACAGGCAGAGGAAGGAAAGAGACGTGAGGAAACAAAAACAGTACTATCTCAGAAATACCAGCACGGTAACTTCAGGAACAAACTATACGAGAGATCGACTTCACAAGACACAGAGTCTTGCCAACTGCTAACTGTCCACTGCAGGTTTTCCTGTCACTTTAACTGACAAGAGACAGTTGACAGAAACCCTGGTCTAGACAAATAGTAGAGAGGTCCGTATCTGCACATGTCAAGCTGTTCTGCTTCTAATGGGGAAATCCATGTGTAAATGGTTTTGATAGACATGTCCGCACGCGACCCGACGCCTCTTTTGCGTCTGTAATGTCGCCCGTTATTATTTTATAATTTTATTTATTAATATAGCATTTCTTTACGATCATTAGACTTTAATTTATTTACTTTGTTAAGAGTTTTACTCTTTCAACTTTTTAATGAAATTATTGTTGCTTTGTTAATACTTTATAGATATAAATTTATATTGTCAGTCTAGCCAAAAATTTAAGAACTTCCAACATTTTTAACAATAACAAATAAAAAAAACCCTCAATAGTTTAAAATAAAAGGCTCTACATATTTCAATGCATTATATTTATTAAAACAGAATATTTTCTATTACAGTGTAACCCGGATATAAGAGAGTTGTCGGGACCGGAGAAGTCTCCTATATCCGGGTTTCTCTTATATCCGGGTTTGGTCTATTTTATATACATTAACACAAGCTCTAATTTGGGACCAGATAAAATCTCTCTTATATCCGAGTTTCTCTTATATCCGGGTCTCTTATATCCGGGTTACACTGTACTTCAATATGAACTAGTATTTTACTTGGTTTCTTTTCACCTTGATAATCGCTTCAGTAGGACAAGGTATGCAAAAATATTGGACTATGAGCTATAACACACTAGAAATATTCTGCTAAAATCCAAGTCATCCATAAATCATTGATAGCGTCCACAAGATCGTTGGTGTTTCTCTGCAACCTCATTCTTATCAGACTCTTTTCTATGGGATTGAGATCAGCGCTGTTGGCAGAATGTTCCAACGTAGTGAACTTGGACCTAAGATATTATTGTATTTTCTTTACTTTGTAACACGGGCACCATACTATAGATGTGAAATCAACATAAATGTGAATATCGAGTATATCCCGAAATACTACCGGAAATCTTTAATTATTCATGGTTGTTCCAGAGCTGGTTTACAGGATCTTAACTGAAATGCATTGACCAATCTGCGAGAAAAAGTCCTACGAATCACATCTGTACCCCTGAGAAGCAGAGGAGCGCGAATGATTTTGACATAAACTTGTTGGAGATCTTGAAACAATGGATTTTATGACACGATCATCTCTAGGAGTTGATTTTTCGGGACATTCTTTTTTCTTTTGGTCTAATTAAAAACCATTAACCGGATATTTGCCGATAGCATCGCGAACTACATTACCGCTACAACACACCTGTGCCGAGTTTTGCAATATGAGCACACCTGTCTGCATAATGTTACTCTTTGAGGTCTTTGAATGCCAAAAGGTGAGGAATTTATGTTTATTTTATTGATTAAAGCTTTCTGAAAGATATTCTTTACAACAACATTACAGATTCCGAACTAGCTAAAACTTACAGTGTTTTAAAATTGAAGATGTAACTTTGAACTTTTACAATTAATCCTGCAATAATAGAGTTATTTTTTTACCAAGGTAGTCATAAACTTTTGGACAAGACGTTAATTATTAAAAAGTGTTAGCTGACATTTGAATAAACTTGATTAATCAAGTATCAGCTACATGTTTACGTAAAAACAGGTACTAAAGATCAATTTACTCATTAGTTATCAGTATGAAGCATAATTACCTTTTGATTTGAGTAATTAATTAGCTTGTCTTTCAAAACATATTTCTATAAACACCTGGAATATACCGAACTTAATATTTCTACATTTTTATTCTGTTCTTACCTAGATCGAATGCACAAACATATATATACAAAGAATTATGGAAAAAATCAGAAAAATCTTGTTTTCTTGCTCTATATATACAGAGTCCACCAAGAAAAGTATATTAACAATTCGGGAAGGAAAAACTTGTCTTTCGTAGTTTTATTAAATTGCGATAACACTCTTTACTGTAGTATTTTGTCGAGAGATGGCCTTACCCCCAAGGTTGTAAATCAACAAGTCTTAAAATATGTTATGAATTGTAAAAAAAAAAACGAACATATTTTGTCTAATAATTCTTATTTCACATTTTTCTGAAACGTCCTACGAGGCTGGCATCCCGTTCCCACCCCTTCACCGTTGAAACTGTTAGATGTAGACGTCTCTTCTACTCCAATAGCTTCATGTCTCGCACATCTCGCCTGTGGAACTCCCTTCCTTATTTCTGTTTCCCTGACAAATATAATCTCCAACTATTTAAGTGTAATGTCAATCGACATCTCCAGTTGCCTTGATCTATCCACTTCCCTTCTCCACATCCTTTCACCTTTCATTCCTATCTGCTCTCGCTCCAAATCTTCTGTAACCCCCTTGCCTTGATCGATCCACTATCTTTCTCCACATTCTCTCCTTTACCACTCCTATCTGCTCTTCCTCCAAACCTTCTGTAACCCCTTGCGTGCTAGTGGCTTCCAGCCTTGCTTGGGGTGATAAGCTTAAAAAAGAAAAGAAAAAAAAAGCAGATGACATTTGTGTGTGAGTTTCGGTGAGGATGTATTGTTATGGCTTTAGAACATTTGAATTGTTATTATTTCCGAGTCAATGAATTATTTGGTTGAGTCATAAACGATTACTGATTTTGATTATAATTTCAATCTACAAAAATAAAGTACAGTTACATTTTATTTAATTATATATTCCCCATTATTTGTAATGACTGATTGTTTCTTACCAGGCTGCTTTTCGATACCTTCTGGGTAAAATTCCGCAGGTTTTGATGCGAAAAGTCTTCTATGGATTCTTGAATCTTCCATTCATTAGATTTTTTTTTTCTTTTCAAAGAGTTTTGCTGTGATGAAAAAGGTTAATAATTGGTAGGTCAGTATTATGGATGAGATAGAACAGACCAAACAAGTATAAAAATATTTTCTTTATTATTCTTGCTAGATATGGCTTTGCGATTATATAGGGAGAACAATATTATATATGTTAACGAACATGGTGTACTTTTAAAATAATTTATGGACAGTTTGCAGCTGCTGGACGTATAAATGTGCATTTATTGGTTCAATGCGTTTTTCAGAACTCTAAATGAAAAATACCTCAACGATCCTACCAGAAACACAATATATACTTTCTTCCATGGAGATCTGCTTTTGGGGTCAGCTGTAGGGATTTATCCTAGTCATTACACTGCCTTTTGCGTTGAACGTTTTCGTGTATAATCAACTGTTTACTGCTTGTGATTATATATTTAAAGAACGGTTAGTTAAGATCATACATTCGACATTACAACTGGTTCCCAAAAAAGAAATTAATTGCGAATAAACCTAATATTTTACAATATTTCCCCACTCTCCTGATTGTTTTATATTTAATTATTTGTTATTTAATTTTAACAATATAATAAAAAATAATTATAAGAATAACTTTATTCTTTTAGCACTGAATTCATAATTGATTTTAAAATTGTTATTATGAATTTTGCAATCTTCCGACAAAAATTCTTTATGCTTTGGAGTAAGATAATACATATTCTCCTTTACGTGTTTTTTATACTTTTAATAATGTCATAACATCAAAAACATTCATAGATTGTTTTATGTTTTATGTATTTATGTATTTATTTTCTAGCGATACATTTTTTAGTAATGCTCTTTGTTTTTTTTAAATATATTTTTTGTAATTTGGGTATAATAAAGTTACATTTCTTTCGGTTTATTTTCATAAAACAAATTTCGAACGTGAAGTTTAAAGTAACTATTAATAACATTTGGAACTGATTAACTTCATTTCCTAACAGTAATATACCAGTTCATGATGCATTTTTAGCGTTTTCTATTTATTTTACTAACATGATAAACAATTATAATTTGTATCGACTTAAAATCTTTTGTTATAATTACATTATTCTTTATTTAAATCTGGAAATTATAAAGGTTTCCAAACTAATTGAAAAATTAACGATTTAACAGCTTCTATTAATAAGACAGACGAATGATCAATTTTACTCCCAATTAATAATAACAACGCGTCTTGCTGATTTGATAACAGTGAAATAATTTAACGTCTTAGAGACTCTAGTTCTAACTGTTACCACTGTGCCAAACCTGTAAGAACAAAGCCTGATATTAGGCGTCACATAACTCCGCCTAAATGCGCCCCATAAATAGCAGAAACATAAAACATCACAGAGGAACTTAACAGACCAATCATAACAATTTCCTCAGTGGCTATGCAATGTGACTTGACCATCTGAGCCCACTTTAAGATGTTTTATTGTACTCGGTGGTTTCGTAAAACTTTCACCTCTCAAGATAATTCCTTTGGTTCATTTCAGGATTTTGTTGCCATCTGGCACGCGATATTCCTCGCGAGATGTTGCTGGTCAATTTCACTGTGGAAATTTCACCGGGAAAATTTAATTACATTTTTTTGTGACAAAATTAAATCTGTTTGCTTTTTAAATAATGAAGTAAAACGTGTTTATATTTTAATGAAAATTTATAGCCGCTGTCTTTTTTCAAAAATTGAAACTCACTGTCTTACGGTACAATATATATTTTATTGAACAAAGATTGTCGAGAGTAAAGTAATACTAAGTATCCTCTAAACGAATAATATAGTAGTAATGCAACATATTTTTTACATTAAATTTCACTCTGTACAAGGCCTGGGGGCCACTCGATGTAGAGGGTTATGTTAAGGGGTAGTTTATATGAATAAGGAGGGAAAGATAACGGTTGATTCTAGACTTGAACAGATTAAGATTGTGATAATCGAGAAAACATCCTCTTGGGAGTCTGGTCCATAGGGCAGTGGTTCACAAGAAGCTGACTGAGTGGAATTTACTTCTCACCGATGAAATACGGAGTGAATGAGGGTGGTCCGCTATTATGTAAGTGGCATGGCAGGTCCTAGCTGTGAAGGTCATACCTGGTGGGACCAGGAGATGCAGTTTCTCCGAACACTTTTTATGGTAGTAGCAATAGAGCAGTTAGAGGCTCGTCCCAACTCGCCTGTAAGAGAGAGTTTAGAGGGTGTGAAATAATTCTTCTCCAATAATGGCTCGGATACACTTTTGAACTCTATCAAGACCAGAAGTGAGATCACCACGGAATTAAATTCACGGTAACAAGTCTCCTACCCCATTTTGAAAATAGGAGAGCGGATGAACTACAATCGTGGTAGCAGTGTGTGCGACTAGGGTAAGGTAGTCTGGCGGAGACCATTCCTCTTAATGATGGTTTTGAATTCAGATGTGTCTTTCTCCTAGACTGATTGTACTACCAAGTTTAAAGAACTCAGTCTGCCTTAATATTTATGGCTAGAAAAGGAGGGATTCATACCTTTTCCAAAGGCATTGGAGAGAAATTAACAAAATCGATTAGAATCTGCAAAAGAGCTCGACGGTTTTACTTTTTACTCGGATTACTGTTTTATTATCTAGTGATTTCTAGTAACATATTAAAAAAAATGTTGCGCAAAAAAAATCTTACATTCAAAAACAAAGAAAATTTACGTTATCTAAATGTTGATAGGTTGCCATAAATATTTCACATACTCATCATTTTAAACATCATTTAAATCATTTTAACCGATGAAGAATTCAGGTAATAGCCTAAAATAAATTATATATCATTCACACAATCTTTAAGATTGGCAATATAACCCAAATGAAAGATTTCGTCAATCAAATCATAATTGTAAAGCGTTGAGGATAACATGTAACTTTTGATTCCTGTGAAACAGTACCAGAAAAATCAGATACACTAATTTTCAAACTATATAAATATAGAAAATATAGATAAATAAAGTTAGAATGTGTGAAACGTTGTAATCCGTTACAAATTCTTATAAAATATTCTATAACCACCCAGGAGTCGCTTATCTACAGATTCACACATCTATGAACGATAATATAAAATCTATATAGTCAATATTGTCTAGGGAAATAGAAGCTTTTCTATGACTTAGAAACAAGGAAAAGAGTGCTGAACTGTTATATAATATATATGCCAGAGAAAGTTGGATAATATCCTCACTGTTGAAGAAGTGACTTGAAGCAACAGAAATGTGTTTCCACAGAAGAATGCTGACAATACAAGTGACTGAACAAGTCAGCAATGACGAAGTTTTAGTGAAAATGGAAATAAAAAGGAAAGTTTATTTAACATGAGAAAGAGACAGCCGAAATGTCTAGGGTACCTAATGAGAAAAGAAGGTTTGTAGAATCTGAAACTTACTGAAGGCACGAAAAACAGAGATGAAACAATGTATAGCCTTATAAAACTCGTGTAAATGACTGTCAGAACAGGGTTTAGGAGAGATAGCAAAAAGAAAACATTTACTAAATCCTACAAAGGACAGGAAATTGTGGTAAGGTATGATCGCCAACGTCTTTAAAGACACGGCATAATGAAGAATAATGTCTAGGAATGTAAGATTATTTAATGAAAGTGTTTTTGCCCATTGTCACCTCACTTGGACATTTGACACCCTAGAAATTTACCTGAATATAATTGGCTGCAGGAAAATAAAGTTTATGCCATTCAAAAAGCAATTTGCATTAAATGAAATCATGTTTTGAGCGAAATTTGAACTTTGCCATACAGGAACCGTTTTACTTGCTGGAACCTTAACTTCATTCCAACCTTAGTGTTTCTTTTAAAACTCTTAACTGGGATCAGTCAGTTATGTGCCATGTGTGATACACGCTTAGTTTTTTATATAATTTCTCGCGCGATCGAATAAAGTTTTTCTTTTCAGAGGATAAATTATATAAAAACTGTCTGAATGTTCTTTTTATCCGAGCGCTTTCGGCTATACATTTAGCCATTTTCAAGGATTATATTTCAACTGTCAGAATTAGAAATAGAAATAGTTTGTTATTCGGACAGTTTTTATATAATTTATCCTCTGAAAAGAAAAAACTTTATTAGATCGCACGAGAAATTATATAAAAAACTAAATAAAAGCACCTTGTCAGTCGTTTTTAATGAAACGTGCATGAAAGAAGGATTGCTGCCTAAATACACAAATATATGTATATATATATATATATATATATATATATATATATATATATATATATATTAATGCAGGTTTGGGCGTCAACCTTTCTTTTAAACATCTTTTGTTAAATATGACAGACGAAGAAAATTAAATTAATTATTTAGTTAGTTTTTCCATTGTTCTTGCATTATTCCGTTTAGTGAGAGTAAGGGACGTAATTGTCCATATTCTTCCACTTGAAATTTTTGAAGTCATGTTTTGACTGTTTAAGAAACGTTCAAATGACTTATCTTGCGACCGATTTTAAGTTTCGCATATATACCTCTCCTCGGGGTCCGATGAACATATATATATATATATATATATATATATATATATATATATATATATATATATATATATATATATATATATATATATAGCGCACCTTATACATAACAGAAAGCGCTTGGAAAGAATTCGTACAATTTTTATATAATTTATGTCATGAAAGGAAAATTATGTGAACACATGAGAAATTTCATAAAAACTCAACAACCACGTCTTGTCAGTCGTTTTCAACGAAACTTGCATAAAAGAGGGATTGCTGCCCAAATGCATAATTTATATATATATATATATATATATATATATATCAATTATCTGGTGCAGGTTCAATTTACATTACGCGAATCATTCATACGAAAAGCATATAATATCTGCTTTTCGTATGAATGATTCGCGTAATATATATATATATATATATATATATATATATATATATATATATATATATAAAGAAATATAGTCTCAAAGTGTGCTATATTTATGGGATAAAGTGCTCAATATCAGAGATAGAGCGCGTGTAAATATAAAAGTGGATATGGTAGTCAGCACTTAGAGGCGACAGTCTGTTTCATGCTAGTGCAATCGTCAGGCTGACGATTGCACTAGCATGAAACAGACTGTCGCCTCTAAGTGCTGACTTCCATGTCCACTTTTATATTTATATATATATATATATATATATATATATATATATATGAATGATTCGAGTAATATATATATATGTGTGTGTGTGTGTGTGTGTGTGTGTTTGTGTGATTATTTATTCGAAAATTATAAGATAAAAATGTTATAAAATCACTACAAAAATAGCCATTTTGTTTCAACACTTCTGGTGTCTTATCAAGTGATGGTGTTGAATGTAGAATATATTAGTATTATTTAAATATACTTTTATTAATATATATATTCATGAAAATATATTTAAATAATATATATATATATATATATATATATATATATATATATATATATATTAGTATTATTTAAATATATTTTTAATATATATTCATGAAATTTATTTAAATAATACAACACACACACACATACACACACACACACACACACACACACACATATATATATGTATATATATATATATATATATATATATATATATATATATATATATATATATATATATATATATATATATACACACGACACACATATATGGTGCGATTGGTAATTATATTAAGTAATACAAAAATCTCGTTAAAAAAAGACAGGAGTTGCATGTAGGAATGACATGTTTGGGGGCGGAAATTATCGGTTTGTCATTCTTGGTTTATTTGGACCATATTGAAGAAAGCATTGTCTTTGCTAGAAACCCGATTGACATCTCACTCCTCTTCAAGTCAACCAATATATATTACCAAACTTTGTCATGTTACCCACGTTGTTTACGACTCCCTTACAACCTTGTTGCCTGCCACTTTACCGCAGGAAAAGTCAATATCAGTAATCTTGGATTAGACTCGAATTTGACCAGAATAGATAGCAGCTAATGAGGATGAAGCTCACAGGTAAGGATCGGCTAGATTATCGTAATAACCTTTGCTGCAATACAGATGACTCTGGGATAAAATTATTTTGATATTTTTATTCAAATGTTACAGAAAGTCATACAAGGGAAGAAGAAAGAACCTCAAAGCAATTTCTTTTATTGTTCACACAATGCAAGGCTCAAGAGCCACTCAATGTAGACGATTACTGAATGGGGATGATTTATGGGCATAAGTATTGTAGATTATGAGGTTATGTAGGATAGATAACGGTTGATCCACGACTGATGATGTTAATATTGTATAAATTGGAGAAGCCTCATTTGGAGGCCTGTATTATAATATAACTTGGGGAGCTGCTGGAATGAAATTTCTTTCTGATCAGTTGATGGGAATGGGAATAAGTCACTCTTTATCTGTAAATGCCTGAACTGATGAAACCATGTAATGTAGTTTGTCAATTCGTAATGGAAATAGCCACAAATGCTTGCGACGTTGCATCTGTAGAAGATGGGATATAGCACGAAAAATAATTCATCACCTACAAGGCTGCGTAAACACAAACTCTGTCAAGGCTGGGCACATAGGATTGGGAAGCTGTAGCCCAGATATGGCATCAATACTCCATTTTGGTCTGATCTGACTCTTGAAAAAGCAGAATATGGCAGGAGTCAGATAATTTCTGAAACATTATAAGGAGCTGATAATCTTTTTAGCATATTTAGAGATGGATCGTTTATATGAATTCAATTTAAGGTTTAACTTCAGACCCGACGAAAGCTCAAGGCAAGGCGGCCTATTTGGAAGTGTAATTATGACTGTCGAAAATTCAATGTTTTTCGGGGATGATGAAAATTTACTAACATTTGAAAGAATTTTTCATATTGAGCTGTTAGATCTAGGTCACATAAGTGATCAGCTGTCAGATTGCTGGAAGTGCACCCATAAAATTTGGTGGGTCCTACGATGCAAGCTTGCAAACCATCTCCCTTTGATGACCTCCTTGAAAAATTCAGAGCTATGCAGGCGGTTGCCGAATGGTTAGAACGTTTCGCATCTATGGTCAGTTAAGTTTAAAAGTTGATTTCTTGGAAATATCGTTATAGAAAGACAATAGCACCATTAGAAAGTATATGAAAACCATACCACTGAAAGACCCAAGCACTGGAAGTGAAATTTATAAGGCGAAACTGTCCAGAAGCCGTTGGTCATTGTTATTAACGAATAAATAGAAGCTTTTAAGTCTTCATAGGCAATTTATTTTGTGACTCAATAAAATAAAAACACACATTCACCAGTATTTTGGGCAATCATGGCGATGAGTCGGCTTGAAAAAAACGATATTCTTAAGGTATGTGAGCCGCAAGATGAAATATTGTCATCGTTCAATCACTATGCTAGGTTTATTCTGATATTTTTGGGGAGAAAGAGATTATAAATTCAAATTCAAAATGAATGCTTGAAAACCAAAACTGTACAACTGGTATACATATATATATATATATATATATATATATATATATATATAGGCATTCGTCTATCTCGCGAGATAAAGGTGTCGGTCTGTTTGTTCAAAGTTCAGTCCTTTGGATTTGGTGGTGAGACGCGAGTGACTTCTCTATGGCGCAGGCCTAGATGATGGTATATATATATATGGAGACCCTGCGCAGCCCAGATGACTTTCTCGGCCATGTCCAGAATATACACACACACACACACACACACACACACACATATATATATATATATATATATATATATATATATATATATATATATATATATATATCCACGAAGTAAACTTTGGATAGATGTGTATGTACCTCTAAATACAATTTTTTTATTACTTTCTATCTTGTTTGTTTTTTGCATTTTCCCTCCCTCTCTTTTTTTCTTTCTGCTTACTCTCTAGTTTTCCTCTCTCTATTTAAAACTATTCTCTTATTTCCCACCTGCGCTCTTGTTTTATTCTCTCTCTTTCCTCTTACTCTATAATTCCCCCTCTCTCTTTCTCTTTCTGTCTACTCTCTAGTTTTCCTCTCTCTATTTATAACTATTCTCTTATTTCCCACCTGCGCTCTTGTTTTATTCTATCTCTTTCCTCTTACTCTGTAAATCCCCCTCTCTCTTTCTCTTTCTGCTTACTCTCTAGTTTTCCTCTCTCTATTTAAAACTATTCTCTTATTTCCCACCTGCGCTCTTGTTTTATTCTCTCTCTTTTCTCTTACTCTATAATTCCCCCTCTCTCTTTCTCTTTCTGTCTACTCTCTAGTTTTCCTCTCTCTATTTATAACTATTCTCTTATTTCCCACCTGCGCTCTTGTTTTATTCTATCTCTTTCCTCTTACTCTGTAATTCCCCCTCTCTCTTTCTCTTTCTGTCTACTCTCTAGTTTTCCTCTCTCGATTTAAAACTATTCTCTTATTTCCCACCTGCGCTCTTGTTTTATTCTATCTCTTTCCTCTTACTCTGTAATTCCCCCTCTCTCTTTCTCTTTCTGTCTACTCTCTAGTTTTCCTCTCTCTATTTATAACTATTCTCTTATTTCCCACCTGCGCTCTTGTTTTATTCTATCTCTTTCCTCTTACTCTGTAATTCCCCCTCTCTCTTTCTCTTTCTGTCTACTCTCTAGTTTTCCTCTCTCTATTTATAACTATTCTCTTATTTCCCACCTGCGCTCTTGTTTTATTCTATCTCTTTCCTCTTACTCTGTAATTCCCCCTCTCTCTTTCTCTTTCTGTCTACTCTCTAGTTTTCCTCTCTCTATTTATAACTATTCTCTTATTTCCCACCTGCGCTCTTGTTTTATTCTATCTCTTTCCTCTTACTCTGTAATTCCCCCTCTCTCTTTCTCTTTCTGTCTACTCTCTAGTTTCCCTCTCTCTATTTATAACTATTCTCTTATTTCCCACCTGCGCTCTTGTTTTATTCTATCTCTTTCCTCTTACTCTGTAATTCCCCCTCTCTCTTTCTCTTTCTGTCTACTCTCTAGTTTTCCTCTCTCTATTTATAACTATTCTCTTATTTCCCACCTGCGCTCTTGTTTTATTCTATCTCTTTCCTCTTACTCTGTAATTCCCCCTCTCTCTTTCTCTTTCTGTCTACTCTCTAGTTTTCCTCTCTCTATTTATAACTATTCTCTTATTTCCCACCTGCGCTCTTGTTTTATTCTATCTCTTTCCTCTTACTCTGTAATTCCCCCTCTCTCTTTCTCTTTCTGTCTACTCTCTAGTTTTCCTCTCTCTATTTATAACTATTCTCTTATTTCCCACCTGCGCTCTTGTTTTATTCTATCTCTTTCCTCTTACTCTGTAATTCCCCCTCTCTCTTTCTCTTTCTGTCTACTCTCTAGTTTCCCTCTCTCTATTTATAACTCTCTCTCTCTCTCTCTCTCTCTCTCTCTCTCTCTATTTACAACTGTTGTCTTGTTTTCCGCCTACACTCTAGATTTTCCTCTCTCTCCCTCTCTCTCTCTCTTTCTCTCTCTTTCTTTTTCTGTTTATTCAACCCCTACCTCTCTCTCTATTTCCACCTGCTCTGGTTTTTCTTCTCTTTCTTTCTGTTGTCCTCTTTTATATAAACACACACATATGAATACATGCGTCTGCATATCTAAGACTATGCCAGGGGTTCAAGATGTATGTGCGAATGTATATGACTCCTTTAATAAACTGTATATGTATATTGGTACTTACTCTTCCAGTGGTTGTTATGGTTGCGTTTTATTTTTTTAGTGTGTCTGTGTGTGTTTGGTTGTTGCCATTTTATGCGTGTACACCGAAGTTCGTGTGCGTAAGAATAGGCAAGAGCACATTGCAAAAAGAAAAACGAAAGAGAAGAAAAAAAAAACGGAAAGAAATCTATACAGTTCTCCATCATTACTTACTCGTACATAGCAAAAAAGAGCGGATAGGTTTTAACTTAAAAAAACAAAACAAATCTTTCCACCCGCCCTGCAATCCAAAATACACTAAGGGTTTTCATTATCATTATCTACGTTCGCTTTTCTGTCATTCACCTTTCAATTTATTCGTTAAAATGCATCGTTTTGTAGCATTGTGTTGCTTCCCTTTTGTAGCCACAGTATCATGAACGAAGACAACATGCTGAGTATTTTCTGAAAAGACTTCAGGTCATTCTAAAATACTTTCTTTGTGGGGTATCACCCCCCCCCCCCCGCCAACATCACTAACATTTCTATATTTTGTTTTTTTAAAGTTAATGTAAAAATACAGAAGAAATCACGCTAGAGTTATCGCTCACTGTTATATCTGAGCTATTCAGTTACTGAAATTCCAACGAAAGGGGTCGTGGATGCATGAAATATGAACGTTTTATTTCTCACCAGGTAAAGCATTTTTAACCTAGTGATTTTTAAGTTACCCTTTCCTGCAATAAAAAAAGAATAATAAATATATATATGAATTAATCCCTTTCTGCATAGATGCAAATATAGAAACATATACACACGGAAATGGTGAAACACATTCACATGCAAATATTGAAGCATATACACTTAAAGATGGTGAGACACATGCACATGCAAATATTGAAACATATACACATGCAAATGGTGAATCGCATACACATGCAAGTATTGAAACATATACACATGCAAATATAGAAACCTATTCTCATATAAATGGGGAAAGACATACACATGCAAATAGAAACATATACATATAACATTATAGAAACACATACACATTTTATTAAGTATTGATATAAAAAGTCATAAATGAGTACACAACTGTAACTGTATGTATATATATATATATATATATATATATATATATATATGTATTTATATGTATGTATATTAATAATTAAACATATAACTACGTTAATCATATCTCTTTATTTTGCTCATTTATATATATATATAGTTGCCTGACGAATACATCTAGCATGAAACAGACTGTCGCCTCTAAGTGTTGACTTCTATGTTCACTTTTATATTCACACACGCTCTATCTCTGATATTGAGCACTTTATCCCATAAATATAGCACACTTTAAGACTATATTTCTTCATATATATATATATATATATATATATATATATATATATATATATATATATATATATATATATATATATATATATATATATATACCCAAGTGTGGGATTGGTATATACGGAGTAAGTTCCAATAACCAACAATTATTATTCTTTAAAGAGTGCTCAATACAAAGTAGAGCAGGTATAATCATTTATTTAAATATTATAACATAAATATGTTATAAAATCATTACAAATATAGCCATTTCGTTTCGACACTTCCGTGTCTTTTCAAGTGATGGACATTTAACACCATCACTTGAAAAGACACAGAAGTGTCGAAACGAAATGGCTATTTTTGTAGTGATATTATAACATATTTATGTTATAATATTTAAATAAATGATTATATATATATATATATATATATATATATATATATATATATATATATATATATATGTATGTATATATAGATATATACGCACACACGCATTAATTCATTTGATACATACTCTTATGACTAAACAAGCATATTCTATTTGTCACAAATATATACACACTCCAATGTTTACGTTGGTTCTCGCCCTTTTTGATGAACAAAATATAGACATATAAGACTGCTTATAAAAATACAAATGACTGTGTACACAGGCATAAAATTCTTTCTATGAACCAAATGTAGTTGATATTAACGAAGACGATTTTATTTCTTTTTTGTGTATTTCATAGCTTTTTTTTTTAATGTTTAATTTGGTTTTACTTGTTTTGTCAAGCAGTTGGTAAGAAATTATTATAATATAGCCAATAGTTAAGTAGACGGGAATTTATTTGCATAAAAGAGTTGAGATTCATAAATTAGTTGCTATCATTGTAGCACATGTATGCGAATAATTACCATGAAAATTAGTATGCAAATAAGAAATTCAGGGGTGACAATTTTGAAACATTCTTTTCACATTTACATTCTGTTAGTAGTCTTGCGTCATCAGAAAATAAATTTCATTACATAAGGACAAAACCCACGTTAAAAGACATAACTTGGTCCATTTTAAGCAACTGGATGTTTACTTTTTAATTTAAATTATTATTATGGAAATTATTTTAAATTATTTTAAATTATCATTATGGAAATTATTTTAAATTATCATTATGGAAATTATTTTAAATTATCATTATCGAAATTTGAATTTAACTAATTTCAACACTGTATATTTGTTTATTTTTCTTTTCATGTTTTCCAAATACTACATTGTTTCAGTACTAATTTATCAAAAAGAATGTGAGGGTATATTGAAATAATTCGAAACAGTGTTCGACCCACACGGGGTGCTTCGGTTTTGCACCAGATCTAAGTTACCCTTACAAAATCATTAATGTGTTGCTTAAGGTTAACTCATTATTATATTCTTTTCTTTAGATCTCAGAATGTTTCTCCAATGTATTTTGGGAGCAGGGTTTACATTCTATTTAGAAGACTCCCACTTCAGATATCAAATTAAATCTATTTTACATTAATTAATTTTCTTACGTTTTTTGTTATTGTTTGTGATAATATTTACATATAGATTAGTCAAATTCCTTTTTTAAGTTTAAGTTATAGTTTTAGTTAATAAAATGAACTTATGTTTTGTGATGTATAATTGGTATACCATTATTTTGATATTGTCTCATAAAAGATGAGGATACTGGAATGAATTTTTACAATATAAATATATGGGAGATATATAGGAGAACATTACATGTAAATATATATGTTTCAGAAAAAATTCAGGTAAGTGGATGGTTTCTTCAGTTCGATGAAATCTTTTTAAAGAAACAAATATATTAAAAAGAATTTTTCCATTTTGTCTAAAATATGAATACATATATATATATATGGTATAAAATGACAATTGGAAAAATCTTAGATTTTGCCGACGCGTTTCGTCTTCCGAATTTTTCAACATATATATATATATATATATATATATATATATATATATATATATATATGTATCCACAAATTCAGTCTATACGGGGGTTGAACAAGAGTGAGTTTTCGTTGGTTGAAATAACCTTATTTCCCATATGAGGTGATTTGGGATTTTATTTTGTATTAAATATTTGCTCTGTAATAATAAATACATTGAGTTCTTTTTGTGGATCAGTTTTAATAATTTATTATATTCCTAGAGTACACTTACAATATATACCAACGGATTTGCTATATATATATATATATATATATATATATATATATATATATATATATATATATATATATATATATATATATATATATATCCAAGTATAGGATTGGCGTATTGGCGTAGACGGAATAAATTGCAATGATCAAAAATTATGTTCTTAAAAGCGTGATCAAAACAGAGTAGAGCAAATATTATTTATTCAAGAATTATAGCATAAACATGTTATAAAATCATTACAAAAATAGCCATTTTCTTTCAACATTTCCGGTGTCTTATCAAGTGAAGGTGTTGAATGTAGAATAAAGAGCTTTTCCTTCCTCTTTATTCTAAATTCAACACCATCACTTGATAAGACACCAAAAATGTTGAAACAAAATGGCTATTTTTATAATGATTTTATAATATTTTTATGTTTTTAATTTTTGAATAAATAGAATTAGATATCTATCTATCTATCTATCTATCTATCTATCTATCTATCTATATATATATATATATATATATATATATATATCAATCTCTCTCTCTCTCTATATATATATATATATATACATAATTTTATTTATTCAAAACTTATAATATATGTATATATGTGTGTGTGTGTGTATAATACACACACACATACACACACAGACATATATATATATATATATATATATATATTTCCTATATATATTATTTATATATGATATATGCGCGGTACTTGTTGGAAAGCGCTCCATATATATCAGTGATATAGCTAACATATTTAGTTGCGTTGATGTTAGTTTGTGACCCTGGGTTACACGCTCTTCGTCATTAGTCCGTTTGTCTGACGATCGCAAAGGGCGTGAAAACCAGGGTCACAAACTCACATCAACGAATATATATATATATATATATATATATATATATATATATATATATATATATATATATATATATATATATATATATATACATGCAATCTATTTTTATTCAGCGATGTATTCAGAGCTGTAAATGATAAGGGCTCATAAATAAAAACCTATGATTATTCAAATGTTCATTTATTGTTTAAGGCGAGTAAAAATTTATGACACTTTTATTAGTTAAATTATGATAAAAGTTATTTTGAAATCATTATTATATCCAATTAAGAGAATGTAAAGAAAATGTAATATTCTATTTGCCTCCATTCTATATATATATATATATATATATATATATATATATATATATATATATGATGGACTCTCCCGTCGAACTCGACGTATGAGGGTCAGACAGATCAGTTCCCAGAAACTGAAAGCCCGACACCCACACAGGATTTGATTATAGTGGTGAAGGCTTTGTGTAGGGCCATCCACACTTTTTGGAGGGACGAATACAGGGACCTGGTGCAACGAATGCCACAAGGTCCCCAAATTCGTAAAAAATTAAACAAAGTGTACCACCAAAATAAAGTATGAAATACTATATATATATATATATATATATATATATATATATATATATATATATATATATATATATATATATATATATATATAACGTATAAAATACTATATATATATATATATATATATATATATATATGTATTGATAATTTAGTGGTCAATGTATATAGATATATACATATATATATATATATATATATATATATGATATATAAATATACATATATATTTATATAAATAAATTCCCAACAGGATAGACTCCAGGTAAAATTAAATGTCCAGGACAGAGTAAGAATATAATATAAAAGGATCAATCACTAATATTCCCTGGTTATAATTTATTACATAGGAATCGTAATCACGGTCCAATTCATCAGACCTACACATTCAAAAAGAAATTCCAATTTATTTTTTAATGTATAGGTAGGATTAATAAATAATATCCATGGAATATTAGTATTTGAGCATTTTTATAATATATACATATATATATATATATATATATATATATATATATATATATATATATATATATATATATATATATATATATATAATTATGACAAACTGGAAACGTGTCTCAAGAAATTTTCTAGTTTGTCATATTTATCTAAATACAGTTTAATGATATATAAAATTATACAAATTATATATCGTTAAATATATATATATATATATATATATATATATATATATATATATATATATATATATATATATATATGATAAAATATATATATAATAAAATATATATATGAAAAAACGATACATATTTTTTAGATATCAAGAAGAATTTTAGGGGAAAGATTTATCACAAAGTGGAAAAAGTATTTGCATTACGATCCATTTCATGTTTTGCGACTTCATCGGACAAAGTTTATCCTTACGCTGATGCTACTACACATGTGTTCGAAAGAAAGAGACGCTGAGAATTTTTTTTTTTTAAATATGTGTTTTTTGGGTATATAAAGCCAATTTAATTTAGATTCCTTTTTCATTTTGTTTATATTTATTAAATATCGCAATCTGCGATAATAGAACTACCAAGAAAGGTGAAACATAGTAAGAACCTGGATGCAAATCTACTGTGGATGATCTAACGATTAATATATATGGATATATTTGTCAAACTTCCTGCCCTAAAAGTATTCTTGGTATATAAAAAATATGTACACACACACGCACATATACAAGCACAGTTGTTCTTTTGTGTGTGCGTGTGTGCGTGCGTTCGTGTGTGTGCACCTGCGTGCGTTCGTTCATGCGTGTTAGCTGCCATAAAATCGGTATCTGTTCCTTTATTCTAGCTATATATGTTTGTATGCGCGCGTGCACTCGGTGATATATATATATATATATATATATATATATATATATATATATATATATATATATATATATATATATATATATATATATAGTGAGAGAGAGAGAGAGAGAACGAGTGATTATGTTAGATTTTATCATGCAAGTCATTAAAATATTATAAAAAAATTTAGAGTACAATTATGTGTATTTGTTCACATATTTTTATAATAATTTTTTCATGTGAATTTCAGCTTATAATGTCGTTTGTTTTTTAAAATAAATACTCATAATAATGTACCTGTTCGTGCGAGATTTTATTATATATAATGTAAAAATATATATATATATATATATATATATATATATATATATATATATATATCAAACTGGTCAAACTGACAAAGGGAATTCAGAGCAGCATGGATCCTCCCAGCTCTTATCTCAAATAACAACTTAAAAGAGACTGTTTGACCAACACAAGGAATGCTAAAAATCCTAGTTAAAAAGATAAAAAAAAATAAAAAAAACAAGTGAAAACTACAGACAAAAGTTAATTCTCTCCATGAAGACATTCATTTCTGTAGTTCACTGCTATCAGTAAGCAGAAATATATTTTCTCCTGATGATGGCCATGTTGGCCGAAACTAGTTGAGCAATCTAAATGAAATAAATATAATAAAAACGAAAGAATATTAATCTACATCCTAGTGAGTCTGAAGATTTTAAATTTTTATTAATTTTTTAATAATTTTTATTGTTCAAAATAGATACATACATACATATATATATATATATATATATATATATATATATATATATATATATATATATATATATATAATCATTTTACCTCAAGCACTGTCCTGCGTACGATGATAAACTACGTCCGACAGCAAGGCGTCTGAGCTGGAGGTTTTGAGGAGCGTGGAACCATCTCTTAATTACTGGTGTTCCCAGGTCTACCCTGACCCGTGATGATAGCACCTGTTAGGGTCTCAGCTATGGGCAAATAGTTAACCCCAAACTGGGGTCAAAAGACTATGAAGGTGTAAAAATAGGTTTTAATACCAGAAATACTTTGTAAAAATTATTACCAGCAACACATTTTTGAAAAAAAATATTACCCGCCATACATTGAGGCTGATATGCCGTAAACCAAACCAAACCAAACACCCCAAGCAAAGCTATAAATCCACGAGGATGCAAGAGGTTACTGAGTGTTGAAGAATATGAAGAAAAAACTACTATTAAGGAGAGATGAATATAAAAGAATCAGAATTAAGAAGACAGAAAATAACGATTTAAATATTTGAAGATCAAAGCTGACTGAGAAGCAGGAAACCTGGAGTAATTTCCACATGAGAGAAATGCGGTAGAATAAACTGTTATATCTAGCCATTTCAACTTTAAAATGATATGACCTTGCTGCCAATCTAGTACTGCGGTTAAATTCATAAAGTCTACTTGCCATAAAGAAATCTCATCAGAAGAATTACTATGAGAGTATTTATAGAAAAGGCACGGGGAAGCTACGTTATGGCGTTAATATATAAATATATCGACGATACTGCATCCCAGTAGTTTATATTGAGATAATTCCTATTTACTATTTGATGACAATTGTCTCTAGTCGAACCTATCGAAAAAGCTAAATTGCAAGTGAGGCTGATCTTCTTAATATCATTTTCCACTCTTTAACTTTAGTTCTAAAACTAACGTAAATAAATATCTAATAATTATAGCTAATAACATTTCTGTAAACCTTTAATATTATATTATGCAATACGTTATTTTGTAAATTTTAGAATATGTAATGCGTATAAAGAACAAATTAAATCATATTATAGTACCTTTGAGAAAATACAGCTATATTAATTAGTTACATAATTTCGCAATTTCATTGGTTATATTTTTTATGTGTAGACTTAAATATTTATGAGTAGCCTTAAATAATTATCTATAAATTGTCACATAAAGAAAGGATTCTGCTTTTAAAAGCATTGGATGTAAAATAGACAAAGAAAACTAACATGAAACATTTAGGTATTACTAAATATTATATATTTACTAGTTTACTAGTGTCATAAAAATGACGGTTTAATTTAAATAATTTCACAATTGCATTGTTTATATATCCTGCATGAGTCATCTACAATTTTTACCTATATAAAAATTGTTTTCAAATCATTAAAAGTTAAAATACCCAAAGAAAGATCACACGAAACAAAACAAAATATACAATATATATATATATATATATAGTATATATATATAGTATGTTCGCTTTTTTTGGCCTCACTATTTACTGTAATAGCTTCTATCTTATTGTCACTAATAAAGGAGATAAACTCTTAGCGAAAATAGATAGCCAAATCATTTAACGAAAATGAATAAAGAATATTACAAACATTATTATTTTCACTGTGTTTTTACAATTATTTTAATTTGAATATTGTGTACCCGTGTTTAATATATATAATATAGAGTGGCGTAAGAATTTCATAGTTTTCAAATGTTATGTTTAACAGGCTAATGCTTATAAAAATGTCAAGGGTTAATTCATGAAATTAGGTTTAAACATATAATAGAAATTCAAAATGAATATTTATTATTGTATATACGATAAGATGATTAAAGTGTAATATACATAGCAATTAAGTATTTTGTTTCATAATTCTGATGTGATCAGAAATATTTATCAATATGTAAATTTCGTATAATATAATAACAATGTCATAAGAAATAATTCAATGTAATATAATTTTTTCAGAAGAATTTAAGGAATTGTACCTTTATCCAAAATTCGTATGCTTTATTTGATTTCTTATGAAGAGAAAAGCATGAAAGGAAACAATAAAGAAAGGAACGAGGAGCGATATGAAATTAAGATAAGTAATAATTGAATAAAAATGGATATAAAAGAAATAATATTAGAAAAGAATAAAAGAGTAAAAGAATGAAAGAATAAAAGAATGAAAGAATAAAAGAATAAAGGGTTAAAAGAATGAATGAGTAAGCAAAAGACCCTGTTAGAAATGACGATTGATAAGAAAAGAAATATGAATGAAACAGAAAATGCAAAAATCAGTTTTTGATGAAATATTACACGAATATGCATTTTTTATTAAATTCATAAATAGTTTATATTTTAAATTTCTTATTAACCTTTTAAGATACATAAATTTCGCTTAAAAATTAAATAGCAATGTTTCAAAATTCTACTGTTGAAATTTCAAGTTCTTACAGTTTGGTTCCATGCTTTTCTCGTGCTTCTAGCTTGTGGGACTCTCTACCGGCATCCTGACAACTACTACCTTCAAAAATTAAAATTACTCGACACTTGTCATCTTCTGTTTCAGTAAATTTTTTATGGTCCTTTTCGTTTCTTTCACTCTCAGTGACCATTTTCGTCTAAGTGTCTTTTATTGCCTTTGCTTGATGTGAAATGATTAAAAAATAGGATGGAAAAAAAAAGACGATATTTTGCTAAACGGATAATACACTAGGGGCAACCAATTTTTTTTGCTAAACATATATACTAAAGGAAACTATACTTTATTAAACTGTTCTTACTTTAATCTCAACAATATTTCACAAGACTGTTATTACGCTAAGGACGATATTTTACTAAATTGTTATTACACTAAAAACAACGATATTTCATTAAATTGTTATTACGCTTAGGGAACGATATTTCACTTAAATAATAATATACTTGGGCAACAATATTTTACTAATCTGTTATTACGCTAGAAACAGCTATAAATTGCTAAACTGTTATTACCCTACAAGCAATTATAAGTTACTAAACTGTTACTACGCTAAAGTTAATGATATTTCATTAAACTGATATCACGGTAATGACAATGATATTTCACTGAACTGTTATTACGGTAATGGTAACGATATTTTACAAAACTATTACTTCGCTAAAGTTAACGATATTTCACTACACTGTTATTATGCTAAAGGCAACGATATTTTACTAAACTGATATGACGCTAAAGGCAACGATATCCGCTGAACTGTTATTACGCTAAGGGTAACAATATTTTAATAAACTGTTATTTCGCTAAGGGTAGCGATATTTCATTAAACTGCTGTTAGACTATAGCAATATAAGCCTAAAAAATGTATATCGGATTATGCAATAAATAAAACATCAATTAAAAAAAATAAAGTGAAAGCATTTTATTGTTTGCTGCTATAATTAAAAAATTAAACTGTATTTTTAAGACAGGATACATTATACTGTCAGAATTAAGTTTCTTCGAGACAAAATGACACTAGTAAAATAAGTCATTTGTCATTTGGATACAATATTACCCAACAATGAGTATGCGATATAAAAAAAACACATTCTATAAATAACTGAAACAAAATTGAATGACGGAAACTTACAATTATCTATTAAATGAGGACTAAATTCCTAACCTTCAGCAGTTTTGATGTTTGTTTACTGACGCAAAAACAGTTTAAGAATTTCTAGAATTTGGAGGAACACTCCATATATATATATATATATATATATATATATATATATATTTTTTTTTTTTTTCTAGAATTTGGAGGAATACTCCATATATATATATATATATATATATATATATATATAGAGAGAGAGAGAGAGAGAGAGAGAGAGAGAGAGAGGAAGATAGATAGATAGATAGATAGATAGATAAAAAATTCATACAAATATAAAATTAGTTACTTAGCTGATATATATATATATATATATATATATATATATATATATATATATATATATATATATATATACAGAGAAAGTGAGGTCCACCCTGTACAAGCAAGGCCCAGGAGCCACTCGAGGTAAAGGGTTAGAGAGTAGGGGGACTCAGTTTTATGCGGTTATGTGGAAAAGATAACTGTTAACATTAGACTTAAGCAGATTAAGATTGTAGGGGTCGGGAAAACATCTTCTCACATATATATATATATATATATATATATATATATATATATATATATATATATATGAGTGTGGGCGTGTATGTGTGTGCGTTTTCGTTTTTGTATATGCGTATGCGTGTTTATGTGCTTGTCTGTATGTGTTTGTGAGCATGTCTGTGTGTGTGTAAATGAGTTTTTAGTTAAACAATACTTACAATGTACTAATAAATGTATTATATATATATATATATATATATATATATATATATATATATATATTGTTTGAAAAATATTAAAAGTGCGTAATACTTATTAAAGATCAACTCTGAAGTGTTGAGTATCGAGATATTTTTCATCGAATAGATCTAGATGGCTACTGTGTATTTTATTGACAAAGATTCTTGGTATACCTTTAATTATATAAGTCTACATATATTAGCAGTTGCTGCTGTTGTTATTATTATTATTGTTATTATTATCATTATTATTTTATTATATGTAATTATTTTATAGTATAACAAATATTTTTATATAGAAAATAATTATTTTATATATAATCATATTATTATCTAATATAATTATTTTAATATATATATATATATATATATATATATATATACACACACACAGGCATAGATAGATAGATAGATAGATAGATAGATAGATAGATAGATAGATAGATAGATAGATAGATAGAAACACAGATAGGCAGAGAGAGAAACATAAAAAGACACATAGATAAATAGCGGCACGGATAGATAGATAGATAGATAGATAGATAGATAGATAGATAGATAGATAGATAGATAGATAGATAGATAGAAACAGATAGGCAGAGAGAGAAACATAAAAAGACACATAGATAAATAGCGGCACGGATAGATAGATAGATAGATAGATAGATAGATAGATAGATAGATAGATAGATAGATAGATTATGTTTCAGAGTAGAAAAAAGTATAAAGGAAAAAGCGAGCATTTAACGATAATCGTAAACAATGAGAATTTTATGCATAATCGCCGGAGTCAAAAGTAATGTGCTGGCCGAATTGTATGGGTTATTATGCCTTAAATTACTTTCCCTATGTTGTGTTCGCTTCAATAGACTTTTTTCTGCACTTACCTCATTAGTTCGTATTTTTATGTAATTTGTTTCATCTGACCTTCAAACTGTAGGGATTTATCTATGTTCTAATTGGCCAAAAACTGTATTTTTTCACATAGTATGCTTATCTCTGTGCCCGCACGACTCGATATCATTAAGTGTGGTTTTTGTGAAGAGGGTTATTTGTTATTAGTGGGATTTTAGGATAAATACGAATGCTTAGATGCTCTTGCATCTCTATTTTAGAAGTGAGGATATCGGAGACAGGACAATGTAATTAAATACTGTTTCAGGATAAATTTCTTATGGAAAAATTTGAAAAAGGGCAAAAATGACGTCAATATACACCGACACTGCATGCACATTTAATTAATTAAAAAAAAAAAACTGTCCCGTCTTCTCAATCCTCTGAATTAGGATCGACTCGGTTTTACCGTATTATAAAGTATGAAAAAACCCGACTGTAGAGATGGAATATATATATGACGTTACGAAATTACTGCCAAACATGTATTATGATATAAATATATACTACACTTTAAGGCAATTACTTTCTAATATAAAATAAATAATGCTATAATATATATTCTGTAATGGGAAAACGATATATAATGTTTTATATATCAAGAATAATTCTAGGGGAAAATCTATGGCAACGTGGAAAATGACGAAATAATATTTTCATAATGGAAAATAAGTCCTTCCTGACAAATCCAACGAATTAAAATATCTGTCTATATTTCTGAGATGAGGTATTATGTATACTATTTACATTATTCGGACTATTCTCTTTGTTTGGGTGAGTTCAATCCCCGGTTAAGGCAGTGGAGAACTTGGAGAGGAGAATTAAGAGGAGATAACTGATAACTGACATCCATTATACATGACACTTGGAACTAGAACAATCTACACCAGAGAGCGAAATAAAGTGTTCAGTTCAATATTCCAATCACCTGAAGAAGGCCGGAGCGTACAACGGCCGAAACGATGTAATAAATATGGCGACAAAGATGAGGAAATTAGTCCAAATAATGTAAATAGTGAATTAAAATATATTGTTCTACCCACTTACTCTGTCACAACTACAATTGAAAAGAATCTATCTAAACTCAAGATAAAAGTTGTTACAACTGTTTCTAAAACAATAAAATAATATTTATTAATGCAAAACAAAATAAGCAAAATCTTGTAGGAGAAATTTAATCTATCATTTGTAACAATTGCCACCAGGAATACATTGGAGATCCTCAAAGAATCTAAAAAGATTATATGAACATAAAATTGATCATTTACAAAATAACAGCATTAACGACTTATTTGCCTAGCGTAATGAGAATGAGCATAATTTTATTTAAAAAAAATTAATCTAATTAAAACGAAAACACTTTATTGAGGGGAAAGTGTTTTAACCACAAGATCAACAGTAAATTTACATCCGGGTTCTTACATTTCATTTTTCTTGGTAGATCTTCTATTATCACAATGTGGGACATTTAATAACAAAAATGATGGAAATATAAAAAATAAATTATATGAGATCAGTTAGATTATATACCCAAAATATATGTTTAAAAAACAATTAATTCTCAGCGTCCCTTTTACTTTCTGTGCATGTGTAGTCGTATCAACTTAAATATCACTTTAATCCGAAGAGGCCTAAAAGACGAAACACTTCACACGCAATCTTTTTTTCATTCAATCATATTTTTCCCATATTTTATAATAATAATAAAAAAAAACGCAAGTTGTCTTCATATATTTATCGGTTTTAAAGATTGATCTTCAGATATTAATAATGAGATATGCCGTTGTTATCATATTAGAAGGCAATAGCTAAAATCAAAAATCGAACATGATTCGCGTTACCATAAAATCGAAGCTATAATTAGCAATGTCGCATCGAGAACTGCTAATAGAATGGTTTTTCATTTATTTATTTCGCTTTGTTTCGTATTAGCATTCTTGGAATATTTTTTACTTTAATTAGAAAATTCTTTTTTACATGTGATAATAAGATTAATTTTATAAATAAAAATGCTAGATTACTCATCAGTCAGTTATGTGCCATACATGACAGAAGCTTAGGCAATCATGTATCTTTCGATACATGACTGACGAGGCAGACTATTTTCCTGCAGTAGATTGCCATTTCTTTCTGCAGTAGACCAGTTGCCATCTAAGGTTATAGAACCCGGTCTGTCCTGCTATTTACCCATAGATGAGCGGAGAAGAAGAGGATTCATACCTTTCTCGAACGATATTAGCATGTAAGTGAATGTAATGGATCTGACTGGAATTCGAACTCGGCTCTCCGATTCCTCAATCCAAGCTGCTATCCATTACTCCACCGTAAACTATAGCCGGTGCAATTATAAAATAATATAAATATGACCGTTATTTTACGGGGATGTGCTGAAAAGTTCTCGCCCTGTCCAAGAAGGGTTTCCATTTTCCAAAAATGCCTTAAGAACATTTACTACCGTTTGCATGCATGCAGTGGCAGAAAAGATTTGTTTGACATATATATCATTCTTTATTTAAAATATTATCTATTTGCTTTCTTTTCTTTCTTTTTATACCAATGTATACTCTATACAAAGCTCAAGAGCCACTCAAGATAGAGAATTACTGAAGACGGTTGTTGTGTGAGCGATAGACTTTATAGACTGTTTAAAATAAGAACGGGGCGCCTATTTCAAATATGAGTATTCACTATATTATAGTGACTATAATAACGTTTGAAGTAATAATTAAGAAATTGAATGTTTTTATTAAACAAAATGAAATTAAATGGCTTCTAGGTATTATCTCTTCGCGGCACACCAGTAATAATTCTGCGGCACACTAATGTGCCGCGGCACAGTGGTTGGGAACCACTGCACTATAATAACGTTTGAAGTAATAAGATACATTTTATATCCCTAAGACATATTTCTTGTCTACTTTGGTTGCTATAACTATTATAAAAAACTGGAGACTATTTTAAAGACTAATTCATACATACAGTAGAAAATTACATAAAAATTTACAAAAAAATAATATTATATTATTTATCACTTTTCAGTTTACTGTTTATAGATTTGCAGAAAAAGTCTATTTACACAGTTTATGTGGATATGTAGGAAAGATAACAGTTAAGTCTGGACTTGAAGAAGCACCTTCCTATTATTCTAATCCACACAGATAAATTCTTGGGAAATTGCTATCGGATTTATACTTGCTCCTTACTAAAGGAATACAAAAGGAATGAGGGCGGTTCACGTCATTGTACGCGGTGTCGTGGAAAGGCTAAAGTTGAAGGAACTAAGGATCGAAGCTCATCTGAATGCTTTCCATTGAAATAACGATAAAGTAGCGTGAGGCCTACAACTTTTTATCTATAGGAAAGAGAAGTTGTAAAGTGTAAAGCAATTCATTATCCACAACGCCACATCAACGCTTTCGTACGTTTTAAAGCCTGAAATGTTAAGACTGGCCAGCACCAGCCCAGATGTGGAAACGGTTTTTCAATTTCGGGCCTGATCTGACTTTTATAAAGGTAGGACGAGCCAAATAATTCCTGCTACGGTACAGGGAACCGACCATTTTTCCAGCATCTTTAGGGATGGATCGTATATAGGAGTTCGACTTGAGGTCTGGGGTGATCTTGTCCCAATATGTATTCAAGTCAAGGGATCTCCCTGAGAGTACAAACGTTCATTATATATTTTTATATATATTTTGTATATATTATTTACGTTCATTATATATTTATATATATTTTATTTATAGTTCATATATATATTTATATATATTTTATTTATAGTTCATATATATATTTATATATTTAAAGACATTTTATGATATGTTTAACGTTCGGATATGTTTAAATTGTCGGACCTTGTCCAATTCAAAAATATATATATTTATATATATTTTATTTATAGTACATTATATATCTTGGTATTTTATATATATTATATACGTTCATTATATATTTAATAACTTAAGCAAGTTTTATTAAGATGGAATGAAAGAAGTCAAAAAAGATCTAAGCCCAACCAGAATGTACACCCAAAATTTAATATTTGGTGAGTTGGTCATATTTTGCGAAATCGGTAGAACTAATAACATTTCACTACTAAGTCTTAGTTATTAACAGTCATGTTTGTAGTAGATTGATAAGTAAGGAATAAGTAATAGAAATTTATTTCTGTAAATTTCTATAAATTCTATAAGCAGTACACTGGTAAGTGAGAAATAATATATTATAAATTTCTTTCTGTAAATTTATTATATCATTTTTTTACTGTATGTGTGAACTCGCCTTTAAAATATTCTCCAGTTTTTATAATAGTTTTATCAAACAAACTAGACAAGAAATATTACTATGACTTAGGGAAATAAAATGTATCTTATTACTTCAAATGTTGTCATAGTGGACACTTCGTATTTGAAATAGACGCCTCATTTTTATTTTAAACAGTGTGTATTACGTCTATCGGTCTACGTATTTAAGAAATAAAGAAATTTGGATATTCGAGTCTGCATCTTCCTTTGCAGGAGAAACCAGAGTTTGATTCGGTGTGCGTTACTTTCCAGCAAGGTTCTATTTTCCCTTTTAAGGAAAGTATATTCCTACATACAAATATTTTTCTCGAGAGCATATATCTATATGCATCTGAAACGCAAACAAAGCAATTTCTTAATTGATTAATTTTTAATCCGACATTTTTGTTTATTAAAACTTTATTTTTAGTGCATACTCGTATTTGAAATAGAACCATTTTTGTGTTGCTTCAAGGTATCTTATTTTATATTTAACCAGAGCTTCTAAAACATTTTGCATTGGCCACACATATTTTAAAACTGAATTATTTTGCGAAACATGAAAGGTTTTATATGCATTTAGAATTGGTTGAAGCAAAAATGTTTAAATGAAAATGTATTAATAACTGAGAAAAGTAGATTACTAACAACACACGAAAGTACTGTGATACTAAAATTTGGAAAAGCTTAGGGTTAAATATCAGGTCATCAGTATATATCTATATAGTGATTAACTAGGCGTAGCTTAGTTGTGGTACAAAGTAGAAAATATGGGGTACAGAGTGAGGATTGAACTCACTATTCAGTCATAATTGATCTAGCGAGACAAACTTGTTAACCATTACACCATATTGAATTATATAGCTATATAACTTTTAAGCAGTGTGTATTATGTCTACTGCCTTGTGCACACGTGAAAATGTTCTCAATGGTAGGGTATGAATATGCATTTTTAGGAGAAAACTCATTTTGATCTGATGTGCTTTAGACTACTCAACCACAGCGAGCATCATGAACCAACAAGTTTCTGTTTTCCCTTTTAAGGAATGCGCATTCCCTCATTCAGGTATTTTCTTGAAATCCCATATCTTCTCAATTTCGTATCCGAAATGGAAACACCAATTTCTAAAGAATTTTTGTATCGTATGTTGTTAAGATTACGGCACGCTGATATGTCCAGTTATGACTTCTTGCTCTCTTAGGATTGTTATTCTATTGGCTTGGGCATTCGAGAAATCTTAATAAACAAAATTATCTCTTTAGCATTGTTCGAATCTGTGTCCCCCTTTGTAGAAAAAAACACAGTTTGATCCAGCGTACTTTACCGTTCAGCTACAGAGAGCGTCACAGTACAGCAAGGTCCTCTGTTCCCTTTTAAGGAAAGAATATTTTCTCATTCAGATATTTTCCCGAAAGCCCATATCTTCGCAATTTCGTATCCGAAACGGCAACAAAGCAATTTTTTTTCTAAAGAATTAGTGGATTTATTTTTAATCCAACATTTTTGTATCTTATGTTTTTAAGATTACGGTACGCTGATAATAAATCCAGTTAATTCATGCTGTTCTTTTAGGATTGTCATTCTAAGAGGACACCCTGGTTTAAATATAGCCGGTGAGAAAAGGGATCCATTTATTCATCTTTTTTTCTGTGTATTTGAAATCAAGAATTCTTATCTTTAAAGAACAAAACTTTTTTTTCCATAAGATTTATCCGTCGGTATTTTTTAAACTTAGAGTAATTCGTTACAAGTTTTAGGTACCCAGTAAAATCAAAGTCATTACAGTAGTAAGTCAAAATCCATTTGTCTATATAAGATACATAAAACCTTTTCTTTGTCTGTTCGCACGTGATTAATTTAGTTTTATCGACTTAAACTTAATTAATTTGTGGTGATCATAATTACATTCGTTCCAGAAAAGATAAATTTAAATGTGTTATTTGTATCGCCAATTAAAAAAAAACAAACATATCATTTCAGCGATTATATTCTATGAACAATAATGATGTCAACATTTTGTCTTATTAAAAGGCCAACAGATAATCATCATCTGTATTCGTGATTGTTTAAACAATATAAATGTTTTCGTTTATAAATAAGCATAAAAATTAAAATAATTTAGGAAAACGCAATATAAAAGGTATTTAAATCCTCATAACCTTTATCGCTACTTAGACGTGGTGTAACAAACATTTAAAATAAAAAAAATAACATCCCGTTCATGTGACATCGAATTCATTTAAAAAAAAGTTCGAATAATTTATCGTAATTACTGTATTTTCTTATACATAATATGATAAATTTTGAACGAAAAGTGAAGTAAAAAATTAAGGGTCCTACATTTTAATAAACTTACTTTTCTTAAAATTACTCTTATTTGAAACAGCAAGATTGCAAATACACCCAGTTTTGCTCATTCTCAGTTAATTATTTATAGATTATTAGTATACAGAAATAAAAAAAAACATATCAAACAGAAAGTATGAGAGATTAAAATGATAATGTATTACCAGTAATTCTTTATCCAACTGGAGTCCGTCCTGGGTATGACGATAAACTACATTCGCGTCCTGGGTAAGACGATAAACTACGTCCAACAGCAAGGCCTTTGATGAGGTTTTGAAGAGCGTGGAACCACTTCTTAATTGCTGGTGTTCCCAGGTCCACCCTGACCCGGAGTAGTAGCACCTGTTAGGGTCTCAGCTATGGGCAAATAGTTAACCCCAAACTGAGGTAAAAGCATGATTACCAGCAATACATTTTTTAAAAATAGTATTACCAGCTATACATTTTTGAGGAAAAAATATTACCAGAAATAGATTTGACATTAAATAACTCATTTAAACCATACCAAACCAACTGGAGTATACAGAGACAAGATTTTTGATACCACTATACAATTCAAACAGACATGCATTTGTACTATCTTGGTGCAAGACAACACCGCCAACGCAAATCTGTCGACTGAACACCGCCGACTGAGCGTCGGGACAACTCAGGACCGAGACAACTCAGCACCAGAAAAAACAACTTTTTTTTTGTGAACAAATAAAAGTTTATTAAGTATTAAAACATTAATTAGTGAATATTTTTACTTTATTAAAAAGTAAATTTCTTTACAATTTACTTTATTAAAAATACTTAAAAATATTCTCTACGGTTTTAATTACTTTTATTCGGTTATAAAAAAAGTTTTTCTGGTGCTGAGTTGTCGCAGTCCTGAGTTGTTCCGGCGGTGTTGAGTCGACGATGTTGAGTTGGAGGTGTTGGGTTGTTCCTTCCCGGTATTATCTTGTATATAATGCGAGAAACTTTAACCCAAAATTAATGACAAAAAGGTGGATTGTATTACACATAAGTAAACATTTTTACAAATTTTTATTAAGCTTTAAAAACCTTATAATGCAAGATTGAAAATACATTCAATTTTGCTCACAATATATATATATATATATGTGTGTGTGTGTGTGTGTGTGTATGTGTGTGTGTGTGTGTTTGATTTTCTTATATTTTTGTAAATTTTACTTTCTTCATTCTTTTTATTTTTACAATTTATTAATAGATAGAACTATAATAAGTAATATCAAACAGAAAAGTACGATAAATTAACACCTTAAAATGTATTGCCGAGTATGTAAATTAACACATTTTCATGAAAATTCAAAAATAAGTTTTGAAATTAAAATTAGAACAAAACACGCAATGACTAAATATTTCTATTCTTTAATATCATGAAAAATTAAATATTTTAGTGCAATATTCTAGTACAATATTTAAATTTAAATGGATAATGAGGTAAGCATTTAAAATGAATTTACTTCGGGATGATTGAACAACAAGGTTGTATTATACTCAAGGATGTAACTTACCCCCTGCTTTTAGCTTCAGAACCATCGACTCGTATTATACTCAGGGACGTAATTTATGCTTTTAGCTTCAGAAATATATATATATATATATATATATATATATATATATATATATATATATATATATATATATATATTTAAAAGTTTACATTGGGTCAATGCCCTGTTTCATGCCTGGCGATTGCGTGTATGCCTGCAAAAGACTGTTGCCTCTGGGTGGTGACTTCAATGTACACTTTTATATTTACATACACTCTATCCCTGATACTGAGCACTTTTAACCATAAATGTAGCATAACTTAAAACTATATTTTATCTTATATATATATCGATATAAGTTTAATGTGAACATTTTTAATTAATACTGTCTCTGGACACTGAGTACACCCCCGCTCTATTACATGACTGCTACGATTACCTACCATTACATTATTGTTGAGTTAGACATATATGCTTCCCTTATGATACATGAAATCTCGGTTGTGATCGTGTAATGGTATACAAATAGCTTACTTGAATTTTGAATAATAGGTTTAATATCCAATTAAGCAAACAAATAAGTTAATTATGAATGAACATCTGCCACAATAGATAATCTTTACAAAATTTACTTGGTTTGCTATATCTCATCAGATTGTTCTTGAGTTACCTTTACCTTAAAATTTTACTCATACAGAAAAAATGGTTTACATTATTTTGTTTTCACCGTGACACACATGTGCAAGGGGTGATAAATTAACGTACTGAGCATGCGACATGTCTTAATACTGAAAATTTCTGATTTTTATGTTTTTTACAATTTTCTGAACCGGTATGACTCTGATACGTGTGAGTACGCCAGGCACTTGGCGTAGCCGTCCTGTTAGTGTTTGCCCTCAGTTGCAATAAAAGGATTTCTTATTTCCCACTTCTCTGAAGTGTGCAATATATTATTCAATTTCTATAATTCCATACCTACGATAATAGGGGCACTAAGAATGTTTTCTTTCCTACTCTCCACCCTTTTTCTCCACCTCTTCCACACCTCCTCATTTTTCTTTGTAGCCGCCATCATCATCATCATCATCATCATGGTTATAATTATTACTTTTATTTCTTTAAGCTATCAATGCCTAATAGTTTTAGGAACAATATTTTAATATTATTATTATTATTATTATTATTAATAATAATAATAATAATAATAATAATAATAATAATAATAATAATAATAATATAATAATAATATAATAATAATAATAATAATAATAATATAATAATAATAATGATAATAATAATAATAATTGCCGTAGTTCTATTATCTATAGTGTTAATTTTGTTACTTATTTTATGAGCATTATCGCTATACTTATTATCATTATTTTTATAATCGCCATCGCAATAATCAAAATCTTTGTTCATTTTTATTGTTTCTATCGATTTAACGTCACTATTATTATTATTATTATTATTATTATTATTATTATTATTATTATTATTATTATTATTATCAGTATTATTATTATTATTGAAGTTCTAATTAAAATCATCATCGTCATAATTGCCTCTAACATCGATATTATTATGTTCGTCATCATTATTTCTCACTATTTCTTCCTCAGCCATTTTTCATCTGCAATAAAATTGCGCCGAGATGCCAGTGAGATAAGAAAATGATTACAAAGAAATTCAATATTGATAGTCTTTTCCTATTTCCTTCCGTTTTCCCATTTCAGCCTTCCTGACTACCCACTCTCCACCTCTCTACCGATTTTTGCTTCTTTTTTTTTTTTCATTCACTATTTTAAAACGCCCTTCTCCGCTTATTCAGTACGACTCCACCTATCCTTATCCAATATCTGTTGATTCATACGTATTTTAGTTTTACATTATCCTTATGAAAGATATTCTCCGAGGCGCTGGACATGTCTGACAATATCGAGATTTAAAGAAAGAAAGAAGAAAGGTAGAAAAAGAAGGATTAATGTTAAAGAGGGGGATGAAAACAAAACAAAAAAAGTAAAAAAAAAAAAAAAAAAAAGCGCGCGAAGCGTATTTATTCAATCCTTTTGTGTGACACGTTAAGTGATGTTAAAAAGACTTCATCTGCCCTTCCCCGTTTTTTTCTTTTCTTTACCTTATTCCTCTCCTACCGCCGGTCGGCCATTTTGAATCAAACGTTGTACATCCCCCTTTGACAATCGCATTCATCGAGACTACCGAACCATTCACATCCGAAATCAAAAGACCTTTATGAAATTTAAACCCGGATTTCAGATTTTAACCCATCCCACTCTAATTCACTAAGATAGGCTGTATTATACGGACGCTTAAACAGGAAGTGCTTGATTCATAGGTAAATTTTTCAACGCCATTTTTCAAGTAAACAGATTGGAATTTTTATTTTTATTCTCATTTATTCCCAGAAAGTAACATTGAGAACTGACATATCGGCACCAGTGGTCGGTAGAATGGATATGTGTTGTGATCTTCTTGGCTGAAAGAATATGTTCTTAAGAACATTCATTGACTTTTTCTCAGTGCCTTAGCAATAACGTACAATTCAAAGAATCTTGGAAAATTTAAAACTTTCGTTTACTTTTTTGTCTTATTTTTGTCAATCATATTGCATCTCCCGCCTTTTTTTTAATATTTTCCCCGCTTTTTCTTTCTTTCCTTGTCTTCTTGATAATGAGTATAATAGGGGGAAAAAAGAAGAAAAGAAGCGGGAAAATTTTCAGAATGAAGCATAAAAAATCATTATTATGCAGAAAAAACACTTCAAGAACATTTACCGCCGTTTTGTTTTCTAGCATTCAACGGTAGAGTACATTTAGTTAACATTTATATTACCCTTTATTTAAAATAAAATTCATTTGTTTTCTTTCTTTTTTTTAATTAAACAAGTGATACTAACAAGATAGAAGGAGGAATGAAAAGTTCTAGGTGCAGTCAGACAGCGGCATTAGCTACTTTATCAATAGATTTTACCATTACCAGATAGATAGATAGATAGATAGATAGATAGATAGATAGATAGATAGATATGGACAGACGGAAATAGATAGATAGATAGATAGATAGATAGATAGATAGATAGAGAAGTAGAATGAGATAGATAGATAGATAGATAGATAGATAGATAGATAGATAGATAGAGTAGAATGAGATAGATAGATAGATAGATAGATAGAGAAGTAGAATGAGATAGATAGATAGATAGATAGATAGATAGATAGATAGATAGATAGATAGATAGATATGGACAGACGGAAATAGATAGATAGATAGATAGATAGATAGAGAAGTAGAATGAGATAGATAGATAGATAGATAGATAGATAGATAGATAGATAGATTGAGAAGTAGAATGAGATAGATAGATAGATAGATAGATAGATAGATATGGACAAACGGAAATAGATAGATAGATAGATAGATAGATAGATAGATAGATAGATAGATAGATAGATAGCAATTCTTTAAAACACGTTTAATATTTGGTCAAGATTTTGGAAGTGAATCGGATTGAGAAGATTTTACACTTCATCCATCATTTTATAACATAATAATATAAAGTTAGCGTTGTTTTTTTTTTCTTGCTTTTTATATATTAAATGTTCTTAGAATAGTTTAATTTATATTCTGATATTATTTATGATGATATTATTTATTTAAAGCTGATATCTATTTTAAACTCCAAATAGTAATGTTGGAAGTACAAAGCCAATATATTTGTGCAAGTTAACTTACGTTTTTTCTAGAAATATACTTTTTTGAGTATTTAGTCAAAACTAGAAATGGATATGTTAGTTATATGTTCATTAAGAGAATTCTAGGATCATTTTTATATATTATTTAGTATTTTAAATATATATGTCTTCATTTGCAAAACAGAAATGTAAAAAAAATAATTAAAGCCTACTTTTACAACCATTGTTTTAAAAAGTAGCATTACTTGTTGTTACTGACTATATATAACCAGAAACCAAAATTGACAGTCCCAATTGTACTAAAAGGGCAGGTTCAGACCTTTCACGAGTGGCAATTAAAGATCATTTAGATTCAAACTTAAGATCAAAGAATCTGGTTTATCTTTAAATAATCTACTTTTATAAAGCGCAATTTAAAAGAAATATCTCTTCTAAGTAAATTAAGCAATTACTATTTTCAATTATGAAAAATCAATATTCTTGGACTGTAGGTAGATAATAAATAACTGATTATATTGCACTAAAAGCAAAATAATGCGCGATATAATTCAAAACAAGTATTGCAGACATTGTAAGTTTCGAATAGATTTCACAGGATTTTAAGAAAGTTCATGGCATTTAGAATTTTCTGGAGAAAGAGACGAGTAACAGGGAGAGAGATGTAGATGCACACACAGACACACACACACACACACACACACACATATATATATATATATATATATATATATATATAGATGCATATATATATGCATATATATATGTATGTATACACACACGCATATATATATATGTGTGGGTGTAAGAATGTAAAGAGCTTGTTACTTACGATTTACATCCTTATATAAACACATATATATTCACATAATATACACGTACAAATACATAAACACACACACAAACGCGCGTGCGTACACACACCCACACATATACATATACAGGCTTAACGTTACATCTATCTATCTATCTATCTATCTATCTATCTATCTATATATATATATATATATATATATATATATATAGATATATATATATGTGTGTGTGTGTGTGTGTGTGTGTGTGTGTGTGTGTGTGTGTGTGTGTGTGTGTAATCTGGTGAAAAAATAAAATTCTTCTTTGCCAAATCGTTGTGAGTGAATGCTATTAATCCCTTGATCTTTAATCATTAACTATAATTTTAAACTCAATGTTAATAATTCTCTTGAAGCATTGTTTTGGTTTATTTTTCTTGAAAGTTTTTACTAATACTTAATGGGGCCTCTCAAACACAGTTTATATTCTGTTGCTAATTTTAGATAAATAAGAAATTAGCATGAACATCCTACAAAGTTGTATTAACAAAATTTCATACAAAATGAAAGATATACCTACAACAGTAACTTAAAATTAATTTACTCACATATAAAATCTAATTTTTATTTTCCAGTGTTGTTAATATTTGAAGCAAACAAAAGAAAATCGAAAATAAAGGAGTAAATTACTAGGTTCTAGTGGCAAAGAAGTTACCTTTATTTTCAATTTTGGTCCAATACACTCTTGCCGTCGAAGAGTGTATAGACTTGGAGAGTTGTGATGAAATGTCACAAAAATAATTATAATAACGAAAAGTACACTGACCAAGACTATTGTGATAAAAAGCAAGAATAATAAGATGAAATAAAACTAGCAATAGAATAGCCATAATAAAATAGAGTGTATAAGATGGAATGAAACTAGTAACGAACATAATAACATAGAGTGTATTGGCCCCAAATCCTGTGATAAAACAAGAATAATAAGATGGAATAAAACTAGTAATAATCATAAGGACGTAGAGTGTATTGACTCAGGATGTTGTGATAAAAATATAAATAAGATGATGGAATAAAACTAGTAATAAAATAGTCATAATAATGTAGAATATATTGGTCTACAAACTTGTAATAAAAAGCAAGAATAGTAAGATGGAATAAAATTAACAATAAAATAGTCATAGTATCGTAGATTGTATTGGTCCGGAATCTTATTATGAAATGCCAGAATAATAAGATGGAATAAAACCAGTAATAGTCATAATAACGAACAATATATAGGTCCAGAATATTGTGATAAGAAGCATGAATAATAAAATGGGATAAACCTAGTAATAGCCATAATAACGTAGAGTGTCTTGGTCCAGAATATTGTGTTACCAATTCAAGAATAAGATGGAATAAAACTAGTTATAGTCTTAATAATCTATAATTTATTGACATAGAATCTTGTGAGAAAAACAAAAATAATAAGATGGAATAAAACTAGTAATAAAATAATCATAATGAAGAGCTGTGGATTTCACCAGAATCGTGTGATAAAAAAAAGAAAGAATAATACAACTGAAAACTAGTAATGAAACATTGAAATTTAACGTACATTGAATGGTACCGACATCTTGTGTTAAAACGAAAATAATAAGATGGAATAATACAATTAATAGCCATAATAACGTAGAATGTATTGTGACAAAAAGGAAGAAAAATAAGGTGGAATAAAACTAGTATGAAAGTAGTCGTAATATTGTAAAGTGTAATGGTCAAGAATATTATTATAAAATGCGACAATAATAAGACGGAATAAGAAAACTAGTAATAAAATTGTCATAATAACGTAATTTATTGGCCTAGAATCTCGTGATAAAAAACAAAAAACAAACAAGAATTGTAATATGGAATAAAACTAGTAATAATCATAACGTAGAGTTAATTGGCAGAGACTCTTTGGTAAAAAGATGGAATAAAATTGGTAATAATCATAATAATGTAGGGTGCATTATTAACTAATATTGTCTTAAAAAAGAATAATAGGCTGAAATAAAACTAGTTAGTGTCATAATAACGCAGGATGTATTGTTCATAACCCTGTAATAAAAACAAGTATAAGATGGAATAAAACTAATAACAAAATAGACAATATAACATAGTGTGAATCAGTTTATAATCTAATTATCAAAACATAATTAATAAGATGGAATAAAACTAGTAATACTCATAATAACGTGATGTGTATTCGTCCAGAATCTTTTTATAAAAATCAAGAATAATAAGATGGAATACAATTAACATTAAATTAGTCATAATACCATAGTGTGTATTGGTCAAGAATCTTGCGATGAAAAGCAAGAATTATAAATGGGAATAAAATTAACGATAAAATAGTTGCAATAAGGTAGAGAGTACTGATCTAGAATCTTGCGACGAAAAACAAGAATTGTAAGCGGGAATAAAATTAACAATAAAATATTTGCAATAAGGTAGTGAGTACTGATCTAGAATCTTGCGATGAAAAGCAAGAATTATAAGTGGGAATAAAATTAACAATAAAACAGTTGCAATAAGGTAGAGAGTACTGATCAAGAATCTTGCGATGAAAAGCAAGAATTATAAGTAGGAATAAAATTAACAATAAAATAGTTGCAATAAGGTAGAGAATACTGATCAAGAATCTTGCGATGAAAAGCAAGAATTATAAGTGGGAATAAAATTAACAATAAAATAGTTGCAATAAGGTAGAGAGTACTGATCTAGAATCTTGCGATGAAAAGGAAGAATTATAAGTGGGAATAAAATTAACAATAAAACAGTTGCAATAAGGTAGAGAGTACTGATCTAGAATCTTGCGATGAAAAGCAAGAATTATAAGTGGGAATAAAATTAACAATAAAACAGTTGCAATAAGGTAGAGAGTACTGATCTAGAATCTTGCGATGAAAAGCAAGAATTATAAGTGGGAATAAAATTAACAATAAAATAGTTGCAATAAGGTAGAGAGTACTGATCTAGAATCTTGCGATGAAAAGGAAGAATTATAAGTGGGAATAAAATTAACAATAAAAGAGTTGCAATAAGGTAGAGAGTACTGATCTAGAATCTTGCGATGAAAAGCAAGAATTATAAGTGGGAATAAAATTAACATTAAAGCAGTTGCAATAAGGTAGAGAGTACTGATCTAGAATCTTGCGAAGAAAAGCAAGAATTATAAGTGGGAATATAATTAACAATAAAACAGTTGCAATAAGGTAGAGAATACTGATCTAGAATCTTGCGATGAAAAGCAAGAATTATAAGTGGGAATAAAATTAACAATAAAATAGTTGCAATAAGGTAGAGAGTACTGATCTAGAATCTTGCGATGAAAAGGAAGAATTATGAGTGGGAATAAAATTAACAATGAAACAGTTGCAATAAGGTAGAGAGTACTGATCAAGAATCTTGCGAAGAAAAGCAAGAATTATAAGTGGGAATAAAATTAACATTAAAGCAGTTGCAATAAGGTAGAGAGTAATGATCTAGAATCTTGCGATGAAAAGCAAGAATTATAAGTGGGAATATAATTAACAATAAAACAGTTGCAATAAGGTAGAGAGTACTGATCTAGAATCTTGCGATGTAAAGCAAGAATTATAAGTGGGAATAAAATTAAAAATAAAATAGTTGCAATAAGGTAGAGAGTACTGATCTAGAATCTTGCGATGAAAAGAAAGAATTATAAGTGGGAATATAATTAATAATAAAAGAGTTGCAATACGGTAGAGAGTACTGATCTACAATCTTGCGATGAAAAGCAAGAATTCTAAGTGGGAATATAATTAACATTAAAGCAGTTGCAATAAGGTAGAGAGTACTGATCTAGAATCTTGCGATGAAAAGTAAGAATTATAAGTGGGAATAAAATTAACAATAAAATAGTAGCAATAAGGCAGAGAGTACTGATCTAGAGTCTTGCGATGAAAAGCAAGAATTATAAGTGGGAATATAATTAAAATTAAAGCAGTTGCAATATGGTAGAGAGTACTGATCTAGAATCTTGCGATGAAAAGCAAGAATTATAAGTGGGAATATAATTAACAATAAAACAGTTGCAATAAGGTAGAGAGTACTGATCTAGAATCTTGCGATGAAAAGCAAGAATTATAAGTGGGAATAAAATTAACAATAAAATAGTTGCAATAAGGTAGAGAGTACTGATCTAGATTCTTGCGATGAAAAGCAAGAATTATAAGTGGGAATATAATTATAATTAAAGCAGTTGCAATAAGGTAGAGAGTACTGATCTAGAATCTTGCGATGAAAAGCAAGAATTATAAGTGGGAATATAATTAACAATAAAACAGTTGCAATAAGGTAGAGAGTACTGATCTAGAATCTTGCGATGAAAAGCAAGAATTATAAGTGGGAATAAAATTAACAATAAAATAGTTGCAATAAGGTAGAGAGTACTGATCTAGAATCTTGCGATGAAAAGCAAGAATTATAAGTGGGAATAAAATTAACAATAAAATAGTAGCAATAAGGTAGAGAGTACTGATCTAGAATCTTGCGATGAAAAGCAAGAATTATAAGTGGGAATATAATTAACAATAAAATAGTAGCAATAAGGTAGAGAGTACTGATCTAGAATCTTGCAATGAAAAGCAAGAATTATAAGTGGGAATATAATTAACAATAAAATAGTTGCAATAAGGTAGAGAGTACTGATCTAGAATTTTGCGATGAAAAGGAAGAATTATAAGTGGGAATAAAATTAACATTAAAGCAGTTGCAATAAGGTAGAGAGTACTGATCTAGAATCTTGCGATGAAAAGCAAGAATTATAAGTGGGAATAAAATTAACATTAAAGCAGTTGCAATAAGGTAGAGCGTACTGATCTAGAATCTTGCGAAGAAAAGCAAGAATTATAAGTGGGAATATAATTAACAATAAAACAGTTGCAATAAGGTAGAGAGTACTGATGTAGAATCTTGCGATGAAAAGCAAGAATTATAAGTGGGAATAAAATTAACAATAAAATAGTTGCAATAAGGTAGAGAGTACTGATCTAGAATCTTGCGATGAAAAGGAAGAATTATGAGTGGGAATAAAATTAACAATGAAACAGTTGCAATAAGGTAGAGAGTACTGATCAAGAATCTTGCGAAGAAAAGCAAGAATTATAAGTGGGAATAAAATTAACATTAAAGCAGTTGCAATAAGGTAGAGAGTAATGATCTAGAATCTTGCGATTAAAAGCAAGAATTATAAGTGGGAATATAATTAACAATAAAACAGTTGCAATAAGGTAGAGAGTACTGATCTAGAATCTTGCGATGAAAAGCAAGAATTATAAGTGGGAATAAAATTAAAAATAAAATAGTTGCAATAAGGTAGAGAGTACTGATCTAGAATCTTGCGATGAAAAGCAAGAATTATAAGTGGGAATATAATTAACAATAAAAGAGTTGCAATACGGTAGAGAGTACTGATCTACAATCTTGCGATGAAAAGCAAGAATTCTAAGTGGGAATATAATTAACATTAAAGCAGTTGCAATAAGGTAGAGAGTACTGATCTAGAATCTTGCGATGAAAAGTAAGAATTATAAGTGGGAATAAAATTAACAATAAAATAGTAGCAATAAGGCAGAGAGTACTGATCTAGAATCTTGCGATGAAAAGCAAGAATTATAAGTGGGAATAAAATTAACAATAAAATAGTAGCAATAAGGTAGAGAGTACTGATCTAGAATCTTGCGATGAAAACCAAGAATTATAAGTGGGAATAAAATTAACAATAAAATAGTAGCAATAAGGTAGAGAGTACTGATCTAGATTCTTGCGATGAAAAGCAAGAATTATAAGTGGGAATATAATTAAAATTAAAGCAGTTGCAATAAGGTAGAGAGTACTGATCTAGAATCTTGCGATGAAAAGCAAGAATTATAAGTGGGAATATAATTAACAATAAAACAGTTGCAATAAGGTAGAGAGTACTGATCTAGAATCTTGCGATGAAAAGCAAGAATTATAAGTGGGAATAAAATTAACAATAAAATAGTTGCAATAAGGTAGAGAGTACTGATCTAGAATCTTGCGATGAAAAGCAAGAATTATGAGTGGGAATAAAATTAACAATGAAACAGTTGCAATAAGGTAGAGAGTACTGAACAAGAATCTTGCGAAGAAAAGCAAGAATTATAAGTGGGAATAAAATTAACATTAAAGCAGTTGCAATAAGGTAGAGAGTAATGATCTAGAATCTTGCGATGAAAAGCAAGAATTATAAGTGGGAATATAATTAACAATAAAACAGTTGCAATAAGGTAGAGAGTACTGATCTAGAATCTTGCGATGAAAAGCAAGAATTATAAGTGGGAATAAAATTAACAATAAAATAGTTGCAATAAGGTAGAGAGTACTGATCTAGAATCTTGCGATGAAAAGGAAGAATTATGAGTGGGAATAAAATTAACAATGAAACAGTTGCAATAAGGTAGAGAGTACTGATCAAGAATCTTGCGAAGAAAAGCAAGAATTATAAGTGGGAATAAAATTAACATTAAAGCAGTTGCAATAAGGTAGAGAGTAATGATCTAGAATCTTGCGATGAAAAGCAAGAATTATAAGTGGGAATATAATTAACATTAAAGCAGTTGCAATAAGGTAGAGAGTACTGATCTAGACTCTTGCGATGAAAAGCAAGAATTATAAGTGGGAATATAATTAACAATAAAACAGTTGCAATAAGGTAGAGAGTACTGATTTAGAATCTTGCGATGAAAAGCAAGAATTATAAGTAGGAATATAATTAACAATAAAACAGTTGCAATAACGTAGAGAGTACTGATCTAGAATCTTGCGATGAAAAGCAAGAATTATAAGTGGGAATATAATTAACATTAAAGCAGTTGCAATAAGGTAGAGAGTACTGATCTAGAATCTTGCGATGAAAAGCAAGAATTATAAGTGGGAATAAAATTAACAATAAAATAGTTGCAATAAGGTAGAGAGTGCTGATCTAGAATCTTGCGAAGAAAAGCAAGAATTATAAGTGGGAATAAAATTAACAATAAAACAGTTGCAATAAGTTAGAGAGTACTGATCAAGAATCTTGCGAAGAAAAGCAAGAATTATAAGTGGGAATATAATTAACAATAAAACAGTTGCAATACGGTAGAGAGTACTGATCTAGAATCTTGCGATGAAAAGCAAGAATTATAAGTGGGAATATAATTAACAATAAAACAGTTGCAATTAGGTAGGGAGTACTGATCTAGATTCTTGCGATGAAAAGCAAGAATTATGAGTGGGAATATAATTAACAATAAAACAGTTGCAATACGGTAGAGAGTACTGATCTAGAATCTTGCGATGAAAAGCAAGAATTATAAGTGGGAATAAAATTAACAATAAAATAGTAGCAATAAGTTAGAGAGTACTGATCTAGAATCTTGCGAAGAAAAGCAAGAATTATAAGTGGGAATAAAATTAACAATAAAACAGTTGCAATAAGTTAGAGAGTACTGATCAAGAATCTTGAGAAGAAAAGCAAGAATTATAAGTGGGAATATAATTAACAATAAAACAGTTGCAATACGGTAGAGAGTACTGATCTAGAATCTTGCGATGAAAAGCAAGAATTATAAGTGGGAATAAAATTAACAATAAAATAGTTGCAATAAGGTAGAGAGTACTAATCTAGAATCTTGCGATGAAAAGTAAGAATTATAAGTGGGAATAAAATTAACAATAAAATAGTAGCAATAAGTTAGAGAGTACTGATCTAGAATCTTGCGATGAAAAGCAAGAATTATAAGTGGGAATATAATTAACAATAAAATAGTAGCAATAAGGTAGAGAGTACTGATCTAGAATCTTGCGATGAAAAGCAAGAATTATAAGTGGGAATATAATTAACATTAAAGCAGTTGCAATAAGGTAGAGAGTACTGATCTAGAATCTTGCGAAGAAAAGCAAGACTTATAAGTAGGAATAAAATTAACAATAAAATAGTAGCAATAAGGTAGAGAGTACTGATCTAGAATCTTGCGATGAAAAGCAAGAATTATAAGTGGGAATATAATTAACAATAAAACAGTTGCAATAAGGTAGGGAGTACTGATCTAGATTCTTGCGATGAAAAGCAAGAATTATAAGTGGGAATATAATTAACAATAAAACAGTTGCAAGAAGGTAGAGAGTACTGATCTAGAATCTTGCGATGAAAAGTAAGAATTATAAGTGGGAATATAATTAACAATAAAACAGTTGCAATACGGTAGAGAGTACTGATCTAGAATCTTGCGATGAAAAGCAAGAATTATAAGTGGGAATATAATTAACAATAAAACAGTTGCAATACGGTAGAGAGTACTGATCTAGAATCTTGCGATGAAAAGCAAGAATTATAAGTGGGAATAAAATGAACAATAAAATAGTAGCAATAAGGTAGAGAGTACTGACCTAGAATCTTGCGATGAAAAGCAAGAATTATAAGTGGGAATATAATTAACAATAAAACAGTTGCAATAAGGTAGAGTGTACTGATCTAGATTCTTGCGATGAAAAGCAAGAATTATAAGTGGGAATATAATTAACATTAAAGCAGTTGCAATAAGGTAGAGAGTACTGATCTAGAATCTTGCGATGAAAAGCAAGAATTATAAGTGGGAATAAAATTAACAATAAATAATAGCAATAAGGTAGAGAGTACTGATCTAGAATCTTGCGATGAAAAGCAAGAATTATAAGTGGGAATATAATTAACAATAAAACAGTTGCAATACGGTAGAGAGTACTGATCTAGAATCTTGCGATGAAAAGCAAGAATTATAAGTGGGAATAAAATGAACAATAAAATAGTAGCAATAAGGTAGAGAGTACTGACCTAGAATCTTGCGATGAAAAGCAAGAATTATAAGTGGGAATATAATTAACAATAAAACAGTTGCAATAAGGTAGAGTGTACTGATCTAGATTCTTGCGATGAAAAGCAAGAATTATAAGTGGGAATATAATTAACATTAAAGCAGTTGCAATAAGGTAGAGAGTACTGATCTAGAATCTTGCGATGAAAAGCAAGAATTATAAGTGGGAATAAAATTAACAATAAAATAGTAGCAATAAGGTAGAGAGTACTGATCTAGAATCTTGCGATGAAAAGCAAGAATTATAAGTGGGAATATAATTAACAATAAAACAGTTGCAATACGGTAGAGAGTACTGATCTAGAATCTTGCGATGAAAAGCAAGAATTATAAGTGGGAATAAAATTAACAATAAAATAGTAGCAATAAGGTAGAGAGTACTGATCTAGAATCTTGCGATGAAAAGCAAGAATTATAAGTGGGAATATAATTAATAATAAAACAGTTGCAATACGGTAGAGAGTACTGATCTAGAATCTTGCGATGAAAAGCAAGAATTATAAGTGGGAATAAAATTAACAATAAAATAGTAGCAATAAGGTAGAGAGTACTGATCTAGAATCTTGCGATGAAAAGCAAGAATTATAAGTGGGAATATAATTAACAATAAAACAGTTGCAATAAGGTAGAGAGTACTGATCTAGAATCTTGCGATGAAAAGCAAGACTTATAAGTGGGAATAAAATTAACAATAAAATATTTGCAATAAGGTAGAGAGTACTGATCTAGAATCTTGCGATGAAAAGCAAGAATTATAAGTGTGAATAAAATTAACAATAAAATAGTTGCAATAAGATAGAGAGTACTGATCTAGAATCATTCGATGAAAAGCAAGAATTATAAGTGGAATATAATTAACAATAAAACACTTGCAATACGGTAGAGAGTACTGATCTAGAATCTTGCGATGAAAAGCAAGAATTATAAGTGGGAATAAAATTAACAATAAAATTGTTGCAATAAGGTAGAGAGTACTGATCTAGAATCTTGCGATGAAAAGCAAGAATTATAAGTGGGAATAAAATTATCAATAAAATAGTAGCAATAAGGTAGAGAGTACTGATCTAGAATCTTGCGATGAAAAGCAAGAATTATAAGTGAGAATATAATTAACAATAAAACAGTTGCAATACGGTAGAGAATACTGATCTAGAATCTTGCGATGAAAAGCAAGAATTATAAGTGGGAATATAATTAACAATAAAATAGTTGCAATAAGGTAGAGAGTACTGATCTAGAATCTTGCGATGAAAAGCAAGAATTATATGTGGGAATAAAATTAACATTAAAGCAGTTGCAATAAGGTAGAGAGTACTGATCTAGAATGTTGCGATGAAAAGCAAGAATTATAAGTGGGAATAAAATTAACAATAAAACAGTTGCAATAAGGTAGTGAGTACTGATCTAGAATCTTGCGATGAAAAGCAAGAATTATAAGTGGGAATAAAATTAACAATAAAATAGTTGCAATAAGGTAGAGAGTACTGATCTAGAATCTTGCGATGAAAAGGAAGAATTATAAGTGGGAATAAAATTAACAATAAAACAGTTGCAATAAGTCAGAGAGTACTGATCTAGAATCTTGCGGTAAAAAGCAAGAATAATAAGTGGGAATAAAATTAACAATAAAATAATCATAATAATGTAGTGTGTATTGGTTCAGAATCTTGCGATAAGAAGTAAGAATAATAAAATGGAATAAAACTAATAATAAATAGTGATAATTTCGTAGTAGGCATTGACCCGGAATCTTATTATAAAAAACAAGAATAATAAGATTGAATAAATCTAGTTATTCTCTAAATAACGTAAAATGTATTGGTCTACAATCCTATGATAAAAAGCAAACGTAATAATATGGAATAAAACTAGTAATATAACAGTCATAATAACGCAGTGGTGTGTATTGTTCAAGAATATTGTGATATAAAGCGAAAATAATTAGATTAAGACTAATAAAATAGTAGCAATAATGAACACTGCATCGACCCAGACTCTTGCGGTAAAAAGTAACAATAATAAAATGCAGTGAAATTAGTAATAAGATAATGATTACGATGAAGAATGCATCAATACCGAGTTTTGTAACAATAATAAAATGCGTTCAAACTAGTATTAATCACAATAACGTATTGGCCTAGAACATTGTTATAAAAAGCAACAATTATAAACTGAATTTAAACTAGTAACTATAGCAATAATGCAACTTGTCTTGCGCAAGACTTCTGATAAAAATATCAGTAATATGATGAAGTACATATAGTAATAAGTCAATAGTAATAATAAAGTGTGTACTGATAGAGAGCGATGGGATAAAAAGCAACAATAAAATTGAGTAAAACTAGTAATAAAATGATAATAATAATGAAGAGTGTATTGACCCTAGATTTTGTAATAACAAATACAGTGATAATATGATTGTTTAAAACTACCAATAAAATAGTCCTAATGAGGAAGAATGTACTAATCTAGAACGGTAAAACTAGTAATAAAATAATAGTAATAATGAATAATATAATAAAATAATGTAATAATAATAATATATTAAGATAATAATTATATATAATAATCATATAATAAGAGTGAATAATAGTAATAATGAAGAATCCGCTGACTTAGAGTGCCTAGATATAAAACATGGATTATAAGATGGCGTGTAATTTGTAGTCAAATAATAGTAATACTGAAAAATTTATTGACCCAGAGTTTTGTGATGAAAAGCAACAACAATAATAAGTAAAACCAGTAATAAAATAATTGTAATACTTTAGAGTGTATTTATTCAGAATGATGTGATGGAAAGCAACTTTAATAAGATGGAGTAAAACTAGTAATTAAATATTATAGTAATAATGAAAACTATCGACACGGATTGTAGAGAAAAAAAGCTAATAATGTATTAAAATTAAGTATAAGTAGTATTAAAATAAGATTAAAAACGAAGTCTGTATCTTGTGACAAAAGGCGAATATAATAAGATGGAATAAAACTAGCAATAAATTAAAAGTAATAATGAAGACTATATCGATCCAGTGTTGTGACAAAGTGAAAGAATTTTCATGTGATGTGTTTCGTCATCAAACCGAAAGGACGAAACGCGTTATACGAAAAATTTAGTTATAACTTGCAATATAATGATAATAAAAACTAGTAATAAAACAATAGTAATTTGAATGATGTAAAAATTGTAATGAAATGATAATAATCTAAATAAAAAAGCAAAATAAATGATGCTGCTTCATTTGAGAAAATAGCTGAACAACTATCAGTAAGTTATTATAAATTTTATTCGAATAATTTTATTCTCTAACAAAAAGTTTCTTTTTAGACATCCCACTTTTGACAAATTTTATACACTCGAAGGATTATTATACATACGATGTTCTATTCTCCCTGAAAATGTAGATTATCTTTTGGCCCACAAAAATCATTTATTTCTCGTTTTTAAATGCGTAACATGTGAGATTGGATATCGAAATGTGCTAAAACAAATTTTAGTCCTAAATTTACAAATTTCAGTATTTAAAATCAGCAGATTTTACCTTCTTCCTTCCAGGAATATTCCATTTGTTAACGTAGTAAATGTCTAAATCAGGCAAAATAGAATAATGAAATAGTAGTTAGATAATGTCAGCAGTGATAAGAAAAACTGAAATTTTCCTACTCATACTTTATTTTAAAATGCAGTTGGCGTTAAAATATAATTGTGATTATTTTCATTCATTTTATACCTTACCCAATTTGTTGTCTTTTGATTCGTTTGTCTAATAAAACGTGCATGCTATACCACGAGTTACATGAACTGATAGCAAACAAAATAATTTGCATTAAATTTCTACATTAAATAATTTTTAGTGTATTTGTGTAGTAAAATAATTTACAGTACATTTTCTATGAAAGATTTTGTCATTCGTTGTATTATTATATGCATTTTTTTAGTGTAAACACGAGTTTTTAGACATTTTTAATATATCTTAACACTGTTATCACAGATTATATTAACAATTAATAATAATAATTAAAATAATAATAATAATCCTTGTTGAGATAGCGGTATTGAATATAAAGAAGAGTACTAAAGGGTATAAAATTCGTAGACACATTAGCATCTCAGAACTACAAAAGATTATTTGCATGGAACTGCACATATAATCCGTCCCAAATGGGCATAGGAAACTCTCCTACAGTACTCATAGACACTGGAGGGAACTTGTAATTAAATATTTAAAATTACTCTCTGGCAAGATGATGCTACATATAATAATAATAATAATAATAATAATAATAATAATAATAATAATAATAATAATAATAATAATAATAATCAACATACGTGCACTGGAAGATATACAAGACGCACAAAATCGAAATCACTGAGAGATGGTATGAGCACCAACCAGACACAGTTATCTAAAATGTAACTATCCTCTGAGACATACCAATTCAAACTAAGAAATACCCTATAAAACTTTCTAGAAATTGTCCAAATACAACGACCTGGAGATCGAGATTAACAGGATGTGCAGAATGAAGACTGAGATTGTACCAATAGTAATTGGAGCTCTGGGCCTCATGAGAAAAGGAATGGACTAATTTACTAGCAGTGTTCCAGGTTACATCAATATGTACGTTACCTAGAAGATCTCACCACTAGGCACATTCTATATACTAAGAAAAATTCTATCAATTAAATGAAAATTCTCGTATAGGGCCTTAGGACAATAGTTTGGATCCGTCTCTACAGGATACAAAGCAGGAAATGTAACATACATAAATAATAATAATAATAATAATAATAATAATAATAATAATAATAATAATAATAATAATGTCAGCATCGTACCTGTAATAGAATGTTAAATTAGAACTATGCTAAAGACACTGGTCTGAAATTGGATGAACTGCAACAATGCACACCAAGGCAATGGTAGGATTGGCAAGGATCCTAATGTTTTGAATGTACTTCCTGGCACCAAAACCTTGACGATGATTGCAAGATATCTGGTATGAGCATGAAATAATAATAATAATAATAATAATAATAATAATAATAATAATAATAATAATAATAATAATGTGATTTAGAAGTAATTGACTATCGTGTATCAGTTTTCACGGTGTTACACCGATTGAATATAAAACTCGGCATGATAGAGTGGGCCAATATTTGCACTGAAAAATATGCAATTTTTACGGGAAGGAAATTGAAAAACATTGGTATGAACATCAGTCAGACCCGGTTACAGATATGGGACATGTAAGAATTTTATGGGAATTTACAACACACAATCACCCAGACATCATGATCAAAGACTTCAAAAACAGGATATATTTTCTTATTGGCATAGCAGTTCTTAGAGATTGTAATGTATCTTTAAAGATCATAGATAAACTGCAAAAATACAAGGATTTTGAAGAGGAAATCTAAAAAAAAGTGGCATATGAGGAAATCAGTAATTCCAGTTGTAATTGGAGTCCTCGGATTGATTGGAAAACGTTTCGATAGACTTACTGAAGGGATTCTTGGCAGAAATGAAAAAAAAAAATTGTACTCACAAGTACAACTCACACATTACGAAGGGATTTATCTATGTAAAACGCGTGTGATCTTTGTTTTTTATTTATTTATTTATTTACAAAAATGATTAGTAGAAAATGTCCTGAAGACATTTCTGACCTAAAGTCTCTGGTTGGGAGCCGGAAAGAAATGTGTACACAACATAAACGAAAGGAAATACTACTACTACTACTACTACTAATAATAATAATAATAATAATAAAGTCTAATTATTGAGAACAAAGAATAAAACGTAGCAGTAAATTTCAGTTTCAACAAACAGATTAAATTTAAAAGGAAACGAAATGCCTCGTCAGAGAGCAGGAAAATTAAACGACAGTTATGGCAGCATTCGTCATTGGAGCACTGGGAATGATAAAAAAAATTCCTAGCGAAAAGGGTGGGGTCACTTAGAATCTAAGCAAGAATCAAGTTCTCTCAAACGACGGTACAATTGAGATTACCTTGAGTAATAAGCGTACTTGAGGATACTTGGTATAGCACAATTTCTAATATTATAAGTCACCAGTTACTACTGGTGTGAAACTAAACGTGTGCAATAATAGTATGGATAATAATTATTATTAAGAGCAAGTATAAAGAATATAATTTCCTCTACTACTGGTGTTATTTCATTTTTTTTCTTAATTTATGGAATACTGAAAAATCGCAGAAATAATAATGACAATAATGAAGATAATAATGTTGGAAATTTTAATAAATCTTAAATCTCGAGGCTGTGGGCACAGTTGATTACGGGCACCACAACTACCATATAATAATAACAACAAGAGCAATAATAATAATAATAATAATAATAATGATAATAATAATAATAATGATGATGATGATGATAATAATAATAATAATAATAATAACAATAATAATAAACCGAAATGAAGAAATGAGACGAAAATGATAGGAAAATTTAAAAAAAATTAATGGTTCGTTCTTTTCTTGCATTTTCCCCATTACTGATTAATTTTTGCTCGTATATATACATATATATATATATATATATATATATATGTGTGTGTGTGTGTGTGTGTGTGTGTGACTGTGTGTAACTGTGTAACTGTGTGTATGTATATATATATATTGAAAGTTTACAGTAGTATGTATATATATATATATATATATATATATATATATATATATATATATATATATATATATATATATATATATATTTGTTTATGTGTATATATAAGTGCATGTGTAAATACATGTGTATATACATAGACGACCGACTATTCACTTAGATGCATAAACCTTATTTATGTGTGTGTGCATACATGCTTCTACACACAGACACAAACACACGTATATGCATACATATATTAAAACGATAATTATATATATATATATATATATATATATATATATATATATATATATATATATATATATATACCTATTTTTAATAATAACCGTTTTAATCTTCCCTCTGCTACAAGGAAGGTGGTCTCATCGATATGCCCTTAAGCTATGCATTTCCTCTAATCAAATTATACGAACAGAAATATTAACGACAGTAGTGTTAGTAAGAAGGTTCCTTCTTTTGTTAATTTTCTTCCTCTATAAAGTACATATGAATGAAACAATTGGACAACCCGTTTGTTTGCCGAAAAGCGAGTTAAATAAGGAACAAGAACCATAACGAAATAATTCAATGAAATAATACTAAAAATGTAAAAATTAAATAATGTGGCGCTCTCTAATGTTAGCCTGAAGCAATGGGCCAGCCGGAAGTTTTTTTTTATGGTACGTGGGGCACCCTTGAATCTAAGAGTCTTTGAATATATAACGCATCTTGCGTTAACCTTTGTTTTATCTGAAGGAATTATTAGCCTCATTTTGCTTATAGAGCTTTCTTTTTTACTTTCACTTTCTCTTTTGCCTTGATCCCAGAATATATCTAAATGAAATATAAACAGATTTCTTTCGCAATATTTTTTTTATCTTTCTAATATAGTAAGACTGTTGTCTGCTCCCCACTACCTTTTTTCTTTAACAGTTGTAACTGATTAAATGAAAATTTTAAAATTCTTCCAGTCACCCACACCCAGGTATCACTTTTTGGCAGTACAATTTCAGATTCATATTTTGCTTAAAATAGACGCTAATTACTACATCTTTCAAAGAATCGTGTGTTTATTCTCGTGTGTTTAATTATCTTTTCCCTCGTTATTTGCTTAGTTCTTTCCCTTACTCTTTCTTTCAAATCCTCTTTTTCTCACTCACCCTTTCTTTCTATCATACAACCTATTTCCCTCTCACACTCTTTTTCTCTCTCTTTCTCTCTCACACACACATACTTTCATTCTCTCTTCTATCATCCCATTTATCTTGCTTTCTTTCTTTCTCTCTCAGACACACCCTCTCTTCTTTCATTGTCTTTGTCTCACTCTCTCTATAACACTATTTATTTCACTCTCTCTTTCACTCATATTCTTTTTCTCTTACTATCTCTGACATAATTTCTCCTACACTCTTTTTCTCTCAATCTTACTCTCTCTTAATATCATGCTCTCTTTCTCTCTCACTCTCTCTTCCTCTACTTTTAAATCTGTTCTTTTTTTATTCATATCTATTTAATTTTTTAACTTTATTTGAGTTTTAAAATTTTTGTTACTCTTTCTGTAACTCACGTTCTCATCAAATCTCACTTGCTTTTCCTTTCTCTCAAAATTTCCCATTCTCTCTTATTCTATTTCTCTCACTCTTAATTTCAAACTTACTTTCACTCTTTCCCTCAGAGTGTTTCTCTCATTTTCACTCTCATTCACTCTTACTTTCATAATCTCCTTCTCTCTCTTTCCTTTCCTCTGTTTCTCATTCTGTTATTTTTTTATTCAATATCTATCTCACTTTTTAAAAGTATTTTTTGTAGTTTGGCATGATATTTATTTTTCTCGTCTCATCTCGTTTTTTTCCTGTTAATTACCTTTCATTTTTGTATTTTTTCCATAAATCTCTTTCAATATCAATAATTTTTAAAACTACTCGACTCTTTTTAAAAAAAAATACTGAAAATAATATATAAACGAAATATTGTGTGTACAAATATTACATTATAGAATAACATTCCGAGGAGAAGAGTAACCTGGAGGCAAAGTTTGACATTTTCTCAATAAAAATAAATGAAGGAATAAAAACTTAGAAACAGAGACAGTATGATAACACTGTTAAAACTGAAACAAGAGATTGTTAATTTTATAAACCAAACAAGAAAAAATAATAAACAATAATAGCAGAAAGATGATGACTGTCATCATGGTTGTCGGGGTACAAATAATAATTAATTAGTGCTGTTAATAATAGCATCGAATTAACTATTTATTGAAATACTACCATTTCTTACTATTTACTCTCGTGGACTCAAGTTTTGTATCTCTCTCTCTCTCTCTCTCTCTCTCTCTCTCTCTCTCTCTCTCTCTCTCTCTCTCTCTCTCTCTCTTTATACACACACACATATCTATCTATCTATTTGGTTCTTCACAACATCTTGTCTAATACACCTTTATCATTCCTCTTTTTATAGTCATTGTTCCTACGTCCATTTGCATATTTCCATCTAGTTTACTCACTTGTGTGTGTGTTTCCTTACCTTTGAATTGTCCTGTGAGTGTTAAATATTCCAAACCTCCTTTCCTCATTATGTTTCCAACAACGAATATTATTATTAATATAGACTTATTTCCTAATTGTATTTACTAACGCATTCACCATCATCATTATCATTATTATTTTTATTTTCTTTGATATCTGGCGTTTACACATTTCTTTCCCGGTCCTGCCCAGGGACCTAATGTTAGAAATGGCAGCATGACACTTTCCACTGAAAAAAAAATATTACACACATAAAGCCCTTCGTAAAGTGTGGGCTGTACTTGTCAGAACAATTGTTTGTATCTCTTTGAGGCATGGACTTCCAGGGATCCCTTCAATCAGCCTACTGGAATCTTTTACAACTTGTCCAAGGGCTCCAACTACAACAGGGATTGTTGATGTTCCCATGTGCCACATTTTTATTATTATTATTATTATTATTATTATTTGTGTATGTTATATTTCCTGCTTCGTATCCTATACAACCGGGTCCAAACTATGGTCGTTAGGCCCTATACGAGAATTGTCATTTAATTAATAGCACTTTTCTTAGTAGAGGGGAGTTTCTAATAGGGCGAACTTCTGGGCAACTTGTATGCTGATGTTACCTGAGACATTGTTAGGAAAATTGTCCATTCCTTTTCTCACGAGGCCCAGATCTCCAATTACTATTGGTCTCAGTCTTCATTCCCCACATCATGTTCATGGAGGTATTTCTTTCAGACGGTACTGCTATGTCAATAAGCATACACTTCCCAAATTTCTTGTCTTTTATGATAATATCAGGTCTGTGGGCTTTTATTTCCCTGCCATTTTGAATTGGAATGTCCCAGAGGATAGTTACATCGTTATTTTGGGAAACTGTGTTAGGTTGGTGCTCATATCTCAGTGGTTTTGATTTTGTGATTCTTGCATATCTTCCAGTGCACATATGTCGCTTTCTTGTTATTATTATTATTTGAAAGAGCGGCACATAAAAAAAGTGATGCTAAGGAACACATACAAACTCAATATACCGATCATGAGACCCAGGGTATATCAGGTATATGTGTTACAGTCACAAATGTGCTATTTACGGGGTGGGGGTTATGATAAAAGCCGCGTATAACCTTGCCAACGGATTCAACAAAGCCAGTGGCGTCGTTCGGTCCCTGACTGAGTGCGTTTCCAAATATCTAATTGTAATTCCCAAGTCACCTTGGGTACCTCAACCTTCAAACTTAAAACAGAACAACCCTCTCGACATGCGGTCATAAGTACCCCTAACTACCCCTGCTCATGAAGCGAAATGCACAGAGCATTATTTCTTAAACAAGATGCAAAACTGTTTATGGTCAAGCATCTGACAAAAAATTGTACTGAACAGGATAGTCATTGTAGGCCATCTTAATTCAAAAGATGAAACATGCACATTTTAAAATATCTATTCAATTAAGATCAGAAGCATGACTAATGTAACATCGTACATTTATTATTATTATTATTATTATTATTATTATTATTATTATTATTATTATTATTATTATTATTATTATATTATTTCCTTCCATTTCTCTTGTATACACATTTCCTTCCGGATCCCAGCTAGAGACCTAAAGTCAGGAATGAGTAAATGACATTTTCCACTGATCAATTTTGCAAAAAAACAAAAAAACAAAAACTAGCATCACAAATATTTTACATAGATAGAAATCTTCGTAATGTGTGAGCTGTACTTGTGAGTACAATTTTTGTATTTCTTCAAGGCATCCTTTCAATGTGTCTATCGGTACCTTTTCCGATCGTTTATTATTATTGTTATTATTATGATGATGATTATTATTTAGTTGTGTATGTTATATTTCCTGATTTGTATCCTATAGAGTTTGATCTAAACTATGGTCCTTAGGCCCTATAGGAGAATTGTCCTTTAATTGATAGCACTTTTCTTAGTATATGGGATCTTCACACTAGGGCGATTTTCTGGGCAATTTGTATGTTGATGTTACCGAGGACACTGTTAGTAAAACTCTCCATTCCTTTTCTCACGAGATTATTATTATTATTATTATTATTATTATTATTATTATTATTATTATTATTGTTGTTGTTGTTGTTGTTGTTTGCTTTCGTTTTGGTCCAATCCCTTAACTACCTGCGCAGCAGAATTATTTCTGAAAATTGTCCAGAGTGCGCCAGTCATAAAAGAGACTACTTTAGTTGCTACTTAGTATATTTCTCAGATGGCAGCTCCTTATTTTCACCGACCACAAATTATTATTATTATTATTATTATTATTATTATTATTATTATTATTATTATTATTACTATTGTTTTTATTGTTGGGGTTGTAATGAAGGAAGGAAAGTATTTGATTTTATGATATTGTGCATTGTACATATAAATTATTATTTTTTTTTTCATTTTCACATCAATATCTCGTAGTTCTTGTAAGCCATCAACTAAAAACAAAACCATCCAATGCTCCCGTAACTTTGTATTATAGTTAATATTAACATATTACCAGTGAAACAAATTTTTCAATTATTTAGCATGGAATAAACTTGACAGAAGACTGGGAAAAAATGGAAAAAACATCCTAGAGTCATTGAAAAAAGAATGGAATCAATTATCAAACTTATACTATGAAAAACTTTTGCAAAAATATTGTGCTGCAGTAATCAAGGCTATAGGAGGATATTTTGACGAGGACACAATTTAATCATAAATTGCTTTTTTTCTTTTTCTCATAATAAAATTTCTAATAAAAAATGTTTCACTTTTTAACTTTGTTCTCTTATTTAATGTACAAAATAACTACTTTTGGGGCCAGGTTAAAAGATTAACAGGAGCGACCTCAAACATTTGACTGTAGTATATATATATATATATATATATATATATATATATATATATATAAGGGATATATATATATATATATATATATATATATATATATATATATATATATATATATATATATATATATATATATATAAGGAAGATGTTAAAGTTGTAGCAACGAGAGAAGGGTGTATATTTTAAAAGAAGCCTCAAATGTTTTTATTTATAATGTGGATTTATTTATTTAAATAATTTTTTAAATATATATATATATATATATATATTATACTTTATTTTTCATATTTTTTACTACATGTGTTTCAGCTAAATAATGGTTATTTCCACATATTATTTAAAGGAATTGATTTTTTTTCTTTATGTTTTCCTCTGTTTAACCATTGCCTTTTGTGTGCGGTAGTATTATATATATATATATATATATATATATATTTGAATTGGACAAGGTCCGACAATTTATTTAAAGACATTTACCGGACATTCAGGCCGGTAAATGTTATTTAATACTGTTTATTATAAAACAGAGCATTTGCTTAAATACTTGTATCTATAAAAAGAACGTTAAACATATCATAAAATGTCTTTATATATATATATATATGTATATATATATATAGAGAGAGAGAGAGAGAAAGAGAGAGAGTGAGAGAGAGAGAGAAAGAGATAGATAGATAGATAGATAGATAGATAGATAGATAGATAGATAGATAGATAGATAGATAGATAGATAAAGCAACTCCCAATTGTATAGCATAAAAACTGTATTACATCTATTCATACCCCCTGATAATCATGATTTGGCATCAATATATTTGTGTGCATGTGTGTGTGTGTGCTTGTGTGTATACGCGCCTACGGATGTTTCTGTGTGAATGTGTTTGTTTGTGTATACGTGTGTTTCCAACTTGCTAGCCTCTTTTCAGGAAAACGGAAAAGTTTTTTTTTTATTCGTAACTATTTAAAGTTAAATTCTAAACTTATTGAAATTAACACTCGTGTATAGCCACTTCAGTGCATGTATATATGGGATCGTATGCTTACGTGTGTGTGCGCACGCGCACGCACACGCACACGCACACGCGCGTAGTTGTGTTTTCTTGAATATGGACGCTGCTAAATGGTGTGAACATCAAGAAAATGCAACCATCGTAAACAATAGTATTCTTTCCCTTGTTGCTTTCTTGTAAAAAGAAATCATTTAATTAGGAGGAACGAAATTATTTGCGGCGATGTCGTTTGTCTTTGATTTTTTTAGCAGTTGTTTATTTTTATTTTTATTTCTTTTTTCACTGTGCAAATCAATTCCATTTTGGATTTTCAACACAATTAGTTTTAGCTCTGTAAGAATTTTACGTTTTCGTGCCTGAATATTCGTCAGTCACATAAAAATCAAAACTATCATTTTCATGTTAGTGATAACATTTATCCACATTAATTAGTATGAATGTTGTTAGAGAAAGTAAAAATTATAATACAACTCGTAGAGTTTTCACACCAGTATCAATATCATCGTTATCGATAATGTTGTTCAAACACTTTTCTTGCTACTATACAAGTAATTACTATCAATGTTCTTTTGCCAATAACAAAAATATACAAAAGTCAGTGGGTACAACCACCACAACAACAATGATAATAATAATGATATGCTCAACTACAGACCTTCTGAGCAGGCTTGGTTACCAGAACTGAAGGTGTTTCTAACTAGGCCCCACTTGAAAAGTTATGTGACACTTTTAGCAAAATATCTTACCATGTCGCGCAAATTTGACTGTAATGCATGTACTTGATAAACTCTTATCAGCTAGGGAGCATATTGTGTTTTATATACTCAAACTCCCGTGTTACTTTGTTGGGGTCCTGCTCTTTCACTCAATAATAATAATAATAGATATGCATGTCCCTCCTGCACCCTTATCAGACTGGGTGTCATGATGGGTACATTGGTTTTCGTATGTTTGTACCACAGAGTCACTTTGTTGTTATGCTGCTCTTTCTTTCTTTCTTTCTTTCTTTCTTTCTTTCTTTCTTTCTTTCTTTCTTTCTTCAGTTCTTTCTGTCTTTTTTTTTCTTTCTTTCTTTCAATAATTATAATAATAATAATAATATTAATAATAATAATAACAGATATGGAGAACCTTGTCTTTAAAGATATGGCAACGTTAAAATGTTTGACATACAGAAAAATGGTCTGAACACGAATCGCCACCATTTTTTCCGCATACAACGTGTGAAAGTAACGTGCAATACCGTTTCCCTCATCAGCCGCTAGCCAGGGGAGGTAACACAGTTTCGGTGTCTAAGGCGGTATTGCCACCACTGACGCCACCAGCAGCTGTTGCCACCGAACAAAGTATTGTTTTTCTTTGTAGAATAAATATTACAGTGTTCTGAGATTTCACCATACATACTGACCGCACTATACAAGCCAATAGATCAGATGTGAAGACTTCAAACGAAGAAGAAATATCACATCGACATGTCCATCCTCTGTTATAAAACTTGTCAACTACATTTAAAAAATGACAACCAAGGACTTGGCAATAGAAGGTAAAAGAATATTTTTTTAAAAATTGCCAATGTTCCAATAATAATATGAGTGCTGGCAATAAGTATTTTTACTTATTGCCAGCAGTGATACAATTTACAAGGTAAAATACTAAAAACAAAAATAAAAAAAAAAACTACTCATACGTATTTCAGTACATGTTGCGATGGATAAATTATCGTCTAAATTACGGAAAAATACTTGTATGGCATGGTTCAGTCCTGTTGCTAACTTGACCCAGGGCTACCTCCTCAAGTCATGATGAAAACCTCCGTCTATATATATATATGATGTACACTAGCTAAGGTATTTGTAGTTGTTTAAGGAAGATATGTATGTGAGATGTTAACAATAAAAACATAGTTGTCCTGGACATTTACAATTACAAAGATAAAAACAAAACATATTTAGAATAATTTGCAGGCCTCTGAATACAATATATACCAGGGGTCTCAAACTCAATTACGCAAAAGGGACACTACTTGCTGAGATTGAGGTATAAAGGACCAGAAGAAGTGAACTGCGGAGCTTATGATTGGATCCCATATATACAGGGAGTGACAGGTAAATTGTCGCTATTTTATATTTTTAATTTCGCTTATGCACGCTGTTTGTTTTTGATTTTGTCGACTGCACAGTATTGTAGGGACAGTTGGGAAACGTCTGTGAGAAAAAGAGCACCACGGCGTAATTCACTTTTGGAAATGGGATGCTTTGCGGAAGCTCCAATACGAATACTTCAGAGCGATTGCTTTTCAATCTGAGCACAGTGCTGAATTGGATCAATCTAATGGTGATTATGAACTCGGAAAACATTCTGATGAGAAAAGAACTCCGGAATTTGAAGGTGAGGGTTTCAGACTCAATAGGGAGGCCTACATCAAATACCTTGAGGAGTAGTGCTGCCCTGGATCAAGAGGTCTCTGGCAACGGGATTCTGCACCATGCCACACAAAACGGAGAAGCCAGTCCTGGCTGTCATACAGTTTCTGCGACCATGTTGCCCCTTACATCTCCCCAGAGTGCAAACCCCTTGATTATTATGTGTGGGGCGCAGTTGAACGAGAGACCAACAAAACTACGTGACACAACAAAAATGAACTAAAGTCAAGGATTATGCCAGCATTCACCAGCTTAAAAAAGAGACCGTTCGGAAAAGTTTCAGTTGATTCTAAAGACGTCTGGTGGCCGTGATTAAAGTCAATGGTAATGTTATTGAATAAATTTACTCTATGGTATTTCAAAATATTTTGTGTAATTTTGGTAACTTTTAAAGTGATATGTCAGTATTATTTTCATTTTTGAATTTTTTTTATACATTGAAAGGTCTAGATCAAAATTTAACTAAGTTTAGTAACTATGACTGGCTACACGTACCAGTGCATGGTCCAAACAAATTGGATTTTAACAAATTTTGATCTAGACCTTTCAATGTATAATGTTCAATCTATGTGATTATGTCGAAAAATAAGATTTCCGCCTGATTTATGTTCAAATGTCTATCTATCTATCTATCTATCTATCTATCTATGTGTGTGTGTGTGTGTGCGCGTGCGTGCGTGCGTGCGTGCGTGTGTGTGTGTGTGTGTGTGTGTGTGTGTGTGTGTGTGTGTGTGTGTGTGTGTGAGTGTGTGTGTGTGTGTGTTTGTGTGTATAGGGTATATTAAAATTACTTTTACATATTTGGGGGCGTGCTCCTGACACGAAACCAAGGTAAAATGTCCATATAAACATGACATTGACTGGCGGACTATTTCCAATACTCCCACGCGGTGTCAAAAGAATTCGCAGGCTTCTATGACTAGTTGATGGAACATATCTGCATTAGTAATGACTACTGGATAAACGAATTGTTTTAGGTGGCCCCACAGACAAAAATCTAAAGGACTGAGGTTGTGGAAACGTGCAGGCCCTGGAACCGGTCCTCCTCTACCTGTCTATCTTACATGGTAGATAGATGCCAGTGCATCGTGAACAGTGTCACTCAAATGGAGCCCCATCATACATTAACCACATGTGTCTTCGTGTTAGCAGGAATACATCCTCTAACAGGTGTGGAAGTGTGTTCGAAATGTAGTTATGTACAATTCCAGCTCACACATTATTTGTAAACAAATTCTGGTGACGAGACAGACTACGGATCGGCAGTTTGTGCAATAAATCATCGGCAAAGTTCTCCTGTGATGAGTGATCTAAGAGTCTTGCAAATGATATGGACACAGGATCTGCTCTTGCAGTACACTAAATGAGGTACTATGAAATGTGCATCATGTTAGGGTCACTTGAATACTTGGATTGTCTCCGACAGCCTGTAGAATGTATACTTCGTGGTCAATCGTACAAGCAGATCTAGGTCTTCCACGAAACATAGTTTGTGGTGCCGCGTATCCTGCCTCAGCAACGCGATGATAAACAACAGCAAAGTTTGAATGACTCGGCTGCCTTCGGTTTCCAGGCCTTCGGCCGCCTTCGGCCGAATTAGGCCTGGAAACCGAATCTGATACAGCCTCGCACCCATTACCATTTGCGTGGCCAGATGTAAAAATCATATCTGCCTGCTCACGATATGAATATCCTGCCATCGTTTAACGGAACACTTCTCAGCTAATTCACTACTACACTAGTTAAACGTAGAAGGCAGACTAGCCACAAATGTAAATGTGACTAATGTAACATAGTATGCATGGCAAAACAGCGCTATCTACTGTACACATTCTTTAAACCTTATAAAAACGAAGGACGTGTTGATATATGTTTATATGGATTTTGTGTTTGTTTTCAGGTGAGGAAACCGCCCCCAAAGTTTGTAAAATTATTTTTGATACACCCTGTATATATATATATTTATATTTATATATATATATACATACACACACACATATATATATACATATATATATATATATATATATATATATATATATATATATATATATATATATACATATATATATATATATATATATATATATTATATATATGTGTGTGTGTGTATGTGTGTGTGTGGGTGTGTGTGTGTGTGTGTGTGTTGCGTGCGTGTGAAAAAGTTTCCGTGTGATACATTTCGTCTTTTCAGACTTCATCTGACGAAGTTTTTTTAAATTAATCCGATGATGTCCTAAAGCACCAAACGCATCACACGAAAACTTTTTAATTTGTCCTACACACACACACACACACACACACACACACACACACACACACACATACACACACACACACACACACACACACACACATATATATATATATATATATATATATATATATATATATATATATATATATATATATATATATATAAAAGGCAGGATGTGTTTCTGTGTGTAACGAATGCACGCCCGCAAATTTCGGACGGATTTGCACCAAAACTTACATGCACTTGCTCCAAGTTAGCGGGAAGGCCAAGACCGACTTTGCATTTCCCAACTCCCATCGATAGTGGAAATAATCGATTTTTTCATGCTTCTACGGCAGTTTTCATGTAGTTTGCGGCTATTTTCTACTGGCTAGGGTGAGAGCCTATAGCTGGCTGCCACGAATAGGCAGGAAGATTCTATTGGCCAGCGTGAGACCCAACAGCTGACTGACATGAATGTTAACTAGCATGCTAGCATGAAAAAAAATCGATAGCTGCATTCATCACAAGTGGGAAAAATTAAAATCTGCATGGTACTTTACCCCAATTGAATCATTCGCTTGCTTAAACTCAACGTTGATTGTAATTCCGAAGAACTGGGTTGGGTGTGAAAAAGTATTTGTTGTTAACATTCTTTATTCATTCGGTTTTTCCAGTTACGAGTCCTTTTTAAAGCTGATCGTTTTGTGTTCATTTTGTTTAGTTCTTTTTTCGTAACAGATTAAATGTTTAGAAAAGATTTGCAGTGTGAGATAGGCAAGAAGTAAGGCATGTAGCAACATCAGCACGGCAAACGGCACTCCTTTAAAGGCAAGGAAGGGCAAAAAAAAAAAAGTCAAATGACAGCGATTGCTGTATGAGTCCTACGATTTTTGAATCAAGCACGGGCAACGCTGGGCCATGCTGTTAGTATATATATATATATATATATATATATATATATATATATATATATATATATATATATATATATTCCAGGTATGGATAAATAGCAGGACACACTGGGTTCTATAGGCTTGGGTTGCAACCGGTCTAGGAGAAAGACACTCTGAATTCAAAACTGTATGTAACTGTGTCGTAGCACATACTATACAGCTAAAGAAAGGATAGTTCGCATTGGCTCGATTATCCCGACTACGGTAGACCTGGATGGGTGGATGCTCCCTCTCTCTCTGTCTCTGTCTCTCTCTCTCTCTCTCTGTCTCCATATATATATATATATATATATATATATATATATATATATATATATATATAGTCAAACCTAATGAGCCAGACACACCTACCAAGGTTTCACTTAGGCAGATCGCCTAAGTGAAACCTTGGTAGGTGTGTCTGGCTCATTAGGTTTGACTAGGTTTGCTCTACGCTTGTATTGAGCTCTTTAGTTAGTTGTTTACTCGTATCGGGGTTTTTTCTTTGGGCCTTGAACCTGTATCTGTGCGATTATTTTCGACAGACTTTCATGTTCCTGGCTCTTTCTTTTTTTAAAACCTTTTTTTCCTTCGTGATTGATTTGGCTATTGTTAGATCAAGAGTTCGAAGGTTTTTCGACACGAGTATAGTTACCTATATAATTAATACTGCATGGTGATTGTCAATTTCGCGTCCCAAGCGATTTCAAAAAACTCTATTCCTAGTACGGAGCACACTTCCGCCATAATTATAGGAAAATAATACAATAATTTGATATTTAACCAATTTAACACATACACAAGAAATAAATTGAATATATATATATATATATATATATATATATATATATATATATATATATATATATATATATATAATGTGCTAAAAATCGCCTCGTTTTTTCTTAAAAGTATGAGAAATTTTTATCGATTTCATTATAGTATATTATATAAAGATGATGTTGAAAGTCATCAGCTTCACCCTTACTTTACAAGATTTTTAAAAAATACCTGAATATCAGATTTGTTGTTGTTGTATAGACCAAATTTTAAGCATTTGCATTAATTAATTCATATATTTGTGTATAGAGTTTTATTCATTACCGTTAAAATATTACTACATCTCCCTCCAGCATCGCACTCATTGTAAAGGAAATATTCACGCACATGACATGTTTACAGACGAAATATTATATCATATATAACTTGAAAACTAATATCCATGAAATGTGGGTTTGAAGGAAATGTGAATTATTATAAATTCAATAAAAGATTTAATCACAAATAAAATTCATAATTTAACCAAAAAATTTGCCAAAGTACATATTTATTAAGAACTCGTATCATTTTTGACATCGAAAGAATTGATTTGTAATTAAATAGTTTTGTATTATTTCCTTTAAGAATTAAAAATGAACTACAGGTAATTTAATATAGATTTCTAAGAGATTTGTTTTCTTTCTTGTTCTTGTTGTCGTTGCTTTTTGGATTTTATTTTCAATATTCACTTTTCGATTTTGTTCTTAGAAGAAAAGTAATTAGATTAAAACTTTTAGAATAAATAAAAAAAATAAAATACCGCGTTGATATTTTAAAAACTTTGACTTCTTTTCATCTAGTAGGAAACGACTTTACTATGCATTAATATAAAATGTATGGTGGCGTTAACATTTAAATATTCTCATATCTTAGCTGTAAAAATAAAGAAATGAAACCAATCTTGTACGAAGGAACTAAAATCAAGCTCAACATATTTAATTTGTTGGTTTCTGAAAGCTGCCCTTTTATTGTGGCTTGTTATCGTAATAAAATATGTTGTATACAAAGAACTGACACACCTCTATTAAATAGACTGTTCCAGTAGGAATACAAGCATCTATGGTGTTGGTCTTGTGTGGGGGGTGCTTTTTTTCCAGCTTAGGCTTGATCAAGTAACAAGACGTCGAAGTCTCTGCTTTCGAGGAAAGAGGAACCCAAACGAGGCTGAGGAGGTAGACAAACCCGACTCCGTGTATGCGGGGTCTACGGGGAATTTTTGACCGAGTCTACGGGCTCGGATCGCCCCACATAAAAATCGGCCTTGTGCCACATCCTGGCTCGTGGGGAAGTTGGGTAAATATCGGCTTGTTTTCCACTTTCAGACGAACTTGTATTGTTCTTGTTTAAAATGAAACCTTATATATTGTAAGTAGCCTTTCTAGTTATTATTTCAATAACCACCCCGGACAACATTACAAACATTAAAAATAAAGTAGTTCGAAACAAAAAGAGTACTGAAATGTTATGCAATATCAGTCCCTCTATAGCAGTGAATGGTGGACAATCACGTCACAGATGAAGAAGAGACGTAAGGCAACAGAAATGAGGTTCTACAGAAGGATGGTGATAATAACATGGACTGAACATGTGAGCAACGACAAAGTTTTAGGGAAAATAGAATCGAAAAAGGTTATTTATAATTAACATCAAAAAGAGACTGTCTGGGCACTTAATGAGAAAAGAGGCTTGGAAAATTTGATACTCACACACAAGAGGGACGTAGTACAACAACGCATAGAGTGCTTGAACAAATGGATGGCAGTGCAAGGTTTAGGAGAGATAACAAAAAGACGGAATTTATTAGGAGTTGAAAAAGACCATTATCGTCAAAGTCCTGGAGAGACACAGCACATAGAAAAAGATTGTAGTAAACGAAGGTCGTATAATTATTAATTCTTTATAAGCTAACAACAGTCGTGACTTTTGGATTACTACAGAGATTAAGCAAGAGATGACCTCAGTATTCCAAATTTATTCGTTGACATTGTTTTCTATACCACTGTTGTTTAGGTAGTACCAACTCTTCCTCTGATTTTCAGACATTCCTATCTTTTTTCTAGATTTTTTTCGAGACTTTTGCATCACACTGATAATAACTGGCACGACTATCATATTATTATTAAAATGAGAGAGCAGCAAACAAACAAAGTGACATTGGGGTACAAATATACCAAGTCCAATATACTTATAACATAAATTTGATACAAGGTATATTCATCGTTATTATTATTATTATTAAATAACAGAGCAGCATACCAAAAATGTGATGCTGATATACATATATACACAGCTTAACATGCTCATCATGATAGAGAGTATTATAAGGGTATACCAAACACATGCACCACAGCCAAATATGCGTGATATGGTGACAGGTTTTGATTAAAGCAATTCATCATTCTACAGATGGGCCCAATTGGAATTACTTTAAGGCCAGTAAATTTGCCTTGGTTTTCGTCTTGTATGTCAAACCTAAAAACTAATCTGACACTTGTCCATGACGCTTTACGTAATATTCTTCTTCTTCTTCTTTTCTTCTTCTTCTTCTTCTTCTTCTTCTTCTTCTTCTTCTTCTTCTTCTTCTTCTTCTTCTTCTGCTGCTGCTGCTGCTGCTGCTTTTATTATTATTATTATTATTATTATTATTATTATTATTATTATTATTATTATTATTATTATTATTATTATTATTATTATGTTATTTCCTTTGATTTCCGGTGTGTACACATTTCGTTCCGGGTTCAGAGACCTAAGGTTAGAAATGGCATCATGACATTTTCCACTGACCAATTAAAAAAAAAAAACAGCACATATTTTACATAGATAAAGCCCTTCATAAGGTGTGGGCTGTACTCGTGAGAACAGTTTTTTGTATTTCTTTAAGGCATGGGCTTCCAGGAATCTCTTCAGTTAGTCTACTGGAATCTTTTCCAGCTAATCCGAGGGCTCCAACTACACCAGCAATTGTTGATGTTCTCATGTGTCACATTTTTGAGATTTCGATTTCAATTTCTATTTTGATAGCTTTTTTTATTGTATTGTATTGTATGTTGTATTTTGATAGATTTATTGTTATTATTATTATTATTATTATTATTATTATTAAATATATACTACCACTCATGAACAAAGATGTAAATCATATCAAGCGCTAGCCGACATGCCTAAGTAGTTGAGGTTAGACAAGGCAAGTAACAATCAAGTCTGCTGTACAGTACGAGATATTTACTGTAGCGTATTTTATTTCACCAAACAAAACGTGTACATATTAACACCTCCAGTCGATTAAGATTAAAATACATGACTGGTGTGGCATCAAGTTGCAAGCTGTTGTTGTTGTTGTTGTTATTATTATTATTATTATTATTATTATTATTATTATTATTATTATCATCATTGAATGAGAGAGAAACGCACTAACAAGGTGATGCTGTGGTAAAATATATGAAGGCCAATATATATATCATAATAATCTCAAGTCTGATAAGGCTATACGAGTTACATGCATTGCAGCTAAATGTGTACAGTCAGATAAGCCAGGGTGCTCAGATGGTGTCTAATTGATGGTGTTCTCAAATATCTAAATGTGACTCTCAGTTCACTTTAGCTAACTCGTCTTTCAAACTTGCAGGATAACACAAAACTACTCTCCGCCATGATGCTCTGCAACTACTCCCGCCCATGATCAATAGATCATTCCCCATAGGATATGACCAACTGTTTATGGTCAACTGACATGAAAATTTGCAGTACTAAATGGAATATTTATTGTTGTCCATCTTAAATCACCGAAACAAATATATATATATGTTACCACTTCCAGTCAGTTAAGATCTGAAGTCATGAGATGCATGTCTAGGGTAGCATTAGTCCATTTACATTGAATATATCATGCTAATATTGTTGTGTATGCGTAGATACCAAGGAAGCTACTACCTGTCAGAGACCTAGGGCAGAAATGTCATCATGACATTTTCCACTGCACATTTGTGTAAACCCCACCAAAAAAAAAAAACTCACAAATTTTACATAGATAAAACCCTTTTTAGAGTGTCAGCTGTGCTTGTGAGAACATTTTTTTTTATTTCTTTAAAGCATAGACCGCAAAGATCCCTTCAATAAGTCTATCACAACCTCTTCCAATCAAACCTGCAACATCAACTAATATTAGCGATGTCTATATGCGCTACTTTTTGTGATTTCCACTTCAAGTTTCTTGTATTTTGATAGATTTTTTGAAGAGCTTCAAAGCTATATTACAAAATTATTGAGTAAGACAGCAGCATCTTCCCACGAGATGCGAAATCAAGGATTAAACTTTCATGCTTTCTCCTTCCATACAATCTTAACCTGTTAAAGTCTCTTCCTCACATATCTTCATAAACTGTGCCCCTTACCTCTTACTCTGTAATCCTCTAGGGACTATTTGAATTTGTACAAAGTGGACATTATTGTTTTAAAAAGTGACAGCAATTGTTTTCAATACTGTTCCAATATTCTTTTTATTTTGTTTCGATCAATGTCATTTTTTATTCGTTCTTACTCTTCTATTAATATTCATTCTCCCGAAACTTTATCTCCTTTCTATTTACCAACCTCTCTACAAGACAAGATGTGGCACAAGGCTAGCTTTTAACGTGGGGCGTTCAGAAGCTATCTCCAGGGCTTCATGCTTATTTCCGATATTCTTATAATAAATGATATGACGGTCAACTTTTTGTTATACAATTTCTTCAGATTCTATTTTTATTTTTTCAGATTTACTCTCAGGCCAAAAAGAACAACGAATCATCATCGTCATCATCATCATCATCAGTATTATTATTATTATTATTATTATTAGCAGAAGTAGTAGTAAAAGTACTATTAGTAGTAGTAATAGTAATAGTAGTAATAGTATTTTTTATGATTTGCCGTCTGATACAATCCTTTACCATCTTTTTTTTTATATATTTAAACGAAGGTATTTCTTAGAAAGTTATTGAGCATATTACATTGACAGGGAATTGTTTTCAGAGTATGCCGGTTTTTTTTCCTCGCATATAACGTGAAGCTTCCTCGAAATTTTATTAATATATATTTAAAATTGGTATTGTATTAATATATATTTAAAATTGGTATTGTATTAATATATATTTAAAATTGGTATTGTATTAATATATATTTAAAATTGGTATTGTGCATATTACATTGAGAGAGAGTTTTTTTTTTTTGTTTCTGAGTATGGGAACAAATATTTACTTCCCAGATACTGAAGGACTTTCTCGGAATTTTATTAATGTATATTTAAAACTGTCATTGTTCATATTACATTGAGAGAGAGTTTATTTTTCTGAGTATGGGAAGAAATATTTACTTCTTAGATACTACGGGGCTTCATCGGAATTTTATAATGTCTATTTAAAACTGTTATTGTTCATATTGCATTGAGAGAGAGAGAGAGAGAGAGAGAGAGAGAGAGAGAGAGAGAGAGAGAGAGAGATTTTTCTGAGTATGCGAGCATAATTTATTGCCTCTCAGATACTGGGGGGGGCATCCGCGGAATTTATTAATATATATTTTAAAAATGCTCAGGAGAATATGACACTGAGAGAAAGTTTTATGTGCACGTGAGCCGTGTGCTCATGCGCACAATGTTTTGTATCTCAGATAAGGATTGGTTTCCTGGGATATTTTTTCATGTATGTACCGGTATTTTTAATTATTACTAGTAATGCTATTAATATTAGACAGTTCTGGGTAAACAGTTATTATCTAAACTGTTTATTGTTTAAATTATTATTATTATTATTATTATTATTATTATTATTATTATTATTATTATTATTATTATTATTAATAATAATAATAATATTATTCTCATTTTTATTTTCTTTGATATCTGGCGTTTACACATTTCTTTTCGGGTCCCGCCCAGGGACCTAAGGTTAGAAATGGCATCATGATATTTTCCACTGCAAAAAAAAAAAAAAAAAATAATAATTACATAGATAAAGCCTTTCGTAAAGTGTGGGCTGTACTTGTCAGAACAATTTTTTGTATCTCTTTGAGGCATGGACTTCCATGGATCCCTTCAATTAGTCTACTGGAATCTTTCCCAATCATTATTATTAGCGGCATCAGCATCATTAGTTTTCTGTTCAGTAAGACAAGATATTTACATAGGTGTGTGTGTGTGTGTGTGTGTGTGTGTGTGTGTGTGTGTGTGTGTGTGTGTGTGTGTGTGTGTAATAAGGTAGCAATCCTTCTTTCATGCACGTTTCATTGAAAACGACAGACAAGGTGCTTTTATTTAGTTTTTTATACAATTTCTCATGAGATCTAATATTTTTTTTCTTTTCAGATGATAAACTATATAAAAACTGACCGAATGTTCTTTTTATCCGAGCGCCTTCGGCTATAAATTTAGCCATTTTCAAGGATTAAATATTTTAACTGTTAAATAAGAAATAGTTTGTTGCATGTATGTTTTTTTTTTATATATATTCATATAAATATATGAACTTTAACTACACAAATTCTGGTGGTAATTGATACGTTATATACACAGTGTTTGTATTTTCTTTACATTGATAACATTCTCCTAAGTAGATGCTCAGTTCCAAATACTGAAATCTCTTGAATAATTTATTCACCAAAACAATATAAATATATTTGTATTACTTCAGGCAATATTGTTTTTTGATCATTATTATTTTTATTTACCATTTTCCGGATTTGCTGTTTGATACAATTCTTTACCAAGTTTGTTATCTAAGACATGATATAAAGGAAGACGGTTTTTACGAAATTTATTGAGCATTTTACATTGAGAGATATTTTCTTTCAGAGTATGTGAGCGGTGATATCAGTCATTTGTGTCTCAGCTACTAAAGAGCTTCTTCATTTTTTTAAAAAATATGTGTATCAGTAATCGTTTTAATAATCCTTAATGCCCCTATTATTACCTCAGCAATAAATCAACATTTTAAAATATTTTAATGTATTTTTCAACATTTGTTATTCCACTGAGGAAATTCGGATCAAACGCTTTTACCTGTACACCACATCAAATTGGAAGCTAACCAAACCTAAATTAAATAGGTTGATTTCTATTTCATCTGACCACTAAACTTTGAATTTATTTTATTTTTATTCAAAATAAAAATAATTTTTTCTAAGTAAAAATATAAACAAAAAGAAGCTAAACGAAATAGGTTAGACTATATATCCAAACATGGTTAAAAACAAAATTAAATTTAAAATTTAAAATTTCAGCCTTCCCTCTTCTTCGTGCGCATGTGTAGTTACGTCAATGTAAACACCATTTTAGTCTGATGAAGTCCTAAATGTCGAAACGCATCACATTAAGATTTTTTCCCCTTTCTCATTAATTTTCCGAAAAAATGTTCTTTAATATAAAATATTCACATCATTGTCTCCCGTATCTTTATTCTCCTGCGCTGACTTTAATCGAACTTGTTTGTGTTTCGAATTCAATAACAATTTCCCTAAGGGGTCATCGGTCAAGGTAAACCGGTTTTGGCCAGGGAACATTTGACTTTTGTAATCACGGTAAATTCTGCTACTTTGTTTTTTTTTTAATTCTTTGACAACATCCTCAATTAACAACAGACATTTTCACCTTCATCCACTAATCTCCTGACATAACAGAATATTAAAAGCAACCTGATTGGTCGATTACTACACGCCTAATTTCGGGAATTGTAATGAAAACTGTGATGACACTACCCTGTGGAATTAGTAAATACTAAACATTCCCAATACCTTGTATGGATCAGTTATAACAAATTTAGTATAGGAGATTAGAAAATTGGACATAGACTGCCCAACACTACCAATTACTACAAAAGCAAAATATTAACCTAAAAACTCGAGCCATGTTCTTAAATATTCCCGTCAGATGATGACTTTTATATGAATGTTACGTATGGCGCTAAACTAGTTCAGAAATATCTTAACTCTCAGCTCTATAGAACTGATTACTCAGATAAATTAGTGAGGACCATCTTTCTTCGAATCTTATGGACTGGGGCTACTGACGAGGTTAGGAAATTGGACGTAGACTCCGCTAGGGTTAGTTTCGCCCAACACTACCAATTACTACAAAAGCAAAATATTAACCTAAAAACTCGAGCCATGTTCTTAAATATTCCCGTCAGATGATGACTTTTATATGAATGTTACGTATGGCGCTAAACTAGTTCAGAAATATCTTAACTCTCAGCTCTATAGAACTGATTACTCAGATAAATTAGTGAGGACCATCTTTCTTCGAATCTTATGGACTGGGGCTACTGACGAGGTTAGGAAATTGGACGTAGACTCCGCTAGGGTTAGTTTCGCCCAACACTACCAATTACTACAAAAGCAAAATATTAACCTAAAAACTCGAGCCATGTTCTTAAATATTCCCGTCAGATGATGACTTTTATATGAATGTTACGTATGGCGCTAAACTAGTTCAGAAATATCTTAACTCTCAGCTCTATAGAACTGATTACTCAGATAAATTAGTGAGGAACATCCTTCTTCGAACCTTATTGACTAGGGCTACAGAATCAGAAAAATGTTATGTAGCAAATAATTGAAACAGAATCAACTGGGGACTTACAACAACGACTAAAAGGGAAGCACATCTAACTCGACAGGGAAAATAATGCATAAATCAAGATAATGACGTACCACACTACTTTAAAGAAAAGAACTTCTTCTGTACTTGAAAGAGCAATAAAAATTATGAGACCTAAGAAACCTATTTGAAAAATAAAATTATTTCGATTAAGATTTTTTTTAAAATTTCAACCGACAATATGACTAGCTGCTCGCCCATTGAATGACGAATATTTCCTTGTAAGAAAATTGTTAAAATTACCATTAGCATTAGAGATGGGGAGAACTGGTACTACACTTTGATCTCAGCCAGGGAGTAAAGAAAAGTGTAACTCGGGTAGCACTGTTCAGACAATGAATGCTGAATTTTTCCTTATTTGGAAATGGCTAATATTACCATGAGCATTATAGATGAGGATAACAAATACTACACTTTGATCTCAGACCAATGGCCAGAAAGTGAAGAAAAGTATAACACCGGTAGCACTGTTTGCTCAACTCAGTCAATGAATGCCGAATGTTTCTTTATAAGAAAATGGCTAAAATTACCATAGAGATGAGAACAGATACTACAATTTGATCACAAACCAATGGCCAAGTAGTGAAGAAAAGTGGAACTCGAATACCAATGGCTGTTCAGTGAATGAATGTCAAAAGTTTCTTTATAAGGAAATGGCTAATATTACATTAGAGATGAGGAGAACAGATACTACACTTGGTATTTACTTGATCCCCCCACTGAGTCAGGTTTTGACACAAGGTCGGTTTTTAACGTGGGGACCCGAGTGTTTTCACCCGGGCCGTCATGGCTGGTTTTAGCTTGTCCAAGCTGGTCATAGCTAGTCTTGGCTTGTCATAGCTGGTCCAGGCCAGAGCCGGTCCAAGCTAGTCGTAGCCATGATACTACCAGCGCAGGGACGAATCCTTACACCAGGTAAGTATCAAGTGACACTCTCAGCCAAAAGGCCGACAAAGCGAGCGATCTGCGAACAGATATTACACTTTGATAACAGACAAATGGCCAAGTAGTGAAGAAAAGTGGAACTCGAATACCAATGGCTGCTCAGTGAATGAATGTCAAATGTTTCTTTATAAGGAAATGGTTAATATTACATTAGAGATTAGGAGAACAGATATTACACTTCGATCCCTACCAGGGAGCAACGAAAAGTGTAACTCGAGTAGCACTAGCTGCTCGGTCAATTAATGCTGAATGTTTCTTTATGAGGAAACGGTTAATATTACTAGTACCAGTACCATAGTCTTCTAGTAGACAAGCTTAGTGAATATATAGGAAGCCTATGAAAACAAGAGGAGCAAAGAAAAGCAAAAATCTACCTAACGAACTTGTGTAAATATTTGTCAAAAAATACTGATATCTACAAAGTACAGGTGGTTGTGGAGACTCATGATCACATCCTGACTCGACAGAGCCGTGGAGCAACTGACATCAATCAAATCTTACGTTAGAGATCTCTATTTTTACTGGGAGCTTTACATGTGTAACATTATACCAGATTAAACTAACCTTTGTAAATACCTTGAGTATTTCCCTCCGGAAATGCCATTAAACAAGTCTCACATATTATTACTTCCATAGTGAAAAATATCTTCTCTGATGTTCCCTACATACGGCCTCTTACCAGATTATTTTTATCTTCATAAGTACCAAGACTTTTAGAGACATGTTGCATTGGCAAACCTATGTGTATATACTTAATATAAGACTGAGTAAATAAATAAGGGAATAAAATTATTGCTAAAATTTAAATCCGAAAGAAATGATTTATTGGATCCTTGGTGAATCAGGATAATTTATTGACCTGAACGTAAAAGAGATACGTAAGTTCCTGCAGAAAATATGCCTTGAACTTTTAGTACTAAGTTCAAATGCACTTGAAATTTTAGTACACATCTTATGGGTGATTTAATTAATTTATCATTTCACGGACTTCTTTTAAACAGATTGTATTCATGGACCACAGACAAGTCGCGACAGAAATTATAACCGTAAAATACCGATACATTTATGATTATCATATGTGTATGTGTGTGTACTTGTGCATGTATGTGTGTGCGAACCAATAAATATATAAAGTTAACCCACGCCGTCAAAAATGATGGATTATTTTATGTCCTTATTATTATTATTAAAAAATCACATTTAAGTCTTTAAATATATTTTTCAATTATTATATACATTTGTAGAAATACTGTGAGGAAGCAGCTTATGACTTAATAACAATAAGATATTGATCACCCACTTTATATTCAGTAGAATTTTATATTAATATTAGTTTATAAAAAAATGTAAAAAAAATGATGGTATATTATGTTAAGACTTTATTATTATTATTATTATTATTATTATTATTATTATTATTATTATTATTATTATTATTATTATTTCATGCTCATACCAGAAATCTTGCAATCATCGTCAAGGTTTTGGTGCCAGGAAGTACATTCAAAACATTAGGTTCCTTGACAATCCTACCAATGCCTTGGTGTGGATAGCTACAATTCATCCAATTTCAGACTAGTGTCTTTAGCATAGTTCTAATTTAACATTCTATTACAGGTACGATTCTGACATTATTATTATTATTATTATTATTATTATTATTATTATTATTATTATTATTATTATTATTATTTCCTTTGATATCTGGCGTTTACACATTTCTTTCCGGGTCCCGCCCAGGGACCTAAGGTTAGAAATGGCATCATGACACTTTCCACTGCAAAAAAAATAAATATATATTACATAGATAAAGCCCTACATAAAGTGTAGGCTGTACTTGTCAGAACAATTTTTTGTATCTCTTTGAGGCATGGACTTCCAGGGATCCCTTCAATCAGCCTACTGGAATCTTTTCCAACCAGTCCAAGGGCTCCAACTACAACAGGGATTATTGATGTTCCCATGTGCCACATTTTTGAGATTTCTATTTCAAGGTCCTTGTATTTTGACAGTTTTTCGAATATCTTCAAAGATACATTGCAGTCTGCAGGGACTGCCATATCAATAAGGATGCACTTATTTTGTTTGTGGTCTTTAATAACAATGTCTGGGCGGTTGGCTTTGATTGTTCTGTCAGTGTGTATTGTGTAGTCCCATAGAATTGTAACAGGTCCTATCTCCGTAACCGGGTCAGGGTGGTGTTCGTACCAGTTTCGTTCAGTTTCCTTCCCATAGGAGATGCACATTTTCCAGTGCAGATATTGGCCTACTCTGTCATGCCGGGTTTTATATTCAGTGGGTGCCAATATCGTGCAACCTGATATAAGATGATCAATGGTTTCTGGATATTTGTCACAGAATCTGCATCTTGGGCTAACGCAGTATTTTAGTGTTTGATAATTCCTAGTTAACAAGCATTGGTCTTGTGCAGCAATGATAAAACCTTCAGTTTCACCTTTCAACCCTGCACTACGCAGCCAATTATTATTATTATTATTATTATTATTATTATTATTATTATTATTATTATTATTATTATTATTATTATTATTATTATTTCATGGTCATACCAGATATCTTGCAATCATCGTCAAGGTTTTAGTGCCAGGAAGTACATTCAAAACATTAGGATCCTTGCCAATCCTACCAATGCCTTGGTGTGCATAGCTACAATTCATCCAATTTCAGACCAGTATCTCTAGCATAGTTCTAATTTAACATTCTATTACAGGTACGATTCTGACATTATTATTATTATTATTATTATTATTATTATTATTATTATTATTATTATTATTATTATTATTATTATTATTCAATTTCTTCTACGATCACGCTACCTACCAAGTCTTCGAGAAGACCTAAGACAAGTATTGGTATGTTGTTATGGCTAAATTTCATGATTTATTTTTCCAACTCCTATAACATCACTAGCGTTACATGGACAAAGTTCTTCTTAGTGTGTGGGTTGTACTTATCAAGACAATTCTTGTTGTATTTCTCTTAAGCTGGTATTTCCAGGGATTTTTTGTTGTTGTTTTTTATTCCATGCTGGTATGCTGGTACTATTCTTGTTTTCAGTCCCCACGTTTTTTTTATTTCTATTTCCAGATACTTCGATAGTTTTTCAAATTCCTTGGTTGTTATGTTACAGTCCGCTGGGAAAGTCATATCAATTAGTTGGCAAGTTTTTCCTTTCGGTTTTTAACAATTATTTCCGGCTTATTTGCTTCAGTCCTTCTGTCTATAAAGATGGTGCAATCCCATAGAATTGTGATGACTTCTATTCCTGTAACCTGTGCTAATTAAAGAAAGACTGGTTCATACCAGTGTTTGTTAACATCTTTTCCAAAGTGTTTGCACATTGTCCAATATAGATTTTGCCCAAATCATTCATATGACAATTTTTATATTCATTTGGCACAAGTACAGAACATCCTGAGATTAGATAGTTTATGGTTTCCTGATATTTGTCACAGAAGCCGCATTTTAGATCCACAATATTATGTATGATATTTGCCTGAAAGTTCCTAGTGAAAAGACTCTGGTCTTGCACTGCAAGAATAAAACCTTCCGTTTCAGCCTTTAATCCAGATACTCGTAACCATCGATTAGTGTTAAGTTAATCAACATCGCCTTTATTAGCACATTCTGGATATTGGCCATACAGAGGTTTCTCTTGCCAGCGTTGTTTCATCTGTTCAAGAACTTTATCATTGGCTTTCTTTTCCATATTTTTTTCTGCAACATTTGGTTCTTGGGTTCTGTTTTGGTTTTCTACAGAATCTACTAAATGTAAATCCCATTTGTATTTACACTGTTCTTTCATGATTTTTCTTTCTGCTTTCGTGTTGCTTGACTAATTATATCATCTATTATTATTTTTATTATTATTATTATTATTATTATTATTATTATTATTATTATTATTATTCAACAGTTAAGAGAAGATCGCGATTTAAGAAAATTTAAAAGAAAAGAAAAACACAGCGTTTGACAATGTTAAACAATATTTCAACAGATTGTCTTCTTCAACTTATATTTATGAAAGATTTTTCAAGTATATAAATCTACAAAAGTTTATAAGTTTTTGTACAAACGTTGTTTGTCTACGATTCATTACTGACTGAATACAGTAATTGCGACACAAAGCCGAAGAAAGTGGAGAGGTGGGTCGAGATTAGTCGACCTTAACTATCCTATATCTAGCTAATCAGATTCATGATCCATACATTCATTACAATTTACTCATTCACTATAAGAAACTATCCGTCGCCATTCGCTCCAATATACACCAAAATACCTCCCACACACACAGGGCCCTTACTGAAAAAACACCCCATGACTGAAAATTTCAATATGTACAATTGTGTATACAAAAATATATATATAAAAAGATATCGATTAAATGATTGGTTGGGGTGATGGCCCCCACAAACTGAAAACGATGTTAGTAGGACACGTACACTAATCAATAATTAAGAGTGACCGCTTTATTCTTTCTTCTGACAAAATCAAGAGACTCACTAGTTAGGCGGGGAGTAAAAACCTAGTGGCATAAAAAATTCAAAAACTGACCCAGTCGAGATAAAAAGCCCAGGCCAAAATAAACAAATAATGAAGACTTATAATGAAGTTATGTCACCATTGTTGATGGCAAGGATAAACTATTTTGAATATTAAATTTTATTGGACCAAAAGTCGGGATATAATTTCTTATAGTTATTAAATAATAATATTATCTTTCCCAGTATTACTATAAACTTTTCTAATACAATATAGGTTTGGAAATTATCATTTATATTTTTGCAAATAATACAAATATTTATAGAAATACTGGGAAAGATGATATTATTATTTAGTAACTCTAAGAAATTATATCCGGAATTAAATACTCTAATAATTTAATAAGTAACTTAAGGGTTGTCGATAAATATGGGAAATACCTACTCTAGTAAATAATCATAACTAAAATGACTTAATCATTGTCAGGTTTGGTGCTTCGCGCATAATCTCAGACTTTTCTGTTAGAGTGTCTAATTCATGTCTACTTGTCTTCTTGGAAATTACTTTTTTTATCTGAAGGCACAACTTGTTTTGCTCCGTCATCTTCAAAATTATTTCCAGAATTTTAATGCTCTTGTTAATTTTTTCCAATTAGTAATTTAAAACGATGTTGGGAATCCCTCTCAGACTTTTTTCCATTTGTCTTAAAACTATTTCTGTTACTCGTTGGACTTAAAACTACTCATCGGTTTATGATTCCTTATGTGCGTTGATTGTAATAATCTCTTGTGGTGCCCCAAGAAACTTTAACTGTTGATAATCATTCGTGAGATCAAAGTTTAACAGGTTCCTCTTCTCCTTTCACTGTAACAGAAGGGTCTTCTGTGCAGGGGCTCACGATAAGAATCGCATTATTACCAAGGATTTATGGCTATTTTATACACTATATTCTTTTAAGTAACCGTTAGCGTTCAATCTGAATACGGCAATGGGGCTCGATCGCTCAATCCGGTCCAACGCCTCTTCAGCAATCTGTTTGAATATGTATAGAAATGGCAAAGTTTTTTTTTGGAATACTGACTGAGCATTCCCTTGCCATACAGTGTACACTTCAATGTCAATGATAATAAACAACTACTCCTTAAATGCATGAAGAAACCTCTCCATCTTTATTTTTCTCGTGCTGTCTACTTTCAACAAATTGACGACGTTCATATTTCATTATTTAACCCATTTTATTATATCATACTACAGGCGAACACCCTAAATGTAGCATTTACCAATGCCAAACGAATTGTGCCCAACCTTCTCACTTGAATTCGTTCTCAGGATGTTTGAAGTAGATTAAAAAAATGAATTAAAGGACCTTGATTTACATAAAGGTCATCAATACGTTTTTTAATCTACTTCAATGTTACTCCAGAATCAACTCTTAATTTGATGCCTCTGTTTACTATTTGATACCTCTGTTTACTATTTACTATTTGATAACTCTTTTTGCTTTTTACTATTTGACACCTCTATTTGCTTTTTACTATTTGACACCTCTATTTACTATCTAACACCTCTATGTACTATTTGACACCTCTGTTTACTATTTACTATTTGATACCTCTGTTTACTATTTACTATTTAATACATCTTTTTGCTACTTACTATTTGGCACCTCTATTTACTATTTACTATTTGATACCTCTGTTTACTATTTACTATTTGATACCTCTGATAATATTTACTATTTCATACCTCTGTTTACTATTTACTAACAAACTGTTTCACAGTTTTTGTCTACTATGTACCAGTCAGTTTTGTGCCATACGTGATACACGCTTCGACAAATTTTTTCCTGCAGTAGGTTTCCATTTTTTTCTGCGGTAGACCAGTTGCCATCTAAGGCTGTAGAACCCGGTCTGTCCTGCTACTTACCCATAGCCGGAGGGAGACGAAGAGGATTCATAACTTTCCCAAGGGTGTTAGCATTTAAGTGAATGTAATGATTTCGACTGGAATTCGAACTCGGCTCTCCGATTCGTCAAGCCGCTAACCCTTACTCCATAGTATGTATATGGATCAAATAATAATTCCTTGTAATTAACTTCTTACATATTAATTACAATATAAAAGCAGCTTATTCAATAAATACGGGTTTAAAAACTTCTCCAGTTTTGCTGGAATTCTTACATTAATAAGTTAGTCTCTTGAACTGCATTTGAAACATTTTCTTACTTTTTTCCCTTTATAATATAAATGTAGTTTATTTAACAAATACTGCTTCAGATAAACTTTTTCAATTCTACTGGGGATTAATGTTTCTAATAAAAATAAGGTAATCTCTTCATTTGCCTTGAAGTCATTTTTCGGAAACTTTTTCCTGTTTAACTTAAAAGTAGTTTATTCAACAAATACTTCTTAATGCTAATTGCTTCCTTCTCTACACTCCCTCTAAAGCAATCCCAATTATTCTCATGAGTTAAAATGCTGCATTTAGATAAAAAGAAAATATGTCGATCTCCATTACCTCGCACAATTTTACATTGTCTCCCCAAACCTTGTTTCGAGTTTAGGAAGGGGTTCCCAGATCTCGATCTCTCTCTCTCTCTCTCTCTCTCTCTCACACACACACACACACACACGCGATGTTGCCTCGCTCTGCCTTTTTTACAAGTACTTTCACGGTAATTGCTCCGAGGAGCTGCTTTCGCTTGTCCCTAGGCCTCGTGAATTTAAACGTCCTACGAGGCTGGCATCCCGTTCCCACCCCTTCACCGTTGAAACTGTTAGATGTAGACCTCTCTTCTACTCCAATAGCTTCATGTCTCGCACATCTCGCCTATGGAACTCCCTTCCCTATTACTGTTTCCCTGACAAATACAATCTCCAACGGTTTAAGTGTACCGTCAATCGACATTTCCAGTTGCCTTGATCTATCCACTTCCCTTCTCCACATCCTTTCACCTTTCATTCCTATCTGCTCTCGCTCCAAATCTTCTTTAACCCCCTTGCCTTGATCGACCCACTGTCTTTCTCTTTCTCCACATCTTCTCCTTTACCACTCCTATCTGCTCTTCCTCCAACCCTTCTTTAACCCCTTGCGTGATAGTGGCCTCCAGCCTTGCTTGGGGTGATACGCTTAAAAAAAAAAAATTCATGCTGTCTCCAAACTTACATATTTATGTTAATTTCTTAAAGCAATTAGTATAGTCGTATTTCTATTCTTGTTTTTGTTTTCTGTTCTAAGACGTGAAATTTCCCTCATTTTGCTTAGTTTAGAATTTAATTTCCCCTTCGATAATTTTAAACCATTAAATGTGTTTCTAAGCTTCCATGAATGAAACAAATTTTCCGATAGACTATGTCTCTGAACTCATGTTTCTCAGAAAATTCGTCCTTTTTCTCTCATATATGTCAATGAATGCAGATTTGAAATACAACTTTAATCTTTCAAATCAATCATCAAGTTTATTCCATTTTTAAACTGTTCTGGCAAGTATTGTGCTGCCATTTTAAATTATGGCCCCAAAATATCTCTTTGAATGTCACTCTAATCTGATATTTTCGGCAATTCCTGCTGTACTATGACGCCAATATTACATATGAAACAAAAGATGTTCAGAAAAATGTTCCACTTCAAATGAGTGAATTTGAGAAACTACCCCTGGACTCTGTTCACATACAGATGTAAATAATTCACTTCGACTCCACCCTCTGCTCGACGGGGTACAATTTATGGCAGTGTGATCAGGAGTCTAGGTTACTTCAACCAATCATAAAAGTATGCAAATAAATACAAAGTTCAGCACAGATGATTTAAAATCAAAATGTTAAAAAGAAGTAATCTAAATTTCCGTAACACACCCCAAAAAACATCCCCTACTTTATTTCAAGTAGAATAAGTCATGCCAGTGTAAATACATTGTCAAAAAGTTCTCATAATTACTAGTTTTTACATGTAAATCTTTATATAAATATTTCTAATTATATTAATATATAATAATTAATTAATATATTAATTCAGGAGACGAGAACTTTCGTTGAAACAAAGAAAAATGTGATGAATTTATATGTAATATGAGTCTGCTATATGACAGTGAATATTTTCTTCATCGATAAAGAGAAGACTTAAGTCAACAGAAGTGTTATTCTACAGAAGGATGATGAGAATACCACGCAGTTAACATAAGAACTCAACGACAACGAAGTTTCAGAGAAAACGGAAAAGGAAAAAAAACGCTTATGCGAAGAATCAGAAAGGACACATAAGTATGAAAGAGGGCTTGGAGAATTTGACACTCACAGGACAAATTAAAAAGCAGAATGGACAGAGGGGAAACAGCGAGTAACTTACTTAACAAGCTTGTGTAAATGGATAGCAGAACCGGCACACATAACGAGGGAAGAAGGTTTGGAGAGTTTGAAACTCACGGAACTTACTGAAAACAGAAAGGACAGAGGGAAACAGCGAGTAACCTACTTAACAAGTTTGTGTAAATGGATAGCAGAACCAGAACATAATGAGGAAGGAAGGAAGGCTTGGAGAATTTGATACTCATATGACATACTGAGACCAGAATGGACAGAGGAAAGCAGCGAGTAGCCTACTTAACAAGCTTGTGTAAATGGTTAGCAGAATAGAGATTATGAAAGATAGTAAAATTACACACTTTTCTAGGCGCTATACAGAACAGGAAATTTATACATGTAATTATGAAACTGTTTCAACAGAGGTCAGAAAACGCGACATCGAAATCCGAAAGTGAGTTAGAATAGCGAAAGACGCCTTCCTGAAACTAAGCAATGTATTGTGAAACACGAAACTTCATTAAAAACAAAGAATGCAATGTTGAATTGATATGAGAAATCAGACTACTTACATGGCAATGAATGCTGGATAATTTTCTTGCTGATGAAGAGAAGACTTACGGCAACAACAAAAAAAGACAACCACATCTTATATAAAATGGCCGCTGAAAAAGTGAACGGTTTTAAAAAGTCATAACTTTTTCGTTTTCAGTCTTTTTTTTTTGCAGTTTATAGAGCATCCCTTGGAGATTAAAATGGCTACGTATGATGCCCAGCAATGAGTAAAACTCATTTTTCTATTCCACTGAAAGATAAATTATTCAGTACTGGCAACATTTTAATGTCAGAGTATCTCCTAGCAATAACATGATTCGTATCCTAATCGCTCGTTTTGAAAGAACTGGATCAGTCGGCGATTTTCTGGGAAGAGGTCCTAAGCGCACTGATGCAACGGTAGAAGCTGGACGACAGAGTGTCCTTAAGTATCCTTCAGCTTCTCAACAGAAGGCAGCCATCGCTTCAAAAGATTCTGAAACCGGATTTAAAAATGTTTCCATTGAAGATTCATTAGTCTAAACTTTACTACCCCAACATAATCATATGTTTCTAAAAGTTATTTTTATTTTATATCATTTAGTCTTTCAATGTATTATAAAACGGCGTCACCTATTTAGTCTTGTTATGTTTCCTGCTTTGTATCCTATAGAGCCTAACTATGGTCCTTAGGCCCTATAGGAAAGTTGTCATTTAATTGATAGCAATTTTCTTAATATATGCGATGTTCTCAGTAGGGCGATCTTCTGGGCAAGTTGTACGTTGATGTTACTGTGGAGATTGTTAGTAAGTATTAGTATTATTGGTACAGTTTCAATCTTCATTCCCCACATCCTGGTTCTCGTATTTCTCGGTAATTTTTATAGAGATGTTTCTCTTAAATGGTACTGGTACTGCTATGTCATTAAGCATACACTTCCTGAACTTCTTATCTTTTATTATAATATCAGGTCTTTTATTTCCCAGTCATTTTGTATTAGCATGTCCCAAAGTATAGTTACATCGTTATTTTGGGTAACTGTGTCTGGCTGGTGCTAATAGCATCTCTCAGTGGTTTCGATTTTGTGCTTCTTGCATCTCTTCCAGTACACATATGTTGCTACCTTGTTATGTCTGTGGGTACATTCATTCTTTGCTAGTTCCGAGCGTCCTGAGTTAATATGGTCGACAGTTTCATCATACTTTCCGCAGATCCTGCATTTCAGGTTAGTTCCATCCTTGATTATGTAACAGTGATAGGTTCTGGTTGAGAGACTTTGGTCCTGACCTGCAATAATCAGGCCTTCTGTCTCAACTTTCAACCCGTTGCTCCTCAGCCACTGACGTGTTTTTGTTTATCCTCATCTGCTTCTTTCGTTCTTTTTCTGTATTTGCCAACCAATGCCATGTCCTATCAGTTTTATTTAAATTTCATTTGGCCAAGTTGTTTTGCTTTCTGTTTTACTCTTTTGGCGTAGATGGCATTCACTTCGTTTTTTGTTGGTATGGTTTCACATATATTAAGCTGTTTCTTGAAGAATGAAGCTTCTTTGTTGATGGAATGGATTTGGTGTTTTGATGTTTTACTATTTGTAGAAGAGAGTCATTGTTTTTTTGTTGTTTTTTAGGTATGCTTCCAATCCCAGTGTTTTAGTTTTTAGTACAAGTTGGATTAGACCCCGGCCCCCTAAAGCTCTTGTTACGTATAGTCTATCACCGTCAGATTTCAAGAGGTGCATCCGCATCTGGGTAAGAATTTTTCTGGTCTTTACATCCAATCTTTTAATGACATTCAACTTTCATTTAATAATGATGAAGCTGTATGTTACTACGGATATAGCTAAGGTGTTGACTGCCTTCATTTTATTGGCTCCATTAAGTTCGCTTTCTAGTATCAAACGCACTCTCCTATAATGTTCTTTTCGGATCTTTGTCTTCATAATTGAATGTTGTTGTTGTTGTTGTTATTATTATTATTATTATTATTATTATTATTATTATTATTATTATTATTATACTGAGAGGTAGTAATTCTGGAATACGGTGGGATTGATTTAAAAAAATTAAAGCAGATCCATCATTTTAAGTTCAAGAGTTTATATTAGACTAGATTACTGATGTTGTCGCATAAGGCTGTATATTTTGTTAAATCTTATCATTCAGTTTAAACAGATGAGTTTTAGATATGTTTCTAAGTATTATATGCAGTAATTTTTGGTCAGTTTATTATTTAATAAAAACAGAAAACCGGCCCTTCATTTTAAGTTTATTTTATCAATGAGCTGTGAAACAGCGAAACAGTCTGTCTGTGGATGACAAATATATATATATATATATATATATATATATATATATATATATATATATATATATATATATATATATATATATATATATATCCACAGACAGACTGTTTCGCAGCTCATCAGTGTCGCTAGACGTCCGGTTGCCTCTAGCTAGGATCAAAACCCGACTAAAGAAGGTGAATTTTAGCGTGTTTATTTTTAGATTTAGATAAACACACAATGACTGACAGTGACTCAATTCTGCCGAAGAGTCGTGCAATATTAGCTTAAATAGTCACTGTTTACAAACTCACACCTCAAACCAAAGAGCTCAACCGAAATTAATTTTTCAGGAGACAATATTTTTGTCATCCACAGACAGACTGTTTCGCTGCTTCACAGCTTATCAGTGTGACTAGACGTCTGGTTGCCTCTAGCTAGGATCGAAACCCGACTGAATTGAGAAAGGTATTAATCCTCTCCGTCTCCCTCCAGCTATTGGTAAATAGCAGCACAGACTGAGTTATATAGCCTTTGATGGCAACTCGTCTAGGAGAAGGAAAACTCTGAAATCAAGACCTGCGGAGGGTCGTTTGGGGATCCCTAGTGTACTAGATCTCTGTATTCGGCACTTCAAAAAGTACGGTTGGTTCTGCACAAAAGCCTTCACCACTACAAATCTCATGTGCAGGTGTCTGGCTGCCGATTCCTAGGATAAAACGACCGGGATTCCAGAATATATATAAACATATATATATATATATATATATATATATATATATATATATATATATATATATATATATATATATATATATATATATATATAACACTTTCTTAGAAAGCGTAGGTTTGATGTGACACAAAGCTACTATTATGGAACATTGAATTACGACATACACGTATGGGGTATAATCTGATGAGCACTTAAGGCGTTAAACTGATATTCACCATATATTGATTTCTGAGTCCACATCAAACTTACGCTTTTTAAGTTATAAGCTTTCATGAAAACGAATATATATATATATATATATATATATATGCACACACATATATCTGCATATATGCCTGTATGTGTATAGATGCCTGCATGGATACACGCACACACACACACACACACACACACACACACACACACACACACGCACACAGGATGGTATATAAAATAATTTCAGTCAAAAACTTAACCCGTAAAGATTTCTTTAAATATTATCTAAAATTATTCACTGTTAAAAATTTAGCGTTTAGTTTGATACGCAAGAATCTGGCAAAACGTTTAAAAAGCAAACGATTCCCAGCACTTCCTTCTGAAATGTATCCTTATTGACTAAAGTCAGCTTAGTCTTGCGTAAAGTTTGAATTCACTGTGGGACAAGCTTGTTAACCATTACTCTACGACAAGGCACCCGACATATTCATTCTTTAAGCTTAGCTAAATCACTTCCATCTTTTGTTGTGCTCGATTTAGCTAAGCTTAGAAAATGAATATGTTTGGTGCCCTGTTGTAGAAAAATGATTAACAATGGATCTTTATGAGGCAAGACGCATTTGGAAAAGTGAAATATGTCTTCCAATAGCTAAGCAACGTATTACCTAGTAGAAAAATTTCGTTTGAAATTAAGAAAATATGTTAGAATGCTCGGTGATATCAATCTTCTTATATAGCAGACGTTGTTCTACAGAAGGATACTGAGAATACCATGGCCGGAGCATGGAATCATCACTGTTTTAAGGAAAGTGGGCACAAATTCAGAAAGAAACTGTCGAGATTTCTGGGACATATAATGAGGAAAGATGGCTTGGTTATTTGACACTCACAGGTCGTACTGAAGGCGAGAGGATCAGAAGAAACAACGTGTAACCAAACCAACGAGCAGGGCAGAGGTAGGGTGAAGAAGAAGAAGAAGAAGAAGAAGATGGAAAAAAAGGAAAAGAAGAAAAAGAAGAAGAAAAAGAAGAAGAAAGTAGACAGAAGAAAAAAAGGAAGAAGAGGGTGGAAAAGAAGAAAAAGAAGAATTAGAAGAAAAAATAAGAAGAGGAGGAAGAAGAAGGAGAAGAAGAAGAGGAAAAAGAAGAGGAGCAGGAGGATGGAAAAGAAGAAAAAGAAGTAGAAGAAGAAGAAAAATAAGAATAAAAGGAGAAGAAGAAGAATGAGGTGGTTGAGAAGAAGAAGAATGAGTAGTTGTAATAGTAGTAATAGTAGTAGTAGTAAAAGAAGAAGAAGAAGAAGAAGAAGCTTGGTAGCTATCACTCTATGTTCGCAATCTCAACCGTCTTTATTACTGGGCCACTTTAAAATCGTGTCCCTCCCCTGTCTCCATTAAGTAACTATTTGATCATGATTCCCCTCCCCCAAACTACATTTTGGTAATTAAAAATTCTTTCCCCTAGGAGAGTCTAAGGAGGAGAAATGATTTATTTTCTTGACAAAATTAAAGATGATCTGGTTCACTGATATAAATACATAAATTTTTAAATGTATAATTTCCAAATTTGTTTTTACTTTTCCAAGCACACCTGTTGGGGCTTTTTGTGTTCAGTCCAGTTTAGTGTTTTATGACGCTTATTACTTTTATTACTATTATATTCATACTTTCAAAAGTCGCTTTTTTGGTAACCAGCGAATAGAAAGCAAAAGATTAATCTTGGCTTAGAACATGTTGTCAACCATATGTTATAGCTACTTCAACCTTTGCAAAAAGAAATTGTCTTCAGTAAATCAGCCTAGCATGTGAGAAGGTAAAGTTGTTACATTATTATTATGGTATGTGACAGTGTGGTAGCTTACTCAATAAGAATCGAACTTATGGTAGTAGAGAAATGGTCTACTTGTTTAACTTATCTTGCCGCGGTAGACACCTATGTGACATTGTATCATGTTCCAGAACTGGTACAACTGGAAAAAAGTGACAACACAGTGGTTTCTCCTTTGGATTCAGGAGATATTGCAATAGTTCGATCCTGATTGATTGATATATATGAAAACAAGCAACAAATCAAGCATCAAAACAGCATTTCTATTAATTAAAATTCAATATCGGCATTAATATAGTGAAAACAGTTTTGTTATAAAAACCCCATCGTAGGTTTCAAATTCATATCTTCTGTTTGTTCTTGAAATGTATATCCCCAAAACTATATACCAAAAAGTATATCCTAAAAGTATATCCCAAAAATTATATCCCAAAAAAGTATATGCCAAAAAGTATATCCCAAAAACTATATATCAATAAGTATATACCAAAAACTATATACCAAAAACTATATACCAAAAAGTAAGCGCAAGCACAATGTTATAGTTTCACTTTCTTTGTTTCTTTCTTTGCTTCTTTCTTTCTTGTCATTATTAGTAGTAGTATTAACAGTTTTAATAGTAATTTTAGCAATCGTAGTAGTAGTAGTATAACAATTTTTTACAAGTAATATCTGGTGGTTCGCAACGGTAATTGATATTAAGTCATTTAAATTTTCCTGAATCTTGAGAGGTTTATCGATTTTCGCTCTGATTTCCTTGCTTCTAATGTATTTATTCTGAGCTACAATGCTATAAAATCCCATTTTGCTTATTACATATTTTTCAATGTATCGCCGATCAAAGATCATTTAACCTAAAATATTTATTTTCTCTCTTCTCCATTTTTATTTCATTTTTGCGTTCTTAGTGTTCACTTTTAAAAGTTATGTTCCAGTTTGAAGTGGTTTCTTGAAACATGTGATGTCTCATGGCTTTTGCTGCGTATCAAAATACCATTCTTCCACTATTATTATTTACATTATTATTATTATTATTATTATTATTATTATTATTATTATTATTGTTATTATTAGTAGTAGTAGTATTAGTAGTAGTAGTAGTAGTAGTAGTAGTAGTAGTAGTAGTAGTAGTAGTAGTAGTAGTAGTAATATTTCCAGTTTTCCTGATTTGCCATTTGATATAATCCTTTACCATATCGTTTACCGGAGACCTATGGTAAAGGACATTTTTCTTACATCGAGAATGTTTTTCTGAGTACAAGAATGGTGTACAGGGACACAATCTATTGTATCTTAGATAGGGATGGTTCTTTTAGGATTTTCTTGAGGGGTATTTATTCTTATTAAGCTTCCTAGTGCTCCTATTATGATTGCAATAGTGAATATTTTAACTACCACGTTCTATTTCTATTTCCAGGTCCTAATATTTTGAAAGTTTGTCAACTTCTTTTGTTGAAATGTTTTTAATCAGACGGAATAGCAATTTCTATGAGATTTTAAATCATTCATTAATAGGTTTGGTCTATTGGTTTGTAATGTTCGGTCAGTACGAATACTGTAACCTTTTAACCTTTTATCATTGGTCCTGTTTTGTGTTCATACCATATTTCTGCATATCTTCTTGTGCAAGTATTCCTTTAACATGGTGGGGTTGTAGCAGTTAGAATAGTTAGAACGTAAAGAACAATGGTATAAACAGAACAGAAACACGGTGACACACTTGGTCATTTTCTGTTTATAGTTATTCTGGAGTAATATTCTGCGTATTTCTCTCAACAACATGGAGGAAAAACCGCTTTTAAAACCTCTCCAGAGTAGTCGGTACCCTCCACAAATCCTGACTGTCCTTGACTTTGCCGATGATCTTGCATTAATTTCTCAATGTATCAAGGATCCTTGTTGCAATCATAAGAGCAAGCAGCGAACCAGGTAGGTCACTGTTGCAACTTTAGCAAAGCAGAATATATCACAACCTCTCCTTAACCATCCTAGTTGAAGTTACTCAATAATACATACATCAAAAGAATTGAGAACTTCAAATACCTTGGATCTCACATAATAGATTTCCAAAAAAAATTCAGCATTCAGAAAATTATTGCATGGGATGCATGTAAAAAAATCTTTACATCCTTCGAGCCTTCCTTCATCTTTAAAAGTCCAAACCTTTCGAACATTGACTGAAGAAGTCCTACTGCATGCATCAGAAACTTGAACATTATCTGTTCGTCTTGAAAGACGACTGACGGAAACATATACAAATCTACTTAGAAAAATCTAGAAAATCAGTTGGAGATCCCATGCAACAATTAATACAATTTACCGAGAACTGAAACCAATCTCTCTTAAGCTCAAACAAAAACGATTACAGTTTGCCGACCACTGCCACCGAGCGGACAGGGAAATCGTCTTATCCTTACTCCTATGGGATCCTTCTGGAAGTGTCTTCTCGTGAAGATTGACTTTCCCAGACACTATAGGTCGGGACACAGGGTTGGACAGTGGGCATCTGGGGGCAGCATTACAGGATCAAACAGTGCGGAAAGGTATTGTCAATGGATTTCCGACTAACATTTAGGGAGGTCAAATGATGATGGTAGTTGTGGTGTGGGCGTAGCCGGCAGAATGGTTATAACGTTAGTGACTCCCATAAAACTCAAGTTAGATTCTCACCACGGTTGATTTGTCAAGGAGATGACTTATTAGTAATAACGACCTGTGGAGACAATCCCGGGGTGTGGCGCCTTGTGAGTGAAATTTTGTCGTCAAAATTGTTGTCATTGTTGACATAAACATAATTTCATGAACCCCTTTTCATGCAGGTGAAGTTCTTGTATTCGACCGACTACACAATTTCTTTTGTTTTCATCCTTAGACCCTCTGGTGCAACAGTATATACGATCTATAAGATCTTCTGAACAATTATCAAATGCGCCGGTTGTATAAGATCTATCAAATCTATCTATCAAATGTAGTCGATTTTGATCTGAAAGTCCTAAATGTATCTTACACTTTTTGTTGTCTCAGAAAACCTCTTATTTATTAACATAATCAATCTTAAAATTATCACTGCTAACATTTTTGCATATTGAGATATTTTTTTAATAATAAAAGTAAGTATTATTAATGAATTCATACTAATGAATTCGATAATGAAACCAGTTAATTACTGTGTCAGGATACAGATCGTATCCGGACACAGTAATTAACTGGTTTCTTATCTAAAATTTTAATTGTATAATGTCAGGACTGGAGAAACATTTGGGTAAATGTATTGCTAAAGAAGGAGATTATGTTAAAAATTGGTTTGGTTTAGTTTGTTTTACGGCATATTAACCTCAATAGGTTATCTAATGCCGGCAAAATTTTTCTTGCTGGTAATATTTTTTCCAAAAATATATTGCTGGTAATATTTTTTTCATAAAATTGTATTGCTAGTGATATTTTTTTCAAGAAGTGTATTCCTGGTAATAAAATGTATCGCTGGTAATATTTTTTCCCAAAATGTATTACTGGTAATAAGTTTTTCTTAAAAAATTCATTGTTGGTAATAATCTTTTACAAAAATGTATTAATGGTATTAAAACCTATTTCCATGGCAATATTTTGTTTCCTTAATTACTATTCCTTTATTGTTCTTGCTCCTTAATATTTTTTTCTTTTTCTTATAGTGTTTCACACTCAGTAACCCCCCCTATATCTTAGGGGCTTTGTTGTCATGCTTGGAGTAAGATTATAAAAAAAATAGTAAAATGAGCTACATTGCTTAGTTCCACCAGTTCAGACATTTATAACTGCGACACTTCTTGTTACTTACATAAGACCGAATCATTTTCATTTCCTTCGTATTCCATTGATAAGAAGAAAGTTCAATTCAGTGAGATTCTTCCTGAGAATATCTTACTTAAGGAATAGATTACCACAGTGATGCCGCCATTAAAAAAATACAAAAAAAAAAAAGAGACATAAATGACAGAAAGAGATCATACTTGATATATTCATATGCCAGGTATATAGGTATATACTATCTAGGATATTTTCTTATGCATTTCACCACAAGCAAGGCAAAAGAGCCACGAGCACGCAGGGAGTTACAGAGAGTGAAAATGAGGGAAGACTGCATATAAGGGGGGGGTTGAGGAAAGGATAAAAGAAGAACGGGAATCAATGCAACAGAAAATGGCGATTGACGTTGCATTTAAATTTTTGAATACTGTAGTTATCAGGGAAGCAAGTACGAGGAAGGGATTCCCACTATCGGGAAGCGCGAGAAAAGAAACTGCTGGAGTAGAAGTGGTTGTGGCATTTAACTATTTTTTGCAGTAAAAGGGTGGGACCTAGATGCCAATCTAGTAGCAGACTTAAATTCCTGTAGTCGGGACATCAGGGAAGCTAGCTCTTCAGAACATATACCATGAAAATATTTGTAGAAAAGTCAGAGGGAAGTCACATCACGTCTATGAGGGAGTAACTGAAGTCGAGATCTCAAGTCAGGACACAATACATTTCAGATCCTTCTTTGGATTTTGCCGAGAACTTCGAGATGAACAATAGAAGCTAATGCATGAATGAATGGTATATATATATATATATATATATATATATATATATATATATATATATATATATATATATATATATATTGTAATTGAAAAGGAATTCCCTATTTTATGTGTAATGGACTCTACTGTCTTGTAAAAATTATAGTTAAAAGGGAGATTCCATCATATATAAAATAGGGAATTATACATATACATATATATATATATATATATATATATATATATATATATATATATATATATATATATATATATATATATATATATATATATCTGTGTGTGTGTGCACGCGTTTGTGTGTGTGTGTATGTGGGGGTGCGTGTGTGTATGTTACAATAGAAATACCTTCCATATTTTAACGGTTGACAAAAAAGACCAAAGTAACTGCTATTAAAACAAAATATTTCTCTCTTATTTACAAAAATGGCTACAGTTTTTATTCATTTCAGTTTCAAAACGGCAACTACCAAATGGTGGCCTCTATTCACCATGCACACTGCCTGGACATTTTCTGCAGTTCGAGCGCTTTGAAGTCTCCCGTGCGGCTTTCTTTTACGCTGAAATTGTGGCCCTGAATTTTTCAACCCACAGCACTATCGATTTTCCGGAAAAGCACCATTCAGACTGAACATGAAATGTGCACGAAAATCTCTCTGTGCTGCAATTACAGATTCACCGGACTTAAAAAAAAGTTTCAACAGCAAACAGGCAATGTGCAGCGGTCCAAGAAAAAATGGTAAATGAAAAGTGAATTAAAAAAATGGTAGATGAAAAAGCGATTGCACACAGGTAATAATTAAAAATATGAGATGTATTATTTTTGCCGCACCTAATATACATACATACATACATATATATATATATATATATATATATATATATATATATATATATATATATATATATATATATATATATATATATATATATATATATATATGCAGAAATATAGTCTTAAAGTGTGCTATATTTATGGGGTAAAGTGCTCAATATCAGAGATAGAGCGTGTGTAAATATAAAAGTGGACATGGAAGTCAGCACTTAGAGGCTACAGTCTGTTTCATGCTAGTGCAATCGTCAGGCGACTAGTGCTGTTATTTTTCTCGGCTATTTATATAAGGGACAGTGGTGCATTATGGGTATACATATATATACATATATATATATATATATATATATGTATGTATATATGTATGTATGTATGTATATATGTATGTATGTATATATATATATGTATGTATGTATGTATGTGTATATATATATATATATATATATATATGCTGAACTCTTCTATCGTATTCGACGTATGAGGGTCAAGCGACTCAGTTCCTAGGAACCGACAGATAGACACCTGCACATATAATTTGATTATAGTGGTGAAGGCTTTGTGCAGAATCAACCACACTTTTTGAAGATTCCTCAGTCCGAGTCGCTATCTATTACGCCACCGTGCGTAATAAATAGCGAGAGCCGAGTTCGAATTCCACTCGAACCCACTGTATTCACTTACTTGCTAATACTTTTAGGAAAGCTATGAATACTCTTTTTCTCCCACCAGCTATGGGTAAATAGCAGGACAGATTGGGTTCTATAGCCTTGGAAGTCAACTAGTCTAGAAGAAGGACAACTCTGAATACAAAACCGTTTGGGGACCTTGTGGCACGTAGTGCAGCAGATCTCCGTATTCGGCTCTTCAAAAAGTGTGGTTGGTTCTGAACAAAGCCTTCTCTGATTCTTCAATACACATTCACGCACACACGTCACACACACACATTACACACACACGCACACACACACACGCACACACATACATACACGCACATCACACACACATACACGCATATATATATATATATATATATATATATATATATATATATATATATATATATATATATGTAATTCACTTAGCTGACTGATGTTATATTCAGCATTCCGACTCCAGAGTTTCGTAGACAGACCCTACTGAAATCATTCTATTCACTCGTCAGAGGGTATCAGCAAACTGCTTTTACTTCTCCATTTTTCTTTTTTTATAAGTCATTTTCCTAGTGTGTGTGTGTGTGCGTGTGTGTTGGCGTGTGTGTGCGTTCGCACGGTATATGTAAATTATATACCATTTAGGAATTATTTCAAGGTCTCATATAAGTACAACATATTTATATGCTTATATTTCGGATGTATTTATATGTAAGTTATATCATATTTATGTATACAAACTTGTTCCAGGTAATAAGATAAGTATACCAAAACATTTTAAATAGTTTGTAAAATTAAATGATTATTAATATTCCATCTGTCTATATTTTCATACTGCATTAGTTTGAAACATAAATTTCTTTTTTGTAAACCAGTTATAATAACGAATATTTTCATCCTAGCTACCAATCATACCTAGCAGTTAAGACTAGATAAGTAATATAATAATATAGGACAATGTTTAAGGCAAAAGGTAGTGGATTGACAAAGATAAATCATCGCAACTGGACTCTAATACGCAGTGCAACGGAAAAAAGTAATATTGTGCGTGTAGTGGTATCGTTGGAGTATTGTTCAATACTGAAAGCGTAATGAAATACTAAATTCACGTTTAGCAGCTGCAACGTGTCCATAAAAGTTTAGCCGAAAAGCGCGTTGTGCACTTCAATAAGAAACATAATGTAGTTCCCTATAACACAGAAAAAAGTTTTTGGAACTTGGTCAGTCTGTGCTTATCGACCATATTCACCTGAACTTACAACCACCGATTGTTAAGCTTTATCTTATAAACTTTCTCTAATGAAAACTAAATGCAAAATTTCCTCAAACATTTTTCATATCAATTTTTTTTTACTCAAAAGGCTATCAGAAAAGTGACCTCAAGTCATTGCAAATAATTTTGAATATATGATTGAAAAATATGTAATTTTTTTTTAGTTTTTTAAGAATAAATTTGAGAAAGAAAACTGAAAATCATTTAAGACTCAGTCTAACATATTCTTTAATTTCTTAAAATAAATTTGGTTTAATTCAAATATACTTCAGAATTAACAGTTAGAATTTTCATTTCCTTTCTTTCTTTCATTATTTCTTTTTTCTTTCTCTCTCTTTTCTTTCTTTCTATCTTTCTCTCTCTTTTTCTTTCTTTCTTCCATTTCTCTCTTTCTTTCTCTCGTTGTCGTTCTTTTTTCTCTTTCTTTCTTTCTTTCTCTTTCTCTCTCTCTCTCTCTCTTTCTCTCTCTCTCTCTTTCTCTCTCTCTCTCTCTCTTTCTTTCTTTCTTTTCTAATATGCTTGGACTAACAGACTAAATCATACAGCTTCCTTTACCTATCGGATTCAACTTTTGATAAATTTGACAAATTTAAACTTAGAGTAAACAAAAATTCAAACAACAAAAAAAAAAACGTTAATTATTAATCAGTTGCAAAACAACAACAAGAAAATATGCCCCTTAAATGAGGTTAATACCTGTACAGGACTAATTTATTTTGGTCTTTTCCAGGCTTACTGGAACCTATTTAAATTATTCTGAAATTGATTTTAATTTGCCGTTTTAGCGAAAATTTCAATTACAGAAATAAATTTATCAATATGCTTGAATATTTGTTACAGTAACATTTCTATCTATCTATCTATCTATCTATCTATCTATCTATCTATCTATCTATCTATCTATCTATCAGAGTATTCATTATCTATCTATCTATCTATCTATCTATCTATCTGAGTATTCATTATCTATCTATCTATCTATCTATCTATCAGAATATTCATTATCTATCTATCTATCTATCTATCTATCTATCTATCTATCTATCTATCTACCTATCTATCTATCTATCGCATTTTATTCATATTTATGTCTATCAATTTACGTATATAGCTCAGTCTGTTCAAATGTATTTGTCTGTTAAAATCTATCGCTCTGTGTAGTTAATTGTATATCCCATCCTTTATAAGTGTGTGTGCGTGTATGCGCGCACGTGTGTGTGTGTGTGTGTGTGTCTGTTTGTTCATATGTATCTATCTATTTTTTTCTATCTGTCTGTCAGTCTGCATTTCTTTATGCATACAAGACGCAATGAGAAAATTGTCGCCTAAATTACACAAAAATATCTTGAAATACTAATCAATAAAATCGCCATTGGCTTCAACCACAGCCTCCAGACAACTCCGCAATCTCCTGCATCTCTTCAGTACGGTCTCCTTGTTTAGGTTGGTGAATGCTGACATGTACCTTGCTGTCATTTAATCTTTGGTGTTACAAGGAGTTTTGTTGTTTTCTCATTCATCTGCGCCCCACACATAATAATCAAGGGGGGTTACAATCTGGGGAGTTAGTTGCCCAGATGTAAGGGGTGATATGGTCGCAGAAATGACTGGATTCTCCGGCTTGTGTGTCCTGTTGCCAGATATAGGGTCTTCCAGCAAGCACCCTCTTTACTCAGAGCACTACCTCCTCATGCATGTGATGTAGTGCTCCATGTTGCATCTGAGATCATGTGGCAATATGAATGGAGGCATAACTTCGCCACACTAGTGTTCGTTTCAAACA
>OZ038520.1:20305982-20325982 GCA_964036315.1 Acanthosepion esculentum | reverse complement strand
ATAACGAAACAGGTAAATTACTCTTCAAAGCTACAACGGATAATTGATATTCAAGCTCTTCAAGCCAATGAAACAAGTTGCTAGACCTACGAAAGATTAACTAAACTGGTATCAAAATTAATTAATGTTATTTCTCTTCAGAATTAGGAAATTATTTTTCAACATAGTTACAATTACTTTAAAAAAAAATAATTTCACTCCAAACAAAGCGAAAACGCCAGTATGACGCCAGGGGCTACTGGCAGTGCAAGAGAATGAAAAGTCTTTAAAAGGAACGGGAAACCCAATCCTAAACAAGAAAGAAATGATAAACCTCTACTCCTTTTCAAAAAGCCAGGGAAGGGTGCGAACCTATCTATCGTTATTGAGGAGAAAGAAAGAAATAATTAGTGAATAAAATTTCAGAGTTAAGACGGAGATGTTAAACGAATAGAGTTGAAGTCGATTTTAGAAGCAACAGGAAACAAGGGATAAACCTCTACTCCTGTTCAAAAGGCCTGGGGTCATGTGAATCGGACAACAGGCGAACCTATCTACTCCTATCCACATTTAATTCTTTCTATGGAAAAAAAGTTTCTTGCTTACTTTCAGTTTATTTGTGGACAACAATTTCGACATTGGATAAGAAATGTTGACTTTTCAATGCATCTTTCTACTTCTGGAAAACCTATAAGCTGGATGATATGAGACAGGGAGAGAACAATTTTGAATATTATACCTTTCAACGCTTGCGCCGTTTACTGACTACAATTTAGAGGTGGAAATATTTTTTGTGAATGTATTTTATGAGAGCTTGTTTAATTTTAATAAATGTTTTAATAAGTTTATGAATTTCGCTTATTGATCCACCTACAGGTTTCTAAAATTCAAACACTGCTTTTTGTTTTAAATATGAATAGAACTTACGAAAGTTGATTGCTTAGGAAGACGTCAAATCTTATAAAACTGGTAACTGGTATCAAAATGAGGTAAATTTATTTCTCTTCAATATTACAAGAGTTGATTGATGAGTAATGTCTCCAATCCTATGAAGCTACTTTTTTGATCAGACAGAATAAAGAAACGAGAATAAAAAATAATTCAATTTATTTCTCTTCAAAATTGTGGGGGGGAATTAATAAGTACCACCTACGATCCTATAAAACATGTTTTACGACAGATATATATATATATATATATATATATATATATATATATATATATATATATATATATATATATATGTATATATATATGTATATGTATATATATATATATATATATATATATATATATATATATATATATATATATATATATATATATATATTCCGCAGACGATGGTAGATAGCTTGTTATATAACAAGTTATCTAATCATAGTATTGAAGTATGAAAGCTTGTGTGTAGCGACGTAAAATGCTTTTATTATAATCTATTATAATAAAAATATTATAATAATATTTTGCACTGTTTTGAATTGTGCACTTTAAAAAAAAAATTAAATGCTACGATATGTGGATTTTTACTCCATCTGTTCTTTAATTTGTTCATATATATATATATGCGTGTGAAAGCATAGAGAGAGAGAGAAAGAGAGAGAGTGTATGTGTGTATGCGAATGAGACAGAAACAGTGTGATTATAGGAATCAACATTGCTTGGTGACTATCGTGCCTGCTTCAAAAATTTTCAAATCATGTCAATTTCTACATTGTCTATGTCTGCAATCACTCTCTCTCTCTCTCTCTCTCTCTCTCTCTTTCTCTCTCTCCATATAAATATTTATCTCTCTCTCTCTCTCTCTCTCTCTCTCTCTCTATATATATATATATATATATATATATATATATATATATATATATATATATATATATATGTGTAATTTGGCAGCAACTTTTCTTTCAAACATGTAGTGTTGAATGTTAAAGACAACATAGTCTTACATATTTTCTTTTGAATTTTCTCATATTCTCTAATGAGACTTTTTATTTGAAAATAGTTCCGAAATATGTATTTTCCATACAATGACCTAGCGCTTTCGAACATCATTGTTCATCTTCAGGGTCAATATTTTAGTCAAAAATTTTTTTTTTTTTTTTTTTTTTTTAAACAAACATTTGCCAATTATCTTGTAGCGTAATCATGTTGCTACTTTTTTACAAACTAAAAACGTTAAATTCTTTTTAAATTCAAAAGACGCGATGATGTTATATCACGTGCATGGCGTAGATTTTTATCATGTGACAGCGTGAAAAAGATTTCCAATACACAAGCCAAAAGATCGAAGAATACGCTACAAAATTTAAATATATTATAAACATTGCAATATATTACCAGATATATTATAATCTATACGATTAATAAGAGGTCTTTTTCTTTTAATATGTAATGCCTCTAAGATTTTAAGGCGTCTAATGTCTGTATGTTTATCTATAATTTTAGTATTTTCTACAAGTATTTTACGTATATCAGATTGCGTAAGGGAAACAGTATGTGACTTAATATGTTGTTTAATGGAGCTAGTATTATTTAAATGCAGAGTCAATCTTCTGGAGAGCCGGGTGGTTGTAAATCCAACATTTAGCAATTTTTATATGTCACATCTTGAAGATAAAATTTTTGGTATTATTGAAACACCTAGCATATACCTCCGTTATGTTGATGATATCCTTATACTTGCTAAAAATTTCGATGAATTAACCTTTTTGCAACAAGCCTTTAAAATAATTCAGTACTTAATTTTACACATGAACTAACTAAAGATAATAAGATCCCTTTTTTGGATGTTTTAATAGATACTAGTAATGACACTTTTACCACTTCTGTATACAAAAAACCTACAAGTGATAACAATTGCACCCTCAACTATCTTAGTGAATGCCCCATTAAATATAAACGGTCAATAATTTCTAACCTAGTTACTAGAGCAAAACTTATCTCTTCTACCAATAAAATATTTCATAAACAATTGACTAACATCAAGCAAACCCTTATTAATAACGGTTTTCCTAACTATCTAGTTGATAATGAATTTGATAGATACTTCTCAGACCTAACAAGAGATACACCAAGAAAATTATCCGCAATTAACCTCTTTTACAGAGGACAAATGCATAGACAATACAGCATGGATGAAAAGGCCCTTAAGTCTATAATACACCATAATGTGTTTCCTGTTGATTCCAACAAGGCCTTAAAACTTAATATATATTATAGTAAATTTAAAACGTCTAACCTGATAATGAGTAATAATCATTCTCCAGTTGCTGCAGTTGTTGATAGAACCAATGTTGTGTATGAGTTTAAATGCCCCATGGAAGAATGTTCTTCTAATCCACATACATATATTGGATTTACAACCACCCGGCTCTCCAGAAGATTGACTCTGCATTTAAATAATACTAGCTCCATTAAACAACATATTAAGTCACATACTGTTTCCCTTACGCAATCTGATATACGTAAAATACTTGTAGAAAATACTAAAATTATAGATAAACATACAGACATTAGACGCCTTAAAATCTTAGAGGCATTACATATTAAAAGAAAAAGACCTCTTATTAATCGTATAGATTATAATATATCTGGTAATATATTGCAATGTTTATAATATATTTAAATTTTGTAGCGTATTCTTCGATCTTTTGGCTTGTGTATTGGAAATCTTTTTCACGCTGTCACATGATAAAAATCTACGCCATGCACGTGATATAACATCATCGCGTCTTTTGAATTTAAAAGGAATTTAACGTTTTTAGTTTGTAAAAAAGTAGCAACATGATTACGCTACAAGATAATTGGCAAATGTTTGTTTAAAAAAAAAAAAAAAAAAAAAAAAAAAAATTTTTGACTAAAATATTGACCCTGAAGATGAACAATGATGTTCGAAAGCACTAGGTCATTGTATGGAAAATACATATTTCGGAACTATTTTCAAATAAAAAGTCTCATTAGAGAATATGAGAAAATTCAAAAGAAAATATGTAAGACTATGTTGTCTTTAACATTCAACACTACATGTTTGAAATATATATATATATATACCAGGTTTATCAGCAAAATCTTCCAAATCTTGCAACAGCCAAATTGTCCAATAGTTAAATTAAGATTTGGACCGTTGTATCCCAGAGATGATTAAAGCTATCTTACTGGAATTTTCCGAGGTTTGATAAAATTATTGAACTCTACCTTGAGCAATTAGAAGGTATAATTAATTACTCTCCAAGATTAACAGAAGAATCGTGATGAAATTGATCATAAACGAAAATGACATGTTCCTTATTAATTAATCATGGCTAAGGATCGGAAGCTCACGAAGGATTGAAATAAAGTTCAAATATATATATATATATATATATATATATATATATATATTATTCCAGCATCTTTTTACAACTTATTCAAGATGATCTTCGCCCGCTCTAACCTTCTAACTCTATATATTCCTGGATATAAACTACATACGTCAGCAAGGCCTCTGATCAGAACATTAGAGATTTTTGATGAAAGTCACACATCAACATCCCAATGTCACCAGTAAGGACCACTTGTCCCTGTTGTCACATCTCCCTAGAAGAAGAAATATTCCGATATATCATTTTCGGCGAACTAGCAACTGATGATGTCGATGTCCTATTCGGATCCTTCACATAATTGCTTCTGTCGCTCAGAGAGTGAGATTGACCATGTGCCTCACGTTTCTTTACTTTAAAAATTGAATGCACAGGATATTGCAAGATATTTTGGAGCTTTATACTGGGTGGTGAGCATGGCTGGTCGTAGCCTTAAAAGACGTGACTCTTATGCTGAATCACATTAGTATTATTAGTATTAATCACGTTAAAAGCCGTACTTAATCTTGTGACTGATAAATATGTGGAAAATAATGCACATCATTGGCCGGGCTTAAAAGTCTTGACCGTGCGTGGCACCGGGAAATCCTTGTGGGATGTTGTGCGACGGCCATGCTCGATTATTAAGATTTCTCAGGTACGCAGACCGATAGACGTATGACACACTGTTTAAGACAAAACAAAAACAGGGCGTCTATTTCAAATACGAGTATCCACTATAATAATGCTTGAAGCAATAAAATTTCAAATTAAAAATAAATACATTAATTCTTTAGAAATTACTTTCTTTACGTTTCGGTTACGAAACTGAGAAATGTGGGATTTCGAGAAAAATATCTTTAGTGAGGATTCTAATGCATATTTAGGCTTACGTCCACATCATATTGAAGCATTGGTTCTCATACGATCACCGAAGTTAAGCAACGTCGAACCTGGTCAGTACCTGAATGAGTAACCACTTGGTGGTGTAAGTTTGAATGTGCAGGTGGTGTAATGGATAATGGCTCGAATTTGTTAATCGGAGTGCCGAGTTCCAATTTCTGTTGGTTTCGTTATATTCATTTACGTGCAAATACCTTTGGGAAATGAATCCACCACTTCTTCCCCCCTCCCACCAAGTTACAGGTTAATTAGTAAGACTTGTATCATTAAACCATTATAATCTCAAAAATGTCTTTCAATCTAAAAAATATTTATTTTCTTTAAATAACTTACAAAGGGTTGATAAGCCGTAGAAAACGAAGCAATATGTTAAGGGGTCTCCCCTTTTCACACAGATGGACTCGCCCGAGGTATACATATACTACTACCAGTGAATCCCCGCAGTCTGTAATCGAGTAGTATCAGAGTAGTATTAGAGGAGGATAGCACAAGAGTCACCGTCACAGTACCTAGACTCAGTAAGGAGTCATACCGCGATACTTCAATACCAAGACTGTATATATATATATTATTGCTACTAACCCGCATTCCTGGATCTACTAACCCGTATTACCAGTTTGTATTATTACGTTAATACATTTATTTTCCTTATCAATTCCTGGCGTTTGTTATTCATTGATATCGGATTCATCTTGGAATCCACAACACAATATAATCCATATTTGATCTAATTCGTGTCTATATATATATATATATATATATATATATATATATATATATATATATATATATATGAATAAAAACATAACGAAAGCCTATTCTTAGATGACGCGATTCATCCTCTGTGGGTCTTTATCTAGGCAAATGTAGGATTTATTTTCTTGAATGGGTTTACATACAAAAGCATAGTTTTGAAATTTGAGAACGTTCATGAATATTCATCAGGTGATTGAAATTTGTGTCCTCCATATATTTTGACTGATTTTGCAACCACCTGTTGAATATTCATCAACGTTCTCAAATTTAAAAGCCTTGATAAACCAATGACATTCTTGCTTTTCGTATGCAAACACGTGTAACAATATAAATACTGCATTTGTTTTGATAAAGTCCATCAGAGGACGAAACGCGTCGGTTAAGAATAGTTTTTTCTCATGCTTTTTATTCATTTAGCTCCTTTACTGTTAAACTCTATCTGAAAATAATCTACACACATCCACACACACGCACACACGCACACACACGCATATACATGCAAACATACACAAATACACACACATACATATATAATTATAATATATCGCCCATATAGTGCTGGTATTAATAAAAGAGTGCTCGATGTAATATGAAAGAGCTATTAAAGAGCACGACTCGGAGTTTCATGCACAATGCAGTCTTCAGGTGATGAGTATGGACTGACTTTTACCCAATTTGAATTTTAATATATGACCGATAATATTATAAACCGAGCTAGCTTCCGGTAACGATTTCAAATTTTATTTTGGTTTTACTGAAAATCCTTGGAAATTTTGTTTTTACCATCCCCGAATTACCTTAGGTCAACTGGGAAATTATGACAAGAGCGAAATCTTATAACAGCAAAGGAAATAAATGTAACTTATGTCTTCTTGAAAAAATTTTAAAACACTAGCTTATTAAACAAGAGAAATGAACTGATTGTTACATGTAGGCATACAAATAAATATTAATTCAGATTAATTTTTAATGTATATTACAGTTTATTTTTAAGGTAAATTACTATTTATTTTTAATATAAATTAAGGTTTTTCTGCTTTAAAAAAATAAGAGCAAGTATTCTCTCTTTCATTAAAAAAATTCAAAATGAATCTTCACAACACAAAAATAATTTAAAAAAAAATTATTTTTGTTTTTTTTATATGCATATATAAACCCCGTTTATTTAAAATTTTTAAATTAAAAAAAACTGTAATCGCAGCATGATATATAACTACGCTAACATTGTGATAATTAGATATATTAAAATTCAAATTGCGTAACGATCAGTTCGTACTAATCACCTGGAGATTGCGTTGTGCATGGAACTTCGAATCGTACTAGCAGTGAGGGATATATATATATATATATATCTATATATATATATATATATATATATATATATATATATATATATATATCAGCAATGGATACTAAAGAAGTTCTCACTGGCCATGTTTATGTTAATCCATGTACATTAATAACTCATGTTTAGCAGCTACATTTCAGTACACACTTATCTAATTGCAAATTCACAATGACAGATTAGCTTGGAGTTATATTTTTGTGAACATGCTTATTCAGAGAATTTGAATCTTATTTTTTTAGTTTGTTTTTTTTTTGTTAATTTAGCATACTGAACTCGTTACAATAACCCAATACCGCTGAAGATCTTTTTTTTTTTTCATGTACACATGAAATATCCCATGCGTTCCACAGTAAGAATATATCTGCACAAATTTTGATGACTTGAAAATATTTAGCAGAAATATAAATCTTGAAAGCATTTAAACGTTTGAAATTGCATTCTACTTGTAGTTTTTTGAGTTTTTGCAACGCATCGATATGATTATGTCTGTGACATTTGTATCTTTCTTAACGGTGTCGGAGATCGGATTTCAGTCTACATAAAAAAATAGTAAATAAAAAAAAAACAGAATTTTGAAAACTAAAAGTTTGGCTTAATGCAGTCTTCTTCCCAACTATCTGGTTTGTAGCAAAATTATTGGAGTAAAGTTAAGTTTAAAAAAAAATGACTTTAACTTCTTCGCTATCGTCCGGTTCAAACACCGGTTTTTTGAACAGGAATAGAGTTTTAACATTAGTTACCTGTTTCGGGCTGGTTTTCTTGTTCCTTTTAAAGTCTTTTCATTCTATTTCATTCTCAGTAGTTGCTTTTGTCCTAGCCGCCTTGCTTGGGGTGAACTGATTAAAAAAAAGACAGTATGAAAATATTTTGTTGAAAACGAAAGATTTTTAAAGCTTCAAATTTGAGCATCAATTAAATGTACGAGAACCACACGGGGTAAATTTTATAGCTTCAGATCCGAACATCAAGTAAATTTACAAGAACCACACGGGGTAAATTTTATAGCTTCAGATCTGAGCATAAAGTAAATTTACGAGAACCTGACAGGGTCAATTTTATAGCTGCAAAACTGGGCATCAACTAAATTTACGTGGACCAGAGAGGGTAAAATTTGTAGCTTCAAACCTGACCATCAAGTAAATGTACGAGAACAAGAGAAGAAAAATTCTATAGCTTCAAGTCTGAGCATCAAGCAAATTTACAAGTACCAGAGAAGATAAAATTTATAGCTTCAGATCTGAGAACCAAGTAAATTCACGAGAACAAGGGAATTTAAATTTTATAGCTTCAAATCAACTATATTTACAACAACCAGAGAAGGTTAATTTTATAGCTTCAAATCTGAGCATCAATTACATTTACGAGAATCACAGAAGGTAAAATTTATAGTTTCAGATTTGAGCATCAAGTAAATTTACGAGAAACAGAGAAGGTAAAATTTATAGCTTCACATCAGAACATCAAGTAAATTACGAGAACCAGACAGGGTAAATTTTATAGCTTCAAACCTGAGTAACAAGTATATTCACGAGAACCAGAGAAGGTAAATATCATAGCTTCAAATCTGAGTATCAGTTATATTTACAAGAATCAGAGAAGGTCAATTTTATCGCTTCAAATCTGAGCATCAAGAAAATTTACGACAACCACAGAAGGTAAAATTTATAGTTTCAAATTTGAGCCTCAAGTCAATTTACGAGAACCAGAGAGGGTAAAATTTATAGCTTCAGATCTGAGCATCAAGAAAATTTTCGAGAACCAGAGAAGGTAAATTTATATCTTCAGATCTGAGCATCAATTAAAATTACGAGAACCAGAGTAGGTAAAATTTCTATCTTCAAATCTGAGCAAAAATTACATTCACGAGAACAAGAGAAGGTAGATTTCATAGCTTCAAATCTGAGCATCAAGTAAATTTACGAGAACCAGAGAAAGTAAAATTATAGCTTCACATCTGAGCATCAAGTAAATTTACGATAATCACACAGGGTAAATTTTATAGCTCCAAATCTGAGCATCAAGCAAATTTACCAGAATATGACAGTGTAAATTTTATAGTTTCAAATCTGAGCATCAAGTAAATTTACGTATACCAGAGAGTGTAAATTTTATAGCTTCAAATTTGAGCATCAATTAAATTTACGAGAACCAGACAGGGTAAATTTTTATCAACACACAACCAAAGTAGATATTTGGGTGGGAGTCCTGGTAGTTGTTAGAGATTTGATTTGGTTTTAATTAATTGATTCTGTTGTTTTTAATTCTAATTTATTAACGAGGAAACAGAAACAGTTTCTATGGCACCGAATTCCGAAATAATGCTTACTTTTTTTTTAATAAATAATTTAATATTTTTTATTGATTTAAACTGAAACAAATTATTTCTGTTTTCAAGGTTGAATTAGTGTTACATAAAAATAGGATAATTAAAGTTTGATATAAGTCCATATATCACCAAATACTAAATAATATTGAAGTACAGTTAACCATTTATTATATCACATTAACTGAAAATATATAACTATGTTACACAATTGCGAAAGAATGTTTGGAGAATTTGACTCGCTCAGGGCATAATGAAGGCAAGAAGGACAGAGGAAATATCGAATAACCTACTTAACGAGATTATGTAAATGGATAGAACTGCGACTAGTTATGCATAGTAAAGGGTTAAATCTTGCTTAGAATGACAAAGGAGAGAAAGTTGCAGAGAGCCACAATCACCCATGTTAAACGGATGGCAAAATTTAGACCTGCAGAAATAATACGTGTTTTAGCATTAAAGCTACAAGCTGAGCTACAAAGGATGGAAATTTGTGGAGAGCCATAAACGAATCTCAGAACACGGATTAAGTTAAATAGTAAAGAAATAAAACTTGCTTAGATCTATAAAGGATAGTATGTATCGGAGAGCCATGATCGCCACTGTTAAATGGATAGAAGTTACAGAAGGAATATTAAAGAAAGAAAACTTGTTTAAAGCTTCAGTGGGTTGGAAGGTGTGGAGAGCTATGTTTTCTCAAGTCCTGAAGAATCGCAGCACATAAAAGATGAATTTGAAAAAAAACAAACTGGAAATAATAATAAATATAAAAACATTTTTGCAATAACAACAACAACAACAACAACAACAACAATAACAATAATAATAATAATAATAATAACAATAATAATAATAATAATAATAATAATAATAATAATAATAATAATAATAAGAAGAAGAAGAAGAAGAAGAAGAAGAAGAAGAAGAAGAAGAAGAAGAAAAACATCAACATCAACATCAAAAATAATAATAAAACAAAATAAAATACATATTATTTAAAACCAAGCTAAAGTTTAGAAAATGCTTCATCACATAGAAACAAAGAAAAACCAGTAACAATCATTGTCTTGTGGGTAAATTTTTCTTTTTTTTAAATTCCCAATTAAATCAGTAGCAACGGAAACAAAATCATTAATGAAAAATTATTCAATAAAGTAATGTGTACAGTATAGAAATTTAAATAATATTTCGAATAAGGAAAATATTCCAGGAATAAACAAAACCTTTTTATTTTTATTTTTGTAGATTTCCAAGAATGCCGATAACAAACGAAATATCAGATTAAAGCCTCAATCTTATTTTAAAAAAAGACAAAATTAGCAAGGAAAAGGATAGATATGACCTTGAAGAAAAATTGGAAGAACGTTTGCCTTTTCGAAACTTAATTTGCAGCACAAAATATTATGAAAGTTAGGTTTGAGAAATTTTGCGTCAATATATAAATGTATAATTAGTTTATTGGTTGCGGCTCTGTTGCTGGTCAATTTTTACAAACATCTTGCCTGGGTCAAATACTTATACAAAATGTCAGATTTATTTTTTTCTAGGAATATACTATAACTCACTTAATAGAATATAGAAATAAGTATGTAAATTAATGAGAAGTATTTATTATTATTATTATTATTATTATTATTATTATTATTATTATTATTATTATTATTATTATTATTATTATTATTATTCCTTTGATTTCTGCTGCAAACACATTTCCTTCCGGGTCCCAACCAGAGACCTAAGGTCAGAAATGACTACATGACATTATCCACTAATCAGTTTTGAAAAAAATAAAATAACCACTAAGATCACATTTTACATAGATAAAGCTCTTCTTAATCTGTTTGATGTGTATTTGTGAGTACAAATTTCTTTAAGGCTTAAACTACCAAGAATCCCCTCAATGAGTCTATCGGAATTTTTTCCAATCAATCCGAGGGCTCCACCTACAACTAGTATTATTGATGCCATCATGTGTCACATATTCAAGATCCTTGTATTATCTTCAAAGATAGATTACACTCAACAGGGACTGCCATGCCAATAAGAAGGTACATTCTGTTCTTGTGGTCTTTGATCACAATGTGATTATTATTATTATTATTATTGAGAAGATTTTTCTTAAAGGAACAATTTGGGTTTGGTCTCTATAGATCAGTTGGTCAGAACGTATTTAACGATAACTTCCTCTGCTGAAGTTCGAATCCTACCACAGAGCGTAATTTCTTCTTTAATAAGATTTCTCGAACATTCAGGTCGGTATACATAAATAAATACATTGTTTAATAAATATACAGTTCGTCTAATAAATATGAACATCCAATAAAAATAACGTTTAAAGTGATAAAAGCATTTTGTTATGTAAAGCTTAATATTATTTCATTTTTATATTATTTATAATTATTTTAATAATTTATTATTATTATTGTTATTTTAATTATTTTTGTATATTATTTTTCCTGATTTGTATCCTGTAGAGCCGAGTCCAAACTATGGTCCTTAGGCCCTAAACGAGAATTGTTTTTCTTAGTAAGTATGATGTTCGTAGTAGTATGATCTTCCAGGCAACTTGTATGTTGATGCTACCTCGGACACTGTCAATAAAATTTTCCATTCCTTTTCTCACGAGGCCCAGAGCTCCAATTACTATGGTACAGTCTCAGTCTTCATTCATCAAATTCTGTTAATCTCGATCACCAGGTCGTTGTATTTGGACAATTTCTCGTGAATTTCCATGGAAATGTTTCTCTCAGATGCTACTGCCATGTCAGTAAACATACATTTCCTGAATTTCTTTTCTTTTATGATAATATCGGGTCCGTTGGCTTTTATTTCCCTGTCAGTTTGAATTGCGATGTCTCAGATGATAATTACATTGTTATTTTGGGTTACTTGTGTCTAGTTGGTGCCCAAACCGTCTCTCAGTGGTTTTGATTTTGTGCTCCTTGAATATCTTCCAGTGCACATATGTCGCTACCTTGTTATGTTTGGAAATTGATAAATATAGGAAGTTGATATAAGGCCGCCTTTTATATATAGTCGTAACAGTGATGAGGCCAATTTAATACGCAACTGAACATGTCGCATTTAAATTTGAACAAAGTCTTTCCTTGAAAGAATTAACCGAAAGTGAAACAACAGCTGCCAATCTGAAATTAGCATTCTTGCAACGGTTCAAACTAATTTTTCAATCTTCTGATTCCTAAAAGAGATAAAGAAATCTCACAAGACAAATGCAATTTTCTTAGTAATATAAGTACGATGAATGTGAGAATTCGTCGTACTTCTATTAGTAATTCCCAAATCGTATGTATTATTATGTTTTATAGTGTACTATATTCCCATGTAACGGCAATGGTAATATTAGCCGTTTCCTTATAAGGAAACATCCGACATTCATTAACTTAGCAACCAGTCCTACTGCCGAACGAAATTTGTTCACTTCGAACAAATTTTCATGAAAATAGGTGTCTCAAGTCCAGTAATTGTTATAGATCTTTTCAGTATTGATGGGAGTTTCCTTCCTAACCTTTTGTTCAAAGTAGTGTGGAATGTCAACATCTTGATTATGTGATTATTTTTCGTCGAGTTTGCATTTCCATAGCCGCACTACACGATGTTCGAAGGATGTTTTTTTAAAAATGCTACATTTTTCATTCACTCGACATCACTTTTAACCAATGATCCGAGAAAACGGTTGTACAAAGTTGATAGTTTAGATATTTCTAAACAGATTGTGTGTCATGCGTGATATCCACATGAAAGTTTCGAACTGACAAGGCTATTGAAGTAGATGACTTCGTTCTGAAGACTTTTCCCCAAATTCTGATATTTAGTCAGATTTTAATAAGTGTGTTCGACCGATTATATTCTTTAACTATCCCTTTAATACTACCCTCTTTATCTTTCCACTTCTTTTTTATATAATTACAATAACCTAGCAGAACATTGCTTTTCATGCTCAAAGAATTTAAGGGTTTTATTGACAAAAATGAAACTTTTAAAAATAGTCCTATCCAATATGAAAGTTATAGTTTTGAGCCCACAAAGATTAATTAGATCACTGGTTATGGTGAGTTAATCCAAAAAAATGAATACAATATATGCCCATGAAAGCGACAGTTTTACCTTTGTAAAAGGAATATTTTGCAATTAAATGTTACATCTTAAAAGTGTTTGCGTTCTTTTATTTATGCGTTTGTTGTTCTGAAATCATTTAATAATGCATTCTCCCAGTTAGTCTTTCAAAGCAATCTAACTATTGTAAACAAAATTAAATGGCAATGATAATAGCCATTAGCAATGGTAGTGGTAATATTAGCCGTTTTCCTACAAGGAAACATTTGGCATTAATTGACCAGTACTTCTTTCGGTTGAAATTTATAAAAATAATTCTCTTAAAACACTTTTTTAAGAAAACAGATTTATCAAGTCCAGTAGCTTTTATCTTTCTTTTCAGTATTGTTGGGGATTTCTTTCTGAATCTTCTATTTGAAGTGTTAACATCTTTGTCATTATTTTCTCTTCGCGTTACATATGTTATTCATTTTAGTTGTTGCTGTTGTTGGCAGTCCTCAAGTAATGTAGTTTCTTTTATATGGTACAGTTCTTTCTTTGTGATTCTGTATTGCCAGTCCACAATGTACAAAGTTGGATGATCGTTACTAAGTCACTAGCGCAATGTCTTTTTCACTATTGATCTTAGAAAGAAGACACTTTAGATATTTCTGAACGGGTTTGGCGTCATGCATGATTTCCATATGAAAAACACGATCTGGCTAGGCTATTTAAGAACATGACTCGAGTTTTCAGCTTGATGTTTTGGTTTTGTAGCAATTTGCGGTATTGTGCGAAACTACCCCTGGCTCAGTATATTGTATGTTCAATTTATTTTTTCTTATACTTAATTTGTTATATCTGATCCGTACACCGAGGCACCTGAAATGTTTAGTATTTATTAATTAAACATCTATTTTTATAGTTCATATAAATACACAAAAAGACTTGCAACAACAATAATGTAGTTCAACAGAGGATGCTGAGAATAACATGGACTGAACATGTGAGCAACGACAAAGTTTTAGAGAAAATGAAAATAAAAAGAATATGTATACGTAGTATAAGAAACAGCTATTTTAAATTTCTAGAAATCATAATGAGAAAAGAGGGCTTCGAAGATTTGGCACTCACAGGACAAATTCAAGGTAAGAGTGACAGAGAAAAGCATCAAATAAGCTACTTAATGATCTTGTGCGGGTGGTTGGCAAAGCAGGTATTAGGAGCATTAGTAAAATGATAAACTTTACTAAGAACTACAAAGGGCACGACAAGAAGAAGAAGAAGAAGAATTCTGAAGAAGAAGAAGAAGAAGAAGAATTCTGAAGAATTCTGAAGAAGAAGAAGAAGAATTCTGAAGAAGAAGAAGAAGAAGAAGAATTCTGAAGAATTCTGAAGAATTCTGAAGAAGAATTCTGAAGAAGAAGGAGAATTCTGAAGAAGAAGAAGAAGAATTCTGAAGAAGAAGAAGAATTCTGAAGAAAAAGAAGAATTCTGAAGAAGAAGAAGAATTCTGAAGAATTCTGAAGAAGAAGAAGAAGAAGAAGAAGAATTCTGAAGAAGAAGAAGAAGAATTCTGAAGAATTCTGAAGAAGAATTCTGAAGAAGAATTCTGAAGAAGAATTCTGAAGAAGAAGAAATCTGAAGAAGAAGAAGAAGAAGAAGAAGAAGAAGAAGAAGAAGAAGAAGAAGAAGAAGAAGAAGAAGAAGAAGAAGAATGAGGAGTAGGAGGAGGATAATAATAATAACAATAATAATAATAATTATAATTATACCGACGCCGGTTTATAGCAACAGAAGTAATGCTTTCTAATTCTAACAACAGTTTGTCATACTATTATACCAAAGTCGTTTTATAGCATCAGTTATAATGATTTGACCTAACTTAACAACAAACAAGCACACTTTTGTACAAATTAATTGAAACAACGGTTTTATTTTCCTTTCTTTCATCATACGTTGAGTTTTAGAGCCACAGGAAATGGCAGGGTGTAATCGATTTCTATTTTTTCCTCAGATTAGGTCATTTACAGTGGTGTGCAGTAATATGAATCTATTTTCTGGATGTATGATGAAATTTGTTTCGCATTAAAAAATATTGCGTCATCACGCCCAGACACTACTGTCTCGTCTGTTGATTAGTTGTCCTACGGCCATTGTCTGCGATGGACGTTACCCCAAGGAAGTGTACAAGAATTGTAACGCTGCGCGAACACACTGGCAAGCCTTATCAGCGAGCAAATCAAAGTACTACAGACTTGCCCGAAAACTCTCCTGATTTAAATCCAATCGGGAATCTGTGATCAATATACAAGGAAAGATTTCGTGGAATGGATATGCGAAGTAATAACATGTTCACTGGGTCATGTTTCATTGGAAAAATACGAAGAAATTGTAAATAATAACGGAATAGTTCGTTTTGTTTGAATTAATTTACACGGGTGTATTGCTCGATTTTGATCTTTATATTTCAGTCAATGGGTTTACTCTCCATTATAGCATTGTCTGAAATTCAGAGTTTAAAGAAATATTAGTATTAATCCATGAAGTATTGGACACATATGTTCTTCAAAATGTAAAGATACTAGACCGAATAATTTATGGGATCGTCACGTATACGGTAAAATGTAGTACTACATCATCTTTTATATGCTGTGTCCTTTCAGGACGTAGACGATTATGGCTCACCACTTCCCCCTATTCCTTGTAGCACTCAATAAGTTTCGTCTTTTTTATACTTCTCCCATACCGAAGTATGTCACGCTTTGCTTTCCCTTGTCTAACTTTCCCTCTATCCGCTCTATGAGATTCTCCAAGCCTTGCTTTCTCATTACGTACCCCAGAAATTTCAGCTGTTTCTTCCTAATGTTAATTATAAGCTTCCTCTTTGTTTGCATCCTCTCCAAAACATCATCGTTGCTCCCATGTTCGGTCCATGATATCCTTAGCATCCTTTTGTAGAAGCATACCTCCGTGGCCTCTAGTCTCTTCTTCATTTTTGAGGAGAGCGTTCAACATTCGCTGCCAGAAAGGAGGACAGATATCACGTAGCATTTCAGTACGTTTTTCTTTGTTACCAAAGAAATCCTCCTGATAGGAATAGTAGTTCTTTCTAGAACTGCCTCGATGTATAAGTTGAATAAGTCCTGTGAGAAGAGACAACCTTGCCTTACGCCCCTTTCTATTTTTGTATATCTGCTGAACTCATTCTCTATCCGTATGCAGACCGTTTGCTGCCAGTATAGGTTCTTGATTATTCTAATATCTTTCCTAAATATATCAAGGTTGCCGAGCAGTTCCAACGGATCTTTTCGAACGTCTTTGCGTAGTCTATAAAACATAGGTGCACGTTATTCTGCATTTGTATTGCTATTTCTGATAACATCATGAGCATGAATATAGCGTTCCTTGTTCCGGTATCTTTAACGGACCCGCACTATTCTTGTCCTATCTCTGGCCTGATTCTGCTGCACACTCTATTCATCAGAATACAGATTATGAGTTTTGTTATATAGCTCATAAGGCTGATTGTTCATTGGAGTTCACATTCGTTTGTGCTTGGTTTCTTATGCAGTGCTATGAAAATAGATCTGCTGAGATTTTCAGATATATCTCCATTGTTGTAGATTTCATTTATTATTTCTGTAATCTTGCCCCTACCGAAATCATCTAAAGTTGTCAGCATTTCTTTTACAATTCCGCCTGGCCCTGCCATCTTGTTTCTGTTCAATACTGCATCCATAATAGGAGTGGCGAGTCATGGGCTATAATGTGTTATTCATAGTTTGTTTTTAAATTTAAACTTTTCTTTCTAGACAGCTCAAGGTAAGAGAGCCTTGCTATTTAACCCATACCTGGGGAGAGCACAGATGAATTCCTACTTTTACCAAAGCTAATATAACGAACTCGAGGTGCATTCGAATTCGTCGATTTCCTATTCCAAGTTCTTAAATGTTACACTACCCTCGCCTTGAATTCATTGGACCTGTAATATAAGTACCTATGGTTCCAACTTATACAAAAATCGGATATGAAATCCACTGCATTAACTATAAACTTCGTTAAACCCAAATAGTCCTTCTTCTTTTGGGGATTGTACCGTCAGTCCGTCGGCAAACGTGTCTTTCCACAACTTACTATCCTATGTAGCTCTTGGTAATGTTTTACCATAGCTCCACTCTCCGTTCACCTACACATAACCTCGTCAGCTAAGTCACCCGCTACCTGGTGTTTTCATTTTTTCATCGATATGTGAGTGTCAAAATTGGAAAGGTTTCCTTTTTTCCTTATAATGTATCCCAGTAGTTTCAGTAGTATCTTTCTCATTCAAAGTGTCCCTTTAATTTATATTTTTCTTGTAACTTCGTTGCTCGTATGTTTCGTCCATGATATTCTCAGCATTCTTCTACATTTCTGTTTCCTCACGTTTCATCTATATCTTTGAGGAAATTGTTAGCATTCAGAGGATTGATATTACATAGCAGTTTAGCTGTTTTTTTTCTTTGTTTCTAATGAAGTTTTGCTGACGTAATATTTTGCTTAATTTTAGAAGGCTTCTTTTGCTATTCCAATTCGCCTTCGGATATTTATGTCACATTTTCCGTCATCTGTTAAAATACTTCCATTGTGATTAATAACAGTGTCCATGCTTTCTTAGATACGTTCACTCAGCAATTACAAAGTTTGTAATAGACAACGTGAGATCCTAATGCAAAAGAAAGTCGAATATATTGTATTCACCATCTATCATTAAAATAGATCCGAAAAGAAATAAAATTATTTTTTTATTCATTTTAACTCATACCGTTTAAACAGATCATTTTCATCAAATGAGCACATTTAGTTAGGTGCAGCCACAATAATATATTTTGAAATTATTTCCTATACATACAAGTGTTACAATAGACTGAATATTTATATTTGATATTAAGTGATTAAATTTAAATTAATAATATTTGGCTTTTAGCCAATATGCAAGAATTAAGAACTGATAAACTATCGTCTGCTATTTATAATGAAAAATGGGTTTATCTGAGTAGGTTGCTGGAAAACATGTCGACTTTGATTTGGTGACTGAATATTTCTATACAGAGAATAAATCCTCAACGGCATTTGATTAACATGGCTGGTCTAAAAGAAAATGTTACTCATTATTTCAGTCTTTCGAAGTCTATCTATCTATCTATCTATCTATCTATATATATATATATATATATATATATATATATATATATATATATATATATATATATATATCAGAATGTTCCTCTCTCCCGCTTTCTCCCCTCTCTCTGCCTACGTATCTAGGTTTTACGTACCTATCTATATATGTTCCTATCTATCTATCTATCTATTTCAGTCTGCTCCATTCTGCCTCTTTTTCTCTCTTTCTGTCTCTCTGAATGTATCTATCTATCTATCTATCTATCTATCTATCTATCTATCTATCTATTTCAGACTGTTCCTTTCTCCATCTTTCTCCCCTCTCTCGGTCTACGTATCAAAATTTGGCATCTCTCTCTCTCTCTCTCTCTCTCTATCTATCTGTTCCTATCTATCTATCTATCTATCTATCTATCTATCTATCTATCTATCTATTTCAGTCTGTTTGCTTTTTGCTTCTTTTTCTCTCTCTCCGTTTCTCTCTCTCTCTCTCTCTCTCTCTCTCTCTCTCTCTCTGTCTCAGTCTGTTCCTATCTCAGTTCGTTTATATCTATCTTGGGTACTTCGACGTGGTTTAATTGTTAGCAAGCTTCTTCTGCTCCATCAATTACAACTGAATAGTGAATTCCATCCTCACTGTGTGCCCCATACTTTCGGCCTTGTGCCACATCTAACCTACGCCTAGAAAATCACCATATCTATGCTACTCTCTTAATTTAATTCAACTGATATCCTTCTTAACAATGTCTTTATTTACTCAGTACATATATTCCTTTCTCTTTAAATATATATATATAAAACATAATTCCTTCTCACTCTTTACATACGTACATGCACAAGTATATAAACATACGCGTATATGTATTTCAAATGTTGTCTCAGGGTATTGTTAACTATCCTGGGTAACAGATGTTCATGACAAGCGTTCCTCTCTTCTGATAAAAAGTAACGCCCATCCAGTGTACAAGCACTATCGATAAATCTTGCAGATTTCAATTTTATGCCATCAGTCGACATCTATGACTTACGAGACATCAATTTAGCGACAAACTTTGGCTTCCTTTGGCTTCCCGAGAGTCTTCTTAACCTTATGTTGAATGGGACTTGCTTAGAAAAAAAATAATAATATTGATTTCATCTT
>OZ038520.1:20263482-20300982 GCA_964036315.1 Acanthosepion esculentum | reverse complement strand
CCAATCTAGTATTGTGCTTAAATTCAAGAAATCTACGTACAAAAGTGGAAGGTTCATAAGAACAATTACCAACAAAATATTTATAGAAAAGGCACAGGGAAGCTATATTACAGAGGTGGGAAAGTGACTGAAGCCGAGATGCCAGGTCATAATTTTATTTTGCATACATTGCAGATTTTATTTTGTCAAGTATCTCTAAATTCATAGCAGAAGCACCAGACCAGATGTGGCAGATATTAGAGGCAAGGTTGAATGGTAGATTTACAAATATATAAAATCGATTCTGTCTTACACGACACAGTGAAGCCACCTTCCTAGCAGCCGTCCTAGCAATTTAGATTGCAAAATGTAAATCGAAATATTTCTTCTTCTTCTTCTTCTTCTTCTTCTTCTTCTTCTTCTTCTTCTTCTTCTTCTTCTTCTTCAGAATTCTTCAGAATTCTTCTTCAGAATTCTTCTTCTTCTTCAGAATTCTTCTTCTTCTTCAGAATTCTTCTTCTTCTTCAGAATTCTTCTTCTTCTTCAGAATTCTTCTTATTATTATTCTTATTCTTCTTATTCTTCTTCAGAATTCTTCTTCTTCAGAATTCTTCTTCTTTAGAATTCTTCTTCTTCAGAATTCTTCTTCTACTTCTTCTTCTTCTTTATTTTTTTTGTTTAAATTAAGACTAGATTATCTTGGGGATGGATGTCGAGAGAATTTTAAAAACTAGAAAAAAGGAAGAAAACTGATTGGGATCTCAGACTACAATCGGTCATCTAGTCCACGAAAAATCCAGGCTTCGAATTTCTTGGGTGGCAAGTTATTTTTCCACTCATCTAGATTTTGGCGTTATATAATCTTTCACCAGTAAATAAATGTATGGCTCAGTGGATTCGTATTGAGCAATATAAGCGCTTGGATGTGTTTGTTGATTTAATCGCAGACTTTCTGTATATCAACATTGGTCTCAATTGCGTTACTTGGCGGCATAGTTAACTGTTATTCGGCAATACATTGTCAAAATATGAGTGTCAAGTTGTATGGCGTTTACGTTGTTTATATAGTAGCGAAAATAGTGTTACATAAGGAGAACAAAGAATTTTGTTGGTTAAAAAAGATACACCAGTTATTTCCCCTTTTATTGTCCACACTCTTTCTTAAAAATGTTCCATCCCACCTCTCACTCATACCCTTTCTCTTCCTGATTTTTTCTCTTTAATAACACATACTATAGGTTTAATTATTTTCTCCCACTTCTACGTCTCCACTCTCATTTTTCTTTTCTTACTTTTTTCTTTCACATCTCTCTGTTTCTACTCAGTTTCTCTCGTAATTTGAGTCATCTCCCAAATAACTCCACTTTTTAACTATTTACTTCTATTCTTTTTCTTTAACTGTTTTCTTTTCTTTTCTTTCTTTCTTTTTTGATTTCTTTTTTACTTTCTTTCTTTTTTCAAATCTTTTACTCCTTTCATTCATTCATTCTTCTTTTTTTAAATTTCTCTCTTTCTTTTTCTTTAACCTTTTGCCCCTTCCACTCATTTTTCTTTCTTTCTTTTCTGTAACCTTTGGTTTTTTCATTCGTTTATTCTTTCTTTCCTTTTACTTTATACTTTACTTTCTTTCTTTTTCTGTAAATTTTTGCTTCTTTCTTTCATTAATTCTTTAATTCTTTCTTTCTTTCTATTTTCTTTCTATCGTTCTTTCTTTCTTTCTTGCCCCTTCCACTCATTTTTCTTTCTTTCTTTTCTGTAACCTTTGTTTTTTTCATTCGTTTATTCTTTCTTTCCTTTCACTTTATACTTTACTTTCTTTCTTTTTCTGTAAATTTTTGCTTCTTTCTTTCATTCATTCTTTAATTATTTCTTTCTATTTTCTTTTTTCTTTCTATTTTCTTTCTTTCTTTCTTTCTTTCTTTCTTTCGTTCGTTCTTTTTTCCCCTTTCATTATTTCTTTTTTTCTTTTCTCTAACATTTTCTTTTCTTTTTTAATTTCTTTTTTTTAGATTCTCCTTTTATTTTTCATTTTTCTTCTATTGACCATTTTTTAGATACTGTTACATACCTTTTTTACAAAAAGATTATATCTTCTTTCAGCATATAATTATAGCATTTTTATTAGACATATATATTCAAGATAAATATGAATAGACGGATTTTTAAAAAAAACGCGTTCGTGTGTGTATATAACTTAAGTTTAATTTAATGCACATGCTTATATATCTATGTATGTATATATAAACATATTTTCATACTCTTGATACATAAAATTACCATAAATGCCAATAGCACATTCTTTGTGCATACCAACGGATTAAATATTTCTCCTGCAATTAACGCAAAGGGCAGATTTCATATCATGGATTTTATAGTATTCAGATTTCTGGAATCTTGAAAGTAAACAACCTGTTGAAAAGAAATCATCTAAAAATTGTTTTGTAAATATCTAGAAATTAGTGATATGGGAATTTTTTTATGGTCGCATTATTGCGAGGTGCCGAATCAGTGTGATATATTTAAAATATGACTAAAATATGAATGTGATTGGCTGAAAATATTTAAAGTAATACGTCATTTTATTGATTTCATTTTCATATTGTTTCTTTATATTGATTGATTAACCAATTTGGTTTAGGAGAAATTTGGAAAACCTTTATTCGCAAGATATTCTTTGGGAAATTATGTACCCATAACTAGTATATTTTCCGTTTTCCAAATGTAACTCTCTTACTGTAAGTAGATCAATAAGTTTGTAGCCTGGGGCAGTTATTAGACAGATTTTGATCTTGTAAAATATAATAGGGAGGCACGGTGTAGTAATGGATAGCAGCTCGGATAGAGGAATCGGAGAGCCGAGTTCGAATTCCAGTCGATTCCATTACATTCACTTACGTGCTAATACACTTAGGAAAGGTATTAATCCTTTCCTCCACCAGCTATGGGTAAATAGCAGGACGGACCGTGTTCTATAGCCTTGGATGGCAACTGGTTTACCGTAGAAAGAAATGGCAACCTACTGCGGCAAAAAAATCTACCTCGTCAGTCATGTACCGAAAGATATATGATCGCCTACCCGTGTATCACGGATGGCACATAACTGACTGACTTAATATATAATGATTGAATTATACAATTAATGGAGATGACTTGAGTTAAGTACTTTGATAAGGAAGAAATTCTACTATACATGTTCGGTAAAACATTGGGCGACATCATTCTATGGATCCAACAATCTTTTCACTGCTACCCCAAAAGGTTCCACCATAGGCAAAAGAAGGAGAGGCAGACAGAGGATAAAATATAAACTGATACCCGTCATTGGAAGATTAGATCATTAAGAGGAACTCTAAGATTTACACACAACCAAGACGTAAGAAAGGAGCTGGTCAAGTACTTAGCTACGACCACACCCGATCGTGACTACTGCTGCTGATAATGATGATGATAATGACGATGGTGATAGATATAATATATTTCTCACACGCGGGTGCGCAAATAACACATACATACTTATGAGAGCTGATCAATTGTTCTTTATCCTGACATAGCCGTTAGCTGAATATTGGTGTGATATTCGCTGTGTAATAATCGAGCTGTGATTAATGAGAAGTACTGGATTAAGTGCATTGACAAGAAGGATTATGTTGAAGATGAAAAGAAACATTTGATGACTGTTTCTTTTATATATATATATATATATATATATATATATATATATATGCGCCTGTGTGCATGCGCTCGCGTGAGTGTACGTTTGCTCATATATTTGATGTTGATAGAATCTGTTTCTTTAAGTGGATCCGTATGGTTGTGAATACCTTTCCAAACGGTGTATTTGATAAGAGCGTTTTGTGTGTCCAATTGATACATATACTGTAAATAAGATGAAGAATTTGCAAATATATAATTTTCTTTACACACACACACACACACACACACACACACACACACATATATATATATATATATATATATATATATATATATATATATATATATATATATATATATATATATGTAACACCGAGAACGGCTTACAAAAGACATAGTCAAGTAAATTACAGAGTTTTCATTCTTTTTTTCTGTCTCATCCCAAGTAATGCAATAAACCCACTAAGACGCAAGAGGTTACCGTGTGTAAAAGAATTTGAGAAAACGAGAGAGAACAATGAACATGAATTAAGAAGACGGGAGATACCGATTGACATTGCATTCAAATTTTTGAAGATCAAATTTAGCTGGGTAGCAAGAAACCGAGATAGAGTTTCACAAGCGTGAAGTGCACGGGAAGAAACTGTTAGCATAGAACTTTCGGTTACACTTTCTATAATTTCAACTGTAAAATGATTAAACATTGCCGCCAATCTCGTACTGCGCTTAAATTAATAAACTCTAAGTAACTACGAAAGCTAAACGTTAAAAAGCTAAAAGATGTACAAAGTGTTCAATATTAAAAATAGAGGAAAACTAGTTAATATATCAAGAAAAGTTAATGGATAAGGAAAAGAAACTCTTAAATTGTTTTTATCTATTACAAATATACAAATATGTATTTGATGAAGACCCTTTATCTATTATCATTTATTCTGGGTCATTTAATGCCAAAATTTAATTTTACTGGGAGCATTAGTAATTTCTTTTACAAAAATATATTAATGGTAATTATTTTTCCTTACAGAAATATATTTATGCTAATTTTGTTTTCGTTTTTTACAAAAACGTATTGCTGGTAATTTTTTACAACCTATTGCTGATGTTTTTACTATAAAAAATAATACTTTCATACTGTTTTGACTCTAATTTGGTGGTTAACTATTTGTCCTTAACTAGGATCGTATTATGTGCTACCACCCCGGGTCAGGGTGGACCTAGGAACACCAGCAATAAATAGGTTGTTCCACATTTCTCAAAACTTCTAAATCAGAGGTCTTTCTGCTGGATGTAGTTTATCATCATACCTAAGACGGGACGCGTCGACTAAAATAAGTTGTCCTTTTGTTTTTATTTATATTGTCCTTTTTACTCTGTTTTCTTTTCGCAAACAGGTATGCATATATTTAAGTAGTAGACGCTTTTAAATCTAAACGTAAAGAATAACGTTATTATGTTGAAACGAAACGTTTAAATCTATGCACGTATACATACATACATTTACATATAATATATATATGTTTGCAGCCACAGACAGAAATAAAACAGACTGAATACACAGATCTAAACAGATCTAAATTTATTTAAAACAGAAATATATAGGTATGAATATTAATATGCCTGTATAATGTGTAATGAGATTACATTTTAACAGATATATTTACCAAAATTACACAAAAATATCTTGAAAAACTAAAGAGAACATTTATTCAATAAAATCGCCATTGGCTTCAACAACGGCATCCAAACGCCTTCGGAATCTCCTGCAACTCTTTCAGACGACCTTCTTCTTTAAGTCTGTGAATGCCGTCATAGTCCTTGACTTCAGTTCATCTTTGGTGTTACAAGGAGATTTCTGGCCTCTCGCTCAACTGCGCTCCACACGTAATAATCAAAAGGGTTGCAGTTTGGGGTGTTAGGTGGCCGGATACAAGGGGTGATATGGTCGAATAAATTGTCTGACAGTCATGAATGGGTTCTCCTATTTGTGTTACATGGTGTAGATTCCTGTTGCCAGACATAGGGACTTCCTGCAGCCACCCTTTTGGGTAGCACTACCCCCTCAAAGTACTTTATGTAACACTCCGTGTTCAGTCTAAGGCCCTTACCGACAAATTCAGGAGTTTTTTTTTATTGTAACGCTCAAAGTGAGTTTTCCGAGCTTCGGTTCCTTCGGAAACACCATTTATCTCATCCAACTCTTACCAATACCTCTGCTCTGTCCTCAGATTGACACCCAAACACACTGAAATGTTCGTATTGGAGCTTCCAGTGCGAATGCCAAGCAATACAGCATGTCGTTTCCAAATTTCTGGTGGAGTAAATTGAGTCATGGGGTTTGTTTCTCACAGACAGTGCTCAACTGACCCTAATATATTGTGAAGTCGACAAAAACGAAAGCAAAGAACATGCGCGCAATTAAAAATATAAAATAGCGGCAATTTACCCATCGCACCCTGTATGTAATGAAGCACTCTATAAGTTTTGAAAAATCAAAGACACTTTCAAAAATTAATGCCAGTTTCAAAAAATAATGACACTTTAAAAAAATAATAAAACTTTCAAAAAGTAACGACAGAATCTGTTTCTTAAAACAATATTCTTTCTTCATTCAAACAAACTGAAAAGCAGGTGAGTCGAAAGATTATGACAACACAACATAAATGTTAGCCAATTTATCTACATAAGCTAATTGCGAAATTATATTCGTACATAGAAAAGTGGTCAGTAAATTTAATAGGCATAAAATGTCTATTGTCTGTAACAATAAATCATTAAATGAACAACTGCTGCACAAATATACCGTATTTAAAAAAGTACACTATAATATCTATCTATCTATCTATCTATCTATCTATCTATCTATCTATCTATCTATCTATCTATCTCAATATGTTCATGATCTATCTATCTATCTATCTATCTATCTATCTATCTATCTCAATATGTTCCTGATCTATCTATCTATCTATCTATCTATCTATCTATCTATCTATCTATCTATCTCAATATGTTCATATCTATCTATCTATCTATCTATCTATCTATCTATCTATCTATCTATCTATCTATCTACGTGTGTGCGTGTATGCGTGTGTTTGTGTGTGTGTATGAAGGAAAAAAGAAAACTTATTTTCGCTGAAATGTTCATCCTCTGATGGAGATTATCAAGACATGTCTTGAAAAATGTGTTCAGAGGACAAAACACGTCGGCTCAAATAACTTTCCCTTTTGTGTTCATTCATTTTGTCCTTTTACAGATATATTTTTAGTTAAATCTGAATTTTTATACACAGACGCATATATAAATGTGTGTGTTTGCGGGTTTGTGTGTTTTTGCATATATAGACACATATATACATTCACATGCAAAATTAAAATTACAGCATACGAAAATTATGTATAAGTTCAAATGACCCTTAAGGAACTGTGTTCTTGATCAAACCGAACTCATAAATAATTACATCGGTCACACAACTACATGCCTATCCAGATGTCTTACGTTACACATATCCGACCACAGCTCCATTAGAACCTATTTAAACACACATACAACCTTACCAGACTCCATCGGAGAGATATAAAAAAAATACAACATAATAATCTCATCCACGTATAAAATATATTTAAAATAATGGAAGCCTTAATAATAAAATTGAAAAAGACCAACACTCAGTAATATTAACTACGAACACGGCCACAATGAGCTGACTGTGCTCGGAAAATAAAACATCCGTATAACTATAGAAACATGCACAGAGCACAAACACCCAGTTAAAAAGGAAAAATAAAGTCATCCATGATAATGGATGACTTTATTTTATAGCCGAAAGCGCTCAGAATTGTAGAACATATATATATATATATATATATATATATATATATATATATATATATATATATATATATATATATATATATATATATATATATTCTTTCTGCAATAGACAGTTGATATCCAAAGCTATATAACCCGATCTATTCTCCTATTTACCCATAGCTGACGGGAGAAGAAGAGGATTCATACCTTTCCCAAGGACATTAGCACGTAAGTGAATGTAATGGATTCGACAGGGATCCGAACTCGGCTGTCCGATTCCTCAATCCTAGCCGCTATCTCTCTCTCTTTCTCACTATATATATATATATATATATATATATATATATATATATATATATATATATATATATATATATATATATATATATATATATATATATATATATATATAAGGAAAGAGAAAGAACAGACAGATTAAGAATCTACAGTTCTTAACATTTACTTTTTAAAAAGTGCTCAATACAACGTAGAGCAAAATATTATTGTAATATTTTTATTATAACATATTAAACCGCGATGTAAAATCTAATTTAGTCTAATATATATATATATATATATATATATATATATATATATATATACACACATAATTATGTGTAAATATATCTATATTTATTACCATTATTCATTCCAAGACACACACTTACACGTGTATAAAAAACACACATGTATATATTGGAATACGTTTATATACCAAATATAACAGTTATAGTAATGAGAAATATATGTATCTATAATAACAAAAAAATAAGACAATTTGGAATAGTTGTATTTTTATATGTCTCACTGATCTGCCAGCATCATTAGAAAAATGTATTTTTTCAACATTAGGCATTCAAAATGATTAACATAAATCAAATAGTGTCTCGTTAAAATAGGATGTCTTGTAATGGAAATCGGACCAGACCGGAATGAGAATTCGGAGAGCTGAGTTCGCTTTCCAATCGAGTTTTTATATTCATTTACACACAATTACTCGTGGGAAGGGCATGGATCCATTTCCCCACCCCCGCCCTCAACTATTGGTTAAATAACAGGACAGAATGTGTTCTTTAGCCTTGCTTGGCAACCAGTCTATCGCAGAAAGAAATAGTAACCTACTGAGGAAAGAATCTTCTGCCTATCCAGTCATGTATCAAAAGATACATGATCGTCTAAGCGTGTATCACATATACACTGACTGAATAAATATTGTGTTAAAATAGATATAATTTTGCTGATGATGCCAACGGATCAGCAAAACATACCAAGATAATTTTTCCAAACTGTCTTATAGATTTCTCATTCCGTCGGATCGTCAAGGAAACATTACCACTATATATAAACACACAGAAATATACAGAGACTCTGAGAAAAAAAAAATAAAACTGTAATAACTGAAGAAAGAATCAATAAAAAAAAAATTAAATCAAAAACAAGGTACTTTCGTTAGTGTTGAATAAACTTTTGTGAATACATACATACATACATACATACATACATACATACATAAACACGCACAGGCACACAGACACACACACAGGCACGCGCACATACATACACACACACGCGCGCGCGCGTGCGCATATATGTATATATATATATATATATATATATATATATATATATATATATATATATATATATATATATACATATATATATATATATATATATATATGTATATATGACGTAGTTAATCCTGTTTCTTAATCATTCACAGACCAGAATATGTAGCATATTCCTCTTCACCTAGCAATTCCAACATAATTTACCCACACCACACCCCTTTTAATTACCAGACTGCCTTAGTGCGCCCCCCTCTCCAAACTCCTTGGGTTTCCCTTTACCAGTCTCCAAGGAAAAGTTTTATAGTGAATTGAAAACAGAAAGAAAGAAAGAAAGAGTATGAAACTAGAAGGGAAATTTTTACGAGTACAGTGGCTACAGTGGTGGTTGTATAGTCAGTGGCATAGACACGGCGACTCCTGTATCATCTGTGGCCCAGCTTTACATAACTTTAAAAAAGGCAATTATCATTATCAGCATCGTTATTACATCGACGACGTTATTATATATCGCGTTCATTATTATCATCATTAAGAGCAAAATTACAGTTACCACTGTTAATAATAATAATAATAATAATAATAATAATAATAATAATAATAATAATAATAATAATAATAATAATAACACTGTTATTACAATGGTTGTATCATAATCAGGTATTATTTTTATTATTATTATTATTATTAATACTGTTATTACGATGTTGTATTATTATTAGGCTGTATTATTATTATTGTTATTATTATTATTATTATTGTTATTATTATTATTATTATTATTATTATTATTATTAATGCTGTTATAACGATGGTTGTATTATTATTAGGTTGTAATATTATTATTATTAATACTATTACTACGATGATGTATTATTATTAGGTTGTATCATTATTATTATTATTATTATTATTATTATTATTATTAATACTGTTATTACGATGATGTATTATTATTAGGTTGTATTATTATTGTTATTATTATTATTGATGCTGTTATAACGATGGTTGTATTATTATTAGGTTGTATTATTATTATTATTATTATTATTATTATTATTATTATTATTATTAATGCTTTTATTACAATAGTTGCATTTTTCTTCCTAATTAGAATTTTGTGTTTTAATCATTATCAGTAGTAGTATAGCATTATGTATTAACTAACATCAGTTTTATTGCTATGATGATGATAGTTATTACATTCAACATCGACGACGTTATTATATATCGCGTTCATTATTATCATCATTAAGAGCAAAATTACAGTTACCACTGTTAATAATAATAATAATAATAATAATAATAATAATAATAATAACACTGTTATTACAATTGTTGTATTATAATCAGGTATTATCATTATTATTATTATTATTATTATTATTATTATTAATACTGTTATTACGATGTTGTATTATTATTAGGCTGTATTATTATTATTGTTATTATTATTATTATTATTATTATTATTACTAATGCTGTTATACCGATGGTTTTATTATTATTAGGTTGTAATATTATTATTATTAATACTATTACTACGATGATGTATTATTATTAGGTTGTATCATTATTATTATTATTATTATTATTAATACTGTTATTACGATGATGTATTATTATTAGGTTGTATTATTATTGTTATTATTATTATTGATGCTGTTATAACGATGGTTGTATTATTATTAGGTTGTATTATTATTATTATTATTATTATTATTATTATTATTATTATTATTATTATTAATGCTTTTATTACAATAGTTGCATTTTTCTTCCTAATTAGAATTTTGCTGTTTTAATCATTATCAGTAGTAGTATAGCATTATGTATTAACTAACATCAGTTTTATTGCTATGATGATGATAGTTATCGCCATCATTATCATCATCACCAAAACCAGCTCAAACCACGACCACCATCATCATCATCATCATCATCATCATCATCATCATCATCATCATCATCATCATCATCGTCGTCATCATCATTACCACCAACATCATCATTTATTCGTAATGTTTCTATCATTCTTCGCACCTTTTAGAATCATTTAATATGAATATTCTCTCTTATTTTAGGAACAGATAAACTGTTCGTTACTGTCGAACTCTCTACCTTGAGCAGAGAGGAATCCGGACGAAGCTGTGCCGAAGGGCAGTGTTTTGTCCTGGGAGGTAGTCAGACCCGAACCCGCTTATGCGGGTTCTACGGGAATATTTTTGGCCGAGCCTACGAGCTCGGAGAACCCACGGTAAACTCGATCTTGTGACACATACATCCCTCGTGGGACGGGGGACTGTTAAATATTAACATTCTCTCTTATTTTTTTGTATTTTTGTTTTTGAATAATAATTTTCGCTATATTTTTGGTTCAAAATTTCACAGTACATCATTACTCAAGAAAATTACTGCAATATCTTTATTCACACAGAGATTTTTATATCGATTTATATCGATATGACTATTTCAGTATATATTAATTAATATTTTGATTGATACTAATACATATTGAAATATATATATTAACATTACATATGTGCGTATGTCCACAGGCAGCAATTCTTCCTTAAGGCAACTTTGATTAAAATTTACATGCAAAAATTATTATTATTATTATTATTATTATTATTATTATTATTATTATTATTATTGTTGTTGTTGTTGTTGTTGTTGTTTCAATTTTTCCTGATTTGTTGTTTGATCCAATCATTTAAAATCTTTTATCGGAAACCTGAGGTTAAAGAAGGTTTTCCTTAGAAATGCTATGAAGCATATTATATTGAGATATATTGAGTTATTTATGTGCATGTAATCCGTTGTTACGAATACAATTTTTTATATCTCAGAGAGTGGTGAATTTCCAGGGAGTTTCTTAATGTGCATCTGCATTTTTTAAATCGTTCCTATTATCAGTGTATTGCTATTATCTTTGGAATAGTACTTGTGTTGATATACCACATTCTTGCAAATTTTTCTTTATTATTATGATGAATTTAAAAAAAAATTCCTTTTGACTTCCATTTGTTTTATAATCTCGTGCCAGGTCATAAACGATGACCTTGAACAAGCGAAGGATGTGATATTTTGTTGCTCCTTCTTAATTAAAGAAAAGAAATTAAACGTAGAAAGCTCTTCGAAGAATATGGTCTTTGCTTGTTACAACTCCTTTTATTTTAATTTCCTGGAGAAATGGTGTACCAATTATTATTTATTTGTTCTTGAGTTTCTTTCTTTATCAGTCCCAAAGCTTCAACCACAACAGGAACAGTTTTAGTTTTTAAGTGCTTTATTATTGTTGTTGTTGTTGCTGCTGCTGCTGTTGTTGTTGTTGTTGTTGCTGCTGCTGCTTCTGTTTCCTTTGTTTTATATCGTATCGTCATTTCTTTCCGCGTCCTAACAAGAGACCTAAAATCAAAAATGACCTTATAGCATTTTCTACTTATCATTTTCGTAAAAAAAATAAGATCACGCACATTTTACATAGATGAAACTCTTCGTAATGCGTGGTCTGTATTTATGAGTACAATATTATATATTTCTTTAAAGCATGTGCTTCCATGAATCCTTTCAATGAATCTTCCGGAATGCATTTTTAAACTGTAAAACATACCTAAGTGCCGACTGCGGGAGAGATCATCATCTTGTGATGTATAACCTTAGTAGAAAGTACATAAATTGAAGAGGAGCAAGGTAGCATCTAACTTGCACTACGATGGAAGCCTAAATGACTCAAATTTGGAGAAGGAATATGTTAAAACAGACATGATGAACTAAAAGAGAATGAGAGTTCAAGTGTCGTATGTACTAAGAGACGGTTTAGTGACATCAGTAAACTATATTATCCTAAAAAGACAATACAGGTGAGAAAGGAATGGATGACAGATGAAATTCTCATGACGAAAAGAAGACAGCAAAAAATGCTAAGGTAATGCACGCTATATAGAACAATGTACAAAGAAATTAGGCAAAATTTAGACAGGCGAAAGAGGAATGACTCAACGAAAAGTGTGCACAAATAGAAAGATTGATTATTAAAGATAATGAAGATAGTTATATAAGAATAAGAGAACTAAGAGGAGAAAATGCATGAAATCCAAAGATGAAACACTGATAACAGAGAAAGAGAAATATTTGAAAAATTGAATGAATATATCAAAGAACTCCCCCACGACGAAAGAGGCAAAAACCAACAATACACTAAAATATCGAAAAACCAGAAAGTCTGAAGTGAAATCAGCACTGGCCAAATTAAACAGAAACCAAATATCAGCTAAAGATTGAATTGTAATGGAGATTCTGACAGCTTGAGATGATTTCGGCGTTGACGAAATTACAGACATAACAAACGAAATATACAGCAATGGTGATATAACTGAAAACCTGATTAGATCAATTTTCATAGCGCTGCCTAAGAAGTCAAGTGCAACAAATGCGAACTCCATCGGATAATCATCAACATGACAAAACTTATCATCCAAATACTGATGAATAGAAAGCGTAGCAGAATTAGATCCAAAATTAAACGGGGAGATTTCGTTAAAGACACTGGAACAAGAAATGCAATATTTATGCGTAAAATGATATCAGAAAGTGTATTACAAATGCAGAAGTATATATACATATGTTTTATAGATTATACAAAAACGATTCATAAGGTGCGTTAAAAAGAAACATTGGAACTGCTAGGTAAGATTCATATATTTGGGAATGATATAATAATACATATAGTAGGAGTAAACCGCCTTCATACGGACAGAAAATTAATTCACTAAATGCACAGAGATAGGAAGGGTGTAAGACAAGGATGTGTCTTCTCACCGGACTTATTGAACTTATACAGTGAAGAGATCTTGAGAGAATAACATGTTCTACCAGGATTTATTATTGGCGGCCAGAATTTTAACAATATTAAAAATGCAGATGGCAGTGATGATAGCAGACACAGAAAGGAAACTACAGGAACTTCTACGGAAGGTAGTAAAGGAAAGCTAGAAGAAAGGACTAAATATCTAATGTAAGACACTGTATTGTAAGACAGAATGTATGGTTGTTAGCAAAAGTAAAATCGAAGATGCGAACGTTGAATTGGGGACAAAAAATCAATTGAATACAAAAATTTAAATATATACATAGTGTTTTAACAGAGAATGGAAAATGTGCTACCGAAATCCGCAAGCGCATTGGAACAGCGAAACTTGCCTTCTAAAAGCTAAGCAAAGTATTAAGAAACAGGAAAATTACATTAGTAACAAAGACAAGAGTACTGAAGTTTAACGTACAATCAGTTCTTCTGTGTGGCAGTGAATGTTTGACAATCTTTTCACAGATGAAGAGACTTGAGGCAGAAGGAATGTGGATTTACAGAAGAAGGCTAAGAATAACATGGACTGAACATGTGAGCAATGACAAAGTTTTGGGAAAATGGAAACAAAAAGTATGCATATACTTCGAATCAGAGAGAAATATTGAAATGTCTATGGCGCATAATGAAGAATGGTTTAGTAAGAAGAAGCAGAACCTAACGAGCTTGCGTAAATTTTTAGACGGTCAAGGATGAGGAGGGATAGCAAATTGCAGTCAGCCATGACCGCCAACATTTTGAACGGACATAGCACAATGAAAAAGAATATTAGCGCCCAAAATTAAAAATAGGGAGGCGGTAATATATTAATAAGTTATGATATAATTGTGACTCCCTTCTTCTACTACTACTACTACTACTACTACTACTACTACTATCTGCCGTCTCCTTTTAGGGCATGGGCGATCATGCGTCCGCATAACTTTTTATCCTTAGTTTTTGTAAATGATTAACAAACCATGGAAGGTGAGAGATAGCAAAAAGACCAACATTACCAAGACTGGAAATTATGAAGAGCCATGATCAGCTACATCCTAAATGGACTCGGCATATAAAAAGATGATTGTGATACTCAGATTAAATCTTACGAGAAGCATCTGCTGTTAAGTAAGGTGATGTAAAGTAATAGAAAGAACAATATCTAAATTCAAATTCAGTCACTCATTTACGTGATACACGCTTAGGCGATCATGTATCTTTCGATACATGACTGACGAGGCAGATTTTTCCCGCAGTAGGTTGCCATTTCTTTCTGCAGTAGACATCCAAGGCTATAGAACCCGGTCTGTCCTGCTATTTACTCATAGAAGAGGATTCATACTTTTCCCAAGGGTTTTAGCATGCAAGTGAATGTAATGGATTCGGCTGGAATTAGAACTCGGCTCTGCGATTCCTCAATCCGAGCCGCTATCCATTACTCTACCGTGAAGAGAACTAAAATGAAGAAGAATATTTAATATAATACTCCATGAAAGAAAATTATATTGTCCTGATTCCAAGAACATAAAAAAATTCTGATGTATTTGAAAAAAATAACCTGAGAAATTGTTTTTAATTCAAAAAATATTTATTAAACTAAATAGATGTAATATTTATTAACAAGCATTGCTTTCAGCAAAAGCAATATGCAAGAATATACCACGAAATTAATTGAAAATATACAATAAACAATGAACAATACGCACTTTTGTGTAACAAAAATATTTAAAATATATTTCAACAAATTTCCTCGGTAAGAAAAAGCTAATAAGGAATATGACAAATTTATGCTCTCATTGAATAAAATATTTTATACAAAATATTTGACTTGTGTGTATGTACAAATAAAGTACAAAGAGTAATTGATTAAACTCCGATAGCATTCTACAAGATGCGATAGTTAAATTGACGCAATATTATATTTTTAATTTTGGGCATACACATTGTTTGCTTTTGATTTTGTCGACTGCACAGTTGGGCACCGTTTATGTGAAACAAATCCCCATGACGCAACACTCCGCCCAAAAATTTGAAACAACATGCAGTATTGGTTGGCATTCGCGACGGAAGTTTCAATACGAACATTTCCGAGTGTTTGGGTGTCAATCTGAGGACAGTGCAGAGGATTCAGAAAGAGTTGGAGGAGTCTAATGGTGATTATGAAGGAACAGCAACTTGGAAAACTTACTCAGTTATGATGATAAAAGAATTCCAGGATTTGTGGGTGAGAACCTTATACTAAACACAGAGACCAACGTCAAGTACCTTAGGGATGTAGTGCTGCCCTGGGTCAAGAGGGTGGCTGCTGGAAGACTCTGTGTCTGGCAACGTGACACTGCACCATGCCACACAAGCAGGAGAACCCAGTCATGACGGTCAGACAATTTATCCCCACTTACATATGGACATCTAACTCCCCAAACTGCACCCTCTTGATTATTATGTGTAGGCGCAGTTGAGCGAGAAACCAACAAAACTCCTTGTAACACCAAAGTTGAACTGAAGGCAAAGATAATGGCATCATTCACCAACTTAAAGTGACCGTTCAGAAGAGATGCAGGAGATTCCGAAATCGTCTGGAGGCCGTGGTTGAAGCCAATGGCGATGTTATTGAATAAATGTTCTCTTTAGTATTTCAAGATATTTTTGCGTAATTTTGGTAAATAGATCTTCTAAAATGAGATGTCAGTATCACTTTCATTGTTGCGTAATTTAGACGACAATTTATCGATCACAACGTGTATATAGACATTATACATGCATGTGAATATTCATATTTAACATTTCTGCTTTATATGAATTTAAATCTATGTACATATATATTATCCATCGTAGACTTTATGTTTAAACCCTTGTCACCAGAAATAACCGAGTTTTTTACTTACATCCTGCTGATGAATAAATCAGTATTTATCCGCGCACCCACTAAAAGAGAATATGGAACGCAATGTTTAATATGGAACCTTACGTGTACATGTTAACAAAAAGGTATTGTCTCTTTTGGAATTTCTTTTTGTGGACGCATCAAGCATCAGGGATTGACGATTAAAATATAAAGATACAGTGTGCACTAGTAGTTTAAATTCTCCTCTACAGATGTGAGACTTGGACACTCCTGGTTATTGCAGGCAAAAAACGATCCATGCGTTTGAGAACAAGTGCTTGAGAAAGCTCCTCCTACTCTGAGTACAAAACCAATGGGACAAAGTCAAATGTCTCGTGGGTTGACAAGAATCCCTCCTCGTTACGAATTGGCCACGTCACACAGCATGAGAACCTCTGCAAGACCATCGTGGAAGAGACTCTTGAAGACGAACGCAAGCAGGCACGGCATCGCAAGTGCTGGCCAGACAATACCAATGGACAGTGGACGGACAATGCCAGAACTGTTAAGAGCCACCGCCAACAAATCATCTCTAGAGGAGCTTATCTGTTTCTTCTGACCTTATGTCACTAACAATTAAAGCAGTCAAGGGATTGATGATGATGATGATGATGATGATGATGATGATGATGATGATGATGATGATGATGATGATGATGATTTAAATACTTGTGACGTAATCGTTTCTTGTAGCAACGCCAGGTACTAAACAAGGACATTATTTATTGCTAATTTTGAAACTAGATTATCTAGATCAAAGGTTCCCAACCGCGGTCTATATTGATCCAAGAGGTCCATGTAACAAGATATATAAAAGAAGGATTGATATATATATATATATATATATATATATATATATATATATATATATATATATATATACATATATACATACATAAAGCAATATTATGTAAATATTTTATATAAATTAATTTAATATATTAATAATAAATAATATAATTTTAAATATTAATAAAATAAAATATTAATGAATTAATATAAATTAATCAAAATAAAATATTAAAAAATAAAATATTAATAATAAAATTAATTTAATACATAAATTGTGTTAGGATTATATATATATATATATATATATATATATATATATATATATATATATATATATATATATATAAGCATATGCATTTCCTACTTCTATAAAACAATTCCTAAATTTATCTATTACTAAAAAATAAAATAAGCTTCTTTTTTTTTCATCGAATAGTTATGGGGGTCCACCAAGAAGAGTTAAGAGTAAAAGTGATCCATGGGTAAAAATGGTTGAGAAACATTGATCGAGATTAAGGGTGCACAATTTAAACTTTAATAATCCATTGCTTATCTTTTTTCATACCCGATCTCGGATTAATAAAAGGAGTAAACAGTTTCGAAAATGCATTTTGTATTTAGCAATGGTTTCATGAAGCTAAAGTGAAATTAGAAGAATGTTGAGAATACCATGGACAGAGCATGAGATTAGTCAGGCGTATTTAAAGAAAGTAGATACAAAAAGGACACGTATTAGAAAGTGAAAGAGAAATTTGACATTTCTAAGACACATAAAGAAGAAGAAGAAGAAGAAGAAGAAGAAGAAGAAGAAGAAGAAGAAGAAGAAGAAGAAGAAGAAGAAGAAGAAGAAGAAGAAGCAGCAGCAGCAGCGGCATTGTGTTTTATACAAGTTAAAGTGATAGCAAAATTTATTAATACATTATCTCCTCTTTATTCTTAATTTTTCGCACTATTATATTTTGCGTCCCTTCAAGACGTTGGTGATCATGTTTCTTCAAAATTTTCTGTCTTTTGTAGCTATTATTAGGTTTTCTATTTATGCTATCACTCCTAAACCCTATTTGCTATCCATTTACACACGTTCGTCAGGTAAGTTGTGCGCTGTTTTTCTTTGTCTCTCTTGTAGTCAATATGTTCTGTGGGTGTCAAATTTTCTCAGCCCTCTTTTTTCATTATGTGCATTAAAAAGTTCAGTTATTTCCAATCTCGTTTTTGTTTATTTGTTAAGATTTCCGCGCCCCACGTTCCGCCATCCATTCACGTCAAGTGGTTTTCTTACTTCCACTCTGTTGCCCTCGGTATACCCCGTAAGCATTAAGTTTTCCAAGCCTCTTTTCCTTATTATTCGTTTAAGGAATTTAAAATGTCTTTTCTTGATTTTCAGTATAAGCGTCCCTTTCTGTTGCCATTTTCTTTAAGACTTTCTTTGATTCTTACTCGCTCCGTCCATTGAATTTCGGTATTCTTCAGTAGAACCATATTTCTAATCTTTCTCTTATTCTTGTGGATATTGTACAATATTCACTGTCATATGAGACGATGGATATCACATAGCAATCCAGCACTCTTTGCTTTTAAAGATTTTTCCCGTCTCACGACACCTTGCTTTGCTTTTGGAATGTGTCGTTTTGTTCCTATCTTCCCTAAAACTTCCTCGTTGCTTACATATTCAGGCTATGGTATTCTCAGTATCATACTTCATTCCTGTTGTTTCAAGATACTTTTACATATGTGAGAAGACTGTCAATCATTCGCTATCATATAGGAGTACTGGTATTATATAACTGTTTATTACTCTTTTGTTTTGTTTTTAACGAAATTATTAGTAACTGCTAAATTGCTCTGGAGATTAAATAACAGAAAATTGCAATATCCTTCGTTCACCATCAAAATGTTCATCTTACTCGTCCAACTCATCAAATTGCTCATTGTACTCATTAAAATGATCATCGTACTCATCAAATGACTCATTGTACTCATCAAAATGCTCATGTATTCATCACATAGCTCATTTTACTCATTAAAATACATATCGTACTCATCAAATGGCTCATTGTACTCATTATGTTACAGAGAGAGTTTGGGAATCACACACAAACACACATTTTTTTATTGAAATTGGAGTAGATTTGAACATCGGAATTAGATCAGCAGTATTTTGTTTACTGGTGGGAATCTGATCTAGCCCATTTGGAATTGGGTCATTAGGAAGACAATAGATGATCGACAAAATTTTTATCGGTTAAAATTTTAAATAGAGCTTACCCTGTCTATGAGGAACTTTGAAATTCACATGATTTGGGGTTGAAGGTAGCACTCGTGATAATTAAGTTCAGGCCAAGGGTCGATTTATGATCAGCCAGGTTTATCTATATAAACGCGCAAAGAAATCTATTGACAGAATGGTTGGCTCGTCTACCGTCGAGTGCAGTTGAGCTGGGTAAAGAGAGGTCGGAGACTGGAAGTGACGTCAGAGTTTGAAACCAAACGCCCGCTAACATATTTTGTTGATATAAGTACGAAGAAGCGAATTACTCCTCCAACATCTAAAACTGCTACTGCTGCTATTATTACTACCACTGGAAACAGAAACGTCGAACATGCTACAATAATCAAAGAATTGCGTTTGGCTCGTTTGTTGTCGAGTGCAGTCGAGCTGTGTGGAGAGATATCGGAGATTGAAAGTGAGCAGGGTTGAATTGAAGGCTCGAAGAAGTACGAAAATGATGTCAGGATTGGAACAAAAACCCCACTAATATGTACTGTTGAGATAAGTACCGCTGCTCCGGCTACCACGAAGATTACTACTACTGTTACTACCGCCGAGGAGGAACGCAACTATAAACATTAAGCCGCGCACATAAATCTTTATCTCTCCATCGCAAGAGTCGTATATCTTTCCGAGACGCTTTCACAACAAGCTAATCACAACCCACTCTCTCTCTGTCTAGAATCCAGTGTGTGAGTTTTTACGTCAATTATTTTCTTTTCTGTAACCCGTTTCTTTTCTATACTATTCTTTTCTGCTATATAAAAGACATTAACAATTCAACCATTGAATATTTGTTTGTCCGGCTTTCTGCGGATATATATATATATATTTTGTGCATTCTAAATTTCTTAGCACAGACTCTCCAGCCCTGTCTACATCTTCAGTCGACCGTGAATGGACGACCATCACTTCTGCTTTCTGGATCAAACCAAACTCAACGTGGGCAGGAAGCAGGATTAAACCAGTGGACCGGTTGAATGATCTACGGATGCTCATGGGACCTACGGCCTAATGTTTGATGATCATATATATATAGTGTATAGCTTTATTTTCCAGAGAATTTAGTAAAAAGACTACTCAATAAACCTCTATAGTTATCACTACGCTTTAGATTCAATATTTTACACAATTTGCAAATAGCAGCTAACATTGCAAGTGTTCTCAATAGTACAACACGATCCACAATAAAATTTATTATTATTTGTATTACTGTTTTTAGTAGGTGGTGGGTTGTAGTTGAGATTAATTGACTACAAATCTCCTCTGAACATCATCACCCCACTCAAGATCCTTTATTTTATGCGTTTATTGTGTTTTCATACCATTATTAAATGGTGGATTATGCGTAGTAACGTATAGTGGGCGGGATCACGACGGTGGTAGCTCTAGGAGCAAAAGTCTTAGAGGCATAAAAATTTCAAAAGAAAAAATACAATAGTAATAACAAATAAAGAACAGTGCGCTCTTCCCATTCGATAGTACTCTTATAAACAATTTAAATTAATCAAAACATATCAAAGATCTACACTAAATCAAGAAAGACTGATTAGCCTAGTAATGCCGTTCAATTGAGGAATATTTTAATGTATATTTCAGTGCTTTTACTGAAAATAAATATAGTTATTTAAACATTGCGTGTTTAAATAGTAGTACACTGTCATTAAATATATTTTACTTCTGCTGCATGGATATTTTCTTAAAATGCAGGGTGGTTGAAAAGTAAATGCTCATTTTATGCATGAGTGACCATTCAGAAGTCCTGACTTAACACATTGTGATTTTTTTTTTCTTTGGGGTTGGTTAAAGGAGCAAGTCTACTATATTAGACCAAAACTTTGGAAGAACTTGAAGGGCGAAGTTATACCTTTCATGCCACAAGGGTTCCTGGTGAAATCAGCTGACTCGATTCCTGACCTGCTTGAGAAGCTAGAAGCGAAACCTGGTGTCCATATCTAATTTTAAATAAACCCTCAAGCTAAACCCTTTCCACTCACATTCATTTCTTGTAAAAGTTATAGTTAATAAATAAATTATAAGTATTTTGAAATGAGGAGTTACTTTTCAATCAACCTGTACGGGTATTGTTGGAGGGGGTTAAATATTGGACTAGGGGAAGGGACAGGCGCAATACTTACATTGCATAGAACTCATGTTAGGCTACAGATTATAGATGAGACACATTGAAATCAATATTTTATCATCCACCTTAATATGATTGACATGAATTCATTATGTTTTCACGCCATAAATGAAATATTGATATAATCCAGACATTAATTGACAACAGTCCTCTTCTATACATTATTACACTCCTCGATAAAATTATTTTAATTTTTTTTCTTACAATTTTCTTAGAATTAGTTCTGGCATATAGTGGGATTTAATTAACAGCAAGTTTTGTCAATACACCGTCAAAAATCTCAGTGTTTTTTTTAAATAATTATTTGGATGTTTTTTCCATAAATATTAACTAGTAGTTTAAACAGGATATTAATTCAGAGCAAGTCAGCTCATGCACCATGAAGCAGACCAATATTCTTATATTATCTGGATGAATTGCGCTTTCTGGCAAATAGTAAATTATGGTTTTCACTGGAAATTAAATGACATCAAGTTTAGCAAAATTCCACCACACTTATCAAGATTATTATTATTATTATTATTATTATTATTATTATTATTATTATTATTATTATTATTTATACTGTGGGTTCTAAATAGTGTGATTCATTAATAGATATCAAATCTTAGAAATTAAATGACATCAAGTTTAGCAAAATTCCACAACACTTATCAAGATGATTATTATTATTATTATTATTATTATTATTATTATTATTATTATTATTATGTATACTGTGGATTCTAAAACCATTAGAAAATAGTGTGATTCACTACAGTTTAATTGATATCAAATCTTAGAAAATCCCACCACATTTACCAATATTATTACATGCGTTAAAAATGGTCTCAGGATTGGAAGTGGAGATTAATTATTTACATTATTTACACGCGGACATAGACATCACGTGCTTGTCAATCCGGGTAACTCAGATAATTTCTAACAGAACACTTTATTTAATCTCTTGGTGTATTGTTCTCCGAGTTCTTCTTTACTACTACTTAGTTAATGCTCTCTGTAATTAATATTAATATAAAATATAGTGGAATGTGATGAAGTATTCGGGAGAGTTGCCGCAAATTAATATGCTGGATCCAAGTACAAAATACCTGAGATTAACCTATAATTACAATGTCACCAAATTCAGAGAAACGTTTTTATCCACTATGATATTGCCCCATGAAATATCAAAAAACATCAAAATATCATAACAGTCTTCAAGGTTTAATATTTATTGTATCCATTTCATTTTCACTTTATTGGTAATTAGAATTTTACACTAGTGATCAATTAGCAGGATGCATCCGTAACAATTACCGTATATTCTCCCGTATCATGGGAAATTTGAAGACCTAATTTTAAGGGGGTTGCATCATACAAGAGATATAAAATTAGCGTATGTACTGCTGGATCTGGCTACGCTATTGACCAAACTATATATCCATTTACTATAGTCAAATTAACTTCAAAATTAGCTTTTCAAATCTCGCATGAGTATGTACGATAATCATATCTTCAGTATTCTATAATATTAATTATAATCACTTTTGTGTTTGTTTTTTTTACACAGTAGATGATTCGTTACGCAACTATATTAATTAGTTGCATGTTACCACAATACTCGATGTAATGCTTTATTAATTTTTTTAAATGTGTTTTTACAATATGATTAACTGGTGGCTTCAGTACTCGATATATACCTAAATATTTTTCCTTAATATCTGCTATTTATTTATTTTTTACCAAATTATTAACAGCAGTGTTGAATTAACCGTTACCTACCGGTATATTATCTCTATACGCAATCACATACGTCAATGACCATCATTATTGTATGTATCTATTTAATACTAATTTTAATGAGAGTTAGAATAAATTTTAAATGAGATGTCTTCTCGATATTTTGCTATAATTTGAAACCATTATGTTCTTTTACTCCATTAACTCATAACTTATAGCAAAGTTTAACCCAAAATTTCTAAATACTCAATCGCAATCGTTAATTTCCTCCATTGCTGTATTTATTCATTGTATTTTCATATTATTGGTAAATATTGCTTTGACCTTAGGATTACTTAAGCTCAAATTTACAAAATATTCCAAAGTACTCTTCAATATATTTCATCATTGTATAATTCTATCGCATTTTTTACTCCATTAATAATTACTTCGTTAGTCTACAAATAAAACAGGAGATCTCAACAGGAGATCAACAGATCTCATCAGTCTTCAATGTATTTCATTATTATATGTGTTAATTGCTTTTTAACAATATTACTTACAGGTTCATTATCATGCATATGAATTGACTGCAAGTTTCCTGAATACTTCATTGCACTCCTCTATATTTTATAATAATGTTAATTATTTTTTCATTACATAATTACATTATCATTAATATAGTTGATACTAAAAATGTATTTGAAATCAAATCTGGGAAATATTCGACCACAATGCTTATTATTTATAGTAATCTTTAATCATTTTACTTGAAGCTAGGCAATTAAACCACATAGCTGCAAAGTGTCACTGAGGATGAAAGACAACACAGTGAAAGAAACCGAGAAGATTTTACTGAGAGGAAAAGACGATAAATAAAAGACAGAAGATAACGATTGAAATTGTATATATTTTTTTATAGATTATAGTTTATAGGACAGAACAAATCTGGAAGAGAATTCTATATCCGAGTTCAATTTGTGATGCCATAAAGTCCAACGTTACCTTGGAGTTCCCATCGGTCTTCTGCCATCGGTGCATCCTTCCATGATTTGGGAGCAGAGGTTCTGTTCCTTGATAACATGGTCAAAGTATTGCAGTTTTCGCTTCCTTATGGTCGTGACTAACAGATTTTCTGTTCGCGTCACCTCCAGGACCGACTCGCTTGTTTTATAGTCCGTCCAACTGATGCGCAATGTTCATCTGTAACTTGTGGTCTAGAAAGATATCAGTTAGGAGATTTATATATATATCACTTAATACTTCTTCATTTTCACTTTCTTCTTATATGTAGTCATTATTTTTCCTCGTTATTCATTGGTGATTTACTCAGGAGGTTAATTAATTATAAGATTTTTAAAAAATATTTCATTAATAAAACACTTCAAAATAACTTCAAACTGCCGGGTAGTCCGGTTAATACACTTTTGCTTATACTCCTGTTTTGTTGCCAGTCAGAAATGAAAATTAGCTCTTCTAACTCAGACTTCCATTTCAATATCATTTAAATTGATTGTGTATGTCCATTTGGCTGTGAACATTTTCTTAATCATTTCACCCCAAACAAGCCAATAAAGCCACCGGTGTTTACTAAGTGTGGCAGAATAAGAATATATTAAGGAGTGAGAACAATAAAAGAAAATGAAGACAGTAGATAACGATTGACATTGCACTGAAAGTTTTGAAGATTAAAATTCGCTGAAAAGCAAGAAACTGGAAGAGAGTTTCACAGAATTGTGAGAGAAGAAGCTGTTAGCATAGAACTTAGGGTGATGTGAGATTATTAATGACAGACCTAAAATATCTGTCTATATATCTGAGATGAGGTATTATGTACATTAATTTAATTTCCCTCTGAAAGTTCTCCACTGCCTTAACCGGGTATTGAACTCACACTCTTTGGGTCTTGTCACTGGATCTAACCAACGTCTTTATCCACTGTGCCATGTTAACAGGAGATAACTGACAACTGAAATCCATTAAACATGGCATGTGGAACTAGAACAGTCTACCCCAGTGAGCGAAATAAAGGGTTCAATTCGACATTCCAACTACCTGAAGAAGGACGGCGCGTACAATGGCCGAAACATTGTGATAAACATGGCGAAAAAGATGAGGACAATAGTCCGAATAATGTAAATAATGGACAGACCTAAAATATTTCTTCTTTTTTTTTTGAAGCATTTCACCCCAAGCAAGACGGAAAGCCACTAGCACGCAAGCGGTTACATAAGATTTGGAACGAGAGCAGATAGGAGTGATAGAGGAAAGGATGTGGAGAAGGATAGTGGATAGATCAAGGCAACTGGAGATGTCGATTGACATTACATTTGAATAGTTGGAGATTATAGTTATCATGTAAACAGGAATAGGGAAGGGAGGTCCACAGGCGAGAGGTGCGAGATATAAAGCTACTGAAGTAGAAGAGACGGCTACATTTAACAGTTTCAACAGTGAAAGGGTGTGAGCGAGATGCCAGCTTAGTAGAACGCTTAAATTCATGAAGTCTGGCAACCAGCGAAAGCAGCTCATCTGAGAAATTACCGTGAAAGTATTTGTAAAAATGACAGAGAGAGGCGATGGCGCGTCTGTGAGAGAGCGACTGCAGACGAGATGCCAGATCAGAGCCAATTACACTGCATATCCGTCTCTGGATCTTATAAAGAACCCCGAGGCAAACAGAAGGGGTTCCAGACCATATATGACAGCAATACTCCATGCAAGAAACATTTTTAAAAGACTTTAATAATAATTATATTTATTATTCTTTAATTTCAGATAAGTTCAATAAAATCGTATAAGTATCTGATTTTTTATAGTATCGGGTTGTTTTTATCTACAACTTCAGATTTCATTTCGCAGTCCAGGTATGAGTACAGTCTGAGTGGAAGAGGAATGTATTACTCCAATGTCTTATTTCAATTTCACTCAAAGTGTGTGAGTGTGCGCTCACGCATGTGTGTGAACATTAAATAGGATAAGCACATGTAAGTCACTCACGCACATACATTAGATACACGCATGCAAAATCACACGCAGACAGTGTATGACGGACAGAGAATAAACTCTTCTTTTAAAATATAAATGTATAATACGATTTATTTATAATACATGTGTGTTCAGTATATCATAAGAAGAATTTTTTTCGCAAGGCGAAATAGCAAGACAAACAATTTCGACTTGAGGAAATAATAGCTACTTCTATAAAGAATAGAATGATAAGGCTTATGTTAAGAATTAACAAACCTGACAGAAAAATATCCATTATTCCGGTGTTTATATATTTTATTTATTTAATCGAGTTCACCCTATGCAAGACAGTCAAATCACTGAGACACAAGGGGCTACTGTGTACTGATGACTTAGAAACAGGAACATTGCCAAGAAGCAAGAAGAAAGGAAGAGTAATCAAGAGGACAGTAGATAGTGATTCATATTTCATTTAAATTGTTGTAGAACAAAAATATCTGGAAAGCATGGAGTCAGAAGGGAGATCCACAAGTGAGAAAAGTAACTGTTAGCATAAGGTTTACATCTAACCAGCAGCAAATGCAAATTGGTGAGACGTCATAGTCAGTCTTTCTTTCTATGTGCCGTGTCCTTTCAGTCCATAGGCGATCATGGCTCTCCACCTCCCTCTATCCTTTGCAGCTCTTAAGAAGTTTCTTCCCTCTGACACCTCCCTCAAACCACGTTCTGTCATACACTTGCTTAAGGCCGCTACGTATGCCATGCGTTGTTTTCCCGTGTCTCTCTTCCCTCTATTCGACCCGTGAGTATCAGATTATCCAGGCCCTCCTTCCTCATTATATGTCCCAGGAACTTCAGCTGCCTCTTTCTTGTGTTAATTATACGCTTCTTCCTTGTTTGCATCTCATCGTTGTTCACACGCTCGGTCCATGATATCCTTAGCATCCTTCTGTAGAACCACATCTCCGTCGCTTCGAGTCCCTTCTTCATCTTTGAGGAAATCGTCCAACATTCGCTGCCGTAAAGAAGGACAGATATCACGTAATAGCTCAGTTTTTTTTGTTCGTTACCAAAGAAATCTTTCTGTCTCGCAATACTCTGCCCAGCTATTGGAATACGTCTTTGGCCATCCCAATATGTCTACGGATCTCAGTGTCGTATTTACCGTCCACTGTCAGAACCCTTCCCAGATATTTAAACTTCCACGTCTGCTTGATTCTAGTGTTCCCGACCTGCAAATCGCATTTCGGGCTCATCCTTTTACTGATGACCATGCATTCTGTTTTCTTGTTGTTTATGCTTAGTCCCTTCTTCACTCTCTCCGTACTGCATTTAAATTCAAAGTATCTAGGCACCATAACGAAGAGCTGATCCGAACAATTACCATGAAAGTATTTATAGAAAAGACAAGGTGTTGCATTTTTCAAAAAAGTTAAATTAGTTATTTTGCATTTTTCTTTCTTTTCTTGTCTTTTATTTTTAAAATTACAAACATTTTTCTGTATAGATTTAGTGATACACAAACTCTGAAATTGCCAAAAAAACGCATTAAAATTAGACTGATGTTATGCTATTTATAGTGTCCAAAATTTCTTTAAATTTCACATTAAATTAGCTTGGGAGAAGGAAAATCCTGTGGAATGTATCAGAACTGCAAAAATTGCTAATGTTTGTTTGATATTTGATCTTGAAAACATGGTCTAGTATTGAGTGGGGGGTGATTCTTGGAGCCTGGAACGTCTATCTCAGAAGCCGAAATGGCGATAAAACCGTTTCTCAAATTAAACTAGAAACTAAATTCAAATTGGTCAAAAATAGCCTTTAGTCAGTCTAATCTCTGTTACTTGCATTCTGTTAAAATGACTGCTTTGAAATCATTGCTTCAATTCTTGTTTTTATGTGATATTATTATTGTTATTATTATTATTGCGTTTGATAGTGTAACGAGTATCAGCATTATTATTATTATTATTATTATTATTATTATTATTATTATGTCTGATAGTGTAACGAGTATCAACAATGAAAAGAAATAGAAATTGTCTCTTTTTGAAATGAGGAACACGGTTCTTCTGTCAAAATCCCTACATATTTTCTTCTTTTTGTTTTTATATTAGGTTTTGTATTGGTGGAATTCGTTAATTTGATCGACACCAAATTGTTTGCATAATTCTAGTCTATGCCAATCTCTACTCAGCCGTTCCTATTTTTAGTATTACTAATAATTCTAAAATGCTATTCTTGATTTTTGTTCTTATGCATACATACATATATATATATATATATTTGTCATCCACAGACAGACTGTTTCGCAGCTCATCAGTGTGGCTAGACGTCCGGTTGCCTCTAGCTAGGATCGAAACCCGATTGAATTTGCGTCAGTCGGAACTTCTCCCACTAAGCCGTCAGCGCACGGTCAGGGATGAAGGTGAATATTAGCGTGTTTATTTTTAGATTTAGATAAACACAGTGACTGACAGTGACTCAATTCTGCCGAAGAGTCGTGCAATATTAGCTTAAATAGTTACTGTTTACAAATTCACACCTCAAACCAGAGGGCTCAACCGAAATTAATTTTTCAGGAGCCAATATATATATATATATATATATATATATATATATATATATATATATATATATATATATAATTCATATTTGTATAGCAACATTTATTTTAAACTTGTTAAGTTGAATATAACAAGCAAGGAATATTTTCCCTATTTGGAGGTACCTAGTTATATCTTTTTTATAATGCGTTTACAATAACGCTTCTTTTGAGCTTCTTTTTCTTATTTTCACTTTCTTTAAGACAATATTACTGTACTTATGTTCTCTGGTATTTTTCAGATATGTGTTGCGTTTTAAAACTTCTTAAAAACGTTTATTTGATTAAACAGATAATGCAGATTTCATTTATTTCTTTTATACGTCTCATGTACAGCTTGATGGGGAATAAATTAATAACACGAAACAGATAGATAGATAGATAGATAGATAGATAGATAGATAGATAGATAGATAGATAGATAGATAGATCTGAACAGACCGAGATAGATAAATATGAACAGACTGGATAGATAGATATTAACAGAGATAAAGAGATATGAGCAGACTAAAAAAGAAAGAAAGAAAGAAAGAAAGAATGAAAGAAAGAAAGAATGAAAGAAAGAAAGAAAGAAAGAACTAAGATTTCGAACTGAATCCTTTATTTTATTTACGTGGTTATTTTTCGTACCACTGATCATTTCTAGAGATATCGCGTTTATTTTTATTTTTTTGTCATTGCCCGGTTATTACTTTCACTGTTTTCATGGAGTCTAACACTGGACGACTTTGCCCACAGGTTGAACTCACATTTGCTACAATGAGCCTCAGATTCGTTTTAATGAACCTTTGAAGCATAAAAGACGTTTATGGGTAAGCTGACCGGTTATCTTGCTGCATGACAAAGCTATTCCCGAAACTGTATATGTGTTGCTGAAAATAACCATGAAACTGGAATGGGAAGTACTTCCAGATGTACGATATTCTCCAAATCTCTCATCTTCAGACTTCGACATATTTTACTAAATGCAGCATCTCTTGCTTGGTCCTTGTTCTATTTGCAGCTTCCTTTCAGGAAATAGAAGACCATGGTTCGCCAAAACTATCTATCTCATATGGCTCTTAGCACTTTTTCTCCCTTTACTAAGGCATTCTCTCCGTTCTGCTATTCAATCACACAAGCTCGTCAGGTAAATAGGTCCCTGTCTTCCTTTATCTCTCTTACTGTCAGTATACCCCGTGAGGGTTATGTTTTCCAAGCCCATCTTCCCTATCATGTGTTCAAGAAATTTGATCTGTTTTTTCTTGATTTCGAATATATGGATTCTTTCTTTTATTATTCACGTTAGGAACTTTCTGTTGGTATATCGCTCCCTCCGTGGAATTTTCAGTATCCTTCTGTATAACGATATTTCTATCGGATCTAGTTTTTTCCTCATCCATGGGAAGACTGTGCAACATTCACTGTCATATAATAGAATGAATATCACATAGGATTCTAGTACGATTATTTTTTGTTTTGTTTCTAACGCAAATTTTCCGTTTCGCAGCATCTTAGCTTTTCGAGTGCTTCTTCCGCTAGTCTAATACATGTTCTGACTTCAGTACCGCAGTCATAGTTACAACAATATCTATTACAGGTAACAGTGTAATAGGACACATTCTGCATTAAAAATTGCTTTCAATTATTTCAAAAAATTTTTAGAAAATGCAAAGGGTAGCTATGCACAAACAGTACAGACCACGGTCGAAAGCAAACAATTTCGATCCCGGGAATTCTCGAAGATCTACAACCAAATTCTGAATAGAGGTAAAGCATTAGTGCCCACGATTATAAATGTCACTGGGATCTTATCTACATCAGTTAAGGTGAAGCTCTTCGCTACCATCTTTGACTATAACTCAGCATTAGATGACAACGGCCATCCCCTTCCCGACTTCCGCAGTTTCACTGAGCTCAATCTCAGGAATATTGTTATTACAGATCGGGAAAGCTCAAAACTTATCAAAGGTTTTAATCATTAGAAGATTACTGGTCTATAACATATCCAAATAGTTGTCCTTAAGAATATTAATCAGGAGTTACCCCCAGTCTTAGCGAAATGATTTAATCGATGATTGCCCTATTTTCAAGAATGCGGGTGAGCACTCGTCCCCGTCACAGTATAGAGTAATTAGCAAACTTTTTGAAACTATCATCAACAAGATGGTTGTTGATGACTTCAATAAAAACAACCGCTTCAGCAACAAACAGTATGCGTTTCAAGGATGTTTCCCCGATCATTACAATCAACCTTTACAAGACTAGGGTCAACCGCTATCTTCTCCACATATCCCTATAGACTGCGCATTTAACTATCTGGCTCTTGGGCCTTGTACAGGATGAGAATCATTGTAAAATAATTAATTATTCTCTTAAAAAACATTCCGTATACATAAACTTCTGCACCCGCTTGATCTATTTATTTACAATTCATAATTCACATCTTGAGCTTTATTTTTCTGCGAAAAGTTTGAAATTTCAAGAATAATTCATCAAGTTAAACTCAGTCTTCCTTTTATGTTGGAATACACAATTTACCTGAAAAATGACATAAAACCCGAGAAAACAAAGGAAATATTTTAATGACTGAATAATAATGCTATGAATATAGATGAATAAAATATGTTATTCTAAAAAGTATTCAGTATCAACATATTTAGAGAAGCATCAAATTAGGGGAAAAATCACAGTAGCAGAGTACGGTGTAAGGATCGAACCCACTAATTTAACTAACTGTTCTGTGAGACGACTTCATGCATAGGGAGGCGCCCACTTTGGGTTTTATTATGATGGCTCACAGATGCAACATATGTTACAAACGTTTAGTGTTCATAAATTAAGGCAAATTAAACTGGGCGACAAGAGAATTATTTTAAGGAATGGAATCGTTTTCATCCGCTAAAAAAGATCTTTAGAGAAAAGGGTTCTTATCACATTAAACGTATCAGCATTAGCTGTACTGCTAAAAAATAATTCTAGAGAAATTTTTAAATTACTGAGCTCGAAGTAATAAAATTTTTAAACTACTTAATTCATTTATGCAAGGTTTACATACTTAAATTTATTTTTGATTTAAACTTTACCAATTCTCGTAACTTGAACAAATTCCGCGATGTACGCTTCATATTTCAGACCTTGTACCAAACGAAACTATGCGTAGTAAATAATTATTGCTATCAAGTTTTTCCGCTTTTAGTTCTACACTAATTTTCAAGTAGAACGACTAAGTCATTTTCTGAAAGAAAAACAACTTAGAAATACACGCAGACACACAAATCCATATACTCCATATCTGTGGCCTTGTACCAAACAAAACTATGTGCAGTAAATAATTATTATTATCTAGTACAGTAATTCTCAACCGCCGGGCTGAGGTAGAATAATGAGCCGCGAAATATTGTTACGGCATGGGAGGTGCCCAGTCCTGAGGAACATCTGCCAGAGTCTGCACCTTTCATGGCACTAAGAAAGGGTGCTCGCACCAAGACAAGCGCATCCAACGGTTGCGGGATGGCCGGGAAATTTTTGTCCTTGGCCTGAGTGTACAGGTTCGAGTTCCCTACATTAAACTCAAACTTGTGTCACATCCCGCCCCATTGTGTGTGGGGAGGGGTCATGGTTAAATACACATATATGTGTGAAAGTAGTAACGGTACAATGAAAAGAAACATTGAAATAAAGTAAGTTCATATTCGTGGGCGTATTTTTTTTTTTTAATCTATGGTTTTATTTCATAACATTTAAATGTATATATACCCTTTAAAAATTTTAAGTGTGCCGTGATAATTTCATTTGCCCCTAGGTGTGCCGTTGCTTAAAAAGATTGAGAAACACTGATCTAGTGTTTCCTAAAATTTTCTGGTATTAATTCTACATTGATTTTCAAGTAGAAATACTAAAACTTTTTCTGAAAGACAACAAAGAAATAGGCATATACACACATATACTGCACACACGGACACACACACACACACACACACACGCACACACACACACACACATAAACATATATATATATATATATATATATATATATATGATTTTTATATTCAAGGAATACTGAAAAGTTCGCAGCAGCAATTTTTAAAAAATTTAGCAAATGACCAAGCATCACAAGCCTTCTTGGTGAAGTTGAGAACTTTTCAGCGCTCCCTTTTATACACTTTTATAAAGACGGTTATATGCATATAGAGATATACTCAATATAATAATACAATAATATAATATATATTAAACTTGAAGTTATATCGAAAGATAAAGTGTTCAAAATCGTTGGAATGTGAAATAGGCGTTGTCCGTTACCGATGAGAAAACTTCATGGATCTGCTGGGAAAGGAAGTAATGAAGGAGTCACATGTTACAAAAACGTTGGCATTCGATTTGAGCCTCCAGAGATCAACAATGGTGGGAAAAGCGATTACGGAAAACTAATTCCACAAAATCTCAAATAAAATGTATAAAATATACTTTACATGGACGATTTTATTTCTGCTTGTTCATTTGACAAGTACTGCTGCTAGCTATTATAAAGTTATACCAATAAAAAGAAAATGGTGAAAATGAAACTTACTAGAATATTTTATTTTCAGATTACCCTATTTTAACGGAAAATAATGTATGCAGTACAAATGTGGAAGTCATTCGTCATGCAATAAAAATATGAAGGCGTCTTTTAAGCTGTATTAGAAGAATATGTTGATTATGCAATAAAATATGAAAGTTTTCTTATACTGTATTAGAGGAATATGTCGATTATGCAATAAAATATGAAGGCTTTTTTATGTTGTATTAGAGGAATGTTTTGGTTATGCAATAAAAATATGCTGGCGTCTTTTATGCTCTATTAGAGGAATATGTTGGTTATGCAATAAATATATGAAGGCGTCTTTTATGCCGTATTAGAGGTATATGTTAATATAGATTATGCAATAAAAATATGAAGGTGTTTTTTATGCCATATTAGAGGAATAAGTCGATTATGCAATAAACATATGCAGGCCGTAATAAATAATAAAATTAGAGGAATATGTTGATTATGCAATAAAAATATGCTGGCGTCTTTTATGCTCTGTTAGAGGAATATGTTGGTTATGCAATAAATATACGAAAGCGTCTTTTATGCCGTGTTAGATGAATATATCGATTATGCAATAAAATATGCTGGCGTCTTTTATACTCTATTAGAGGAATATGTTGGTTATGCAATAAATATACGAAGGCGTCTTTTATGCCATATTAGAGGAATAAGTCGATTATGCAATAAACATATGCAGGCCTTAATAGAAAGCTGTTGTTTATGCAATATAAAAAGGGGTATTTTATACAATAAATAGAAAAATACTTCTTTTATGCCATACAAAAGATGAAAGTTTAACTTATGAAGTACAGAGGAAGACGTTTCTCTTTGTTCTTTTTTCATAAGATATATTTTTAAATAAAAGCATTCATTAACATTTGAAGCTCTGAGCCATATTTGAAAATCGCCGTAACTTTAATAGAAAATTACAGTAATTTATTAAGCGTTATATGTTTCAAGTACATTAATTTTAAACTTTTAGTAAAGGAAGCTATTTAATAGATTAGTTTCTGAACTGCAAACAATAAAAGATACTTTCTCATTTGTTAGTCTAGTATTGAATTACTTTTTCCCTTCGGCTCGGCTCTGTTCATTTTGACTTCTGCTTAATGTTATTGTGGATTGATTTTCTCATTTTTTTTTTTCTAGTTTAGTTTGTTCTGGGTACAATAAATGCGGGAACGCCCTTTTACTGTTGAAATATTTCATTCTGAATGTATTTTTCAATCAAGACTTTCAGTTTGTATAATTGTGTCAAACGGGTCGAAAAACAAACACACATCCGAACAATATGTAAACGTATACATATTCAAGTGTGATTAACAATAAAATTTAATGCCTACTAAGTGGATGTGTATACATGTAAGCAAAACACATACACACACACATGTAAATATATAAGTGTGTGTAAGTATATATGTGCATGCCTTTATCTAAAACATTCCCTGAAACTATAGTTTTTATATATTATGTAAGTACAGAGAAATAATATATATATATATATATATATATATATATATATATATATATATATATATATATATATATATATATGTATGTATGTATATATATATATGTATGTATATATATATATATATGTGTATATGTATTATACATATATATATGTATATATATTATACATATATATGTGTATATATATATTATACATATATATGTGTGTGTATATATATATATATATTATACATATATATAAGTGTGTGTGTATATATATATTATACATACATATAAGTGTGTGTGCATATATATATTATATATATATGTGTATATATATATTATATATATATATATATATATATATATATATATATATATATATATATATATATATATATATATATATATATATATATACAAATTTAAAAAATTAGATCAGCCGATCACGCTATCACTCATTTCTGCATGTTAATTTTTTTCTTCTTTTTTCTTTTCTTTACACATGTATCGAATACTTTAAGTACAACTGTTTCCTGGTCTAACTCAACTCTGACCAATGATTATAATTATATATATATATATATATATATATATATATATATATATATATATATATATATATATATATATATATATAGCAACTCATGTGCACACATATTTATATACATTTTTACACGCTCGTAGATGCACACACACATACACACACATACACACACACATATATATAATATATCGTACATATAGTGCGGGTGTTAATAAAAGTAGATCATATATTATTATCATAATATTATCTTGTTTTATTATATTATACATTGTAAGAATGCACCATCAATTATTTTTATTTATTCCATTTATTTATTGAGTTAGACGAAATTCTGATTTAGTTCTTACTAAATTTGCTGACAAAAGATTCATTTAAAATAAATTTATATCAACCTTGTATAAAAGATTTAGCCAGTTCAAAGTAATGGTGACATTTTATATAATACATTAAATTAACTTATGTAATCCGTAAGGTGAATATGAATTCTCATGTTTATTGCATAAATACTCACTTTATGGGCAATGTCTTTCATAATATAATATCTTTCTTTACTAGAACTAAGAGATTATTACTTAGTGCTGTAATGCTAAAAAGGTTACTAGTACCATAAAACTCAGTACTACTTGCTGCATGATTGGATCATCTGTAACAAGTACCACCAGGTTTTGTCTGTTGAAAAGGATAGATTGACGCCCTGCCGGATTACAACCAAGTCCTGCCAATGAGTGAATGAACATGATTAACGGTCATCTAGCATAATGGTGTCGAATGGGATCTATAAAGGTTTATGCAGCCAGTGCGCATTGTGGCCGGAAGTTTTTCAAGACGGAATACAACGACCACAGCGGAGAGTTCATCCGATAAAATCAATGGCTACGTGATCAAGACGAGCCTTGAGGATATCGGCTATGGTCCAACCTGGAGAAGGACCGGGCAACAGGTACTCAGTTGTACAGTGATACTACTGTTGCCACACCCGGTCATGGGACTAATTATGCGGATGATGATGATGATGATGATGATGATGATGATGATGATGATGATGATGATGATGATGATGATGATGATGATGATGATCTAACATAAAATCGAACCTTATTGCACAGTTTTTTGATAATTCAAGTAAGAGAAGTTTAGAGAGAGAGAAAAAAAAATTAAAACTTAATTCCTAATGTTTAAAATCATTTTATAGTAGTCTGCATTTAAATGAAACTGTTTCGGACTCATCTCCTTGACGAGGTATACTGCCCTAGGTCAAGATGGTGGATGGTGGAAGATCCTATGTCTGGCTACATGACTCTGCACTATGTCACACAAGCAGGAGAATCCAGACATGACTGTCAGACAATTTCTGTGATCACATCACTCCTTACATCTGGCCACCTAACTCCCCAGACTGCAATCCCCTTCATTATTATATGTGGGTCGCAGTTGAGCGACAGTCCAGCAAAACTCTTGTAACACCAAAGATGAAATGAAGGCAAGGAATACGGCAGAATTCACCAATTTAAACAAGTAGTGCGACCAGAAGAGTTGCAGGAGATTCCGAAGCCGTCTGGAATTGAAGCCAATGGCGATTTTATTGAATTACTCTTTCAAGAGATTTTTGCTTAGTTTTAGCAAATATATCTGTTAAAAACAGATGTCTGTGATTTTCATTTTTGCGTAATTTAGATGACAATCTATCCACCGCACCCTATATATATATATAT
>OZ038520.1:20245982-20258482 GCA_964036315.1 Acanthosepion esculentum | reverse complement strand
TTTCTTACATGTGGATGAGGCTATTATATTTGTATTATCAACGAGTATGTTGGTGAAAGATTTTGGTAGGTTTCCATGTGTGTTTAAATGAGACCTAATTGAGCTATGGTCAGAGAGATATAACGTGAGTCTTGTTAAATATGTGGCAGCATATCCAATATAATTCTTTTATGAATTTGGTTCGATTAGGATGACAGTTCATTAAGGGACATGTAAATTTATAAACAATATTGGTTCTCTGTAATCTAGATTTGGCAGTTGAATAATTATTTTCATTTTTGACAATGACGTTAGCAGTTTCAAGTTTTTATAATAGATAATTAATTTAATTTTCTTGTTTTTTATCGACAGGAGTTGTATACATCTTTAGTTTAATAACAAAATTAAAATCGAAGGCTTTAGCTTCCATTTTTGAAACATGGTTATCACTGTGTAGCGAAAAAAACATATTTTAAATCAATTAATTGATAATATATATATATATATATATGTATATATATATATATATATATATATATATATATATATATATATATATATATATATATATATATATATATATATGAAGAAATATAGTCTTAGTGTGCTATATTTATGGGATAAAGTGCTCAATATCAGAGATAGAGCGTGTGTAAATATAAAGTGTTGACTTCTATGTTCACTTATATATATATATATATAGTTCCAATGAGAGAAAAGTGTGTATATTAAAAAAAAGAGAGAAAAAATCCACATTACAACTAAAAAAGTTTGCGGTTTCCCTCTTCTTTTATATATATATATATATATATATATATATATATATATATATATATATTAATCATTTATTTAAATATTATAACATAAATATGTTATAAACTCACTACAAAAATAGCCATTTCGTTTCGACACTCCCGTGTCTTTTCAAGTGATGGTGTTGAATATATATATATTATATATATATAATATCAATTGGTAATTGCTAGGGATAATTCCAAGGAGGACATTAATCCAAAGAGAGCTCAATGTAAGTAACAGACCAATATAATAATAATGAATATAGACGATCCTTAAAAATACATTCGGTTTTAATTGATTTAATGTATATATTCAAGTCAAAACGAAGTTTTTTTTAATAAATGGAATCAATAGGGAGGGGGATATATACCAGTCTCTCTATATATGTATGCGTGTTGTGTATGACCATTTTGTTATTTAGAGTGTAAGGATATAGAATTTTTTTTATTTCTCAACAATAAACCTTTTCAAATAAATACATAGACGTTTCTTATCATTTGTTTGGAATTTTCCCACTGTATATTGGTTTTATCCAAAGCCAAATAAATCTTTTTAAGGGATTTTATCAAACAGCAAATCAGGAATACTGAAGAAAGTAATAAATTATCTTAATGATTATTGTTTACATATTTTGAAAATCCCTTCCAATAACTTCCTTAGATAAACCCTAATTAATTTTAGGACTCAGGTAAAAGATTTTAGAAATAGGAATAATAATGAGAAGAATTGGTCATGTAAGTAAAGTCGTTATCATAGCATGTGTTTTAAAAATAGTTATGGATATTGATTAATACATTAAAAAATCCGTGGAAATTTCTTCTTTTTTTTTTCTAAAATACAAAATACTTTGTTAATAACAGCTACTCATATACTCTTTCAATCCAATAAGCTAAATAACTTCCTTTAAAAATACATTCACCTAAGTCTCTGGTGAAAGATTTGGTAAATGATAGTTAACTGTACGCTCACATGCAGGAGAAGGTCGAGTTTAAAGGAGAAATCCCACGCGTACTAGGGATTAGTAGCAAAAATATGACTGTTCCCTCGACATTTCCCTTTTTGGGAAAACTTAAGCATCAGGGATTGACCTTGACCCTCCCCTTTTTAGTGCAATTGGAGAAGTAATGCCTGGGGGAGTGGCCTCCTGGAGTTGGACTTGTGCTTCCGGTTCCAAATATTGTGAATGGACACCGTCAACTGATGATTCCACATAATGAGCCACATCGACCCACACCAAACACAATGTAAGGAAATAAAGCAAAAATAGAAAAAGAAATGTAAAGAATTTATAAGTGTATATTACTATGCTCTTCACAAAAATATTATTTTCATATATACTGATTACATTTTTAATGATTTCAACCCAAGCAAGGCAAGAAAGCCACTGAGACCCAATATGAGAAAAAGAAAACTAAGGAGAGAGAACAATAAAAATATGGAATTAAGAAGATGACGATAGATATTGCATTTGAATTTTAGAATATTAAAGACTGGAAATCATGAAGCTGAAAGAGAGTTCCACAAACAAGAAGTGCGAGAAATGAAATTGTTAGCATAGAACATACGATTACATCTAGCCAGTTCAGCTGTAAGATATTATCTCGAATGTTTATCAGACGAAGCTTTGTGTAACATATTGTTAGATTTTACCTTTTGTCATTCACATCTACGAGAGTAAGATAAGCTTTCCAAGGTAAAGTGAATACCGATTGACGGTCTGAGTAGTTGAAATGAGAAGCAACTGAAATTAAGATGAAAAAATTCAGTAAAAAATTAATCATTGATAATAACATGGAGATGGAAACATGTGTCCTTTAAAAACTAAAACTTTTGCTGTTTTGGATGGAGCTTTGGTAAAGAAAGGATCTCAACAACAAAATCAACAAAACCCCTGTGCACCGTCTTTTCAAGAAATTCAAAAATTGGTTATAACACGCACAGCCCATATCCTACAAAGAGTTTTGCCCATTTAAGTTTTTGTTAATAGCCGTCTTTTGTTTAAGTGGAACAAAAAATCTTCGCTTGTCCAGTTCATCGACAGGTGCTAATAAAACAAGTACAGGTAAAAAAAGTAATTGTTTATAATGATAATAATATACCAGTCATGGCTCTCATGACTTCTGATCTACATTGATTGAAGGTTTTAATCTGCACATGTCTTCTTTATGTTGGTGAATTAAGATGGTCTACAGGAAATATATCGTTCATTATCATAGATGAGATTGTCAGTTGCTTTACAGTATCCTGTGACCATATATTTTAGGGTCTGACGCACTATCAATATATGTCAATAAGTGGAAGTAATATAAGAGCATCTTGGTTGGGTGTCGAAAAGCTTCCTTTTTACGCTTGAAGGATGAGGTAGCCAAGGTGACGTGGGAGTCGCATCTATATACTTGGAAATAAATTGGAGACCGTCCGAGTGTACTGCATGATCCGACATATAGCTATTTATAACTGGGGCCCCACCTACATGATTATGCTCTACTTGTATCAAAACCTGCCACAGTGTCGCGTACATCTAGCTGTGATGCATGTGTCTGGTAGACCCTCAGACTAGATATCATGATAGGTATACAGCAATTCGTAGATTTGTACTCTAGTGTCGCTTTGTTGGCGCTGGTCTCTTACTTAATAATAACGATAATTGTTTCATTGATGTCTGCACATCTCGGGAGACGACTGTATAGCGCAGAACACTAAGAAACCGTCTGAGTTATAGATTGGTTGTCACTTTAGAGCCAAGTCTGTTCTGCTAGAGAAATATTTATTCATTCGAAGCACGAAGTGTAAACTGAACAAAATATGCTGTCAGAATTTGAACTCAACACCCTGGATAACAGTTATACTTTATGCACATTAATAATAATAATAATAATAATAATAATAATAATAATAATAATAATAATAATAATAATAATAATAATATCAAAGCCAACCGCCCAGACATTGTTATTAAAGATCACAAACAAAAAAAGTCTCCTTATTGATATGGCAATCCCTGCAGACTGCAATGTATCTTTGAAGATATTCGAAAAGGTGTCAAAATACAAGTACCTTGAAATAGAAATCTCAAAAATGTGGCACATGGGAACATCAACAATCCCTGTTGTAGTTGGAGCCCTTGGACTGGTTGGAAAAGACTTCAGTAGGCTGATTGAAGGGATCCCTGGAAGTCCATGCCTCAAAGAGATACAAAAATTTATTCTGACAAGTACAGCCCACATTTTACGAAGGGCTTTATCTATGCAATAATTTTTTTTTTGCAGTGAAAAGTGTCATGATACCATTTCTGACCTTAGGTCCCTGGGCGGGACCCGGAAAGAAATGTGTAAACGGCAGATATCAAAGGAAATAAATAATAATAATAGCATCAGGTTGAAAGCTTAGACAGAAGGCCTAATTATTCCAGATCCTATAACTATCACATAATCCTATCACTATCATATAATCAAGGATGGAACTAACCCGAAATGCTGCGGAATATATGATGAAACTGTCGACCATATTATCTCAGAAGGTCAGGAACTAGCCAAAAATGAGTATACCCAGAGACATGACAAAGTAACGACATATGTGCACTGGAAGATATGCAAGGAGCACAAAATTGAAACAACTGAAAGATGGTGTGAGCACCAACCAGTCACTGGTACCCAAAATAACGATGTAACTATCCCCTGGGACATGCCAATTCAAAGTGATAGGGAAATAAAAGCCAACAGACCCGATATTATCATAAAAGACAATAAATTCCGGAAGTTCATGCTTATTGACATAGCAGTAGCATCTGAGAGAAACACCTCCATGAAAATTATTTAGAAATTGTCAAAATACAACGACCTGCAGACGAGATTAACAGGATGTGGGAGATTAAGAGTCTGCACCAATAGTAATCGGAGCACTGGGCCTCGTGAGAAAAAGAATGGACAATGCCCAGAAGATCGCCCTACTAGGAACATCCCATATAATAAGAAAAGTACAATCAATAAAATGATAATTCTAAGGACCACAGTTTGGACCCGGCTCTACAGGATAAAAAACAGGAAACATAACACATAATAATAATAATAATAATAATAATAATAATAATAATAATAATAATAATAAACTATTGAAGTATAAAGATCTGGAAATCGAAATAGAAAAAATGTGGAAATTGAAAATTGAATAGTACCAGTCATAATAGGTGCGCTTGTGATGATAAAAAAGCAACACAACAACACATTGAAAAAAAACACTGGAAATCCTAGCTTAAGGGAAATACAAAAAATTGTCTTGATAAGTACATCCCACATGCTAAGAACTTTGTCCATGTAACACTAGTGATGTTATGGGATTTGGTAAAACAATAAAATGTAACCATAACACATGACTATAGCATAGAAATCGAAATATATTGATGATTACGATGATGATGATAATAATAATAATAATAATAATAATAATAATAATAATAATAATAATAATGTTTCAAAACTATGTTCAACTAATGATATAAAAAGATAAAATAGAAAAAGCAGTTGTAAAAATGATTTGTGTTGTATATCGCAACAAAAGATAAAAATAAAAATAGCAAAATACAATGACAAAGCAAAAGAGTGAATATAGTACCTGAGAGAGGGAAGTAAATCAGTAGACCTTAGATTTGTTATTTGTCAGAAGAATACAGTATTAATACGGAAATAATTGGAAAATATGCTTGCGTACGAACTGGGGAATATGATGTTCATGATACAGACCGTAACTATCGGTATATTTGGAACGAAATGTATGAAAAATTAGAGGAAATAAAAGTTTGAGGAAAGATTAGGAAACAGTTTGATATTTGAAGAAACCTGCTGTCACTCATTCTAGAGCAACAACTACTGTAGATCTGGTAAAAAAATCATGGAAATATAGATATAAGAAAATCAGTAAATTTAAACATTCATACTCGTAATTTCTGGTAGTTTTTTGAGAATTTTAAGTGAGTACATAACTCTTTAATACTGAATTATTATCTTCTCTATTGTAGCTACGTCAATAATACCCCGCCTATGTGATTGAGGGCTTACGGCCATATACGTTGAAACTCCAGTTCCCGTACGATTATCGAAGTTAAACAACATGGAGCTAGGTTAGTATCTAGATGGGTGACGGCTTGGAAATACCAGCTGCTGTAAACTTGGACGCGTGGGTGTCATGGCTTATAGCCATATGATATTGAAACACAGGTTTCCGTACCATTACCAAAGTCAAGCAACGTCGAACATGGTCAGCGCCTAGATGGGTGACAGAATGGGAATACCAACTGCTGCAAACATGGATGTGAGGGTGGCATGGCTTATGGCCATATGACATCGAAATACAGGGTCTCGAATGATTTTTGAAGATAAGCAACGTCGAGCATGGTTAGCATCTAGATGGGTGGCCTGCTGTAAACTTGGATGTGAGGATGGTATGTCTTATGGCCATATGACATTGAAACACAGGTTCCCGTACGATTACCAAAGTTAAGCAACATCGAGCCTGGTCAGAACCTAGATGGGTGGCCGCTTGGGAATACCAAGTGCTGTAAACTTGGATGCCAGGGTGGCATGGATTATGGCTATATGACATTGAAACTCAAGTATTCGTACGATTTTCGAAGATAAGCAACGTCGAGCCCGGTCAGTACCTAGATGGATGAGAATGCCAGGTTCTGTGTGTTTAGTGGTGCGAGTGGTGTAATGAATAACGGTTTGAAATCAGAGTGCGAGGATCAATTCCACTCGGATTTTTTATATTCACTTACCCTTGTGAAAAGTAGAAATCCACCTCTTCTCCAAACTATATATTAGTAGAACTTGGATTAATAAATCATTATTTTTAAAAAAAAGATATTCTTATATTTTCTGACTTTAAATAAACCCCAAAAGGTTGATAAGCCGTAAAAAACAATCACTAAAGCTAGATACTGACAATTTCCCTCAGATTTCCTAGTCTACCTTTTAAAATTCTATTTTATCTTATTCATTTTTGCAAGGCTTTTCTGATTCGCTCAGAGTCATTCAGTAAAGATGATGTCACTCAGAATTCATATATACCATCCATCGCTAAAAATGATAGAAAAAATGTTCGGTTCCTTCTACCGCTCCAGAATATACATGACATCTGTTGCTTTGCTGTATCTTTATAAGTATCAAATCAGACCGAAAATATGCGTTCCATCGCTAAAAATGATAGAAAAATAGTCAGGTCCTTGTAAATTTCCAGAATGTACCTGATACCTCCCGCTTTACTTTATCTTTACAAATATCAGATCAGACCGAAAATATGTGATCCATTGCTAAAAATGATAGGAAAATGGCCACCTTCTTGTAACTTTCCAGAATAAGCATGGCACCTCCCGACTTGCTTTATCATTACAGGTATGAGATCAGATCGAAAATATATGATTTATCGCTAAAAAATGATAGAAAAATGATCACTTCCTTGTAACTCTCCATAATATACCTGACACCTCCTGCCTTGCTTTATCTTTACAGGTATCATATCAGACCGAATATGGTGTATTGTAACTACATCTGGATTGTAATTGCCAAATCCTCACTTTCCAGTCTTGATAAATTTCATTTGTAATTTTACACTTGACAACCCCTTACCCACAGACGCAATGTCTCCGGACTGTCGCTACTATATCGCTATTTCCATGGCAAATGTTCAGATCAGTTCCAGCGTTTAGTTTCATTTGTTCAGACATTTCCAGCCAACATGTCACGTAGACATCGTTGAATCATCCTCATGACCTTTGTATTCGATTTATAAGTAAGTAATTAAACTTAGAGAGTCTCTCCCTCAAGAACCGCTACACTATGAAAGAGACGCTGTGTGGATGATTTCGTAAACCTTTTCAAGTCTATGTTCATTCGTTATCTATCCACCATATCCTCGTAATCTCCACTTCTTCCTTTTACATTCATATCACATATATCCCGCGAGTGACAAACTCTCTAAGCCTACTATTCTCATACCCTAGATATTTCAATTGTATCCTTCTTATACTATGTATAAGAGTTCTTTGTTTCTGTTTCCATTTTCTCTAAAATTTCGTCGTTGCTCACATGATAGTCTATAGTATTCTCAACATCCTTCTGTAGAATTACATTTCCCTTGCCTCAAGTTTTTTTTTCATCTGTGAGGTGATTGTCCAGTATTTACTGCCATAGAGAAGGACCAAACGTTATCTTATTAAACATCGTCTTATTTTGGAAACATTTCCGCCAGATTTGAAATAACTCGTGTCTTAAGATAAGGGCTTGGTACTGGCTTTCTCTTTTAACTTCATTCCCAACTCCAGATTTTCAACAATTAAAAACCTAAAACCTTTCCAGGTGTGGAAAATTCACATCCGGTGAGAGAAGGATTTGATGGTGTGATCAGCCAAGCGTATACACTCAAGTGTATACCCCCATACACTCACACTCACTCAAGTGTGACTTTACTTGCCAGCAACCACTTTGCATGGCATTCCTAACGCCACTTGAGAGTGTACGACTCACAGTGAAATCCATCTGGTTTTTAAAATATGGCTACTGTCTAAGTCACCCACTTAACACTGTCTCCATAATGAGAATAAATAAAGATTATATAGGGAAATTTCGCAAAATGTTTCTTCGTACCCCCACACCGCTAACCGTCTTGTACGCTTCCGTTTGGAATGAAATATAATTAAAGAAAAACACCTTGTGTGGAGGTATATCAATATTGTGGATTTTTTAAAAAGTTTATTCTCATCAAACAAAATTTGCGGAGTAAAGCTTTCTCGAGTTTTCAATCTCATAGACAGGTTTGTTTCTTTATGGAATTATATATATATATATATATATATATATATATATATATATATATATATATATATATATATATATATATATATATATTGTGTGTGTGTGCGTATTTAGACAGAAAATATTCATTAATGCAAATATTAATAAAACAAAAGAGGTTTTGTGTATATTAATTATATTGATCGGCCTTTTCCAAATTACAAGTAATCCATCTCAGATTAGGAGGGAATTCCGTTAGAAATTGTGCATTTTGGAAGTTTTCAATTTTCTTAAGTCATCATCAGCGTAGATAACGGCATGTATATATATACAGTTGCGACCAAAATGTTCAGAACTGCATTGTTTTCGTCAGAAAAGTAGGTATAAGTTTTTATCACAGTTGTTTTATATTCTATAATTTTCACAGACAATAAATACTATATTAATTGTTATTGTCGGAGACTTTGGTATAATTTGAGAAGATAATACAAAAGTTATGGATGATTTAGTGATTTAATGCTAAACCCATGGCGACCAAAATGATCAGAACGGTTGAAAAAATAACAAAATAATAAAAAAATGATAGAGAATACTGGAATTATTTAATATTTAGTGAGAATCCCTTTAGCTTCAATCACACTTTGATATCTTCGACTGCATGAGAAAATTAAATTTTCAATTTCTTGCTGGGTGATCTTATTCCATTCTTCCTGAAGGGCATTCCATAATTGCTCGGTTGTTTTAGGATTTCTGGCTTTCGAACGTTCTCCTAGAATATTCCACACATTTTCAATAGGATTGAGATCTGGGCTTTGAGCAGGTCAATCCATAACAATAACCTTTTCAGCCTTGAGGAAGTTCATGACCACCTTAGCCTTGTGACATAGGGTATTGTCCTGCATGAATATGGGTGGTCACTTAGTTGAATTTCTCAGCACAGGCAAGACATGATCTTTTACAAGTTGTTTATAAACTCTTGCATTTACCTTTCCATGTAATCGCACCAAAGGGCCCACACCATCTTCAGATATCATTCCCCAAACCATGACACTTCCTCCACCGAATTTAACACTAGTCTTAAGGGATTTAGGCGACAATTTTTCACCTACTTTTCGACGAACGTACCTTTTCCCATCTGAGCCAAATAACATAAACTTAGATTCATTACTGAAATGCACCGTTTGCTATTTTTCTTGAAACCACAACACATGTTCGGTTGCAAAGGTAAGACGACACTTTTTATTCTTGGAGCTGATCAGTGGTTTTACTGCAGGTGCTCTTGCTTGTAGGTCATTTTCAAATAAACGACGAGACAGTTTTTCGAGATAAAGTTTTCTTTAGTACAATGCTCATTTCCCGAGAAACAGTAGCAGCAGTTTTAAATCTGTTCTTGTTAACCAACTTTACCATAGCACGAGCTTCTCTCTTGGTCGTTTTTCTTGGCTAACCTGTAGACTTTCTTGCTTCACACGAACCACAATCATCGTAGACCTTAAAAATACCGTAAACAACACTTTTTGACTTGTTAACAATCTTTTCAATAGACCCAATACTTAAATTATCCTTCTTTCGAAGCTTAATAATCTGCTTGGTAAGTGTAAGAGTAAGTGGCATTATATTAACAAAGTACACTGCAGATATTCTTACTAATGTTTAGTAAATGAATCCGTCACGTAAACAAATTTTAAAAAAATTAGAGTTCGCCGGTTAAATATACTAAAACATGAAGTAAAAGAAACCGTTCTGATCATTTTGGCCGTCATGGGTTTTGCAGTAAATCACTTAATCATCCATAACTTTTGTATTATCCTCTCAAATTACACCAAAATCTCAGACAATAACAAATAATATCCTATTTATTGTTTGTGAAAATTATAGAATATAAAACAACTTTGATAAATAAATTGTACCAACTTTTCTGAGGAAAACAATGCTGCCCTGAACATTTTGCCCGCAACTATATATATATATATATATATATATATATATATATATATATATATCATAATTATTTTTTAAAAATATGATTCCATCAAGACACAGAAATTACTATGTTTCGAAACTGGTCATCCGTATTCAAGTTTAATTTCAATATTAAACCTTAACTGTTGGATGACTGTTTCATCTTCAAGCGGTGTTTGGAATAACTAAGCAACGTAACGTTTTACTCATTTATAGTTTTGAAATGGAAGTGTAATCTGGGGTTAGTTTATCATTATCAAGGGGTCTCTGCTTTAAAGATAGTAATGTCACAACGGAGTCATATTTTTAAAAAATAATTATAATCTAGGCTCTACGTGTGTATCGAGCACTGATTTTCTTTTTAAATAAAAACGAAAATACTAAAGAACTTCGTATCATTAATCTAACAATTCTTTCCTATTATATGAATACAAACATACATACACACACATAAGTACACACACACACACACATACATATATATATATGCCTTTTTATATACACTGGGTGTAATGTGTCAATTGCCGCCATTTGATAGTTTTAATTTTGAGCATGCGCGTTGCTTGTTTTTGTCAACTGCACAGTATAGTTGGGCAGTCTCTGTGAGAAAAATAACACCATAACGCAATTCCCTCCGCCAAAAATGTGGCAATGGCATACGGTACTGCTTGGCATTTGCGGCGGAAACTCCGATAGGTACATTTCAGTATCTTTGGGTATCAATCTGAGGACAGTTCTGAGGATTCAGAAAGAGTTTAATGAGTCTAATGGTGATTACGAAGTATGGCTGCTCGGACAACTCGCTTTGATCGTTCTGATAAGGAAAGAACTCTATGCTGCTGGAACACACATTATGTCTGTGAAGAAGTCTCTGCACCATGCCACACAAGCAGAACTCAGTTATGGCTGCCAGAGAATTTATGAGAACACCCTTGATTGTTATGTGTTGGGTGCAGTTGTGCGAGAGACCAACAAATCTCTTTGTAATACCAAAGATTAGCTGAAGGCAAGAAATTGGGCAGTACTCGCCTACATAAACAAGGTGTCTGTCCAGAAGAGTTTCAGGGGATTCTGATGTTGCCTGGAGGCCGGTATCGAAGCGATTTTATTGAATAAATTCACTCTTCAGTATTGCAAGATATTTTTGTTACATATATATATATATATATATATATATATATATATATATATATATATATATATATATATGCCCTCTTAGCCGTTGAATATCTCTCCTCTGAATTTGACGAAAGTACATATATTCTTCAGCCAATTTGATTGTGGACTATATTTTTATTTTCACGACGTTTTTTTTACTATTATTAAAAGCTGTTATTTATTGCTATTATAAATCATAAAATAACGACTTTTAATAATAGTAACAATAACAACAACATGAAAAGATGTAGAAGAAGAAAAAGAAAAGAAAAAATAGTAATATTCATATCTAGAAATATATACCTAATGCGTGTGTGTTTGTGTGTATGTTTGAGAGTGTGCGCGCGTGTTACAGAGTTCACTTTCCGACCACGAGACCTGGTCGAATCGCAGCATGTTTGATTTGTCGAAGAGATGATTTGTTAATAATATCGGCCTGGGAAGGCAATTCCAGCGTGTGATCACAATTGGAAAGTGTCAGAAATCCATATCATGGATTGTGAGTGAAATTGCGTTGACGGCGGAATCGTTCGTAAGCCATCCATTCAGCTAGCATCAAGTATGTTTAAGCGCGCACTGGTCAGGCTCAAACAATTAATAATGAAATCATTAAATTGTTAATCAAAAACCACAGATCATTATTTCAGTATAAAGACCCGCTAAGCATAGTTTCAGAATAAACCATAGGTTAGCTATATACAATGGCCTAAGAAGATTTTTTAGCCAAGAGAAATACGCTACATCCAATTTCAAAACTTAATTACGTAATCCCTACTCAACATAAATAAACAGTATTTGGAACTAGTACAGAGTAAG
>OZ038520.1:20180982-20240982 GCA_964036315.1 Acanthosepion esculentum | reverse complement strand
ACACACACACACATATACAATATTTACAACTGCATGCCTGTCTACATTTGCAATTTATAAATTTATAAAAATTATTTTTGAAAATACATCTATACTTTTTCATGAAAATAATAAACATAAACTGAAAAGTTGAAGCTATCTATATTAAAAAATTGAAACCAAACTTTAATAAAATTAATTATGAATACTGTACAAATGAGTTAAAATATCTAGGTTTTAACTAATAGTTTTAAATATTAAAAAAAAAACAAAAAAACATTTGAACATTTTCAGAACTTAGTTACCCCCCTGACGTTTACATCGTGAAATTTATATAGTACATTACATAGCCCTGGCGTTTCACATGAACACAAATATTTTGTCTTAGAAAAATGATGAACACAGCAATTTTTGTCTTAGAAAAAGACAACACCTTGATGATGACATTGTGCTAATGTCGAAAGTACTCGGAATAAATGAATATGCATCAACGTGGTCATTTTCTCTCTTCCTTTGATAAGGATACTAAGAAGCTTGTCCGTGAATACGAGAGGATATTATTGAAAATAAATAGACACAACTTGTCTAAATTATTCAATGAGACATTTACACACACACACACACACACACACACACACACACACACACACACACACACACACACACACACACACACATATATATATATATATATATATATATATATATATATGTGGGGAGAGAAAGATAAAACCACGTCCAAATGAACAATATTTGTCGTGTTTTCCTGATCTTGACCAGAAGGAGGTTAGCAGTCTTTGGATTCTACAAGGTTGGATATTCTTAGAATATCGGTTCTCTTATAATGGTGAGAGCTCAAATTCATATGTTTTTTTTTTGTTTTGTTTTGTTTTTTTTACATTTTATTCTTTTTACCTACTTACTCGTTTTATAGGATGTCCGGATGACTAACGGCTATCGAGCCGGAAAGTAAAATCGCTGAGCCGGGTTCAAATTCTGAGTGAATTTGTTATGTTCACTTCGTTATAATGCTCTTAGTGAAAGCAAGAATCTACTTATTCACCTTACACAACTGTCGGTTAAATAGAAGCACAGCGCACTCGCCGATAATATCTCCACGTATGTTTTTAGTTCTGTTAGGATTATTTGGCTGTATAGGTTAAATAAACCCGGTGAGAAAGTGCATATTTTACTTACTTCCCTATTTTGCTATAGTTCCTGAGCTAGTAATATTCACTGTATCACTGAAACGATATTATCAACTGTACCAAATAACAAAAACCAGATCATTTGAAAATTTTCAACAGTAGCAACAGCTAAAATAGATAGCAGATGTAACTCGAAGAAAAATAATGACATAATCAAAATATTGACATTCCAAATAGGAAGTAAACCGTCATCCGTGTTGGAAAGAGCGCTAACAGCTAGTGGGCTTGAGAATCCTACTTTTCTGAAAAATTGTTTTAAGAGAAAGTTTTTTTTATAAATTTCAACCGACAGTATTACAAACTGCTCCGTTAATGAATACCAAATGTTTCCTTATCAGAAAACGGCATATATTACTATTCCCCTTATCATTTATATTAAACGAATGTCATACCATAATCATTATAAATCAAAATATTGAATTCAAAGTCGTCCTTCTCCTAGATTGGTTGGCAACAAAAGCTAGAGAGCATATTCTACCCTGCTATTAACACCTAGCTGGGCGGTGGGGTAGAAAAGTTGCGATCGTATCTTTCGAAAGATATTGGTTCAAAATTGATCGCAATCAGCTGGAAGTTGAACTAGAACACGCTAATCTCACCTACACTACACACACATCCATAATTTCCTATTTATGTACAGAAATTATATAATTAGCTCGTTACGAAAACAATAAAATTACTTGTTTGACTATGCTTGGCGATTTATTTTATTGTATTGTTGTAGGGGGTGAACCAAATTATGTTTCTTTTTCTGTTGTTTTTGTTTGAATTGTTTTTGTATTCTAGTATGTTTGAATACCAGCTTGAGGCTGATTCATCAGCTTTTTTAAAATTTTCATTGAATTTTTTTAGGCTACCAAAATTTGTTGAAATTCTTTTATTTATAGATATGGGTATTTGTTTAAATACATTAGCGGGTGGTCAAAATTTTTATTAATGCAAATTGGCGTTGTTGTTTAGTTTTCTGTAGTGTTTGTAGGTTAATATATATTAAATATATCCGTTCTACAATATTATTAAAAACTGCCATCGGTATATAAAATGAAATATATACTTCAGTAGAATCAGTACTTTCTCCAACCCGCCATCAGTCAGTCATTGATGCTGGCATCATTCAACAAATAGAAACTAGCTGTTTAAGATCTCATATACTGTTCCAGGTACTAGCGGACAACGATAATATTAAAGTTGGGCCTATGTAAAACTCAGTACATTGCTCCTGTGAAATTTTGTACGTGTTTCAGAAACACCAAGAGAAAATTTCGCTTGACTAATTGCACAAGGTGAAATGTGAACTCTTCACATTACTGCAGATTCTAAATCGCAGCCCATATAAGGGAATAATAGTGATTCCCTACGACTAAAAAATCTCACGTATCTAACCCTTTGATGTCAGTTTAATGTTCACTATCTTCTGATTTTAAAACGGCTTGGTGCTTATGGATTTTCTGGCTAGAGGTGCCACTTATTATTCCTTAATGTTATTGAAATTAGGGAACGCTATCAACAATTATAGACGTGGTATGATTAGCAAAGGGATTTTGATCTTGCAAAACAATTCAGTAATACACAACTCTCATACTATTCTGAACCAAATAAAAGTACCTTCTGGAGCAGTTAAGGTGGTGTGAATGTTTCAGCTCATAAAATTTAAGAATTTCTTTATTCCTGGAAAATATGTATGGCATATTAATTGGCAGGGAGCCGATAGGCGAAACTTTTAAGGAAATCTTGCCACTATTTGAGACATACAGTATTATAGAACAAATGAAAGTACACATTTCTGGTTATGAAATTATTTCCCATTTCTCTTTTTTTCCTGAATCTGATTTACACGTTTGCTCTTTTAGGAAGTTACGTTTGAAATTCAGATACTGATTAATATGGCGCATTATTGGCATCAGACCCAACCTGCAGAGTTATGCAAGAAAAGTCAACCCAAAGTCACCAAACGAAGAGAGAAGTGTGTAAATCTTCTTAAAAATTTTCCAACAACCGTGTTTCCATCCACTTCAAATGGATCAGGATGTACCTTTAATGAATGACTCTGGGATAAATTTATATTTTCTTACTTATTAACGCGTCCTGGACATGACAATAAACTAGATCCGGCAGCAAGTCCTCTGATGGGGAGGTTCTGAGGAGCGTGGAACTACCTCTTAATTGCTGCTGTTCCCAGGCTCACTCTGACCCGGGGTGGTAGCACCTGATAGGGTCCTAGCTATTGGCAAATTGATAATTCCTGAAACTGGGTCAAAACACTATGAAAGTATAAATATAATTTTATAGTAAAAATGCTAGCAATACATTTTTTGAAAAAAAAATATTACCAGCAATAGATTGTTGCAAAAAAATATTTTCAGGATTACATTTTTGGGGAAAAAAAGGAAAAAATTAATAATAATATTATCAGCAATATATTTTTGGAAAAAATAACATTACCAGAAATATATAAAAAAAATATTACCAGCAATGCATTTTTAAACAAAAAAATATTCCAAAATAACTTCAACATAAAACACACATATCACCGTCTCTAGAAATTATACCCACACAAATATGTATATGCCCAAAATGTGAGTATCATCTACCATGTATTCAATTGTGAAAGCAGAATAATATCGTAATTTTAAAGATCCCAAGAAAATTAAATTTCGATATTAAATGACCCATAATGTGTTGATATGCCGTTACACAAATCAAATCAAATCAAGTCTTTCTTAAATGATCGTTATTCTTATAAAAGACACCCACACTCACATATACTCATCGCATTTAAAATCTTGTAAACATACACATTCAAATAATCATACGCATACACATTAGATATATTGTTACAATTTCCCAGTATTTTGGCATAATATTTCATACAACTTCATTCATTAGAAACAATGGGAAAGAGTATAGAACTGGTACGCAGTTTCAATCCTCCTAAATGGCAGTGAATGATGGACACTTTTTTTTCACAGATGAGGAAAAAGACTTGACATGATAGAAATATAATTCTAAGGAAGGATACTGAGAATACTATGAGCGTTTAAGCAACGAAGAATAATGCAAACAAAAAGGACACTTAGGTTTAACACCAGTAAGGAACATTTGACATTTCTGGGACATATTCAGGAAGTAAGGCTTGGAAAATGTAACACTCGCAGGACACATAGAAAGCAAATGGAAGCTAATAAATGAACGGCAGTACAAGGAGTGGAGGGAGGATAAAACAACAACCATTACTTCAAAGAGCTACAAAGAATAGGAAGTTTTGAAACACCATAACCGTCTAGGTTTTGAAAGGACACGGCACAATGAAGAAAGTATTTTCTCTGTATTTTTTAGATCTTATGCCAATATAAGGTCATTTTTTGAATTTCCCCATAAAAGCGTTTACAAAATATAACTTCAACACACCACAACATAATCACACATCACTGGCTCTAGTAACAATGTCCACACAAACATGTATATGCACAAAAGCTGAGTATCATCTACCATGTATTCAATTGTGAAAGCAGAATAACATATTTTTATTGCAGTTTTGATCCGATTTTATTTTCTGAGGATATTTTATATATATTTGAATTATGGCAAGAACTAATGTAACAGTACAATGCAGGGAGCCTGACATGTGGGCATCAGAATGTAACAAAGTTGGCGATGTGACGCTGTGGTAACGTTACTGTAAAAATATTTTCCTGGACTTAACGTTGTCTATGATGATAGTATCGATATTACTTTTAGAAATAGCTACCGTAGCATTACTTTATTAAATTTTTTTTCTTACATGGTTCCTTTATTTATTGAAGATAAAAAGTTTATCCTGCATTTTTAAGGATAGGCTGAAAAATTCATAGGCTGACTAAGATATAAATGTAATGTAATTAGACACACCAGATATATTTACTCGGTATCTCCACTAAGGTATGTTTAACACAAGGTCGTTTTTACGTGGAGGTGCCAAACATATATGGTGCTAAGGACAAATGGTCCCTGCAATAACTATCACCTTGGCATCGATATTACACCGACTCTACCGATCTTACTGCAATGAAGAAGGTACTGCCGTAGGGTTGGAATCCCTGGCACCAAACACCTTCTCCCCTCTAAAATAAGAAGAAATATTACTCCATTTCCCGCCAAAAGTAAACTTTTGTAATACAAGTGTCCCATTATACAACAGTCGAGTCGCTGTTGTACTCTGGTATACTTGCATGTCTTTTAGTCTATTTACATTTCTATCTTGGTCAGCTTGTGAAATTTCCAACCGACGGTCGTACGTTATTGCATTAAACAAGTTGTGTGATAATATTTCAGGGTAAAAGAGTAATTTTTAGGACAAACTTAGATTTTCACAAAATATTGTTACCAATGTGTTCATCAGTTAGAAGTAATTAATGTTTCGTGAATGACTATAAAGTGCCTGTTATTAAAAAAACAAAAAAACAGACTGTCTATGTGATATTGCAAATACGTTGTATTTTGGTTAGAGAATATGTGACATTGTGGCGACATTACTTTATTATTGCAAACAACTATTTACCTGGACTCAACAGCGTCATAACTTTGCGATGTGACAAAAATAAAGTATTCCACACTGGTCAATTATAATATAGGTATATCTTCATCTAACAATATGTACAAAACGAATAATAGTTTTTTTTTTAAATTTTAAACTGAGAATCACTAATTTAGATAATATATTCTTGGCATTTATCATTTGTTAATTTAACGTTTAAAGGGAACTTATTTGTAACGTTGCAGAGTAATGTTACAAGAACGTTGTGAAAATCTGCCAAAAACTATATTGAAACCTCTATGTAATGTTGCCAAAACGTTGATGAACGTCATTATGTTGGCTGGGAAATTTAGAAGAGATGCCGCATGCTGAAAAAGAGCCTACGTCTATCATTACTTATTGCGTCATATTTGTAACATTAGGTCGAGCGAAAAGAAATTTACAAGCTGACTTCCTTACGCAGAAAAATATTTTGTTCCAGTGAATCTTTAAAACAATTTCCCCTGTATTTTTTTTTTTTTGCGGGTTAATATTTATTTGAGCTATTTTTTTTTTTTCTTAAAAATTTCCTCTATTTAATCATTTTTCAAGTTGTTATATATTCTAAAGCTTTTATTGACCTTGAGCTGAAAATCCTACTGCACCGTTATCCTTGTTTCAGTGATCCATTGCTTAACATCCGCTGTATTTTTCCTAGATTAAATATGAATTACAAACAAAATCACTTATCCACATCCGACACTGAAAGCAAAGCACGTAAATAAACCACCAAGACACTTCTAAGATTTCTTTAACATTATACAACATAATGTATATATAATCTTATCTAGACACAAAAATGCTGCAGGGTGCCCGGTAAAAAAGCGATAAATTTATTGTCACTGTTTTATTTTTCATGAATAACTGACCTTGAATAAATTTCTTGAATATTCATGGCTGATTACCACGCTAACAACTTTGTGTTGAACATTCAAGCAGACATTTTGAACATCAACAATGATTGTTCAGTTTGTGCATGAATCATGATAGCGAAATAAATTTCTCTCTGAATTTATTGCTTTTTTATCGGGCACCCTGTTTTATAGATAATAAAAAACATAATTATACATGAAAATCTTAAAATTTGTCTTAATTTCTGGGATGTGGAGTTATCATTGTTTACATTCTTACTATTATCCTTATCTTCGTTATTATTATTGCAATGTTTCAGCCGTCGGCCTTTACGTGTCGATCGATTCAGATAACCTTCGGACTAAGCCCTTTATTCAATCTACAGAGGTAGATTGTTCTCATTCCACTTTATGTCTAGGATTATCATCTCTTGTTCTTATTAATTATTGCTCAGTTATTGCTCACATAAATATACATTTATATATATGTAATATGTAATTACATGCATCTATGAACATTTTATATATTTGTGTATGTTTATGTGTGCATATCTACACAAAATTATATGCATACACGAACGCATATATACACTTATTATATAAATATGATTTTACGTGTGAAACTAGCAGTCACCATGCAGTGTTGAGTTCTTGATGCTATATATACAGACTGGAAATAAATATAAAAATTGCCGGTCTGTCAGTCTCTACCATCTTTCTCTCTCTCTCTCTCTCTCTCTCTCTCTCTCTATATATATATATATATATATATATATATATATATATATATATATATATATATATATATATATATATATATATATATATATATATATATATTTGAACAATAAAAAATATTAAAAAATTAAAATCATCAGACACACTGGATTTTATATTAATATTCCTCCGTTTTTATTATTATTTTATTTAGATTCCTCGACTAGTTTCGGCCAACATGGCCATCATCAGGAGAAAAATAATTTTCTGCTTGCTGGTAGCAGTGAACTACAGAAATGAATGTTTTGATGGAGAAAATGAATATATATATATATATATATATATATATATATATATATTAAGACAATATGAAAAGAACTCAGATAAAATAAATAGACAACACTTGTCTATATTATTTAATGAAACATGTATGAATATATATATATATATATATATATATATATATATATATATATATATATATATATATATATATAATAGCCGGCTATACAGATTGATGGGAGAAACGTGAAGTGATTTATATATTTAGGTAGTAATATGAATGCAAATGCATCTCTTGATGATTAAATAAGAAATCGCATCACCAGAGCTACAAGTGCATTTTGGAAGCTTCACCACTGCCCATGGAATGAGAGATGTACCAAATGGAAACCAAAATACGGTTTTATAGATTTATAGAGCAGCTGTTTTTACCACACTGTCCTATGGCTCAGAATCGTCGACCCCATATAGGTCTCATATCAATCAGCTGGATTTGTCCCACAAAAGTTGTCTCATCGCGATCTGTGACTATGCTTTTGACGATAGGGTGTCCAGTGGCGATCGTTTCGCAAATTGCAACATTAGTGGAATTGAGACTTTCCTGGTGCTGTCTCAACCTTGTTGGACTGTTACAAGGATGAGTTACGCCAGAATACCAAATGTCCTCGTGTATAACCAGCTTGACAATGGACAAAACTCAGTTGGAGGTTCAGGTATAAAAACGAGCTAAAGAGTAGCTGTCACTGTGCCTCATACAAACTTTGTGCCAGTTGCACTGAATAGATTGGCTAAGAAACGAGAGTCAACAGTGAAAAGTGTCAGCAAATATTGCTCTTGCTATGTCCCGAGATCCTCGCTGTTGCACAATATCTGGACTTGTATGCAGGTCACTAGCGGGACTAAAGTATCATATACGACACAAACAAAAACTAAATGAGATTGTCGGATCCTCATACGTCGAAACTGACGGGAGAGTCCATTATCATAATGGCCGGCTACTCGTTTTCTGAGCACAACCAACTGATTTGTGTGCAGACAACACCGACAGAACCACCTATGGAAACTAATTTCAACCGGCCTTTCCTTAGGCAACTCATAATCTGGTGAGATCAACTGTTTTTGAACAACGCAAGTACACTCAAACCCTCGGTAACAATGACATTTGATTTCGTTCAACCACAACCAGTGATGGACTCCGAACAGTTTCGCCTACTCAATTTCACTCACAACGCTTGGCTCAAACCGTGATAGCTTTCAACTACTTTCCAAATGTGGTCTACACTGGGATCTACTCCCCAGACCAATAATATCAAGAATTCAAAATTCAACTATGTTGAGATTCAAACCAAGGTTTTATTGTTGGAAACAAGTGAACATGGTGTGCCACAAGGTGATCAAACGAGTGTCCTCAGTTTCAGTTGAGAGTTGTCTTTCTCCTAGACGGGTTCCCATTCAAGGCTTTAGGACCCAGGTTATCCTACTATTTACCCATATCTCGGGGGAAAGAGGGATTCATACTTTTCCGAAGGGTATTAGCACGTAAGTGAATGTATCGAATTCGACTGGAATTCGATCTCGGCTCACCGATTTCTCCGTCCAAGTCGCTTTTCATTTTGACATTATTACACACACACACACACACACACACACACACACACACACACACACACACACACATACATATATATATATATATATATATATATATATATGACAAAAATATTTTATGGTATGTTTTGTTCATGGATAAAACGCAATCTTCAGGCCGTATATACATATCGATGTATGTGTGTTTGTGTGTGTGTGTGTATGTGTGTTTGTGTGATTATTTAACCCTACATATTTAATTTGAGACATCCTTTGGCAGGTTAAAACAAAACATCAATTTTCTGAAGTATTTCATATATCCCTGATCCAATAACAATGCAATTAGTCATATCTCGAACTTCTAATAAAACGCCTTAATTTCGAGTGACGATTTTCAAAGCAAACTTTTCTTCCAGGAAATAATTAAAGAATATGATATTTCTAATTTTCTGTTTCGAATTCAATAATACTCTTAATAAGTGATGCATTGTTAATATTAAATGTACACCTGAATCGCTATCATCGCTAATATTAGGTTGGTGCAAAAATAATGTCGTTTTCTCACATGAAGTTGAACGTCAAAAAACGACATGATTTTTTCACCAACCTAATAATTAGAACATCTTCATTTATTCTGAGTCTGTTTCAGACGAGTATTACTTATAAATTAAGCTTAATAAGGTCGATAAGCTATGTTATGTAATATTACTGCATCAGTGGACCACAGATAAATATATCAAAGAATATTCGTTTTATATAATTATTTATTATATTCACTTCAGTGGTTTCCTACTGATCATTCAAAATAAAAATGGCGGGAAAAGGGAAATTTTCTTAAACCAATCTTAACTTTACTTTCATCAGTTGATGAGTTTTTTTTTTTTATAAATTCTTGATTTTATAATTTTAGTCTTACTTATATAATACTTTTTATTATCCTTTCTAAAATTTATTAAAATTTATGATTTTATATATTTACATTTCTTTATCTTTAAAGTTTTTTCTGACATTCGTCATATCTGGTGCTGGAGATTTCTCGAAATGTTTTTACATTCAACGTAAAGTACGTTCTTCATTATGCTCATTTATTTTTAATATCACAGCCTATTTTTTATATATTATTTATCATATTTCATATCCTTATTTAATTCGTATGTTTCTTCCTCTAATTCTTACACCCTCTATGATTGTTTTTCGGTTTTCTTTCCAAAGGTCTCTGGCAATTCATACTAACCATCATGTGTTATATATAGTCTTCTGAATCAAATTAATACATTCGCTTATTTTCATTATAATAATCATTCTTCAAAAAGTTTTTGGTAATTCATACTAGCCTTCATATGTTATCGTATTCTGTATCACTTGAAATTCTTTCTTTCTTTCTTTTCATCACAATATTCATTCTTTCCAAAAGTTTTTGGTAATTCATACTAGCCTTCATATGTTATCGTATTCTGTATCACTTGAAATTCTTTCTTTCTTTTTTCTTTCTTTTCATCACAATATTCATTCTTTCCAAAAGTTTTTGGTAATTCATGCTAACTTTCATATTTTATAGTCTTCGGTATCTCTTGAATCACTTTCTTTATTTCTTTATTTCTTTATTTTCTCTCTCCCTCTCTTTCTCTCTCTCTCTCTTTCTTTCTTTCTTTCGTTTCATTATAATAATCATTCTGTCCAAAAGTTTTTGATAATACATGCTAACCTTTATATGTTACAGTCTTCTGTATCACTTGAATGTCTTTCTTTCTTTCTTTCTTTATTTCTTTATTTTTCATTCCTTTCTTTTCGTTATAATAATCATTCATTCCTTTGATAATTCATACTAATCGTCGTATGTTAGAGTCTACACTATACCTTGAATATTCTTTTTTCTTTCCTTCTTTCTTTCTTTCTTTCTTTTCATTATAATAATTTTACTACCCAAAAGTCTTTGGTAATTCATGCTAATGTTCATATGTTAAAGTCTTCTGTATCACTTGAATTTCTTTCATTCTTTCTTTCTTTCTTTCTTTATTTCTTTATTTCTTTCTTTCTGTCCAAAAGTTTTTGATAATTCATGTTAATCTTCATATACTATTGTCTTCGGTATCACTTGAATTTCTTTCTTTCTTTCTTCCGTTCTTTCTTTCTTTCTTTCTTTCTTTCTTTCAGTCTGTCTGTCCAAAAGTCTTTGGTAATTCATGTTAATCTTCATATGTTATAGTCTTCGGTATCACTTGAATTTCTTTTTTCTTTAATACTTTCTTTCTTTCATTCTTTCTTTCTGTCCAAATGTCTTTGATAATTCATGTTAATCTTCATATGCTATAGTCTTCGGTATCACTTGAATTTCTTTCCTTCTTTCTTTCTTTCTTTCTTTCTTTCTTTCAGTCTGTCTGTCCAAAAGTCTTTGGTAATTCATGTTAATCATCATATGTTATAGTCTTCGGTATCACTTGAATTTCTTTCTTTCTTTCTTTCTTTCTTTCTTTACTTATTTATTTATTTAATTATGCAATATGAATGGTTGCTTTCTCTTATTGTTTGTTTCTATATTACTTCTTTCCAAACGTTTTAATTATTTCTTTCTATTTATCGGCATCTTTTCTTTGCAAACTATAATTTATACTTTCATTTCTATTTCCCGTCTTAGTCTTTCTTCGTTTTCTTTCATTCAACATTCAGTTATTACTACAAGAGGGAAAACTGAAAAGCAACTTACGTATATATGTTACGCTGGCTTATCCCTTAATGTCTATTCATATCTGTATGTATGTAAGTTGAAATGAGAAGTTATAAGTTTTCTTGGGCATTAATTTAACTCAAATATCATATTTTATATTTGTACACTACAATCAGTCTTTTTCATTAAGGTTTTTTTTAGAATATTAATCTTCTACTGTGATCACAGTTTTACTAACGATGGCAGTCACTAAAATTTGCTGACGTTTGGATCTACTTGTATTACACTAGCTACACACACTCTTTCTCCCTCTCATCCACACATACATATATTCATGATTACCCACACACGCATCCATGCATATATATATATATATATATATATATATATATATATATATATATATATATATATATATACATATACATATATATATATATATATATATATATATATATATATATATATAGATAGATAGATAGATAGCATGTGTTTAATATATTTTCTGTTTATCCGTTATTTTTATGGCTACACTTATTGAAGTAAATGCTCTGTTCTTTAATTAAATAGTATTAATAACATTTATCGAGAAATTTCATAGAAAATATTCGTTATTTCAATAGAACCTGCATCCTATGAGGAACCACTCTTCAGCCACAGAGAACTTCCGGTTAAGCAAAGCTCGATTTAAAGCTTCAGAACACACCATTTTTTCATGGCAGTTATTCATAAGATGCAGGTTCGATTCCAGCTGGGGAACACATATTTCCAAGGAGATTTCTCGAACATTCAGTTCGGTAAATGTAATTAACACTATTTAAATAAAAACAGAGCATTGACTTAAATAAATGTATCCATAAAAATAACGTGTAAAAAGAAAATATATTAAATAAATGTTGGACTTAATCCATTTCCTATGATATATAGCATATAGCATATGTATATGTATATTTATATATGAATAATGAAAAAACGAAATCAAGGTTATCAAGGTAAATATAAGTAAATGATTTTATTTATAAACAAAAGTGAAAATGTTGTTATTTTTACAGATGTGTTTTAGTTATATCTGAAACTTCACAGACACACAAACACGCACACGGAAACATATATATATATATATATATATATATATATATATATATATATATATATATATATTCCTGTTTTTTGGGGGGGGTTACAGGGTGACCCCAAAAAAACAGGAATTTTTGAAGTGCGTATTGCCAGACATGAGCAAGTGGCAACACTGCGAGACAGTGACCTTGAGCAAGTAAACATTTCGCCATTTTAGTAACGAGAATGAAATTAACAGTACCCCAGCTGAGATGTTGCAGCAGTCAATGAGGAATCTCAACAGCAGATTTCAAGAATGCATTCGTACAGGAGGACGCCATCTACAGGACGTAATTTAAAAAAAATGAAAATTCCATCATTGTTTCTTAAATGGCATGTTTTAAGGTTTCAATTACTATGAATTAAATATTTTTCTTCGATCACTCTTGGTTTTATTGGATTGTTAAAAATTTCCCGTTTTTATGGGTCACCCTATATATATATATATATATATATATATATATATATATATATATATATATATATATATATATATATATGTATATATATAATACATCTCTGAATTTATAAGATCCACAAAATATCTCTGAATGAAAATGGCCATTTTCCGAATGAGGTATTTTTGTATTTTGAATCTCTGCATATATATATATATATATATATATATATATATATATATGTGTGTGTGTGTGTGTGTGTGTGTGTGTGTGTGTATGTGTGTGTGTGTATATATATATATATATATATATATATATATATATATATATATATATATATATATATATATATATATATATGTACAAGCATTATTAAATACAACAATAAATAATTCTTTATTTTACTTTAAGGCATACTGATAGTTTTCTTATACAGGAGCGTAATGGATAGTTTGTATACGAAAATTATGTTATGATCATTTCGAAAAGTTTTGTCAATTTCCCGACAATGCAGATGATGGAATTATGAATTTAGACTGACATCATATCGCTGTATCTATCCTAGAACATTATAAATTTAAAAGTTTTAATTCACAAAACATCATTCGAAAAAAAATCAACGATAAATATATGTGTCTTTAGAATTTTTATTATTTTTATTTTACACGTAAATGTATATAATGCACATGAAAATGATTTTTTAAAATTATTTTTCTATTAACAGCCTGTTTTACGTTTCGCGAATTTCAAAATGGGCGATTGTTTGTTTTAGATGATGTCGAGATTTAGAATTCTTTTTTTCATTTTTCGAACGGAATGTGTCAGCGTACCGACAGTTCGTAATACGTTATAATTTGATTTCTTTTGTTTATTAATTAATTTACATTCTTGAATTTTATGATTTTACTTTGCCCTCCAGATGAAGAGGAGCAAAGGCAGAGTTTGCAGCATTTAACTCATGCAAATAAATACACAGGCATATATATATATATATATATATATATACATATATATATATATATATATATATATATATATCAAATATATATATATATATATATATATACATATATATATATATATATATATATATATATATATCAAATATATATATATATATATGTATATATATATATATATATATATATATATATATATATATATATATATATAGATAGATAGATAGATAGATAGATAGATAGATATAAATAAATAAAGTGAGATACATAGATAAGAACAAAGTGAAATAGATAGATATGAACAGAGTGAGATAGATAGTTAGATAGATAGATAGACAGACAGACAGATAGATAGATAGATATAAACAAAGTGAGATACATAGATAAGTACAAAGTGAGATAGATAGATATGAACAGAGTGAAATAGATAGATAGATAGATAGATAGATAGATAGATATAAACAAAGTGAGATACATAGATAAGAACAAAGTGAGATAGATAGATAGATAGATAGATAGATAGATAGATAGATATAAAAAAGTGAGATAGATAGATAGATAGATAGATAGATAGATAGATATAGATATGTATATATATTATAATAAAAACGAAGAACAGTAAGATATATAATCCGGTGTTCTTATTGATATCTTTTTTTTTTACAAGACAGTGTTCAATGTAAATTTACAGAGCATAAATATTATAAATTAACTGATTTAAAATATGGTTTCTTCGTTACACAGGAATTACCATGTTTCAAAATCCGAAGCTAAAAACTTTAAATTTAATTATATAATTAAATTAAAAGCACTAATTCTGTTTCATTTTCAAGCAAAAACTAATGCTTTTAATTTAATTATATAATTAAATTTGAAGTTTTTAGCTTCGGTTTTTGAAACATGTTAATTGCTGTGTAGCGTAGAAACCATATGTTAAATCATTTAATTTATAATATATATATATATATATATATATATATATATATATATATATATGTGTGTGTGTGTGTGTGTGTGTGTGTGTGTGTGTGTGTGTGTGTGTGTGTGCATTATATAATATTTTCGTTTTGATGTTAAGTGTGTGAAGAAATTATCCATAATGTTTAGTCCTGAAAGAAGGCAAATTGTTAGAACACAAGCAAAAGTGAATAAAAAAATTCCAAATTATATGTGTAAGTCACAGATCAATACATAAAATAAAAACCATTCTTTCCCCAAATTGGCAAACGGAATGATATATACATATGAGTAAATATTGGTAAATAAACAAATACCATCGTCCATTATTTGTTATATCAATGGAATTGGATTGGAAGCAGTGATATCATCTAGTCTGAATCCATGATAAATATTAAGGATGTAGATTTAGTGAATAACAAATACTTCAATGCCTCTGCTTATAGATCAATTATAATAAATTTATTATAGGAGATCAGTAAATTTCAAGATAGGATAAACCACAATAGAGGAAGTTTCACTCAATACCATAAGTTGCTACGAAACTAAAACATTAACCTATAACTTGAGTCATGTCCTTAAATAAACTTGTCAGAAAATACCTTTCATTTGGACATCATGCACAGCACTAAACTCATTCAGAAATATCTAAATTATATATATAAAATCGATTTCTCAGATTAACGGTTAAAAATGGCTTTTCCCGAATGAAACGTGTAGGTTTCAGCCAGGACCACACTTGTTTGAACCTTGCGAACTGGCGCTACAGAGTCGCAAACAAAGAACTGTATCATATAACAGAAACGACGTCACTTGACGACATAACAGCAACAACTGAAATGAATAGCACATGTAAATTGATGAGAAAATAATTACATAATCAAGATGTTGACATTTGACACTACTTCAAATAAAATTTTGAGAAGGAAATCACCATCAATACTGGAAAGAATGATAACAGCTACTTGACTTTTTCTGAAAAATTGTTATAAGAGAATATTTTATAAATTTCCACTAACATTGGCAATGGCTTATCAGTCAATGAATACCGAATGTTTCCGCATAAGCATCATTGAGCATCAATTGTCATATCAAAATTTGTCCGAGAAATTTTCATAGGCCGGTAAATGTTATTTAATACTGTTTATTATAAAACAGAGCATTTGCTTAAATACTTGTATCTATAAAAAGAACGTTAAACATATCATAAATGTCTTTAAATAAATTGTCGGACTTTGTGACGTCATTTGTTTACATTTGATACGCTAGAGCAGATATGAATAGAAGAGATTCATGGAAGATTTAAGTTTAAAGATAGTAAAATCGACCTTGCTAACCGGATGCTTCTCTGTGGCCGAAGGTTAAGGCACGTCACGCGAAATGACGGTTCCGTATAGGATACAGGTTCGATTCCTGTCGGAGAACGAATATATATATATATATATATATATATATATATATATATATATATATATATATATATATATATATATATATAAAATTGCAAGTAAAAAAGAAAAATCGAAAAGTATAAGCAGTGAATGCTGATAACCCCTGAGGAGTGGACGGAGTAATTCCCCGAGGGTCCGTCTGCGAAACTCTGGAGTCGTCAGGTAATATCACTCAGCTAGGTGGCAAAACCTTTACTCTGTATTAATTAACCTACACCGAAGTGTTTCTTTACTTATACACTCTGACGGTATCACACACTTTAACATCCTAAATGTTCCTCATGCATATTTATATGTTATCTACTGCGTTTACACACCTGACATTCCAATACTCTGTCTCTCTGCTTTTACAATTCTATTATCGATCTCTGACGAAGCCTTAATAAAGGTGAAATAAGTTAGATCGGGACGAGTTTCCTACTTTGTTCTCTATTTTAATTTATCATTTTTTAACAATTCAACTCAATATATATATTTATATATATATATATATATATATATATATATATATGTTTCGAACAATAAAAAATATTAAAAAATTAAAATCTTCAGACCCACTAGGTTGTATATTAATATTCTTTCTTTTGTTTTTATCATTTCAGTTAGATTCCTCGACTAGTTTCAGCCAACATGGCCATCATCAGGAGAAAATAAAATTCTGCTTGCTAGTAGCAGTGAACTACAGAAATGAATGTCTTGATGGAGAAAATTAACTTTGTACTTTTCAAATTTTTTTATTTTTTTAACATGAATTTTGGTCAGACCTTGTGTTGGTCAAGGAGTCTCTTTTAAGTTGTTATTTAATATAAGAGATGGATGGATTCATGCTGATCTGAATTCCCTTGGTCATTTTGACAGTTTTATTGGTTCATAGAAAGGGGATGTGTCTCTGTTAAGTGTGTGTGTCTGTTATTTGGTTCTTAGGGAGTGAGTGAGTATGATGTGTGTGTGTATATTACTATGTGTGTGTGTTATCATTTGGCTCATTAGGGAGTGAGTGAGTATGATGTCTGTAAGTGTGTATATTCGTGTGGGTGTGTGTATAAGTGTGAGACCTCAACACCTCCGCAAGCTTGTCTGTCTTGTGTGCGTGGGAAATGTGAGAGGGTCCTAATTTGTGGGGTTATATATTAATACTGCCTATATTGTTAAATTTGTGATTAAGCCCGTCTGGATAGAGCGTTTTTAAACGCCGAATCCACTTATTTTCATGGCACTCTAAAATCTTTCTAATATATATATATATATATATATATATATATATATATATATATATATATATATATATATATAGTTGGATTGATGTGAGTCTGTGACATTGGGTTTCACGTTATTTGCAATCGTCAGAGATATATTTAAACTTCATTTAAAAAATTAACCATAGGCTTTCTCAGTAGCCATGTTTCTATGCTAGCGAACTTGATATGCTAGTGTGGTTGCTATCATAACGGTTTTTCCATAATTTTTTTCCGTTGTTTTGATGATACTCTTAAAAACGAGACGTTGACAACAGGGTGAATATTTTAAACATTCACATATTTTTACCATATTACATACTTTGTTCGGATATTTAATCTGTTCTTTTACTATAATTAATTACATAATATACAGGTGTTGGACAAAATAATTGGAACAGGTACAAATTCCACTCCTATATTTCAAAGACCTATTATATTAGGAACGCTAACTGAAACTTCGTAATTGCAGGTTATATCTATTATAAATAGGTTTATTTATCTAATTTACTGTCTTTGTCTTATTTATTTTTAGAATTTAGTAAAATTTAAGCTTAATACGTGACCTCTCCGAGTTCGAAAAAGGGCAAATTGTTGGGGCTCGCATGGCCTTGATCTTCGATCACTAAGGTTGCTAAACTGTTTGGTTTTTCAAGAGCTACCATATCAAGAACTATGACACAATTTGAGAAAAAGGGCAAAACCCCTAGCAATCATTGCAATTCAGGCCGGACTTGCAAACTTACTGACAGGGACGGACATGCATTGAAACGCAATGTGTCAAAAAATAATCAGACTACTGCGGCCAAAGTGACTGCTGATTTGAATAATCATCTGAATAGTCCAGTTTCTACTAAAATTGATTGTTGTAAGCTTCATAAGTCTGGATATCATGGAAGAGCAGCTGTAAGGAAACCTCTTCTATCCACTCGCAACATTGACTGCATCTTCCAAGATGATAATGCTCCAATACATACCGCTCGAGTGGTTAAGAATTGGCATGAAAGTGAGCTAGAACACATGGAGTGACCTCCCCAATCTCCAGATATCAATATTATTGAACATTTGTGGTGCATTTTGGAGCAACAAGTTAGGAGCCACTATCCTCCACAGTCGTGTCTTAAAGAGCTGGAGCCGGTGTTAATCGAAGAATGGCTGAAAATTCCTCTGGATGAAGTCATGAAGCTGTAGGATTCCATTCCTAGATGTATTAAAACTTATGTGAGGCTAAAGGTGGACCAACTCCATATTAAATAAATTTTCTTTGAATTTAACAAGTGTTTCAATTATTTTGTCCAACCCCTGTATGTATTTACCAACTGGTAAATAATTTAAACCGAGTGCAGATTTTTACATGCATGTTAACCCATAAGTATCAGCGTTACAAAACATAGACCGGAAGTCCCAAGTTTAGAAGTATTTATGGTATTGTGATATTTTTCTTCATCTTAATAATGCCCAGAAGTTATGATCAAAGAGATCAATCAGAAACGTTTAGATAATATGTATATTCCTTACATTCAATCAACGATGTCTATGTCTGTAAATAAAACATTACATAAAAGTTTACTTGTAAAGCACATATAATCAAGCTTGTATTAATGATCAATTGCTGCCTAGTTACAAACACAGACACAAACAACAGCGGCAGCAACAACAACAACAACAATAATAACAATAATAATTATAATAATAATATCAACAAAAACAACGTTTATTTAATCCATAAAGAACATTCGACCAGTATATGAGTATTATAGAGTATAACAGATTTTGTATATAAAGAACATAAAATAAAGAAATAAAGCATTAATAATAAATAAATAAAACATTAAAAAGGGAAGAAATAATGGACTAAAAAATCCATTAATAATTCACACACGCACACACACACACACACACACACACACACACACACATACATACATATATATATATATATATATATATATATATATATATATATATATATATATATATATATATATGTGTGTGTGTAATTTTGCGGCAACTTTTCTTTCAAACATGTAGTGTTGAATGTTAAAGACAACATAGTCTTACATATTTTCTTTTGAATTTTCTCATATTCTCTAATGAGACTTTTTATTTGAAAATAGTTCCGAAATATGTATTTTCCATACGATGACCTAGCGCTTTCGAACATCATTGTTCATCTTCAGGGTCAATATTTTAGTCAAAAATTTTTTTTTTTTTTTTTTTTTTTAAACAAACATTTGCCAATTATCTTGTAGCGTAATCATGTTGCTACTTTTTTACAAACTAAAAACGTTAAAATCCTTTTAAATTCAAAAGACGCGATGATGTTATATCACGTGCATGGCGTAGATTGTTATCATGTGACAGCGTGAAAAAAAAAAATATATATATATATGTGTGTGTGTGTGTGTGTGTGTGTGTGTGTGTGTGTGTGTGTGTGTGTGTATACCACATATGGTTCCCCACTATGTTTAGAGATTCTTGATAAAACCCAAAGGAGAATCAGGAATATTATTGGTCCTGGCCTGGTATCTCGGCTTCAGTCAAATTCCCACAGCCGTAAAGTTGCTTTCTATAAATACTTTCAGAGTAATTGTTCGGGTGAACTCTTCGCTATGGTACCTGGACTTTTTGAATTTAAACCCAGTACGAGATTGACAGGAAAGTCTCATCAATTTACATTGAATTGGCTATAGATGTAACCGTAACTTCTATGCTAAGAGTTTCTTTTTTCACACTTCTCGCTCCATGCTTTCCAATGAACATTGATCTTCAAAAATTTAAATGCAATGTCATTTATTATCTACTGTCTACCTGGTCCCTCTTCTATTTCTGTCCTGAATATTTCTGATTTCTAATTCATTCACACTCAGTAACTTGTGTCATAGTGGCTTTGCTGCTTTGCTTGGGGTGAATTCGATTGATATATATATATATATATATATATATATATATGAAAATTCCTTAGAGTTAACCTGTAGAAAAAGACAATATTTATAAAGCTAAAAGAGAATAGAAAAACTGTATTATTAGCTGACGCGTTTCGTCCAATGTGAAACTTTTCAAGGCAAAAAACGAAATGAATTTATTAAAACAAAGTAACTATTAACAACAAAACAAAATATCCTTAGCAACTAGAAGAATTTAGAAAATGCTATTGACAATATGAATACAATAACGTATTCTAAATTCTTCTAGTTATTAAGGACATTTCCTTTTGTTCTTATATAGTTACTTTGTTTTAATAAATTTATTTCGTTTTATATATTATATTTCACAATCAGATCTAAAGGCAATAATCCATATTTTATACTGATATTTTACAAGCGTGAGTGTGAGCAGTCTATGATAGTCATCGGTCAATATTTGACTAACTACATAATTCTCACTTCCCAACTTGATACGATTATATTCATATCACACAACTCATTCAGTAATACTCTATATAGAGCGACTTTTGAGCCTTGCATTGAGAGAAAAATACAAGAATGTATTTCATTGTGACCTGATTGAGATAATTATATAAAAAATATCGTATATTTAAATGCTGACCACTAAACTAAAACATCTTCCTTTTTATTCACCGAATTACTCTGTACCATATATTCAAATGTCTATAAACTACATCTGGTAGCAAGGCCTCTGATTGGGTGGTTTCCCAGGGGTGGTGGCACTTGTTAGGTTCCCATCTATGGGAAAATAGTAAACCACCAAACAAAATCAACAGTACATTTTTATAATAAGACGACCAACAGTAATTTTTACAGCAACATAACACCCAATGCGACATTAAAAATATATAAAAAATAAATTTTTATACTAAAATTACCAAATGATCTACAAATTATATATCTAAGAAACATACGTTACTCTGAAAGTATAAAATATTTAGATTTCAGTATTAAATAACCCATAGAGGTGTTCATATGCCGATAAGTAAAATCAACCAACTAACAAACTTCCCAGTTGTTTCAATTAGTAGAATTTGATCGGTGTCCTCAAGAATATGAGTTATTCATTTCAATGAAAAATAAAGTCTTTATATCAGAATTTCACAGAATAGAAATAGAAAAATATAATATCAAAACAACAAATACTGGGCTACTGCTCCTTATAATTTATGGAATTGTGGCAATATTTAATATCAGAAATCCAAACAATATTCCTCATTTATAGTTTCAAATTAATTTACTTTTCTTTATCTAAGAGAAAACGTTACGATTTTGATTAGAACTCTGCCTTTAGTTTACCGTACTACACGCAAGTAGCCAATCATACAAGTGTACCTATGGTTGTTTTAAATTTTATTTATTTACTTTTTACTCGATCATGTAGTAGAGCCTGCTAGGGGGAAAAAATCAGGTTTTTGCAATGTGTGAATGTTTGGTCATCCGGTTTGACAAATTAGAAACCCGTCGTCATGAGCAGCATTTAGTGGTACGTGTTAACTATTTAATTTCCAGTTTATAAACAAAGAAAATTATCTTGCGTACGGATACAAACCCAGATGTCGTAATAAAGAATTCCGTTTTTACTTTTAAATTAATGACTCGAATAAGTTCTTTATTTTTTATGTCAAAATATTACTTATGGAAATAACTTGAGTACGTGAAAAACACAACTCATTTTCTTAGACATAGGTGCGTAAGAATTAGAATTAGTCAATAGTCCTTCAAGAATTAGTGAATAGTCGTTCAGCATATTTGAGCAGAACCCTCAATTTCTTCTTGAAAATAATAAAAAAGTGTTTGTTCACAAAATTGATAGGTAAAGAATTACACCTAATTATCATCCAAACTGCAAAGAAGTTTGATCTTTCAACTATTTTCGAGTGTTATCTCGACAATTTGTGTGAGTGACAATGCATCCTCCTCTTTGTGAGGAAATTATTCACTATTTTATAATAGTCATTTAGTATTTTTTTTATACCAACCACAGATCAGTCAACTGGCATCTTGACTGGATGGAAGATAGTTTGAATATGCCTGAGGCATATGCCCTGTTCCGATTGCAATAAGTCGATATCTTTTGTTGTAGTTTGGTCTCCAGGTAAACACCTCCATCTTTGAGTATTAGTTAAATAAATACCGTATAAAGTTTTTTTTTTCATTTTGAGGAGTGTTCTAACCAAATAATTGGTTAAGGAATAACAAAACAAGAGATTGTAGATAAATAGTGTATTGAACAGTAAATACAACAGAAGTGTGTTACACGACTTAGGAGTGTGTGTCAGTTGACCAGCGTTCAGTCTATATCACCGTTCCCGTTAGGTCTACTTTTCCTACTAACTTTATAGTAAGTGGAAGAGTCCACAACAGCCCCATTATAGGGAGCACGCCACAACAGGGAGTAAGATTTATAAAGCAACGTTTAGTCATACCTATTCCACAATTCGTCTTGTTTACAAGTTCAGTGATCTTGGAGATAAATCACATAAAACTAGAATACCCCAGACTCTTTTTTCTTTCAAATGATTAAGGTAAACTCCATTTAGTGTGTACTTTAATTTGCCTCTCATATTCATCATAAAATCCTTTCCTATGTTCAATTTTAGATGCTAACACCAAGCTGAAAATCATCTTGAAGTAAGAAATAGTCATTTTTGATGCAACAATACAGTCTATTGTAATAAGCAAATAATGTATTTGATCTGACCATGGTTATCGTTTACATAGATCAAGAACACGACTTGCGCCAAAATCTAGGCTTATGTAACATTTCTAATGACTTTCAAACAAAAAGATAAACCATCTCGCAGAATTACTATTTGTCTTCGTGAAAGGAGTGCATCCATTTAAATATTATGTAAGTAATCTATCTATCTATGTGTCATTTCTTTGATAGATAACGATTGATCCTGGACATGAAAAAGTCGTTAATATGGTGGTCATTCGAAAATCATACATACAGGAGTTCTTTTTCCATAAAGCAACAGCTTTTGTGAAGTCGAATGTCTAAGTGGAATCTCCTTTTCACCGAACGAATATGAAGGGAATGAGCATGGTTCGCCCATGTTTAGATAATGTGACGGGCCTTAGCTGTAAAAATCAGAACGTGGTTTGTCCCTGTTTACATAATGTGACGGGCCTTAGCTGTAAAAATCAGAACGTGGTTTGCCCCTGTTTAGATAATGTGACGGGCCTTAACTGTAAAAATCAGAACGTTGTTTGCCCCTGTTTAGATAATGTGACGGGCCTTAGCTGTAAAAATCAGAACTTTGTTTGCCCCTGTTTACATAATGTGACGGGCCTTAGCTGTAAAAATCAGAACGTGGTTTACCCCTGTTTAGATAATGTGATGGGCTTTAGCTGTAAAAATCAGAACGTGGTTTGCCCCTGTTTAGATAATGTGATGGGCCTTAGCTGTAAAAATCAGAACGTGGTTTGCCCCTGTTTAGATAATGTGATGGGCCATAGCTGTAAAAATCAGAACGTGGTTTGCCCCTGTTTAGATAATGTGATGGGTCTTAGCTGTAAAAATCAGAACGTGGTTTGCCCCTGTTTAGGTGACATGATGGGCCTTAGCAGTAAACATCAGAGCCTGGTTCGCCCCTGTGCGGTGGCGGTTCCAACCTTACCAGAAGACAAGTTTCTTGCTGTAAGTTCTTTCGCGGGTGGCTGCCTGAAGATACTATGCCTTGTAACATAACTCTGCACCATACTACACAAGCTAGCTGTCAGACAATTTCTGCGACCACATCACCGTTTTCATCTGGCCACTTAACTCCCTAGACTGTAAATCTTTGATTATTATGTGTGGGTAGCAGTTGAACGATAGATCAACAAAACTTTTAACACAAAAAATTAACTGAAGGTAAGGCACAGGGAAGGATTCCGAAGTCGTCTAGAGACCGTGGTTAAAGCCAATGGCGATTTTATTGAATAATTTTACTCTTTATTATTTCAAGATATTTTTGTGTAATTTTAGTAAATATATCTGTTAAAATCTGATGTCAGTGTTATTTTCATTTGTAGCTTAATTTCGACAATTTATCCATCATAATCTGCTGATAGATAGACATGAACAGACTGCGATAGATAGATAGATAGATAGATAGATAGATAGATAGATAGATAGATAGATAGATAGATAGATAGATAGATAGATATGAACAGACTGAGATTGATACGAACTAACTGAAACAGATAGATAGATAGATAGATAGATAGATAGATAGATAGATAGATAGATAGATAGATAGATAGATAGATAGATATGAACAGACTGAGATTGATACGAACTAACTGAAACAGATAGATAGATAGATAGATAGATAGGAACAGACTGAGATTGATACGAACTAACTGAAACTGATAGATAGATAGATAGATAGATAGATAGATAGATAGATAGATAGATAGATAGATAGATAGTTAGATAGATAGGAACAGACTGAGATTGATACGAACTAACTGAAACTGATAGATAGATAGATAGATAGATAGATAGATAGATAGATAGATAGATAGATAGATAGATAGATAGATAGATAGATATGAACAGACTTCTCTGAATACTGAAGCAAGCTTCTGCGAAAAACAGTCCAGTATCAGTGGGTATAATGCCACTTAGATTAACACTTGTTTATATATTCTTCAGCGACGTTTCAGAGGGGGTGGTTTATGAGCCTTCTTGCTACGGGATGGTCATGTTGGAGAACTGATGCCTATTTTGGGCAGGATGCATTTGTGGAACTTCGGTGTTAATAACAGTTCTCAAATGAATACGTAGAGCAAATACTGTAATACAAGCTATTGCCAAAATCAACGCGTTGATTGCCATATGTGGCTTCCAACATCACATTGGTATTAAAGGCGTAGATCAGAGCAAATGTTGTTTCAGTTGAGTCAAGATAAATGTTTTGGAAAAAAACTGTCAGTTTTCTCAGATCAAACGTTAAAAATTACTTCTAACGAATGATGCCCCTATGTCCTAGCGAGGACGCTCTTTCTTCGAACATCTTAGACTGAAGCAACAGAATCACAAAGAACGTTATTAAATAACAGGAACCACATTACTTGAGGGCTTTCAACAACAGCAATGATCAAAATGGGTAGCACATGAAACTCGAAGAGAAAATAATGACATAATCAAGATGCTGACATTCCACACTACTTCAAACAGAATGTTAAGAAAATACTTCATAATAAAGAACCGGAACAGCTACTGAACTTGAGAAATCTATTTTCCTGAAAACTAGAAAGATTTTATAAATGTCAAACGAATGTAGCACTGGCTGCTCGGTCAATGAATACCGAATACTTCCTTACAACAGCTAATATTATGATTACCATTACTTGCAGAAAGACTACGAGCAGATATGACTATAACCAGATTTCAACTAAACCCTAAAACATGTCACCAGTGGTGTGACATGGGTTCTCCAGGTGGATAAAATAACGTTATCGTTCAGTTATAAAAACAGGTTACGCATGCAAATAATAGACGTTTCTTTGTGCAAAGCAAACTCGGAAACGACATCTGCCTGAATATCAACATCCACGATATACAGGCCCAAATCTAGCAAAATGATTGGCGTGTCATAAGTTATAACTCTCGCTCACTTTTGGTGTTTGTGGAAGGAATGCTTAACAGCAATATGTACGCAAAAAGATTATTCACCCTTTAAGAAGTTCCAGGAGAATATTGCTACTCAGCATAATCTACATATTCTATATCATGTTCATAAATTTCCCTGCCTGGCAAAATTGCTATAACTATCCTTCATTGAAGATATTTTCTATATGATGGAATGGTACCTGATTCGTTTTATTCGCCTAGCAACCGTCAATGGATTATTAGATTAAAAATTGCAGAATAATATATCGCAGGAAGACATTTGCCTTCTGATCGTATGTTTGCGAGAGTATAGGTCTGAGTTTAGGATTGTGGTTCCCAAAGGTTTTTTTTTTCCTTGGGCCACATTTTCGGAATTAAAATTTGCTTGTGCCTCAACAAATTTTATGTGATAATAACTACATTTAAAAATTAAAAAAACAGAGTGATGTTTAAAGGGAGATAACCGCGCATTCGAAATCAGAACATTATCATTGATAACTCTCTCCTCCAATATGTAGACCGTACTTATTTATATATATATATATATATATATATATATATATATATATATATATATATATATATATATATATATAATATTTGATATAATGTAAAAATATCACAATGATAAAGTCGGTCAGTAATTATTTATAACTATTTATACAGGGATTCATGAATAGAATTACAAGTAATCCATAACAATAGTTTCAACATTGAAATCATTTATTTTTGGCATATGAAATTTTTAAACATGTTTCTAAATCTTTTATTGTTTTTCACTCATTCCACCTCAAATACTATTCTCTTCCGCCGCATCTATGAGGCGCGCCGAACTGTTTTGGAATCACTGCTTTAGACAAAAGAAGTTTCATAATGTATTAATATGGAACTGTATAACACTCCTTACTTTTGAATTTGCAATGTCAATCGTCATGTTCTATCTCCTTTAATCCTGTTCTTTATTACCCTCACCGTTTCTTTTACTCCTTGAATCTGAATAAATTTTATTGCTTTGCTTGGAGTTAATTTTCTAAAATGCTCGCCATGCATAAGACCTTTTGGCGACATTATGGTAGAGTTCTATTAGTTACAGCTCTCATTCACTTTTGTCTTTGCTGACTTGTACGACCAAAATATTTTTCGAACATATTGCTATTTCAGCATAATTATGTCCCCATAATACCTGAACTATTCATATATAGACCAAAATAGAACTAATACCGACCCGTTCAGTTAACCCATATACAACTCTTTCTGCATTGCATCAATGGATACCTTGAGACAGGCAGTTAATTTATCATAGGATGGTAGTCATTTTTATGATAATAAGTATATAATAATAAAATCATGTATTAACACTCAAAGAACACGTACAATTGAGTATGAGTACTTTTGTACACATTTTATAACTTGCGTACAAAGATTGTGTATAAGCATAAAACAGGCCATCGCCATTCGGTGTTGACTTCAGTGTTCACTTTCTCCCCACCCTCTGTGTATGGATATATATATATATATATATATATATATATATATATATATATATATACGCCTTATACAAAATATATATATATATATATATATATATATATATATATATATACATATATATATATATATATATATTTTGTATAAGGCGTATCGTACTTCAGAATGATTTCAGACGACTAAAGTAATGCTTTTGGTGGTGAAATTGTATATTTGTATAGGAAATTAGTAACGTCGCTTAAAATTATGTACCCAGAGGAAACGCTGAAATTTTAAATTTTAAAAGTTAAGTATTTTTTCTTCTCGGTACAAAGTGTTTTTTCCTCTTTGACATTAATTTTCTTGTAAGAATAGACACTTTATATGTTCTCTATTTAAAAATATTTTTCTCAATTTGATAGATTAATTTCCGTATATTAAAATTTTAAATACGTAGGTTATAATGTCTGAAATGTATGTCAGTAAGTGAAGATTTCAAAGTTTGTTGTGATTTAAGTTCTACACATCCTGTCCCTCTAGGACGTTAACAATCACAGTTCTCCACAATCTCTTATTTTTGTAGCGTTTAATAAATGTTGTTTTTTTTTATATCCGAAGACTTGCTATGAAATACATTTACTCAAGATCACTAGATAGCATATGCGTTGTTTTCCTCATTTACACTTGCCTTCAATCTGTCTTACGAATATCAATTGTTCCGAGATTACTTTCCACATTATGTACTCCAGAAATTTCAACTGTCTCAATACATTTAAAATTGAGTTAAAAAAAAAAGAATCGTAAAATAGGTTAAAATATAATTGACAAGTATTTGAGTAGGCGGTCTGTTTATGTATTAAACAGCATTTTAATGTTCGTCTCCTGGTCAAGAATAATTTTTGCTCTCCCGCAGGATATGAAATTGTGTCCCACAGGACAATATCCACTGAAAATAACGATGTGATAAAAATCTATCGGATTAATAAAAAAGGTATTCTAATATATATATATATATATATATATATATATATATATATATATATATATATATATATATATATTCGTTGATTGAGTTGAAATAGACCAGGAAACAGTATTAAAAAGTGCTCAATACACGTATAAAAAATGAATATTGAAAGCTCTTAAATTGAAAAAAAATTAGGTGATATATATAGGGATTAGGATTATATATATATATATATATATATATATATATATATATATATATATATATATATATATATATATATATATATATATATTCAAATGGATAAATATAGGTAAATGTACGAGCAAGTTTTCGTTTACAGATACACACATATATATACACTGTAATGTAAGAAAAAACAGTGCTCAATGTTAAGTAACAGAGCTATTTAATATATTAAAAATATACATAATACCTTACATTTATCACACAACTCGGAATTTCATGCTGCCTGCAATCCTCAGGTATGATTTTAACGAAAATTCGTACCTAGACGATTGCAAGCTGCATGAAACTCCGAGTTGTGCGATCAACGTAGGGTATTATGTATATTTTTTAAATAATAATAATAATAATAATAATATATATATATATATATATATATATATATATATATATATATATATATATATATATATATCTGTATGTATGTATGTACTTTCATGTGTACGTATATTTGCAAATATATACATTTTTGTAACGATTGCAAATCATAACATGGATACCTGTATGTATGTGTGTTTGTTTATGATCATATTAGATCAAATCCATTATAGCTTAAATTGACTGATGCTCTGTAATGCTACGTAGTGTGTCAGAAACCAGTGAAGGGAATTACTTCTGTCCAGGATTTTGTATGGTGGCATTTATTGGAATATAAATATTTTTCTGTTAGAAAGAAAAAAAAAAGAAAGAACGAAAAGAAAAAAAAGAAAAAAAAACCTCTCATGGGTCGATCTAAAAAGCGGAACTTATAATTAATTTTCTTTTTGTTCTACCCTATCAGTTTATTAAACATTGAATTTAGCCTCAAGGGTTTCTGACATCCCCATTTTGGTGCTTGCTATCGATGTGCTCCAATTAACAAACACATATGTTCTGTGTTAGGTGGTGGGGATAGTCCATCGCAAGTAAGAGCATATGGAAAAATTTACTTCAATTTATACGTAAGATGAAGCGATTCAATATGTGAGCTAAAAAAAAAACGAATGGGACCGGAAGTTACTTTGCTCGGAATCATGGGGGCAAAAAGAAGGAAGGGAGAACAACACAGAAAGAAGAAAAGTCAGTGGTTGATTCTACTTTTGAGCTAAATCAAATGATTAGCTCACTCATGATCTTAAAGTGGTTGTGAATTGGAGAAAAATATTTTTATTCTATTTCTTGTTTATTATTATATTTTTGTCTCCCGAATTAACATCATTAACTTAGGCAAAGGACGAAAGAAGAAGACGAAAAAGAAATTACGGATTAGTTAGTGAATTACAAATAATCGAGTGAAGAGGTCACTCATAGTAAAATAAAAGAAAATAAAAAAATAAATAAGCATTGGCCAATTAAGAAAAAGTAATCTAGTGTGATCATAAATTAAAGAAATTATAGAAATGAGTGACATTTTGATGAAGTTAATTGAATATGTATGACTTTTCAAACCAAATGACTATTAATATGGAAGCTGTATGCGCACATTAATGCTTTTTTTCATATATGTGTGATTTTTGGTTTGTGTGTACGTTCGTATGCGCGAACTCGTGTATGTGGATAAATATTACATATAAATTATATATATGCAAATATATATTGGCATATATATATATATATATATATATATATATATATGTGTGTGTGTGTGTGTGTGTGTGTGTAATTGTTTTTCTTTCTCTGAGTGTGTGGTTATATATATAGAAAGAAAGAAAATATATATATATATCTATATAGAAAGAAAGAGAATTTTATATATATATATATATATATATATATATATATATATATATATATATATATATATATATATATATATATATATATATATATAATTCTCTTTCTTTCTCTCTGTGTGTGGTTATATATATATAGAAAGAAAGAAAATTATATATATATATATAATTCTCTTTCTTTCTATATAGAAAAAAGAGAATTATATATATATATATAATTCTCTTTCTTCCTATATAGAAAAAAGAGAATTATATATATATATATATATAATTCTCTTTCTTTCTCTCTGTGTGTGGTTATATATATAGAAAGAAAGAAAATTATATATATATATAATTCTCTTTCTTTCTATATAGAAAAAAGAGAATTATATATATATATATATATTTTTATATATATATATATATATATATATATACATATATATATATATATATATATATATATATATATATATATATATATATATATATATATATATATATAATTCTCTTTCTTTTCTCTCTCTGTGTGGTTATATATATATAGAAAGAAAGAGAATTATATATATATATATATATATATATATATATATATATATATATATATATATATTATAATTCTCTTTCTTACTATATATATAACCACAGACACACACACACAAATTTAAAATATTAAAATAGAGATCTACATATATATAGCTACATATATATAGTTTTATGTTTATATACATGTGTGTGTGAACCTGCACGTATATGTATATACAGAAATATAGAGAATTATTTTAAATAAGTGTTATATATATTCATAGTTCCACAAAGTGTGTGTGTGTGTTTTTACGTACTCATAACTATTAATGTGTTTTAAATAGTCATGTCTTAAATAAATATGTATGTTAATGATAATATTAACTGTTTCTCTACGAGGAAACATTCTGCCTTTATTGACTGAATATTCATTAACACTGTTAGTTGAAATTTACAAAATATTTCTCTTAAAAATCCTTCATAAAATAAGTTAAGTCCAATATTGATGACGTTTTCCTTCCTAATCTTCTGTTTGAAGTAGTGATGAATGTGACTATCTTGGTTTTGTCATTGTTTTCTCATCGTGTTACTTGTGATATCCATTTGAGTTGTTACATGTTTCATTCGCTCAAATTGATCTAAGAAAGCCGTTGCATACATCTGAAAATTTAAATATTTCTGAACAAGTTTAGCATCATGTATGACATTCATATAAAAGTCTTGATCTGACCTATAGAGCTGACAGTTAAGATATTTCTGAACTGGTTTAGCGACATACGTAACATACGTAACATTCATATGAAAGTCTTTATCTGACGGGGCTATTTAAGAACATGGCTCGGGTTTTTAGGTTAATATTTTGGTTTTGTACTGATAGGCAGTATTGGGCGAAACTAACCCTAGCGCAGTCTATGTCCAATTTCCTAATTTCTTCAGTAGCTCTAGTCCATAAAGTTCGAAGAAGGATGGTCCTCACTAGTTAATCTGAGAAATCAGTGCTATAGAGATTACATTTAAGATATTTCTGAACTAGTTTAGCGCCATACGTAATATTCTTATAAAAGTCTTTATAAGTTTTTAGGTAAATATTTTGGTTTTGTAGTAATTGGTGGTGTTGGGCCGACTATGTCTTCCTAATCTCCTATACTAAATTTGTTATAACTGATCCATACAACAAAGTATTGGAAATGTTTAGTATTTACTAATTCCACATAATGAATTTTTATGATGGATTCAAGGTAGGTGTCATCACAGTTTTCATTCAATTCCAGATCAAATGTAAAAAAATAGGCGTGTAGTAATCGACCAATCAGGTTGCTTTTAATATTCTGTTATGTCAGGAGATTAGTGGATGAAGGTGAAAATGTCTGTTGTTAATTGAGGATGTTGTCAAAGAATTTTAAAAAAACAAAGTAGCAGAATTTACCGTGATTACAAAAGTCAAACGTTCCCTGGCCAAAACCGGTTTACCTTGACCGATGACCCCTTAGGGAAATTGTTATTGAATTCGAAACACAAACAAGTTCGTTTAAAGTCAGCGCAGGAGAATAAAGATACGGGAGACAATGATGCGAATATTTTATATTAAAGAACAATTTTTCGGAAAATTAATGAGAAAGGGGAAAAAATCTTAATGTGATGCGTTTCGACATTTAGGACTTCATCAGACTAAAATGATGTTTACATTGACGTAACTACACATGTGCACGAACAAGATCCTCATTAAGAGCTACTGACTTCAGTCGCTGGAAACCCTTTTAACCATCGATTAGAGAAAGCGATTGTATACAGCTAACAGTTTAGATATTACTGAATGAGTTTAGCTCCATGTATGGAATCCACTATGAAAGTTTCCATCTGACGAGACTATTTAAAAAATTGATTCGTTTTTAAGTTAATGTTTTAGTTTCGTAGCAACTTATGGTATTGAGTGAAACTACCTCTATTGTGGTTTATCCTATCTTCAATTTACTTATCTCCTATACTAAATTTATTATAACTGATCTATAAGCAGAGGTATTGAAATATTTGTTATTCACTAAATCTACATCCTTAATATTTATCATGGATTCAGACTAGATGATATCCCTGCTTTCGATCCAATTCCATTGATATAACAAATAATGGACGATGGTATTTGTTTATTTACCAATATTTACTTATATGTATATATCATTCCGTTTGCCAATTTGGGGAAAGAATGGATTTTATTTTATTATTCTGCGTATGTACATCTGCTTCCATAATTCAACGGTGCATGTGTGTGTACGTGTATGCGTGTTCGTGTGTGTGTAGCTATTGTAATACAAGTAGATCCAAACGTCAGCAAATTTTAATGCCTGCCATCGTTAGTAAGACTGTGATCACAGTAGAAGATTAATATTCTAAAAAAAACCTTAATGAAAAAGACTGATTGTAGTGTACAAATATAAAATATGATATTTGAGTTAAATTAATGCCCAAGAAAACTTATAACTTCTCATTTCAACTTACATACATACAGATATGAATAGACATTCAGAGATAAGCCAGCGTAACATATATATATATATATATATATATATATATATATATATATATATATATATATATATATATATGTGTGTGTGTGTGGGTGTGTGTGTGTGTGTATGTATATATATATACATATATATATATATAGATATATACATATATATATATGTACATATATATATATGTACGTATATATACATATATGTAAATATATATATATGTACATATATATATATACATATATATATATGTATGTACATATATATATATATATACATATATATATATATATATATATATATATATATATATATATATATATATATATATATATATTTATATATATATATATGTATATATATATATATATCGTGCAAACGATCCAATTCATCAGATCTACAAAAGAAAACAGAAAAAACAACTCCGTTGTATATTTGTATATTTTCCACTAATATTATCTATATATATATATATATATATATATATATATATATATATATATATATATATATATATATATATATATATATATATATACATATATATATGTATGTATATAAATAAAATTTTAGTAACGGCCTCAAAATGTATACGTAAGTTGCTTTTCACTTTTACCTCTTGTAATAATAACCGAATGTTGAACGAAAGAAAAAGAAGACAAAGAAGGCTAGACAATATGATAATAAATTAAAATGAAAAAATAATAATTAAACGTTTGAACAAAGAGATACAGAAAGAATAAAATTAGTAAAGTAAGAAACTAGATAAAATATTAAAGAAAAAAAGAAAGAAAGAAAGAAAGAAAGAAAGAAAGAAAGAAATGATAAAGAGAGTAAGGTTTAGAGAGCCTAAAGAAAGCAAAAAAAAGATGAAGAATGGACTTATATGTGTATAAGTCTGGCGAAAAATAATAGTCATAACGATTCTTATATTTTTCTTGACTAATTTTTTTACATTCACTGATAAGATGTTTGATTGTTTTTTTTATTTTCATGCAATTTACTTTTCTGTATTTTATCTACCTTGGACTTTGGTACCTAGTTGTATTTTATGGTTGCTGTCAACACTTCAGTTTCATTCTTAATGTTCATCCTACGAAGCTATGTCAATGTCAATTTATCTGCCATTACCACGGTTTGTCATCTGAAGTTTCTATATAATTGTTTTCTTTCACATTTCCGAAATTCTCGTATTTCTATTTCCTGGTTCATACATGTGTTAGTTTTAACACAGCTACTAACTAAATTTATTATTATTATTATTATTATTATTATTATTATTTGTAGTAGTAATAGAAGCAGTAGTAGTAGCAGTAATAGTAGTAGTAGGACCGGATATCTTGTATTCTAGGATTTTTCTTCATCAAGTCGAACCAACCTTATAAACAAAGCAATGCTATACTAGGCTTTATTTTGACTTTCTCCATTCAGTACTTTCATTTCGGCGGTATAGACCCCAATGCCCCAATGATAACTGAGAAAATAGTGTTCTGAACAACCTACATTCTGACAACTTCAATCCGGAGGTCGGAATATTTTTTTAAATTTTGTCAACTTTTTTTACCTTAATAATAATAATATTATTAATAATAATAGGTGGTTTAACCAGCTCGAAGGTATTTCTAACTGGGTTCCACCTGCAAGATTATGCACTGCATTTACCAAAACCTGTCACCACATTGTACATATCTGGTCATGATGCATATATGCCTTGTACAGACTTATGAGCCTGGATGTCATGTTTAGTGTATCGGGATTCATATATTGTTACCTTCATCATCATTCTGTTGGAGTCTTACTCTCTTACTCAATAGCAGTAATAATTATAACTGATGACTAAATACTAGTTACCAATGATTCACTTAAAATAAGTAAGTAAATAAAGATCATTTTCGCAGATTACTTAGCCTTATTTATCTTTCACGGAATATCTGCAGAGCTAAAACTTCTTATTCCAACTTTCTTAATGTATGTCTTTAGGTTCAGTTATATCGACTCCAAATCTCCAATGATATCTGGAATAATAGTGCTCGGAACGTCACAAATTCTGCCAATTTCAATCCAAAGGTCAGTGTATTTTTCTGCTTGTCAAATTTTTTACCTAGATATTAATATTTTTACCTTGATATTATTTTTCACCTGGATCCTACATCGATGAGGTGGTATTTTTATTTACCTTTTTTGTTCAAGGACGATGATATCTGGTTTGATGGCTGCAAGGATGCAGTCTATTTGGATATGGAAATATTTATTATTATTATTATTATTATTATTATTATTATTATTATTATTATTATTATTATTATTATATTTCGATTTCTGTTATGGTCAAAATACCTACCAAGTTTGCGGGAAGACCTAAAGCAGATAATGTTGTGTTGTTATGGTTACATTCCATGATTTCTTTTTCTACATCCCATAATATCACTAGGGTTACAAGGACAAAGTTCTTCTTAGTGTGTGGGCTGTACTATTGTACCAAGACAATTTGTTATATTTCTCTTAATCTGGGATTTCCAAGGACTTTTTCAATGTGTTGTTGTGTCCCTTTTTTTATCATTCCAAGCGCACCTACTATGACTGTTACTATACTTGTTTTCAACTTCTACATGTTTTCTGTTTAGATTCCCTTGTCTTTATACTTCAATAGTTTTTTTCAAATTCCTTGGTTACTATGTTACAGTCTACTGGGCAAGTCATATAAATTAGTAAGCAATATTCTTTTCTTTTCGGTTTTTAACAATTATGTCCGGTTTATTTGCTTCAATCTTCTTGTCTATAAAGATGGTGCAATCCTATAGAACTGTGATATCTTCTATTTCTGTAACCAGTGCTGGGTGATGTTCATACCAGTGTTTGTTAACATCTTTTCCAGAATGTTTGCACATTGCCCAGTGTAAATATTGCTTCACTCTATCGTGACGATTTTTATATTCACTTGGCGCAAGTGCAGAACATCCTGAGATTACATGGTCTATGGTTTCCTGATGTTTGTCACAGAACCTGCATTTTGGATCCACACTATTATGTATGATATTTGTCTGAAATTTTGTAGTGAAATGACTGGTCTTGCGCTGCAAGAATAAAGCCTTCCCTTTCAGTCTTTAATCCAGATGCTCGTAACCATCGATTAGTGTTAAGTTTATCAAACTTTATCAACATCGGCTTGATTAGCACGTTCTGTATATTGGCCATGCAGACTTTTGTCTTGCCAACGTTATTTCATCTGTTCAAGAGCTTTAGCCTTAGATTTCTTTTTTTGCTACAGCAGTTGGTTCTAGGGTTCTGTTTTGGTTTTCTACAGAATCTACTAAATGTAAATCCCATTTGTATTTACAACCTTCTTTCATTTTTGATTGTTTTTCTTTGTTTTCCTATTGTTTGACTAATTGTATCATCCAGTCCTTTCTTGTTTCCATGTATGTTAGTAAGCCAATAGTTTTCTTGCATGACAATTCTAAATGAATAAGAGCTTTACCACCTTCTTTACGGGTTATATATAGACAAACTGCATCAGCATTTGGATGATGTATGCTATATTTAGAAAGAAGATTTTTTGTTTTAGAATCTATTCGTTTGATATTATTTAGAGTCCAATTAAAGATGTTGAAACTATATTGAACCAATGGGATGGCCATAATTCTGTTCCAAAAATTAAATTGAGTTCTTAATATTAGTCTCGCCCTTCTATTATGGTCTTTTCGCACTATTTCTTTCATTTATTATTATTATTATTATTATTATTATTATTATTATTATTATTATTATTATTATTATTATTATTATTTGATATACTATCCGACTCTTAGATGTTTCGGTCGGGTAAGGAACTGCCAAAGCTGCGAACTTAGAATTGGTGCTGCCAAAATCAAGCAAATGCATTTAAATATCTAGGAAGTGTTTTAACGAAAAACATGACGCCAAAAATCCAAAGGCGCATTGGAATGGAGAAAATTCCTCGAAAATTTAAACAAAGTATTAAGAAAGAAAACATTTTTGTTAGGATCAAAGAAAAGTGAACTGAACTGTTATGCAATAACGGGTCTGCGATACACCAATGAATGGAATTTAGTCAACAGAAACGTGATTCCCCAGAAGGATGCTGAGAATACAATAAACTGAATATGTGATCAAAAAGGATTTTTTAGGAAATTAAAAACAAAAAGGAAGTTGTGAAGAGACAAGTTACATGAGGAAAATAATAAGGACAAGAATAAGAACAAGGTAACAAGAAAACCTTCTAGAATTGGTGATGAACTTTCGTCATACAATTGTCTCTATGGGCAAGTGATTACCTTGGCACATCTTCCAGTGAAGCTACTGTCCTACACTATTTTTAAATTCGCTTGGTGTAGAGCAAACGTATATTATACAGTCAACAGTCTTTACAGTGCGTGTACAGAAACGGTACTTTGGATAGACTCCATTACTTAAAATATGAACCGTGAAACTTTGATCACCTGCTACTAGAATAAACAGTTTTGTTGCTGGTTTCAACACAGTTCTCTGTAACAACGAATTGGATCAAGATGTATCGACAATTTTCCTAATCCATTAATTATTGGTTTGTATACCTATGCTTTATAAATTATACAAAATTATTTTTTAAAGTAGGTCACTGTTGGAACGGCTAGGTAAGCTTGATATATTTCGTTGTTAGTATAGCTTTTAGTTCATAGTTATTTTGTTTTATGTTTTGCCAAAATCTCTGAATACGATAATAAATATGTAAGAGATAAATTATTACGTCTTTATTTTGATAGTTTTATTAGTATAGAGTTCCTGACCGTCGTGAATAAATTTTCCTATTGACTGTATTATTATTGTTCATAATTATGCGTTCAACAAAAGTCTCTAATGTCTTTTCTGTTACATCTTTATTCTGATATTTCTTAACAACAACAAAATTTAAAGTTCCTTCCGTCTATCTACCCGTTAGGATTAATCTAAAACACTATCTGCCGAAACAAAGTGATTATCTTTAAGACAATCATTTTTTACTCATAAAATATGTAATGCGTGTCAGTCGCATTCAGTAGTCTTGTGTATATGCAACACATACGTACACAAAGTCAAACGCACAAATATATATATTATATCCACAGATAGACTGTTTCACTCTTTCAAAGCTCATCAGTGTGGCTAAATATCCTATTGCCTCAACCGGGGATCGAAAATCGACTGATTTGGTATCAGTCAGAGATTCTACTCCTAAGTTATAAAGATGAATTTTTATGGATGAAGGTGAATTTAGATGTATTTAATTTTAGATAAACACGCCAGTGATGGGAGAACTAGATTCGTCTTAACTAAGAGTCTTGCATATATATATATATATATATATATATATATATATATATATATATATATATATATATTTATACATATATATATATATATGTAGTGATTTTCCAAGCGTAGCTTAGATCTGGTACAAGGCCGATAGTATGGGGCACCTAGTAAGGATCGAAATCACTACTCAGTCGTAATTGTTTCAGCGAGACAGCATTGCTAACCATTACTCCACGTCGATATATATATAACAAATATGTTTCGACGAAAAACGGTCCACCAGGGGGATACTGACAAGTACATTAATAATAATAATAATAATAATAATAATAATAATAATAATAATAATAATAATAATAATAATAATAAGCAGAAGAAGAAGAAGAAGAAGAATGTAAAAAATAATTGTTGACATAGCTGATGAATATCTCGATTTGAGTTTCATGGTCTCAAACCCAATCTATTGAAAAACTTCACAATTAAATTTCTTGAACAGTAAATTATATTAATTGAAATAAATTAAATTCCGTGAAGTGTAAATTATATTCCATGAAATTCGTAATGAACAGACTCAACACCTAAGCTAACAAATTTATTTTATTTGATATATATATATATATATATATATATATATATATATATATATATATATATATATATATATATATATATATATATAAAGAGAGAAGGGGAGGGACAATGAGGTCAAAATCAAGCGGCGACGGTCTATCATGTTTGAATGCAATTTTCCGGCCAATCATGCAACCTTATGGCTTCAAGAATGCATTCAAGCATGAAACAGACTTTTGGCATTTGCCGTTGACTCCGGTATCCACTTTTATATTTACAAAGGCTATATCTCTGATATTAAGTGGTTTTATTCATATATATATATATATATATATATATATATATATATATATATATATATATATATATATATATATATATATATAGTATAACTTAAAAGTTTATTTTTAATATATATATATATATATATATATATATATATATATATATATATATATATATATATATATATATTATAAGATAAAGAACAAATAGGAAACATTTATCAATCTAACATGTTTTACTTTTATTAAAGCTTCATCAGAGATTGAGAGAAAATTGACAATAAAAAAGACAGAACTTTGGCATAACAAATAAAAATACTAATGTTGCCTTTTTTGTCTCGTTTCTCAATATCTCTGACGAAGCTGTAATGAAAAGTGATGAAAAGTTATGAGGCCTTGGATAGTGACCGTAAGGCAGACTGTATACCTACTAAAAAGACAATGCGCCTCATAAGACCAAGACAACTTAAGAATGGATGAGTTACAATCTCCAAGATTATGTCAGCCCAAATATATAACCTCTTAGCTCTCCAGACCTGAATACATTGGGGTACTGTCTATGGTAAGTAATCAAGAGAGAAGTCAATCAACGAATTCATAACACTAAAAAAACAAAAACAAAAAAAAACTCTGAAGTGTACCAAAGCTAGTACAATGTCAAAAATTGATAAAGTTAATCTGATTCGGGAATGTCAACGTTTCAGACCTTGTATTGAAATAGTCATCGATGCTAATGATGGGCTCGTTAAGTAGATGCGCCAAGAAGAGTCACAAGATTATTCATGCCAATATTTTCTCAAATAAAACTCTTTTTTCATGACTTATGCATCTCTTAGGAAATTCGTGCAAATATCCTCAAAATAGTGATTAACCTGCAATATATATATATATATATATATATATATATATATATATATATATATATATATATACACACACACACATATGTATGTATTTATATATATATATTTATATATATATATATACACAAATATATATATATATATATATATATATATATATATATATATATATATATATATATATATATATATATATATATATATCCGCATGCAATAAGAACGAAAATAATATATAAATTATAACGGTCAGAGCATTAATTCAAAAGATAGTTCAATACCGACAGTAGAGCGATAATTTTTTCATATAGACTAATAGAATTTACTCACTATAAAGATGCAACTTCGTTTCAGTGCATTTAATTGCACTTCGGCTGGTTGTTTTGCCTATATGAAAGATTATATATATATATATATATATATATATATATATATATATATATATATATATATATATATAATGTAGGTAGCTCCACATTATATATATATATATATATACATATATATATATATATATATATAATGTAGGTAGCTCCACATATTCACTAAAAAATGCGCATACCACAATAAAAAAACATCCCAAAATTTAATAAAAATGCCAAAATATTTGTTATTATTAAGAGGAAAAAAACAAAGGATTTTTTATTATTAAATTATATATTTTGATTCTTTCTAGAACATTTGAATTTTTTGTTAAAAATCCTGTTTTTTCTTGCTTTAGGGAAAGGGTAAAATGAAATTTTTGCGTTTTTTTAATTTTTAATTTTTTTTGGTGGGGTGCAGTGAAAAAGCTATTGATTTAGAAATTCTTGCAAACAAACAACGAATGAAATTATTTTATAAATTTATCTTTTTTAGAAAACCTACGTAATTTTTTTACAACTGTTACCCCACCCCATTTTATGAAATTTCACTAAATGGATTTTTGTAGAACTTAATGTTTATATTTTTTATACGTGGAACACCTTAGAAATTTAAATCATCAATCTTTTTTGTAAATACAGGACCCCCAGTCATTGAAAATATGATATGAATTGTAAAATAAAAAATGCAATAAACTAATATATTATTTAATCAGAAAAGCATTGAATTTCTTTGATGAATAAGATATATTATGGATACCATTTTCTTAAGAAGAAAAAAACGTGATTTATAATGAATTTTTAAAAGAAATGTTTTCTTTTTTTATAAATAATTTATTGATTTTTGTATCTTTTATATTCTCTCTATTAATTTGTATCGGTTAGGTGATATTGTTATTAAGCAAGAACTTATATTGAATAATCATTTTGGAGAAACTTACTACAATTCAGCAGATTGAGATTTTTTTTCTTCTTAAAATTTGAATAATTTTAATATATTCAAAATTATGGATAAAAAAAATAATGATTTTTTTTCGAAACTTAACAAATTCGAGAGGATAACAAATTTAACGTAAAAAAGGCAAATGCTGATGGTCACATAGCACTGCCTGTGGCCTCCAGTCAGGCTTGGTCTCCATCCAACGCGGTTGGGAGGTTCGTGGATAATACGATCTAGACCTGTATCCAAAACCAGAAATAAGGCAGAGAAATGAACAGATGATCCAACAATGAATCCCGAGTAAGGAAAAATGGAATACGGTTTAGAAGAGATATTTAAAAACTTACGTAAATAATCTCATTAATTTTTTCTATGATCAGACTATACATATTTACATAGGATAAGTTTTGTATAGAATTAGATATAGATAATTACTGAAATTTGCTTAATCTACACTCCCAAAACATATAGTAGGACACTTAATTAGGTTTGACATCAGTGATCTAGTAATCTTTGATGCTGATCTTTTTTAGGTTCCACCACAGACTTCCTAAAAAACACCAAACGCATTTTAAATTTTTTTTAAAATAATTTCACCCAAGCAATGAGATATTGCAAAACAATCAGAATAGTTAAGGTTGCATCTAGGTATTTCAACAGTAACATACTGGAGCTTAGTTATCAATTCAGTAGTACGCTTAAAATCATGGGTGCGCAGTATCAAAGAGGAAAGCTCATGAGAATAATTACCATGAAAATATAGAAAAGGCACAGGGAATCTACAATATGGCGGTAGGAAAGTGACTGAAGCTGAGATGCAATCTCAAGACTGATAACATTACAGACCCTTCTTTGGATTTTGTCAAGTTTCTCTAGATATATAGAAAAGCAACAAACTATATGTAGCAGTAATATTAAATGCATGGTTGATTTATAAATGTCGAAGAGGAATTCTGATGAGAAAAATTGTTCGAAACGAGACAATGGACAAACATACATAACAGAGGACTTAGCATATGATTTAATATAGTAATTCCACTTCATGTCAGTGGAAAATGTGAGATCGAGAAGGCACACTGTGTTGTTCTCCCGGAGGTTAGCATTAGCCATGGTGATGGAAGGGAAAATGCTTCTCTAAGATGACTAAAAGACAGTATTTTTTTTTAGAGTGGCGATAAAATTTACAAGCCATTTCTTGTCCAGTTAACAACACAGTGTAGGTCATTTTCGATCTGCCAATTTTACTTTATCGAATCTATCGGATTTACTAGACAGGAGTAAATAGATGTGTCATCAACATAAATACCGAGCTTGGAAATAAAAGCATCTGGAAAGTCGTTGATAATAAAGCTTTAGAGGATGTCCGTATTAATATGAACAGCCCTGGAATATTGGCCATTCAACACGACTTTAATTACATTATTTTTTAAGAAAGATTATTTGAAATTAAAAATTTGGCCAGAGACACGATGGCCCTCAGCCAGTGAAGATCAGTGCCAAACCCTGTTAAATAGTTTTTAGATATCTAAAGCCTCAGCTTGAGCTTCGCCGTTTTTATCTAAAACTTGACAGTCCTTTTCAATAATAACCGTAAACACATCAGCGGCTGACCTAGAGAAATGAAAACCATATTGCTTGTTTGACAGTAAGAAGTGATTTGATTAGAGCCCAAAAGATGTAGTAGATTAATATGCCGATAATCCAAAGGATCAATCGGTTAATCCGAGTTATTAAAACATGTACTACAGTACAGGATTTCAAAAAGCTGGAAAGGTAGAAACAGAATGGAATTTGTGTTGTTTAGAGAGAAAAGAAGCTAGTTCAGGAGTATAATTCTTTTGGACAACAGCAGAGATACTTGATCAGAGATACAACAGCAGAGATCGCATACCTTGATCTAGTTTGGATATGATAGCGGAAACTTTGGACGGTTTTATATGTATACCACACAGTAGATAGGCGGTTCTAAGTGGAAAATCAGGCAAATATACTCTTGATGAGTCGAGAATTAATTTGGAAGAGAATTTACGAGCAAAGCATTCTTCTTAAAGATTACAAACCTTCAAAGTAAAAAGAGGAAAGATTGAGAATTCATTATAATTAACATACTCTTACGGAGCCACATGTAATCACGAGAATCAAACTTATGAGATGATATACCGTGTTTTACACTATCAACGAACAGTGACTTAGTTTCATTGAAGACACACTTGCAATTATTACAAGCGAACTTTATTACAGCATGATCGTAATTACCAAGAGTACAGAGTTGCAAAGTACAACAAGTACAAAGAAGAAATAAAGAACAAATAAAGTAAAGAAGCGTGTGCGTCAGAATTACTAGATAGTACGTAAATTCAAAGTCTGGATATTGGCACGATCAGTTGTATCGATGAATCGTCTTTTCATATTGACAACTGAAATGACCAAACGCAAAGATATTTGAAGATGAATGTAAAGATAGAATGATTTCTATATGATCAGATAGTTTGTCTAACAACCTAAAATCCCGAGAGGAGGGGAGATTTTTTTTTTTTTTTTTTTTTAATCATATCACCCCAAGCAAGGCCGGAGGCCACTATCACGCAAGGGGTTGAAGAAGGGTCGGAGGAAGAGCAGATAGGAGTGGCAAGTGAGGGGATGTGGAGAAAGAGAAAGACAGTGGGTCGATCAAGGCAAGGGGGCCACAAAAGATCAGGAGCGAGAGCAGATAGGAATGAAAAATGAAAGGATGTGGAGAAGGAAAGTGGATAGATCAAGGCAACTGGAGATGTCTAACAGACTTTAATAATGAAAGTCGAAACCACATATAAGAAGAATCTAGTGACTCAAGAAACAATTCCCTTGCCATTGAGAGATTTTTCCCAAACATAGTCGTCAAGAACACGCCTATGCACCATAGAATCATTTCCATAAAGAGAAAGGTAGCACTGAACAGAAAGTTTAGTGATTGAGATAGACAAGTTTGTTTCACTGAAGGATAGGTTATTTGGAGAATTTTTTGAGAGAAAAGATTCTACAAGAAATTGATACGAATACCACGAATGCCGGATAAAATAGTCGAGGGGTTTAAGTGGTTTTCTGCAACCTAGTTTAATTCTATTTTTATTAACCGTTGTAGAAATTTTAGGGTGAAAAAAAAAAAACAAGAATAACAGTCACTATACAATACAAGCCGGCCAGAAAGTGTACGAGGCAAAGTGTGGCTTCAGAGTTAACCACGTGAAGTCTTTGCAGAGATTCCTGTACATGACACTGAAAGAAACCCGGAATTATGCAACTACTGACTAGAACAAACGCTCTAAACGTTACCACAGACTTCGGACTACTCGCAAAAAATCAAGATGTAGCAACCAGAAAACCGACGACCCAGCATCCTCAATAGGAATTCGGTCAGTCATATCATCAAAATGTTGACAGTTGCTCTTATCAGAAGCAGAGATCCCATACTAAACACGTAACAAGGGAAAAACCTCTACTCCTGTTCAGAAGATTAAAAGCAGTGTGAACCATAGCTGTTCGTATTAAAACATAAATAAATGAATAAATAAATAAAGAAAACAAAGAAACAGAAAATAAATATTCTATGTGTGTAAACGGAGTAGGGGCGGGTCGAAGTAAATAATTTAACTTAGATTACGTGGCCTACGTTTTTTTTAACTTAAATTTTGGTTTTACTTGAAAGATAGTAGCCTAAAGCATAAAAAAGTAAATTTATGTATGTAAATAACGATTTTAGATACTTTAAAACATTGGCGCAGTCACTCATGACTCATCGGATCTCCATTAAAAAGGAAAAATAATAGTAACAGACTCAAAAAAATGTCTCTTCATTATCCAATATTTATCCTTAAGGTGTGTTTCAAAGTAAATTAGTAAATCTTCCGATTCATTAACTGGATTTTGTAAATAGTAATACTTACTTTTTCTTTAAAACATAGCGAAAATAACGTTTATTTGCGTACGATAGCCAGTGAGTTTTCATCGAGGTCAGAGGTCACCAACAACATTCTTCTGATGTTACGACCAAAGTGCGCGCACTTTTCTCTTTCACACTAATGCACGCGTAAAATTCTCTCTCGCCCTAACGCATGCGAAAAATTACGAAACATTCAAAGTGTTACAATCCAGAATTTTGTATTGTTCAACCTTAGATAACCAACATTTTAAGAATATACTTTTTATATTGTACGATTTTATGAAACGTAATAGAATTAATTTAATTTTATACTATATTAAAAGTATAAAAAATAATGAAATCTAGTTAAATAATACTTTTCAGTTTAATTCATTGTTTTTATTTTTATTATATTCCTTTGCCACTTTGATGACATAATATATTTAATTGAACCCAATGAGGTCTTTTTCAATTATTCTGATTTAAAAAAAGGAAGTGATACAAAAGGGAAAATACATATCGAACTGATTGTTAATTAGTTGCAGTCACAAAATTATTTCCTTTTTTAACTTCCGTATAAAAAATAATCTAATAGTTGTAAAATTGAAAAAAAAAATGCTATTAAAAAAGGTTAAAACACGCATTTTATATTTTTCGATTCATTACACGCGTTTTTATAAAAACAAAAAATTATTACAAACAGCAATGAATTAAATTTCAAAATTGGACCGAAATGATACAAGAAAAATTCTTTAAAACACTTATTCGTTGTAGATTTTTCTGTCTTAGAAAACAGCGAACGAAAATGTGTTTTATTAAATTCTACAAGCACAGACATTAAAAATATAATTTTTTAGTTTTGCTGGATTATTTTTAATAAGGTATGTGATGAATTTTCTGTATAGTGCAGTTGATATTACTTAAATTTATTACTGAAGAACATTTTCAATAATTTGTTAATTAAATAGCTATAAGAAAATTTGTGAACATCCTCCAAATTAAAAATTAAATATGATTTATCAAAAAGTTGGGGTTATAATTTTCCCAGCAAAAATATTGCCACCCAGTTTTCTTACGAGATAAACTACTCAGTATACAATTAATCCATTAGTGAATTAGTACATCTGATACTTCATTGTTTTGGTATTTATTTAAAACAGAGGATGGATTTCTTTGTTTATACTTATGGAAAAACGCGTCTATTTTCTGGTACTTACTCATTACTTCACAGGAGTAGCCACTGTTTTCAAAACTTTATATCTCTTCTTGTCTATTAACGTATGGGTATCTTATGCAAATATATTAACTTGCGTGATCCACAAAACACACACACACACACACACATATATATATATATATATATATATATATATATATATGTATATGTATATATATATATGTATATATATATATATATATATATATATATATATATATATATATATATATATATATATATATATATATATATATATATATATATATATTTAGTTGAATTGATGTGAATTTGTGACCCTGGATTTCAAGCTACTTGGAATCGTCAGTGTTTGTCTGGCGATCGCAAATAGCGTGAAACGCAGGTTCACTAACTCACATTAATCCAACTAAATATGTTTACAATAATTACCGCGCATATATAGTATATCAATAATATTTATAAAAATTGCACATATATATATATATATATATATATATATATATATATATATATATATATATATATATATATATATATATATATATATACATATATATATATGCAATTTAAACACACATGCACAGATATATACATATTATATATATATATATATATAAATATATATATATATATATATATATATATATTACAGCAAAAAAAAATTAACTCAACACAGGAGATAGTCTATTTCAAGCCGTTCTGTACACGGCTATCATCAGCATTACTAGCATCCACCCGGATTATATACCAACATATCAATTACCTGTACTATATATATATATATATATATATATATATATATATATATATATATATGTATATATATATATATATATATACACACACACACACACACACACACACACACACACACACACACACACACACACACACACACACACACACACACACACATATATATATATATAAATATATATATATATACATACAGAGAAGGCACAGTGGAAGCCGAGTTCGAATTCCAGTCGAATCCATTACATTCACTTACGTGCTAATACCCTTCGGAAAGGTACTAATCTTCTTCTCTTTCTATGTATGGGTAACTTGCAGGACGGATTGGGTTCTATAGACTTGAATGGCAACTGGTCTAGAAGTACAACTCTGAATTCGAAACCGGCGGAAGATTATTTGGGGACCTTGTAGCACGTAGTACACCATGTCTCTGTATTCGGTCCTGTGGTTGGTTGTGCACAAAGCCTTCATCACTATAATCAGATCATATGAGCTAGTGTCTAGTGTCTAACCTCTCACCCACAGGTTTCGAATACGACGGGAGAATCCACCATATATATATCCTATCTATATATATATATATATATATATATATATATATATATATATAGATAGATAGATAGATAGATAGATAGATATATGCTAGGATAAGGAAATATTTATAAATCTAACCTATTTCGCTTTTCTTAAAGCTTTAACAGAGAATAAAATATTGGGGAAAACTGCTATTTTTTATTTTTAGACAAAATTTTAAATATCAGAATTGTCTTTATTTCTCCTCATTTCATTGTGTTGCATATGAGTGTTCCACTGTACAAATCATCAGACCGTATGCCCCTGAAAACTTACAAAAATTATCGAATGCCTTTGAAATTTTCCAAAAATTATCGAATATATTTCGGCTAAATACATAAAAATTCTCTGTTCTTTTCAAATTTATAAATAGCGTTCTCCAAATAGAAATAGTAATGCTAAATTATTATCTGAAAAGAAACTTTCTCAATTTATATAAATGCCAGTCAAAAGACTTTGATATTCAACACCCCTCTTAAGACAATTGAAAGCTTACACTCTCTCTAAAACATTTATATTTCATCCACACTTTAATCCCCTTTATCAAACTCTCTTTCAACCTCTTTTTCAACCTCTTTTTTACCTCTCTTTTAACCACTCTTTCAAACTCCCTTTAAACCTCTCTTTCAACTTCTCTTGTAATCTCTCTTGTATCCCCTTTATCAAACTCTCTTTCAACCTCTTTTTCAACCTCTTTTTTACCTCTCTTTTAACCACTCTTTCAAACTCCCTTTAAACCTCTCTTTCAACTTCTCTTGTAATCTCTCTTGTATCCCCTTTATCAAACTCTCTTTCAACCTCTTTTTCAACCTCTTTTTTACCTCTCTTTTAACCACTCTTTCAAACTCCCTTTAAACCTCTCTTTCAACTTCTCTTGTAATCTCTCTTGTATCCCCTTTATCAAACTCTCTTTCAACCACTTTTTCAACCTCTTTTTTACCTCTCTTTTAACCACTCTTTCAAACTCCCTTTAAACCTCTCTTTCAACTTCTCTTGTAATCTCTCTTGTATCCCCTTTATCAAACTCTCTTTCAACCTCTTTTTCAACCTCTTTTTTACCTCTCTTTTAACCACTCTTTCAAACTCCCTTTAAACCTATCTTTCAACTTCTCTTGTAATCTCTCTTGTATCCCTTTTATCAAACTCTCTTTCAACCTCTTTTTCAACCTCTTTTTTACCTCTCTTTTAACCACTGTTTCAAACTCCCTTTAAACCTCTCTTTCAACTTCTCTTGTAATCTCTCTTGTATCCCCTTTATCAAACTCTCTTTCAACCTCTTTTTCAACCTCTTTTTTACCTCTCTTTTAACCACTCTTTCAAACTCCCTTTAAACCTCTCTTTCAACTTCTCTTGTAATCTCTCTTGTATCCCCTTTATCAAACTCTCTTTCAACCTCTTTTTCAACCTCTTTTTTACCTCTCTTTTAACCACTCTTTCAAACTCCCTTTAAACCTCTCTTTCAACTTCTCTTGTAATCTCTCTTGTATCCCCTTTATCAAACTCTCTTTCAACCTCTTTTTCAACCTCTTTTTTACCTCTCTTTTAACCACTGTTTCAAACTCCCTTTAAACCTCTCTTTCAACTTCTCTTGTAATCTCTCTTGTATCCCCTTTATCAAACTCTCTTTCAACCTCTTTTTCAACCTCTTTTTTACCTCTCTTTTAACCACTCTTTCAAACTCCCTTTAAACCTCTCTTTCAACTTCTCTTGTAATCTCTCTTGTATCCCCTTTATCAAACTCTCTTTCAACCTCTTTTTCAACCTCTTTTTTACCTCTCTTTTAACCACTCTTTCAAACTCCCTTTAAACCTCTCTTTCAACTTCTCTTGTAATCTCTCTTGTATCCCCTTTATCAAACTCTCTTTCAACCTCTTTTTCAACCTCTTTTTACCTCTCTTTTAACCACTCTTTCAAACTCCCTTTAAACCTCTCTTTCAACTTCTCTTGTAATCTCTCTTGTATCCCCTTTATCAAACTCTCTTTCAACCTCTTTTTCAACCTCTTTTTTACCTCTCTTTTAACCACTCTTTCAAACTCCCTTTAAACCTATCTTTCAACTTCTCTTGTAATCTCTCTTGTATCCCCTTTATCAAACTCTCTTTCAACCTCTTTTTCAACCTCTTTTTTACCTCTCTTTTAACCACTGTTTCAAACTCCCTTTAAACCTCTCTTTCAACTTCTCTTGTAATCTCTCTTGTATCCCCTTTATCAAACTCTCTTTCAACCTCTTTTTCAACCTCTTTTTTACCTCTCTTTTAACCACTCTTTCAAACTCCCTTTAAACCTCTCTTTCAACTTCTCTTGTAATCTCTCTTGTATCCCCTTTATCAAACTCTCTTTCAACCTCTTTTTCAACCTCTTTTTTACCTCTCTTTTAACCACTCTTTCAAACTCCCTTTAAACCTCTCTTTCAACTTCTCTTGTAATCTCTCTTGTATCCCCTTTATCAAACTCTCTTTCAACCTCTTTTTCAACCTCTTTTTACATCTCTTTTAACCACTCTTTCAAACTCCCTTTAAACCTCTCTTTCAACTTCTCTTGTAATCTCTCTTGTATCCCCTTTATCAAACTCTCTTTCAACCTCTTTTTCAACCTCTTTTTTACCTCTCTTTTAACCACTCTTTCAAACTCCCTTTAAACCTATCTTTCAACTTCTCTTGTAATCTCTCTTGTATCCCCTTTATCAAACTCTCTTTCAACCTCTTTTTCAACCTCTTTTTTACCTCTCTTTTAACCACTGTTTCAAACTCCCTTTAAACCTCTCTTTCAACTTCTCTTGTAATCTCTCTTGCATCCCCTTTATCAAACTCTCTTTCAACCTCTTTTTCAACCTCTTTTTTACCTCTCTTTTAACCACTCTTTCAAACTCCCTTTAAACCTCTCTTTCAACTTCTCTTGTAATCTCTCTTGTATCCCCTTTATCAAACTCTCTTTCAACCTCTTTTTCAACCTCTTTTTTACCTCTCTATTAACCACTCTTTCAAACTCCCTTTAAACCTCTCTTTCAACTTCTCTTGTAATCTCTCTTGTATCCCCTTTATCAAACTCTCTTTCAACCTCTTTTTCAACCTCTTTTTACCTCTCTTTTAACCACTCTTTCAAACTCCCTTTAAACCTCTCTTTCAACTTCTCTTGTAATCTCTCTTGTATCCCCTTTATCAAACTCTCTTTCAACCTCTTTTTCAACCTCTTTTTTACCTCTCTTTTAACCACTCTTTCAAACTCCCTTTAAACCTATCTTTCAACTTCTCTTGTAATCTCTCTTGTATCCCCTTTATCAAACTCTCTTTCAACCTCTTTTTCAACCTCTTTTTTACCTCTCTTTTAACCACTGTTTCAAACTCTCTTTAAACCTCTCTTTCAACTTCTCTTGTAATCTCTCTTGTATCCCCTTTATCAAACTCTCTTTCAACCTCTTTTTCAACCTATTTTTTACCTCTCTTTTAACCACTCTTTCAAACTCCCTTTAAACCTCTCTTTCAACTTCTCTTGTAATCTCTCTTGTATCCCCTTTATCAAACTCTCTTTCAACCTCTTTTTCAACCTCTTTTTTACCTCTCTTTTAACCACTCTTTCAAACTCCCTTTAAACCTCTCTTTCAACTTCTCTTGTAATCTCTCTTGTATCCCCTTTATCAAACTCTCTTTCAACCTCTTTTTCAACCTCTTTTTACATCTCTTTTAACCACTCTTTCAAACTCCCTTTAAACCTCTCTTTCAACTTCTCTTGTAATCTCTCTTGTATCCCCTTTATCAAACTCTCTTTCAACCTCTTTTTCAACCTCTTTTTTACCTCTCTTTTAACCACTCTTTCAAACTCCCTTTAAACCTATCTTTCAACTTCTCTTGTAATCTCTCTTGTATCCCCTTTATCAAACTCTCTTTCAACCTCTTTTTCAACCTCTTTTTTACCTCTCTTTTAACCACTGTTTCAAACTCCCTTTAAACCTCTCTTTCAACTTCTCTTGTAATCTCTCTTGCATCCCCTTTATCAAACTCTCTTTCAACCTCTTTTTCAACCTCTTTTTTACCTCTCTTTTAACCACTCTTTCAAACTCCCTTTAAACCTCTCTTTCAACTTCTCTTGTAATCTCTCTTGTATCCCCTTTATCAAACTCTCTTTCAACCTCTTTTTCAACCTCTTTTTTACCTCTCTATTAACCACTCTTTCAAACTCCCTTTAAACCTCTCTTTCAACTTCTCTTGTAATCTCTCTTGTATCCCCTTTATCAAACTCTCTTTCAACCTCTTTTTCAACCTCTTTTTACCTCTCTTTTAACCACTCTTTCAAACTCCCTTTAAACCTCTCTTTCAACTTCTCTTGTAATCTCTCTTGTATCCCCTTTATCAAACTCTCTTTCAACCTCTTTTTCAACCTCTTTTTTACCTCTCTTTTAACCACTCTTTCAAACTCCCTTTAAACCTATCTTTCAACTTCTCTTGTAATCTCTCTTGTATCCCCTTTATCAAACTCTCTTTCAACCTCTTTTTCAACCTCTTTTTTACCTCTCTTTTAACCACTGTTTCAAACTCTCTTTAAACCTCTCTTTCAACTTCTCTTGTAATCTCTCTTGTATCCCCTTTATCAAACTCTCTTTCAACCTCTTTTTCAACCTATTTTTTACCTCTCTTTTAACCACTCTTTCAAACTCCCTTTAAACCTCTCTTTCAACTTCTCTTGTAATCTCTCTTGTATCCCCTTTATCAAACTCTCTTTCAACCTCTTTTTCAACCTCTTTTTTACCTCTCTTTTAACCACTCTTTCAAACTCCCTTTAAACCTCTCTTTCAACTTCTCTTGTAATCTCTCTTGTATCCCCTTTATCAAACTCTCTTTCAACCTCTTTTTCAACCTCTTTTTACCTCTCTTTTAACCACTCTTTCAAACTCCCTTTAAACCTCTCTTTCAACTTCTCTTGTAATCTCTCTTGTATCCCCTTTATCAAACTCTCTTTCAACCTCTTTTTCAACCTCTTTTTTACCTCTCTTTTAACCACTCTTTCAAACTCCCTTTAAACCTATCTTTCAACTTCTCTTGTAATCTCTCTTGTATCCCCTTTATCAAACTCTCTTTCAACCTCTTTTTCAACCTCTTTTTTACCTCTCTTTTAACCACTGTTTCAAACTCCCTTTAAACCTCTCTTTCAACTTCTCTTGTAATCTCTCTTGTATCCCCTTTATCAAACTCTCTTTCAACCTCTTTTTCAACCTCTTTTTTACCTCTCTTTTAACCACTCTTTCAAACTCCCTTTAAACCTCTCTTTCAACTTCTCTTGTAATCTCTCTTGTATCCCCTTTATCAAACTCTCTTTCAACCACTTTTTCAACCTCTTTTTTACCTCTCTTTTAACCACTCTTTCAAACTCCCTTTAAACCTCTCTTTCAACTTCTCTTGTAATCTCTCTTGTATCCCCTTTATCAAACTCTCTTTCAACCTCTTTTTCAACCTCTTTTTTACCTCTCTTTTAACCACTCTTTCAAACTCCCTTTAAACCTCTCTTTCAACTTCTCTTGTAATCTCTCTTGTATCCCCTTTATCAAACTCTCTTTCAACCTCTTTTTCAACCTCTTTTTTACCTCTCTTTTAACCACTCTTTCAAACTCCCTTTAAACCTCTCTTTCAACTTCTCTTGTAATCTCTCTTGTATCCCCTTTATCAAACTCTCTTTCAACCTCTTTTTCAACCTCTTTTTTACCTCTCTTTTAACCACTCTTTCAAACTCCCTTTAAACCTCTCTTTCAACTTCTCTTGTAATCTCTCTTGTATCCCCTTTATCAAACTCTCTTTCAACCTCTTTTTCAACCTCTTTTTTACCTCTCTTTTAACCACTCTTTCAAACTCCCTTTAAACCTCTCTTTCAACTTCTCTTGTAATCTCTCTTGTATCCCCTTTATCAAACTCTCTTTCAAGCACTTTTTCAACCTCTTTTTTACCTCTCTTTTAACCACTCTTTCAAACTCCCTTTAAACCTCTCTTTCAACTTCTCTTGTAATCTCTCTTGTATCCCCTTTATCAAACTCTCTTTCAACCTCTTTTTCAACCTCTTTTTTACCTCTCTTTTAACCACTGTTTCAAACTCCCTTTAAACCTCTCTTTCAACTTCTCTTGTAATCTCTCTTGTATCCCCTTTATCAAACTCTCTTTCAACCTCTTTTTCAACCTCTTTTTTACCTCTCTTTTAACCACTCTTTCAAACTCCCTTTAAACCTCTCTTTCAACTTCTCTTGTAATCTCTCTTGTATCCCCTTTATCAAACTCTCTTTCAACCTCTTTTTCAACCTCTTTTTTACCTCTCTTTTAACCACTCTTTCAAAGTCCCTTTAAACCTCTCTTTCAACTTCTCTTGTAATCTCTCTTGTATCCCCTTTATCAAACTCTCTTTCAACCTCTTTTTCAACCTCTTTTTTACCTCTCTTTTAACCACTCTTTCAAACTCCCTTTAAACCTCTCTTTCAACTTCTCTTGTAATCTCTCTTGTATCCCCTTTATCAAACTCTCTTTCAACCTCTTTTTCAACCTCTTTTTTACCTCTCTTTTAACCACGCTTTCAAACTCCCTTTAAACCTCTCTTTCAACTTCTCTTGTAATCTCTCTTGTATCCCCTTTATCAAACTCTCTTTCAACCTCTTTTTCAACCTCTTTTTTACCTCTCTTTTAACCACTGTTTCAATCTCCCTTTAAACCTCTCTTTCAACTTCTCTTGTAATCTCTCTTGTATCCCCTTTATCAAACTCTCTTTCAATCACTTTTTCAACCTCTTTTTTACCTCTCTTTTAACCACTCTTTCAAACTCCCTTTAAACCTCTCTTTCAACTTCTCTTGTAATCTCTCTTGTATCCCCTTTATCAAACTCTCTTTCAACCTCTTTTTCAACCTCTTTTTTATCTCTCTTTTAACCACTGTTTCAAACTCCCTTTAAACCTCTCTTTCAACTTCTCTTGTAATCTCTCTTGTATCCCCTTTATCAAACTCTCTTTCAACCTCTTTTTCAACCTCTTTTTTACCTCTCTTTTAACCACTCTTTCAAACTCCCTTTAAACCTCTCTTTCAACTTCTCTTGTAATCTCTCTTGTATCCCCTTTATCAAACTCTCTTTCAACCTCTTTTTCAACCTCTTTTTTACCTCTCTTTTAACCACTCTTTCAAAGTCCCTTTAAACCTCTCTTTCAACTTCTCTTGTAATCTCTCTTGTATCCCCTTTATCAAACTCTCTTTCAACCTCTTTTTCAACCTCTTTTTTACCTCTCTTTTAACCACTCTTTCAAACTCCCTTTAAACCTCTCTTTCAACTTCTCTTGTAATCTCTCTTGTATCCCCTTTATCAAACTCTCTTTCAACCTCTTTTTCAGCCTCTTTTTTACCTCTCTTTTAACCACGCTTTCAAACTCCCTTTAAACCTCTCTTTCAACTTCTCTTGTAATCTCTCTTGTATCCCCTTTATCAAACTCTCTTTCAACCTCTTTTTCAACCTCTTTTTTACCTCTCTTTTAACCACTGTTTCAAACTCCCTTTAAACCTCTCTTTCAACTTCTCTTGTAATCTCTCTTGTATCCCCTTTATCAAACTCTCTTTCAACCACTTTTTCAACCTCTTTTTTACCTCTCTTTTAACCACTCTTTCAAACTCCCTTTAAACCTCTCTTTCAACTTCTCTTGTAATCTCTCTTGTATCCCCTTTATCAAACTCTCTTTCAACCTCTTTTTCAACCTCTTTTTTACCTCTCTTTTAACCACTCTTTCAAACTCCCTTTAAACCTCTCTTTCAACTTCTCTTGTAATCTCTCTTGTATCCCCTTTATCAAACTCTCTTTCAACCTCTTTTTCAACCTCTTTTTTACCTCTCTTTTAACCACGCTTTCAAACTCCCTTTAAACCTCTCTTTCAACTTCTCTTGTAATCTCTCTTGTATCCCCTTTATCAAACTCTCTTTCAACCTCTTTTTCAACCTCTTTTTTACCTCTCTTTTAACCACTCTTTCAAACTCCCTTTAAACCTCTCTTTCAACTTCTCTTGTAATCTCTCTTGTATCCCCTTTATCAAACTCTCTTTCAACCACTTTTTCAACCTCTTTTTTACCTCTCTTTTAACCACTCTTTCAAACTCCCTTTAAACCTCTCTTTCAACTTCTCTTGTAATCTCTCTTGTATCTCCTTTATCAAACTCTCTTTCAACCTCTTTTTCAACCTCTTTTTTACCTCTCTTTTAACCACTGTTTCAAACTCCCTTTAAACCTCTCTTTCAACTTCTCTTGTAATCTCTCTTGTGTCCCCTTTATCAAACTCTCTTTCAACCTCTTTTTCAACCTCTTTTTTACCTCTCTTTTAACCACTCTTTCAAACTCCCTTTAAACCTCTCTTTCACCTTCTCTTGTAATCTCTCTTGTATCCCCTTTATCAAACTCTCTTTCAACCTCTTTTTCAACCTCTTTTTTACCTCTCTTTTAACCACTCTTTCAAACTCCCTTTAAACCTCTCTTTCAACTTCTCTTGTAATCTCTCTTGTATCCCCTTTATCAAACTCTCTTTCAACCTCTTTTTCAACCTCTTTTTTACCTCTCTTTTAACCACTCTTTCAAACTCCCTTTAAACCTATCTTTCAACTTCTCTTGTAATCTCTCTTGTATCCCCTTTATCAAACTCTCTTTCAACCTCTTTTTCAACCTCTTTTTTACCTCTCTTTTAACCACTGTTTCAAACTCCCTTTAAACCTCTCTTTCAACTTCTCTTGTAATCTCTCTTGTATCCCCTTTATCAAACTCTCTTTCAACCTCTTTTTCAACCTCTTTTTTACCTCTCTTTTAACCACTCTTTCAAACTCCCTTTAAACCTCTCTTTCAACTTCTCTTGTAATCTCTCTTGTATCCCCTTTATCAAACTCTCTTTCAACCTCTTTTTCAACCTCTTTTTTACCTCTCTTTTAACCACTCTTTCAAACTCCCTTTAAACCTCTCTTTCAACTTCTCTTGTAATCTCTCTTGTATCCCCTTTATCAAACTCTCTTTCAACCACTTTTTCAACCTCTTTTTTACCTCTCTTTTAACCACTCTTTCAAACTCCCTTTAAACCTCTCTTTCAACTTCTCTTGTAATCTCTCTTGTATCCCCTTTATCAAACTCTCTTTCAACCTCTTTTTCAACCTCTTTTTTACCTCTCTTTTAACCACTGTTTCAAACTCCCTTTAAACCTCTCTTTCAACTTCTCTTGTAATCTCTCTTGTATCCCCTTTATCAAACTCTCTTTCAACCTCTTTTTCAACCTCTTTTTTACCTCTCTTTTAACCACTCTTTCAAACTCCCTTTAAACCTCTCTTTCAACTTCTCTTGTAATCTCTCTTGTATCCCCTTTATCAAACTCTCTTTCAACCACTTTTTCAACCTCTTTTTTACCTCTCTTTTAACCACTCTTTCAAACTCCCTTTAAACCTCTCTTTCAACTTCTCTTGTAATCTCTCTTGTATCCCCTTTATCAAACTCTCTTTCAACCTCTTTTTCAACCTCTTTTTTACCTCTCTTTTAACCACTCTTTCAAACTCCCTTTAAACCTCTCTTTCAACTTCTCTTCTAATCTCTCTTGTATCCCCTTTATCAAACTCTCTTTCAACCTCTTTTTCAACCTCTTTTTTACCTCTCTTTTAACCACTCTTTCAAACTCCCTTTAAACCTCTCTTTCAACTTCTCTTGTAATCTCTCTTGTATCCCCTTTATCAAACTCTCTTTCAACCTCTTTTTCAACCTCTTTTTTACCTCTCTTTTAACCACTCTTTCAAACTCCCTTTAAACCTCTCTTTCAACTTCTCTTGTAATCTCTCTTGTATCCCCTTTATCAAACTCTCTTTCAACCTCTTTTTCAACCTCTTTTTTACCTCTCTTTTACCCACTCTTTCAAACTCCCTTTAAACCTCTCTTTCAACTTCTCTTGGAATCTCTCTTGTATCCCCTTTATCAAACTCTCTTTCAACCTCTTTTTCAACCTCTTTTTTACCTCTCTTTTAACCACTCTTTCAAACTCCCTTTAAACCTCTCTTTCAACTTCTCTTGTAATCTCTCTTGTATCCCCTTTATCAAACTCTCTTTCAACCTCTTTTTCAACCTCTTTTTTACCTCTCTTTTAACCACTGTTTAAAACTCCCTTTAAACCTCTCTTTCAACTTCTCTTGTAATCTCTCTTGTATCCCCTTTATCAAACTCTCTTTCAACCACTTTTTCAACCTTTTTTTTACCTCTCTTTTAACCACTCTTTCAAACTCCCTTTAAACCTCTCTTTCAACTTCTCTTGTAATCTCTCTTGTATCCCCTTTATCAAACTCTCTTTCAACCTCTTTTTCAACCTCTTTTTTACCTCTCTTTTAACCACTCTTTCAAACTCCCTTTAAACCTCTCTTTCAACTTCTCTTGTAATCTCTCTTGTATCCCCTTTATCAAACTCTCTTTCAACCTCTTTTTCAACCTCTTTTTTACCTCTCTTTTAACCACTCTTTCAAACTCCCTTTAAACCTCTCTTTCAACTTCTCTTGTAATCTCTCTTGTATCCCCTTTATCAAACTCTCTTTCAACCTCTTTTTCAACCTCTTTTTTACCTCTCTTTTAACCACTCTTTCAAACTCCCTTTAAACCTATCTTTCAACTTCTCTTGTAATCTCTCTTGTATCCCCTTTATCAAACTCTCTTTCAACCTCTTTTTCAACCTCTTTTTTACCTCTCTTTTAACCACTCTTTCAAACTCCCTTTAAACCTATCTTTCAACTTCTCTTGTAATCTCTCTTGTATCCCCTTTATCAAACTCTCTTTCAACCTCTTTTTCAACCTCTTTTTTACCTCTCTTTTAACCACTGTTTCAAACTCCCTTTAAACCTCTCTTTCAACTTCTCTTGTAATCTCTCTTGTATCCCCTTTATCAAACTCTCTTTCAACCTCTTTTTCAACCTCTTTTTTACCTCTCTTTTAACCACTCTTTCAAACTCCCTTTAAACCTCTCTTTCAACTTCTCTTGTAATCTCTCTTGTATCCCCTTTATCAAACTCTCTTTCAACCTCTTTTTCAACCTCTTTTTTACCTCTCTTTTAACCACTCTTTCAAACTCCCTTTAAACCTATCTTTCAACTTCTCTTGTAATCTCTCTTGTATCCCCGTTATCAAACTCTCTTTCAACCTCTTTTTCAACCTCTTTTTCAACCTTTCTCTAAGACTGATATTTTCAAAGTTTTCTACAATCTTGGCGTTCAGCCTCTCTTGATCTGAATAATTTTTATGAACATACTAAATATTTATGCAGCTTCTTTTTTTCTGTGTCGAGCATCATAACTACGTGCATATATATTTAAATATCGACCTCTATTTATTGCCTAATAT
>OZ038520.1:20153482-20175982 GCA_964036315.1 Acanthosepion esculentum | reverse complement strand
TATTTTCTTTCACTTCAATATATATTTTCTTTGTTTCTTTCTTTTTTGTCTTTTTCTTTTCATTTATTTTTTCATTTCTTTTCACTTTTATAAGAATTGTTTACTTTCTTAGTTCTCTTTTTTACGTATTCACCTTCATTTCAATATATTTACTTTCTTTTTTCTTCCATTTTTTCTCTTATTAAATTAATATATAATTACACACTGAATTTATTCATTTTTGTTTGTTGTCTCTACATACCAACAGTAACTAATGAGTTTTACTAGAGATCAAATGAGAATAATTTTTTTAGTCGTCCACATGGCACACTAGTTGCATTTGGTATCTGTCATTGGAATTATAGTGCCAACACGTTCTCATATTTCCAATATAATTAATACAAGTCCAGACAGTAACCCTCTAACTTGAGTAGCTCTTTGGCCTTGTATTTCATGAAAAATAGTAAAATAATACTTTTTCATGAGAAGCTTATAACAGTGTTACATTTAAGAAAATGCGATTATTAGCAAGTACTTACTTAAATTTACTATAAATAGTTGATCCCATATTAAGTTTTAAGTAATTCGTGGAATTTTTAGAAGTTTCGATCTATTATATTCATAGTTAGGCATTTTTTCTAAAAATTGGTGCAGTCCAAAATTATTTGAAATATGGAAATTATGAAATATTATTGCCCTATGTTAATTGCGATGTTTTTTGACATTTAATACAAACACCCTTTGAAAATGAAATAGTATTGACCTGATTCTATAACATTCTAAAAGATAATGAAGAAGACAATATGTGAGTGCCACGTACCGCGATAACTCATTCGTTCAGTAACCATGGGGCTGATAACTGAAATTAACAAGATGCTTCGAATGAAGATAGTTGATGCATACAAAAAAGGTGATGAATAGACAAAACTTTCCAAGCATTTAAATGTTCCTAAATCGACAATTCGTAGCATTATCAAGAAGTACAACGAAACTCATTGTGTTGAGAATAAATTAAAGACTGGCGGAAAAGCAATTAATTTCTGAGAAAATGTAAGGTAAAAATGTTAGAGATATCTCAAAGAAGCCTCACTTATCGACAAAGGACATTGCCAATTATGTAAACACATCAGACTTGAACGTATAAACAAAAACTGTCACTAGATGCTTTCCTCGAGCAGGACTTCAGGCTTCTCTCCCAAGGAAAACACCCTTGCTTAAGGCTAAATACCTAAAATGCAGATTACCTTATGCTAGAAGCCATCTAGAATAAATATTTGAACTCTGTTTTATGGCCACATGAAATCAAACTAGAATTGGTCACATGAACTCCCGTTATGTATAGAGGAAAGCAAATGAAGCTCACAACCCAAAAAATCCCCTCCCTACAATTTAGCCTAAGGGTGGGAGTATTCTGCTCTGTGGATGTTTTGAGGCTTCTGGACCAGGAGAACTAGTGAGAGTACAGGGTATCATGGATAAAGAACATTATTTGGTTATTCTTAAAAATAATATAAAACAAAGTGCACAAAAGATGTCTTTGAGGAGTCACTGTACGTTCCAACATGGCAATGACTGAAACACGAATTGTTATAAAATACTTAGATGACAACAAAATTAAGATGTTGGTGTAGCACACCAAGTCCTGGCCTAAACCCCATTGAAAATTTATGGGCATATTTGAAGAAAAAAGTAAAGGAAAAAGGCCTTCAAATTTCGAGGAACTAGAAGCTATTGCCAAAGAAAAATGGAGCAAAATACTTATCAGTGTGTATAGTGATCACGTAAGGAACTACCAAAAATGATTAATGCCAATAATTAAAAATAAAAGTAACACAATTGATTATTACGGCAAAACGGCCAATGATTTCGTTGTTTGTTAAATGTTTATTTAGTGTTTTTTGTATTATTGTTTGATATTTTAAAAAAATGTTGTGGTCATCACTGCACATTCTTTCAAGTCCATTATTTCATCGCTTGTCAAAAAATGCACATGAAGTTTCCATGAAATTTGAGGTATTACAGTTTTATTTGTAACTAGCTTAAAAGTAGCACTACCGGACGGCATTTATGCTAACTCCTGCGGATGACTCTTATTTGGGCCTAAATCACAATAGATAGGTAGAAGTAGATGCGATAAGCAACAATAAAGTACAGAAAGACTCAAACGAGATCGCTGCATTTAAGTATTGAATTAAAGTTTAAACTGGCCTTTTAAAAGTTCAACGATACCTCTTCGGCTGCCAATTACTTTAAAAACAAGTTGATGTACATAGGTCCTTACCTTCCGTAAAAAAAACAGTTATTTTTATTTCATGGTCGGCTTTCGCTGGATTTCTCAGTTAATTTCGATTATTTCCAAATTTATTTCCAAATTATAAAAATTGTTTCGTATAAAAATTCGTGGCAAAAATCAGATAAAAAAATCGCCGAAAACAATCTCCGTAAAGAAAAGTTGGGAATACCATTTTTCAGGGTTGCTGGTCCGGATCCGGCCTGGAATATTTTTATTTTGCTCATGGAGTCGACCTGATTTGAAAATGGTATATGTTGGGCTACTGCCTCTAGAAATAAAGTTTAAAAAGTGTGATACAGTGACACACTGACATTCGCATTTATTATATACATTATGAAAGTTGGTGTGAATAATTCTGTCCACAACTGTATACACACACATAAATACACACAAGCACATACACACACATATATACACACGCACACATATATATGTATATATAAAATAAGAGTTGATAAGTTGGTCGATAAAAAAGTCAAACGAAAGGGCCTAATCATTATGAAAAACATTTATTCATATTAACCACGTGACAATTTTCTAATTATATATATATATATATATATATATATATATATATATATATATTCTAATTATATATATTATATATATACAATTTTCTATTTATATACATTATATATAAAATGTTCTAATTATATATATATATATATATATATATATATATATATATATATATATATATAATTATTTATTCGAATATTCTAACATAAATATGTTATAATATCACTACAAAAATAGCCATTTTGTTTCAACACTTCTGGTGTCTTATCAAGTGATGGTGTTTATATTTGCTCTATTATGATTCTTCAGCACCTAATGTTCATAATCTGGCGTGAATAATACTTTAAACCAGGATAGTTTGGTCAAACAATGAATTGTGACGTCGTCGTTCACCTAATTTGAAATTAGGAAAGTTTGGTCAAACAATGAATTGTGACGTCGTCGTTCACCTAATTTGAAATTAGGAAAGTTTGGTCAAACAATGAATTGTGACGTCGTCGTTCACCTAATTTGAAATTAGGAAAGTTTGGTCAAACAATGAATTGTGACGTCGTCGTTCACCTAATTTGAAATTAGGAAAGTTTGGTCAAACAATGAATTGTGACGTCGTCGTTCACCTAATTTGAAATTAGGAAAGTTTGGTCAAACAATGAATTGTGACGTCGTCGTTCACCTAATTTGAAATTAGGAAAGTTTGGTCAAACAATGAAATGTGACGTCGTCGTTCACCTAATTTGAAATTAGGAAAGTTTGGTCAAACAATGAATTGTGACGTCGTCGTTCACCTAGGTTTAAAGTATTATTCACGCCAGATTATGAACATTAGGTGCTGAAGAATCATAAATGTCATTGTGTAGGTGCGTGAATCAGGGTTTACCTGGCAAACGGGTGAATTTTGGAACGAGTTGATGAATATTACATAAATTATATTAAAACATATATGATACTTGCAGTTTTATTATTAGTGTATTCTTATTTGAAGTAGACGCCCCATTTTTATTTTAAACAGTTTGTAATATGTCTATCTATCTATCTCTTGATAGATAGATAGATAGATAGATAGATTTATCATGTACGTTTGTTTATGCGAGTGATACAAATGTATTATTCTTTGACTAGCTGAAAATATATATATATATATATATATATATATATATATATATATATATATATATATATATAACAATTGTATTCACATATGGAAAATACATTTTGATCAAGATGAATTTGGAAATATTAATACATATATGTATGCTTGCATGGATTTCACTTTATACACATTGTAGGTCCGCCCGTCCTTGGTATGACGATAAACTACATACGTGTCCTGGGTGAGACGATAAAATACATCTGCGTCCTGGATGAGACGATAAACTACATACGCGTCCTGGGTATGACGATAAATTACATCTGCGTCCTGGGTATGACTATAAACTACATCTGCATCCTGGGTGAGACGATAAACTACATCCGTGTCCTGGATATGACGATAAAATACATCCGCGTGCTGGGCATGACGATAAACTATATCCGTGTCCTGGGTATGACGATAAACTACATCCGCGTTCTGGGCATGACGATAAACTACATCCGTGTCCTGGGTATGACGATAAACTACATCCGTATCCTGGGTATGACGATAAACTACATCCGTATCCTGGGTATGACGATAAACTACATCCGCGTCCTGGGTATGACGATAAACTACATCCGCGTCCTGGGTTTGACGATAACCTACATCCGATCCTGGGTGAGACGATAAACTATATCCAACAACAAGGCCTCTGTTCAGGAGGCTTTGAGAAGCATGGAACCATCACTTAATTGCTGGTGTTCCCTGGTCCGCCCTGACCCGGGATGGTAGCACATGTTCCCAGCTATGGACAAATAGTTAACCCCCAAACTGGGGTCAAACTACTATGAAAGTGTAAAAATAGGTTTTAATACCAGAAATACTTTATAAAAAGAAATTATAACCAGCAATAGATTTTTTTTAAAAAGGCAAAAGTTATTACCAGGAATATAATTTTTGAAAAAAAATAATACCGGCAATAAAAATTTTGTCGGCATTAAATAACCCATTGAGGTTGATATGCCGTAAAACAAACCAAATCAAACCAGACCAAACATTGTAGGTCCGCAATGTTCTGTCCTCCAGGAAATTATATCTTTTCTAAAATCTCAGATATGAAAGATATAGTTTCTTTTCATGTTCCATCCTTACCCATTTTCGGTAGGATTTTCGGTCACAAACTTTAAACATTGTAATTGCCTCAAGTGCTTCATAAGACATTCTTCACTTATAAAGATTGACACCTACAGGGCTCCTTGATAAAGTATTACTAGTAACCCTCTCTAGACATGTGGTTGTGAAGAATAATATTGCAGGTTGTGAATATTTAAATATGAATGACTTCGAAGAGCTTATGTACGATAGTGTATTGGAACCGGAAACATATTAAATTCTATCTATCTATCTATCTATCTATCTATCTATCTATCTATCTATCTATCTATCTATCCAATTCTGTTTCTATCTATCTATCTATCTATCTATCTATCTATCTATCTATCTATCTAGCACAGTTTTTCAAATCTATTTATCTATCTATCGACCGATCTGTCTCTCTCTTTCTCTCTCTCTTTCTCTCTTTCTCTCTCTCTCTCTCTCTCTCTCTCTCTCTATATATATATATATATATATATATATATATATATATATATAAGTTTCATTCATTAATCCAACAGATTTTCAGTGCTAAAACTAACCCGGATTAATAAAAAAGTAAATAAAATTAAAAGTAATAAATAAATAAGTAAAATCCATTACTTCTTTATAAACTGCTTTGTGCAGATATGACATTTCTAGAATCTCTGATGAGAAGCATTATGCTTAAAGGCACTATGCCGCCTTGCTGGATCGGCAATGTCTTTCCTGGTTGAGTAGGTATAAGCACATCGAATCTAACGACAGTTTCACTGCGGTTATAAATACAAGAACTCAGGTTTAAACTGAAATTTTTGACATCTGCTGAATATAATTAAAATAAACACTAATAAAAAAATATATGTAAAAGTGATATAAATCTGAATGGAATCTGGTAAGTTAAACATCTTAGGAAATTCTCTATTTTAAAATTCAATTATCTGCTGACATATAGATTTGTATAATCAATAATAGTAGATTGGGTCTCCTCTCGTTCGGTTCACACTCTTCCCCAGTCTTTTGAACACGAGTAGTCTTATCCCTTGTTTGTTGTTTATAATTGGGTTTCCGGTTCCTTCTAAAGTTTTCTCATTCCCTTTCATTCCCAGTAACCTCATGAGTCTTAGTAGCATTATCGCCTTGCTTGGGGTGAATTAGTTAAAAAAAACAAAAACAGCCGAAGACTGCAGAGGATAAAAATTTGCCAATTTGCCAAAAACTTTATCGTTCTCCCATATGTCAACTAAATAAAAAATATATAATCTATTCACTGAATATTTTTTCCTCACTTCATCATGTAATAATGTATCACTGTAAATTTATATATATATATATATATATATATATATATATATATATATATATATATATATATATATATATATATATATATATATATGACAGATAAACCTAGAAATATTTGTGTATTTATACAAGTTTCATATCTGCATATGCGTACAAGCATGGCACGCACGTGTCCTTCTATTGAAAGATGTATGCGTATTTGTGGTTCCGTGTGTCTGTGCATCTGTGTGTCTGTGTAAGATGGAATATATAAAAAATAGTTGAATGTTTTCAAAGTATGTAAGATGGAATATTTAACATATTCCATCTTACATATTATACATATACATACACACACACACACATATATATATATATATATATATATATATATATATATATATATAAATACATAATTTATATATATATATATATATGTGTGTGTGTGTGTGTGTGTGTGTGTGTGTACATATGTATGTCCGTATGCATACATTCCACACATATATATACAGTATGTTTTTTTCTACTTTTTTTTGCATACAGTCACATGCACACTCGTACAAGTTATTTTTTCTTTCACGTCTGTATATTTGCAATATAAAGTGACATTTAAAGCACATACACTTACAGCCACTCAAATGTACATACACCTCGCACACATACATAAAACATGACACGCGCGCACACACAAACGCAAGCACACGCGCACATAACATGCCCCATTAGAATGCTCTTTTTATACTATTTAAGATAGAATATCTAACATTCTTGCAATCGCATTTTTATTTTATTTTCTTTCTTGGCATGGTCGTAAGCATATACCAAAGTAAGATCTTATAAATAGAAGTATATTTTGTAAAATGGCCGCTAAGTATGATCAATTAAATCTGAGAGTCAATGCTGGAAATAAAAGGCCCATTTGTTCAACTCGATTCTTTGTTTTTATTTATGGGTTTGTGTGTTTGCAAGAAATTACAAAGCATTTAAGAACATTTCCTGATCATATTACCGCTACGTTATATATATATATATATATATATATATATATATATATATATATATATATATATATATATATATATATATATATATCCGATGCGATGAGAACGAAAGTAAAATTCCAATATAAATTCCAACGTTCACAGCATTAATCCAAAAGAGGGCTCGATACCGAACCGATATTAGAGCGATAATTATTTATTTATTATAATTTTATCATATCGACAAAAGCATTTTATTCAATACAAAGATGCACCTTGGTTTCAGAGTATTTCAACTGAAACCAACTTGCATCTTTGTAGTGAGTAAAATGGTTTTGTCTATATGATAAAATTATAATATATATATGTCATCCACAGCTCATCAGTGTGGCTAGACGTTCGGTTGCCTCTAGCTAGGATCGAAACCCGACTGAATTTCCGTCAGTCGGAACTTCTCCCACTAAGCCGTCAGCGCACGGTACGGGATGAAGGTGAATTTTAGCGTGTTTATTTTTAGATTTAGATAAACACACAGTGACTGACAGTGACTCAATTCTGCCGAAGAGTCGTGCAATATTAGCTTAAACAGTCACTGTTTACATATATAATATTAAATAGTCTATATATATATATATATATATATATATATATATATATATATATATATATATATATATATATATATACATATATATATATATAATTTGGTTGAACACAAACGGAAGTTCTCTGTTGTGGGTGCAATTGGGCAGATTGGAACTATTGGGTGGCCCCGATGGTTGAACTAGCACTAAGTCACTAGTCATCGTGACCGAGCGTTTGGCCCTACTAGCTATGTTCAGACTGTTGATCAAGCCTAGGTTCCTCAGAAAAGTTGAAGTATCATAAATAAATACGGATGTCCCTGAATAAGTATTTGAAACACAGGAAGCGATTAGACTAGTAGACTTGTATACTCGGATACGAGCGACCAGCCATCATATATATATATATATATATATATATATATATATATATATATATATATATATATGTGTGTGTGTGTGTGTGTGTGTGTGTGTGTGTGTGTGTACGCACGCGTGTGCATGTGAGTGTTTATGTATGTTTTCGCTTTTCAGTCACAACCTATGTATACGTCCATTATTATTAATGACAAATATAGGCCTCAGTGTTTATTATGGTAGATTTTAAAAATCCTAAGCAGATTTTCTAGAAGACAAGAACACACATCTTTATGAACATAGATCTATTTCCCGATATAGATTAAACATTTTTTTTTTACTAAAACAATCAATGAATGTCACCTTACCGGTATCTAGAAAAATTTCACTTTTTAATAGTATGTGTACTAGTAAGTTTCACAAGCAAATGCCAATCACAACAAGTTTTTAAAATCTGAAATAATTATTCCTTTCCGCACAAAGGTCAGAAATATTATTTGACTAATAGCTTTTTGCAAATCTCATAAAAGTAATATCTTCTTTTCTGAAATTTTCCGAATCAAATGGGCTGACAATTTTCAAATGATCTGATTATCTTCTTCCATGCGCCATATCCCTTCAGGATGTTGGCGGTCATGACTCTCCAAAATTTCCTCTCCTTTGTAGCTACTAGTAAATTTTGTATTTTTCTAATTATCAAAAATTCTATGCTGCCATCCATTTACACAATATCTTTAGGTCGGTTACAATTTCTCTCTCTCTCTCTCTCTCTCTCTCTCTCTCTCTCTCTCTCTCTCTCTCTCTCTCTCTCTCTCTTGTCATCAATCTGTCCTGTCAGTGTCAAAATTTCCAAACTTTCTTTCCTCATTATATATCCTATAAATTTCAACTGTCTCTTTTTTATTCTAAATATAAGTGTCTTTCCTGTTTCTATTTTTCTCTAAAACTTCGTCTTTGCTCACATTTTCGGTCCCTGGCATACTTAGCATCCTTCTGTGGATCCATTTTTATGTTGCCCCCAAATTCTTCATGAGATTGAGATTGTTCAACATATACTTATATTGCTGCCATATATGGTCTGGTGCCCCTGCTGTTTGCCTCAGGGTTCTTGATAAGATCCAGAGACGGATATGCAATGTAATTGGCCCTGATCTGGCATCTCGTCTGCAGTCGCTCTCTCACAGACGCGACGTTGCCTCGCTCTGTCTTTTTTACAGATACTTTCACGGTAATTGCTCCGAGGGGCTGCTTTCGCTGGTTCCTAGGCCTCATGAATTTAAACGTCCTACGAGGCTGGCATCCCGTTCCCACCCCTTCATCGTTGAAACTGTTAGATGTAGACGTCTCTTCTACTCTAATAGCTTCATGTCTCGCACATCTCGCCTGTGGAACTCCCTTCCTTATTCCTGTTTCCATGACAAATACAATCTTCAACTATTTAAGTGTAACGTCAATCGACATCTCCAGTTGCCTTGATCTATCCACTTCCCTTCTCCACATCCTTTCACCTTTCATTCCTATCTGCTCTCGCTCCAAATCTTCTGTAACCCCCTTGCCTTGATAGATCCATTATCTTTCTCCACATCCTCTCCTTTACCACTTCTATCTGCTCTTCCTCCAAACCTTCTGTAACCCCTTGAGTGCTAGTGGCTTCCAGCCTTGCTTGGGGTGATAAGCTAAAAAAAAAAAAAAAATTCATTATCCAACAGCGCTTTCTGATTTCAGTGTAGCACTTTCCGTCCTCTGTTAAAACCTTTCCCAGCAGATTATTGAACAACTTTGAAAGCGCTTATCCGGCAGGTGAAACAATAGATTGTCTACTTCTGAAACCAGAAACCGATTGTCTCATCAAATCAAAAACCATTTACCGCTGTCCTTGACCACTACAAATGGTAATAGTAACGGTGATATTAACCGGTTACTTATGCGGAAACATTTCGTTGTCATTGACAGAACAGCCAGTATTGTTTTTAGTTGAAATTACTAAAATCTTTTCCTTAAAACATTTTTTATGAAAATAAGTATTCAAGTTCAGTAGCTTCTCTTTTCAGTATTGATTGGAGTTTCCTTCCTTGCTTTTTGTTTGGGGTAGAGTGGGACGTCAACATAGTGATTATATCATTCCTTCTTCAATTTACATGTGCTATCCATTTTAGTTGTTACTGTTGTTAAAAGTCTTCGTTTGTGATTCTGTAGCGTCAGTCCACGAGGTTCGATGAAAGCTAATCCTCGCTGAGGCTTACACGCTTCACCCACTCGAAGCAATTCTTTTACCATCGATCTGACAAAGTGGCCATATATCGCCTATCGTTTATATATTTCTGAACGATTTGGCGGTATGCGTTGCAGACACGTGAAGGTCTCGATTTGATTAAGCTAGTTAAGAACGCGACTCACAAATCACTGGAACAACTTGATTAGCAGAAGGTAGATTTGTATCATCTAAAAATCACTGTGAGTAACCCTCACTTAGTTTCGCGAAAAAATCGTTTGGTGGCGCTGTCAAATTGCTGTAAAAATGGGACACGGTTCTCTCTTTTCCTTCTATCTTGCGAAAGTTGTTCAAGGGGATGGAAATATCTTTCCTCGGGCGACTGAACCTTTACACATATACAAACGTATACCACCCACATAATTTTTAACTTTTAATTTGTTCTTTTATTCGTGCATACTAAAGTATTTTCTCTTATTGTTACTCAGTTATACGAAAACAAAAATATAAAATATCGCTTTGTGGAGACTATTTTTCATTTCCTTACATCTGTCATTTACATGTGTGGAATTAATGGTTGCCGTTGCTTTTAGTGAACTAAGAGTAGTGACCGCAGAATCACTATAAGCTATGTCTGGTTTACAATGACATACGTAGAGGATAAACAGATCGTAATAGTTATTAACAGCAGGTTTCAAAATACCATATTTGTTGTGGCAAATCAAAACCTTAATTTCTACTATCGAATAGATGATCGAAGGTACTGAAACGTGAGAAAACTGATCGTTTTTTTAAATATCTTTCGAATAAAACTGTTTCATACGACGATACAAAGCAGAACAATGACAATTGACAACTGTGCAATTTCATTTCACATTTAGGGAAAAGAATTTCTACCTACACAGTAGCCATGTGTAGTATATAAAAGAATCAACTGATTTGTACTTTTATGAAATTAATATACAGCAGAAATCAAAGGAAATAATAATAATAATAATAATAATAATAATAATAATAATAAAAATAATAAGCAACAATAGTAATAATAATAATATTAATAAAATTTTATTTTATACGTATGATAATTTAAATATATATATATATATACACACAGAGGTACATATATAAGAACAACATTTATAACAATAATTATTCTAATAATCTTATATTTCTTTATTTTATTTTATTAATAGTATTTAAAAGATATATATAGCATTATATCGACACATTTAATTTCGAACTGTTTACTCAGACATCCAGCAAAAAAAAAAAAAAATCCCCTTGGCGGTCAAGGTTAAAACGCAAATCTCGAATACGAATGAAATTTCATACCGGATCGGTCGTCACCCGGGTCAACAAGGGCCGCGTCCCTCAGAGAGGAACCAGTCTGAGGACGAAAAATCTGTTACTGGAACAAACTCCTCCACGAACGAAGAGACACTAGGTCACCAAAACCGGATTATTGCCAACCTTGGACCAAGTGACTCAATACCAAATCGACTAATAAAAAGAAAACGAACTAAATGGACCCGCGAAGAGTATTGACAAGTCATGATATCTTTTTTCACTGCTCTCGAAACCCCAGCAAAGAACACCACCAATCAAACATACCAAATATGGAGAAGTATGGTGGGAAATGATATAAGACCTAACCTCAATCCAAACATGCTTTCTAATGTCCGTAGGGACATTATGCGAAACAACAGACTCTCAAAGACAGAAATAGATAGGATAAAATTAGATATAAGACAAAATACTATGATCCATCACTCAAAATGTAATGAGATGAATGTAGATATAAGTAGTGTGACAGAGGATGAGGTAAAAACTAAAACAAATGAAATACGAAATAATCTACCAGGAAATAAAATCAAAGACTCTATCTTAAACACAACCTGCAGTTCTCCAGACAATGTTTCTGAAGATGAATCCAGGTACATTATGTTAGAATTCCTTGAAAACCACAAAGCGGAAATCACCGAAGCGAAAAACCACGTAATCCAAGTACTCAGCAAAGTAACTTTCATACAGTTGTCAGAAAGAGACCAGATACCCAAAATCCATATGACGAATTCCAACAAGCATATTGTGAAAATATACAACGCTGCTCTGGAAACACTGTTAACAGATAAACCACCGGGAAACATCACAGAAGTTAACAACGTAATATACGCAACAGCTTTAGCAGCGACTCTGAAGCTTGGGATCAAGACAATAAATAAAGTTAACAGACGTAGAGAACCAGCTTGGAAAGCAAAATTGTTACGAGAAATAAAACAAATCAGATGTGAGCTTTCTATATTAGATGAGCTCACCAGAAACCCTAATATTTCCACGCGCAAGTGCAAAAAGATCAAGAGGAAACACAAAATTAAATCACTACTTGACATTCCACCAACCACGGAAATGCTGAAGCAGAAACTTCAGCTAAAAGCACAGAGAACAAGGCGATACGAAAAACGGTGTAGGTTCTATCGCCAAAATAAAATATTCCAAACGGACCTTAAGACATTTTACAGGGAAATTGGAAAAAAACCTATACATGTCGAAAGGCCACCATCGATTGATACTGTACAGATATTTTGGGAAAATATTTGGAGCAGCCCGAAGGAATATAACCCAAAAGCTGAATGGATCCGGCGTGAAGAAGAACGAATGTTGGATATACCTCTGCAAGAATGGGAAAATATATCCACAGATGATGTTAGGCAAGCTCTAACGAAATCGCAAAAATGGAAATCCCCAGGAAATGACAAGGTTCCCAATTTCTGGCTTTATAATCTCTCGTCTATCCACAAAATACTTGCGGAAACATTATCAACGCTTGTAAATAATCCCAATAAAATCCCGGAATGGATTACTGAAGGTATTACATACCTCATACCGAAAACAAATGAAACAGATGACTCGAAAAATTATCGACCGATAACATGTCTCTCCACAACGAATAAGTTGATCACGTCTGTCCTGACGAACCGTGCTTACTCCTTTTTAGAAACAAACAGCATTCTTCCACTGGAACAGAAGGGATGCAGGAGGGGTTCATATGGCTGCAAAGACCAATTACTAATAAATAAAATGATTCTGGAAAATTGCAGGAGCAGACGTAGAAATCTCAGTGCAGCGTGGATTGATTATTGTAAAGCTTTTGACAGTGTTCCACATTCTTGGATCCTTAAGACTTTGGAAATGTACAAAGTCTCCCCTGTGGTATTAAATTTCCTTAAGCACAGCATGGGAATGTGTAACACCAAACTATACCTTAGTCACACCAGGGGCACTGCCATATCCAACCGACTAAATATCCGACGTGGAATGTTTCAAGGAGACTCTTTGTCTCCCCTTCTGTTTTGTTTGTCCTTACTCCCCCTTACGCATGAACTGAACAACAGTAGCTATGGCTACAAAATAAATAACAACATATTCAATCACCTACTATACATGGATGATCTCAAACTCTTTGCCAAAGACGACAATGAGTTGAAGGGCCTACTTAATATTGTAAAATACTTTAGTGACGACATATGCATGAGCTTCGGATTAGATAAATGTGCTAAAGTAACATTTAAGAAAGGTAGAATTTTAGAAGCACCCTTAATAGATTTAGATTTTGCCACGAAGATTAGAGAATTGGAGCATGATGAAGCTTATAAGTACCTAGGAATTAGTGAGGGAGATGGCATACAACACTCCCAAATGAAAGAGAAGGTAAGAAAGGAGTACTACAGGTGTGTACGCCTGGTACTAAATACTGAGCTAAACTCAAAAAACCGAATATCAGCTATAAACACCTTAGCTGTTCTTGTGGTGCAATACAGCTTTAATGTACTTAACTGGACCATAGCTGAAATTAAGCGAATGGACGCCAAAACGAGAAAGCTCCTCACTTGCTACCGCATTCATCATCCCAAAGCTGATATTGATCGCCTGTATGTGCCCAGATCCAAAGGAGGCAGAGGACTAGTTCAACGAGAACTATCCTACAAAAGTACAACAATTGGCCTCCAAAGATACTTGGAAAATACAGAAGACTGGATGATGGTATGTGTCAAGGAACATGAAAGTAGTAAGTGTCTTTACTCTGTAGTAAAGGAAGCCGAAAAATTCAAAAAGGAGCTTCAAATGGGCACAGAAATTCAAATACATCACTGTACATCGGCTGAAGCTGCAAAAAACTTAAAAAAGAATGCAAAGAGAAATGCGACCGACCAGATAAAGAAACAATGGCAAAATAAACCGATCCATGGCCAATACTCTGCCCGTACCCAACAAGCAGACGTAGACAAAAACCCCACCCATCAGTGGCTACGTAGTGCAGGGTTGAAAGGTGAAACTGAGGGTTTTATCATTGCTGCACAAGACCAATGATTGTTAACTAGGAATTATCAAGCACATATACTAAAATACTGTGTTAGCCCAAGATGCAGATTCTGTGACAAATATCCAGAAACCATTGATCATCTTATATCAGGTTGCACGATATTGGCACCCACTGAATATAAAACCCGGCATGACAGAGTGGGCCAATATTTGCACTGGAAAATTTGCAACTCCTATGGGAAGGAAACTGGAAGAAATTGGTACGAACACCACCCTAACTCGGTTACGGAGATAGGACCTGTTACAATTCTATGGGACTACACAATACACACTGACAGAACAATCAAAGCCAACCGCCCAGACATTGTTATTAAAGACCACAAACAAAATAAGTGCCTCCTTATTGATATGGCAGTCCCTGCAGACTGCAATGTATCTTTGAAGATATTCGAAAAACTGTCAAAATACAAGGACCTTGAAATAGAAATCTAAAAATGTGACACATGGGAACATCAACAATTCCTGTTGTAGTTGGAGCCCTTGGACTGGTTGGAAAAGATTCCAGTAGACTAATTGAAGGAATCCCTGGAAGTCCATGCCTCAAAGAGATACAAAAAATTGTTCTGACAAGTACAGCCCACACTTTACGAAGAGATTTATCTATGTAATTTTTTTTTTTTTTTTTTTGCAGTGGAAAGTGTCATGATGCCATTTCTAACCTTAGGTCCCTGGGCGGGACCCGGAAAGCAATGTGTAAACGCCAGATATCAAAGAAAATAATAATAATAATAATAATGGTATTATTATCCGTTTCCTTAAAAGGAAACTTTCGGCATTCATTAACCGAACAGCCAGTACTGCTGTCGTTTGAAATTTATAAAATCTTTCTATTAAAACAATTTTTTAGGAAAACAGGTTTCTCAAATTCACTAGCTGTTATCGCTCTTTCCAATATTGAGGGTGGGGGGGTCTTTCTTCCTAACCTTTTATATGAAATAGTGTGGAATGACAGCATCTTGATTATGTCATTATTTTTTATTCAAGTTACACGTGATATTCTTTTTGGCTGTTAATTCTGCTGAATGTCCTCAAGTTATGTGTTTTCTGTTCTTTTTCTAAAAAACAGAAACATTACTAGAGTTCTTTTTTTAAAATAATTTTGAAGCGCAAGGTTCGAAGAAATGTGGTCTTCTCCAAGATCTACAATCTTCACTCGCTTAAAACTATTTGTAACCATTGATACCACATCGACAAAATATCCTTGACTCCAAATTGTAAGCATTGTGGTGAACACTCCGAAAATGAGATTCACCTTCTCAGTGGTTGCTAAATGTTAGCTCAAAATGAATATCTGCATTGGTTAACGTGTCAAAAGTATGGATGCCACGTTACAGAAAATCGGTACGAGCTTGGGCTTTGACGAATAATATTCTGGGACTACGATTTCCAGACAGAGTTATACTGTCCGTATATTATTGTGCTAAATTAAAGGCGCCAAGAATTGTCATATTATTGATATTGTACTACCAAATGAGACGAATATAGAAAACAAGGTGATTGATAAAATTACAAACTGAGTTGAAAGTTGAGATGACAAGACTATTTGGAATGCAGGAAGAGAATGTCAAGGTGATTGAAATAATGATTGGCGCATTCAAATCAATGACATTTTAAACTGTGACTTCCGTGACCAGTTGAGAATACCATCCATTTGGGCACTGAGCACATTTTGAAAAAAGGGTTGTCTGTCTGTGGGCATTTTTGTGACTTTTTTTTTTTACTTTACGGATAACTTAATATACCTTCTCTATTCAAATAATAGTGACAAATAATAATAAGATAATAACAATAATTTTGAGAGATGGTATGAGCACCAACCAGACACACTGCCCAAAAATAACGATGTAACTATCCTCTGGGATATGACAGTTAAAACTGACAGGGAAATAAAAGCCAACAGACCTAATATTTTCATAAAAGACAAGAAATTCAGGAAGTGTATGCTTATTGGCATAGCAATACCATTTGAGAGAAATACCTTCATGCAAATTATCGAGAAATTGTCCAAATACAAGTTCTTGGAGATCGAGATTAACAGGATGTGGGGAATGAAGACTGAGACTGTACCAATAGTAATCGGAGCTCTGTGCCTCATGAGAAAAGGAATGGACAATTTTACTAACAGTGTTCCAGGTAATACCAACATACAAGTTGCCCAGAATATCGCCGTACTAGTGACATCCCATATACTAAGAAAAGTGCTAGCAATTAAATGACATTTTCTCTATAGGGCTTAAGGACTATAGTTTGAACCCGGTTTTATGGGATACAAAGCAGGAAATATAATATACACAAATGATAATATAATAATAATAATTTGACAGTTGTGCCAGCTCTTATCAGTGGATTGTAAATGGTCCAGTAAAAGAGCCTCAGCAAAAGGCTGGAATAAAGTGAAAAGTAGCAAAATGGGTGGAACCATCTATACGGTAATAATAATAATAATAATAATAATAATCATTATTATTATTATTATTATCATTATTATTATTATTATTATTATTATTATTATTATTATTATTATTATTATTATTAAGCTACAATACTGGGAAGAGTGGGGCAGTACTAAGGAGATTTAATATCACTTAATCTCCAGTGTAAACCATCATTTTCTACTGGTGTGAACACTTAACAAGTAAATGCCAATAAAAATATAGCACTCTCCTGTTTCCATCGGCTACTACGTATTGGACCAAGAGAAAATTGTTTGTTGAATGTTGAACACAAGTAAAAAAAGTGTCCAAACACTTATACTAAATACTATATAGGTGTAATTTTTCAAATGTAAGCATTCCAAGTGGCATATATATTAATTTCAACTTAGAGTTAAGGACCATTATTTGGCTATATCTGAAAATATTATAAATATCTATAGAGCATTACTTTTTGTGGTGTAAGACCAAACTGACGGAATTAGGTTTCGTCAGTTTATCAAAGCGAAAAGGTCCTACCTACCTTAAAATCTGCATTCAATATTCTCACTTCTCAATGAAAACTAGCACAAAATTAGTCAGTCTTCAAAGGTACTAAGGTTAATCTTCTGATATTCTCTTTAACAAGACCAGAAGAAATTTAAAATACTGGTTTAGTGGACTAACTTGTTAGCCCCCAAAAGTTTCGCTGATTTAACTGAAAAATATTGTAAGAGTTACACAATGCTAATCATATTTTCTTAAACAGTAATCTTTTTATCCGACGTGCTTTGACAGATCGGCTACGAAAGGTCCCACAGTCATGTAATGTTACTAAAAGCACATCTTACTCGATCACATTTCTTCGAAAGTCATAATTTTTCTGTTCGGTAGCCGAACAGGAAACCAAGCAATGAATTAATGAATTTTAACATTTAATCCGACATATTCTTATGACATTAAACGTTATTCTTAGTGGATACTTACATTTGAGTAGACGATCCATTAAACAGTATTTTAATTCTACTGGCCATATATTCAAGATATTTATTAAACATAAAAATGACTTAAAATAATTGTCGGACTTTGTCCATTTCATAATGTGTGACGTCATTTGTTTACATTTGATACACCATGAGCAGATATGAATGTACGAGAAAGATTCATGGAAAATTGACGTTTATAAGCAGTAAATTCGACCTTGCCAACAGAAAGCTCCTCTGTGGACCAATCGGTTAAAAGCACGTCAGGCTATATGAGGGTTCCGCATAGGATACAGTTTCGAATCCTGTCGCAGGACGAATATTTTTTATGAAAACTTTTCAGATATTCAGGCCGGTAAATGTCATTTAATACTGTTTATTATAAACAGAGCATTTAAATAAATATTTGTATCTATAAAAAGAATGTTAAACATAAAAATATCTTAGAATATTTATTAAAGTAAATGCACCCCTGAATCTACCTTGATGTGAAGGTCTTTATGGCCAGTCTGTCAAAAAACAAAAAAATGGTTTCTCCTGCAGTGGGTCCGAACAATGATCAGCCTAGATCGAGATGACAAATATATATATATATATATATATATATATATATATATATATATATATATATATATATATATATTGAACGCAAGCTTCATGGCCTGTCAACGTTTTTACTGCAATAATTTGAAACATAACCGTTACTGCCCGCTCAATAACCGTGAGAATAATACAGTACACCTTACGAACCATAATAGCCTATTGACCAGTGTATATAAATAGTTGAGCCAAAACAGAACATACATTGTCTGAAGATTGCATTAAATCATGAAAGTCAGTCGCCGCTTGGTGTTGGATATAACATAAATCAGCAAAATGACAAATTTTATTTATACTAATCCTATAAATGATCTATCCCTGATATCGAACACGTTATTACAAAGACTACTTGCCATAGTTATCCAGAATTCTGACTGACAGCATTTCTGGATATATAACATCTTTGACATCGCTATTATATATTTTTTTTTCAGTGAATTGATAGTAAGTTAATGTCGCATTAAGTCTTGTTAGCAAAGTGATTTAGCCATTAATCTCATTAACATTGCTATTCTTTATATAAATTCTTTCTTTATGATATAAAATATAAGGTGCACACTCTAATACACTCACAGTCGTATATATATATATATATATATATATATATATATATATATATATATATATATATATATATGTATATATATATATAAATATATATATATATATATAAATATATATATATATATATATACATATAATTTTAGATAAATCCATTATATGTTCTGAATAAAACGATCTTAGAATTGTTGCACCCGTTATATTGTATAATGTACAGATTCTCAATTTTTGCCTTATTTCCTAGCAAATTATTTTCTTTAAAGGTCTTCTTTTATGTATTGTTTCCCACCAGGACGTGGGAGATTATGGCTCTCCACAAATTTCTATCCTTTGTTGCCCTAAGTTTTATTTCCCTTCTTATTATTCCTCCCTTAATTTGTTCTAAAGTTATTTGCACATACTTGTTAGGTTAGTAACTAAGTTCCTCTTTGTTCCACTGGCTGTCAAACCTTCTCTCATCATTATGTGTACAAAAAAATTTCTTTCCGATTCTCTGCACCATTTCCATTTTTTCTTGAATGTCTTTCACTGCCCACGTGTTCTGTCCATGATATAATTAGCATCCTCCTGTAGAACCATATCACTATTGCCTAAATTCAACTCTTCGTCTGTTTATAATTGTGTTTACAATTAAGATCATTTATCAGATGAGAGTTCCTTTACGATTCTCTTTTCATTTTTCCCTATTTTTTCTTAAATGTCCTTCAATACACACGTGTTCTGTCCATGATATAATTAGCATCCTCCTGTAGAACCATATCACTATTGCCTAAATTCAACACGTCGTCTATTTATAATAGTGTTTACAATTACGATCATTTATCAGATGAGAGTTCCTTTACGATTCTCTTTTCATTTTTCCCTATTTTTTCTTAAATGTCCTTCAATACACACGTGTTCTGTCCATGATATAATTAGCATCCTCCTGTAGAACCATATCACTATTGCCTAAATTCAACACGTCGTCTATTTATAATAGTGTTTACAATTACGATCATTTATCAGATGAGAGTTCCTTTACGATTCTCTTTTCATTTTTCCCTATTTTTTCTTAAATGTCCTTCAATACACACGTGTTCTGTCCATGCTATAATTAGCATCCTCCTGTAGAACCATATCACTATTGCCTAAATTCAACACGTCGTCTATTTATAATAGTGTTTACAATTACGATCATTTATCAGATGAGAGTTCCTTTACGATTCTCTTTTCATTTTTCCCTATTTTTTCTTAAATATCCTTCAATACACACGTGTTCTGTCCATGCTATAATTAGCATCCTCCTGTAGAACCATATCACTATTGCCTAAATTCAACACGTCGTCTATTTATAATAGTGTTTACAATTACGATCATTTATCAGATGAGAGTTCCTTTACGATTCTCTTTTCATTTTTCCCTATTTTTTCTTAAATGTCCTTCAATACACACGTGTTCTGTCCATGATATAATTAGCATCCTCCTGTAGAACCATATCACTATTGCCTAAATTCAACACGTCGTCTATTTATAATAGTGTTTACAATTACGATCATTTATCAGATGAGAGTTCCTTTACGATTCTCTTTTCATTTTTCCCTATTTTTTCTTAAATGTCCTTCAATACACACGTGTTCTGTCCATGATATAATTAGCATCCTCCTGTAGAACCATATCACTATTGCCTAAATTCAACACGTCGTCTATTTATAATAGTGTTTACAATTACGATCATTTATCAGATGAGAGTTCCTTTACGATTCTCTTTTCATTTTTCCCTATTTTTTCTTAAATGTCCTTCAATACACACGTGTTCTGTCCATGCTATAATTAGCATCCTCCTGTAGAACCATATCACTATTGCCTAAATTCAACACGTCGTCTATTTATAATAGTGTTTACAATTACGATCATTTATCAGATGAGAGTTCCTTTACGATTCTCTTTTCATTTTTCCCTATTTTTTCTTAAATGTCCTTCAATACACACGTGTTCTGTCCATGCTATAATTAGCATCCTCCTGTAGAACCATATCACTATTGCCTAAATTCAACACGTCGTCTATTTATAATAGTGTTTACAATTACGATCATTTATCAGATGAGAGTTCCTTTACGATTCTCTTTTCATTTTTCCCTATTTTTTCTTAAATGTCCTTCAATACACACGTGTTCTGTCCATGATATAATTAGCATCCTCCTGTAGAACCATATCACTATTGCCTAAATTCAACACATCGTCTATTTATAATAGTGTTTACAATTACGATCATTTATCAGATGAGAGTTCCTTTACGATTCTCTTTTCATTTTTCCCTATTTTTTCTTAAATGTCCTTCAATACACACGTGTTCTGTCCATGCTATAATTAGCATCCTCCTGTAGAACCATATCACTATTGCCTAAATTCAACACGTCGTCTATTTATAATAGTGTTTACAATTACGATCATTTATCAGATGAGAGTTCCTTTACGATTCTCTTTTCATTTTTCCCTATTTTTTCTTAAATGTCCTTCAATACACACGTGTTCTGTCCATGATATAATTAGCATCCTCCTGTAGAACCATATCACTATTGCCTAAATTCAACTCTTCGTCTGTTTATAATTGTGTTTACAATTAAGATCATTTATCAGATGAGAGTTCCTTTACGATTCTGTCTTCCTTTTTCCTATTTATTCTTGAATGTCCTTCAACGGACACTTGTTCTGTCCATGCTATAATTAGCATCCTCCTGTAGAACCATATCACTATTGCCTAATTTCAACTCTTCGTCTGTTTGTAATAGTGTTTACAATTACGATCATTTATCACGTGTGTTCCTTTAAGATTCTCCCTAACTTCCTATGTTTCCATGTTCCATCCTACTTCCTAATGAATTTTAAAATAATGTTTTTATTGGCACGTGGCCAAGTGGTTAGAACGTTTGCATTCTGACCAAGAGGCACGAGTTCGAATCATACCATCGTTGATTTGTCAGGGAGGAGACTTCGGGCTGGGGGGATCGATCCCTGCGTGCGGCACCGTTAGAAGTGAAATTGGGCATGCGGAACCCTTGGGGTCTGTCGATAGCTGTGCTAGCACGAAGTCACAAATCATCGTTGCCGAGGTTTTTATTGTGCTGGCTTTGTTCAGATTGCTGATCATGCTAAAAAACACTTTTTCCCAGAA
>OZ038520.1:20130982-20148482 GCA_964036315.1 Acanthosepion esculentum | reverse complement strand
AAATTGCGGCCATAACCAATCACAGGAAAGACTTAGATGGTAAACCTTGAGGAGGAATCCGGAGATGTAGTCCGATATTATGCTCAACTTATTTCTGGCAACTCCTGTGAAACTGTCACTCCCACGTAGGCTTGTAGAGACATAACAGATGCTGCGCTGCTAATAATAATAATAATAATAATGACAAAAATAATAATAATTATAATGGCCTAGAAATATCGGGGAGATATCCGGCAAGGAATGGCCGTGTCTTATGTGTAGGGCGAGCTTTTTAGTTTTGGTCGACAGTTGTCCTATGAGTGGTATCATGAACAAAATTACCCATTGGCGATTAATGATAAAACACAAAAATACAAATCTCAGTTTTTGCAAACAAAAGCTCATACCGCACCCGGGAAAACAAGAGCCCACGTTACTCAGAGAAACCAGTCGGGGGTGAAAAAATCTGTCGCTGGAACAAACTCTTCGAACAACAATGAGACACCTGGTCACCAACACCGGATTAATTCCAACATTGGACTTGGTGACTTAATGCCAAACCAATTAACAAAAAGAAATTAAACGAAATGGAATGGTGAAGAGTATATAAGACATGTCTTGGCATCCTTTAACAGTACACGCGAAAATCCACAAAAGAAATCCCGGATCAGACATACCAAAGTAAGTATACACAGGATAGGAACTAAAAAAAAGATCCTATTTCAAACTCAGATGTGTTCACCAAAGTTCGCAGGGACATCATGCAAAATAAAACACTCTCAAATACAGAAATAAATAAGATAACACTCAATATAAAACAAAGTATAATCAGACATAGCCCAAACAAAAATAAGGGAAGAGTCGAAATAGATAATATGACAGAGAATGAGATACAAACTAAAATAAATGAGATTCAAAATAATGATCTCTCAGGAAATAAAACGAAAGAATCCAGCTGCAACATAATTCCACTGATCCAGGTTCTGTTACCGATGAATATGAATCAAAAACATTAGAGCAGAAATCCTTGAAAACAACAGAGGTGAAATCACTGAAGCTAAAAAACCGCATCATTTAAATAATCAGCAAAGTAACTTGTGCACAAATGTCAGAAAGAGGCCAGCCTAGAAAAATGTCTATGATAAAGACCAATAAACAGCCTGGGCAAACAGATAACGCAGCAGCGCAAACATTGTTAACAGACAGATCACTAGACAACATACTGAAGTAAATAATGTCGTATATGCAACATTAGCATCTGCTGGAAAATTTAATGTCAAAATAAATAGAAGATTAAACAACAGACAAAAAAAATACCCCTTGGAACGCAAAATTAAAACGAGAAATTAATTAAATCAGATGTGAGTTATCTATACTAGAAGGGATTTCAAGTAATTCAAAAGTTTCAATACGCAAAAGCAGGAAGATAAAACAATAAATGAAATTCAACCAATCAAGGAAATACCTAAACAGAAACTGCAGTTAAAGGCACAGAGAACAAGACGATATGAAAAGCGTTGTAGGTTCTATCGACAAAATAAGATATTCCAACCTCAAGAAGCTTTACAGGGAAATTGGAAAAGCAGTTATAGAAGTCAAAAAGCGCCCATCTACTGAAGAAGTGCAAACATTTTGGGAGAATATTTGAAGCAACCCAAGGCAATATAATACCAATGCAGAGTGGATCAGACGAGAACAAGAAAGACTGAAGGTAAATGTAAGGTAAGCTCTAATAAAATCTATAAAATGGAAATTCCCAGGAAATGGCAAGATACCCAACTTTTGGTTCTATCATCTGTCATCAATCCATAAAACTACTACACAAACATTATGAATGCTAATTAATAACCCCAATAATATAATATTAAAGCAGTAAATTAAATTCTGCCAATCATGGAAATACCTAAACAGAAACTGCAGTTAAAGGCACAGAGAACAAGAAAATATGGAAAGCGTTGTAGGTTTTATCGACAAAATATGAAACTTTACAGGGAAATTGGAAAAGCAGTTATAGAAGTCAAAAAGTCACCCTCTATTGAAAAAGTGCAAATGTTTTGGCAGAATATTTGGATCAACCCAAAGGAATATAATCCCAATTCTGTGTGGATTAAACGAGAACAAGAAAGAATGAAAGATAAACCAATGTCAGAATGGGACAAAATATAACCAAAAATAATGTTAGGGAAGATCCCCAAAATGAAAATTCCCAGAAAATGATGAGGTACCCAACTTTTGGATCTATCCTCTGTTATCAACCCATAAAACTTGTGTGCAAACTTTACCAATGCTGATTAATAACCCCATTGAAATTCCAGAATGGATCACTGAAGGAATCTCATTGGAGGAAACAGATGATTACAGAAATTAGAGACCAATAATATATTGAACGCTTCTGTACTGACGAACCGTACTTACTCTTTTCACTATGAAAACAAAAATTTTCCCCCAGAAGAGAAGAGATGTCGAAGAGATTCATATGTTTACAAAGATCAACTACTAATAAATAAAATGGTGCTGGATTGCAAGGAAAAAACAGAAAAAGTTAAAAATTTCAGCACAGCTTGGATAAATTACCGTAAAGCTTTTAATACTGAACCACACTCTTGGATCTTTAAGGCTTTGGAAATGCAGAAAGTTTCCTCGGTAATAGTAAATTTACTTAAATATAGTATGGAACTGTGGAAAACAACATGCGTGCCAAATTATTATCGAGATAACTTTTTTTTCTAATATTTCAAAAACCGTCCAATCAATTCACACAATGTTGGCAACACTGACCTGCGTAATCACTGAAATTTTCGTACTGATCTGCGCGATGTAAACAAACTGGCGCCATATTTGTTATCAGGACGGTGATTTGAGCGTGCCAAATTATTAGAAAAGTGTAAGAATTTAGTGATAAGATGGGCCGTAAAAGCAGTTTAAGTGATGCTGAAAAGAAAACTATCACCTCAGAACTCTCAAAAGGTAAATCTACTCTAGAAATTTCGAAAATGATAGGGAGGTGTCATCAAACAGTGAAAAAGTTCACCGCCGACCCTACACAAGTACGGAAAAGGGCAGATAAAGGCAAGCCGAGGGTTATTTCACGTCGTCTCATGTCACGACTTAAACGAGAGGCCACGAAGAACCTTGGACTTACCAGTCAATAGCTTTTCAGTCGCATTGGGGATCCTACTGTGTCTAAAAGTACTCGGTGTCGGTATCTGAGGGAAATAGCAACAACAGTCAAACCTGTACCGAAGCCTCCGTTGACGAGAAATCACATTCAAAATCGACTGAAATGGGACGAGGACAATATGAAGATTGACTTCTCTAAAGTTTTGTTCACAGACGAAACTCGATCAACACCGGGCCAGATAGATGGTGCAAAGGCAGGGTAATGAACGGACAGAATTGCCATCAGCGTTTGAGACGCCAACAAGGCGGTGGAGGCATAATGATCTGGGGTGGTATTATTGGAAAAAAAATTAGTGGGCCCATGGAGAGTACCAGATGGCGTCAAAATGACTGCTGATGCATACATAGCGTTTATAAAGGAGCATCTTGAACCGTGGATGAAAAGGCAAAGAGTTGCCTTCAGAAGGGCCATTGTTTTTATGCAAGATAATGCTCCCTCACATGCTGCTCACAAGACAACTGAATATTTGAAACAGTTAGGCTTCGATGGACCTCGAAAAATGAAGTGGCCAGCAAATTCTCCGGATTTGAACTCAATCGAAAACCTTTGGAGCATCATGAAGCAAAGACTGTACGCCAACTGACGACAATTCAGGAGCAACGCTGAGTTGTTGGAAGCAATTCTTCATATCTCACGACATTACAGCAGATGACATCCTACAATTAACAAATTCTCTGGATCGTCGACTTCAAGTAATTTCAAAACAGTGAAAGCACATTCCCTATTAATTTGTTTAAAACTGTACCTTTGTTTGTATCTGTTATTATTTGTTTGATTATCTTATTTATTAGCTTCTTTTGATCATAAACATTCACGTGCAACATTAATAAATGTTTTGTTTGCTCAATTCTGGGAATTTTACTAAACCTTTCTAATAATTTGGCACGCTCAAATCACCGTCCTGATAACAAATATGGCGCCAGTTTGTTTACATTGCGCAGATCAGTACGAAAATTTCAGTAATTGCGCAGGTCATTGGTGCCAACATTGTGGGAACATTTTGTGTGAATGGATTGGACGGTTTTTGAAATATTAGAAAAAACGTTATCTCGATAATAATTTAGCAAGCAGTGTCTACCTAAATCACACCAAAGGTACTGCCAATTCCAAATGTTCGAATATCTGACGAGGAAACTCCTTGTAACCCCTTCTATTCTATCTGTCCTTAATAGTGGAGTTGGCCACTCGATTCTTTGATACCCGTCTAGGGTGCCCTAGGGCGGCAAGCCAATCCCTATTGCAGACGCTTGCTAAGGAACATTTGCGATTATTCAACGCCCACAGTGGTTTATACTGAGCAGATCTTTTTGTTACCAATGTGTTATCTAGCGTCATCAACAATTTGAACATGCCAAAGCCGACAATGTAACTACCGACGATTCGCAAGGGTTCAATTTCACTCAAAAGAGTTGTGCCAACCCGTGATATGATTTTTCACTCTGGGATCGACCTCTCCAGTTCGATAACATTAGGAACTACAAAGAAAATGGTACTTGCAAACAGTAAAAAAATTTTCTGAACACTTATTGTGAAAAGAGAGTTTAGAGAGGTTAAAATTCGCACATGCTGAAGGGAAAACAACGAGTACTCAAAAAGTACGAGTAATTGGTTATCGAAACAAGGACTAAGTGCTGCCGTAAAGAGTTAACAGTACTTAAAAAAAGAAGTTGTGGACAGACAGTGTCGCCTAGGTCTTGAACGGGCATAGTAAATAAAAGAAGAGGAGCAGTTAATCACTGATTATGTGAACATTGTTCGAAATAATTGTTCGAAAATAATTATTCGAAAAATATTTATTCGAATTGTAAATTGTCTGAATGAAAATTAATCGAAAGGACAATTTTATTAAATGATCATTATTCGAAATGCAAAATTCTTTATTGCAATAAAATGTCAAAATTAAAAAAGGAAATACACAAATGATAATTATTTGAAATACAAATATCTTAAATAAAACAATTTAGTAAGAAAAAATCCTTATAACCTTAAGTTACATGCACGCAAATAGTCAACTGTTGAATAATACTCGTTAAAGGATGCCACTAATATTTTAAGTTTTTCGTTTACATCGGGGTATTTCTTGGCGCTCTTCATATTGTGCTTTTAATTTTGTAATATGAATTTCTTGCAAATCCGGTTCTCTTTTAAAAGCGTCCAAGAATTTCCATATTGTCGCATGATGCTGCAAACAAGCCCATTCTTCAAGTGCGTTATTAGTTCTGGGCAAATCAGCATTTACTCTCTCAAAACAAGACTACATTCATATTTCAAACATAGGTATTTCGAATAATTATCATTTAGTATGATTGTTCTTTCGATTAATTTTCATTCAAACTATTTAAAATTCGAATAAATCTTTTTCGAATAACTGTTTATGAATAATTGATTTCGAATAATTATTTTCAAATATTTTTCTCGATATATTGATCATCAATACTACTGGTATGAAATCCCAAACAATGTAAATAATAAAGAATAATGAGGATAATCCTGGAGTATTGAAGAGATATACTTTTACTTAATCTACAGTGGGAGTATCAAATACATTTGTAAGAAAACCTAACTTGACAGAAAAATATACTGATTTGTTTCCCTTTAATAAAATCAGATTGGTGGACCGGCAGTTGAGTAGTTAGAAAGAACACCGGCATTAAGACCATAAGACCCGGGTTCACAATTCATCATAGACGATTTATAAAAGTGATAAAATCGACGTGAAGAAATGATCCCAATATGCAGCACCGTTAGAAAGTGCATGAAAACCATACCAATGTTTGGCTCAAGCCTTGTAAGTGAATGTGAATAGATGAAAGATTTTGGAAGCAATCGATGTTTGTTGTCAATCATAGTGAACGATCCTACTACCTTGTCCAATTATTGATCACGTCAAATAATTCACTATCTCCCCAAAACTATAATTAAGGTATCCTCGGTATAGTTTTGTATAAAAGAACCTAAATTGTTTGAAGAAACTAAAATGTGCCTGATCAGATGTCTACAACAGGGGCTAGATACCCAATCTAGCAAAATCTATGGTATTTGTCATAATTTAAAATAATGCATATTTCTTCGACTGATTTAATTCAAGTTTTAATAAATAAGTGATAGTTAAAAATATGAGTAGATATTTTTAAAAATTCAGAATGCCTTTGTATGTGTGTCATAGGATTGGTGCTTATAGATGTGTACTTACATTATGACACCGTAACACACATCCGTTTTTATATCGGATTACCAAACAATCAATTAGAGGCATTCTTAACTGTCTTTTAATATGATTATTTTTTCATAGGCCACATATTAATACATACAAGAGCCTTTTATTATTATATGTCTAGCTATTCAGACCAGCATGCTTGGTTGTTATATTCAAGAAATATCAATCGATGTCTCCTAAAGCCGAAATGTTACAAGTATGACAACCAAGATGAGTCTGAATAGCAAAATATATCATTAAAATTCCTCAGCTCAGAAATTGCAGCGAAAAATGCATTTTTGTTTAAATTTAACTATTGACAATGAAGATGATTCCAAAATTCGTGAAATAACGATTTCTTTTACATTTTCCTCCGAACTTCAAAGGTATCATCAAAAATATAGTGATCAAAAAGACAAGTGAAAATGTTTAATTCTAATGATTTACGAAATAAATCACATAAACAATAAACAGTATGGCAGATGTAGACTTGGTCAGTTATCACTCTAATAAAATGACAAGTCCGAATTTAAAACCGAGGGGAAGTCAATAAGAAACCATTTCACTGACTTTCTCAAGTAGTTTTATGTCGCAGAAAATAGTGAAAGGAATCTGTGGAGGGTAACGATTACCCACCTTCTGAAGGGACATGGCATTAAAAAATAACAGCTAAGTCTCAGAGAAGACTATTCTTTATTCAAAAAGATAGAGAAGAACACAGGGAATCACTCCGCTATATTCAAGACGACTTGGCAATTCACAGATGATAAAAGTAAAGGAATCTCTGGAGAACAATGATCACCTGCGTTCTAAAGGGTTAGCATATTTTTCGAAAGCAGCTATACGAGCAGAAGGACAACCATGAATTCAAATCTGTGGAGAACGCGACTGGAAATCATATTTCCGAAGAAAAGCCATGGATATATTTTAAATAATTTCACCCCAAGCAAGGCAATGAAGCCACTAAGATGCATGGGGTACTGTGTGTGAAAGAATATGGGAAATAGAAATCCTTATTACGGAGTGAGAATAGGAATTATGAATACAGACGATAACCTTTGAGAATGCATTTAAATTTTTGAATATCAAAATTGACTGGAAAGCAAGAAGCGGGAAGAGACTTTAACAAGTAATAGAATTAACTATTAGCATAGAACTTACGATAATATCTAGCTATTTCAATGTACAAGATGAGACCGTGCCACCAATCTACGTTTGTGTGTGTGTGTGTGTGTGTGTGTGTGTGTGTGTGTGTGTGTGTGTGTGTGTGTGTGTGTGTGTGTGTTTTCGCTAATTTGCAAGCATATATGTTTAGGGGAATAATGTAGACAACTTATATGTAAAATGGAAAAGTACAATAAAACAGTTATGCAGACAGGTTTTATCGGTTGAATTTAATCAATTTTAATTGAATATATGCAACGAAGATATGTGCCGACGTGTATATCACACATACACACTCATACACGCAAACACGCCCACATACACAGGCACACACACACATATTCGACAGTATGTGAGGAGAGCTGTATATTCTTGAAATAATGGTGCGTATTGGGTTGTCTATTTTGTGGGGTTTAGGGGGACCGTAAGTTTGGGTATTCTAGGATGATATTCTATTAATCTATTGTCTTCATTTTTAATTAGTTTCCTAATCGCCTTGTTAATTTTTTGCGTTTCATCTGGTGGCTCGGCTCCAATCTCTTTTCTACCGCCGTAAGATTGCCTCTCTGTAGCTTTTCTATACGTACTTTCATGGTAATTGTTTGGTGAACTCTTCACTACCAAGTCATTATGAAATTAAGTGTAATACTAGACTGGCATTGAGATCTCATCCATTTACATTTGAATTGGCGAGATGTAACCGTAAATTCTATGCTAACATTTTCTTTTCTCGTACTTATCTCTTGTGGAACTCCGTTTTGGCTACATGCTTTCCACACAACTTTAATCTGCAAAAATTTAAATGCAATGTCAATCGCTATCTACTGTCCTCCTGATTCCTCTTTCTGTTCTCATTCATTAGTAATGTTTCTGTTTCACACCCAGTAACTACTTGTATTTTAGTGGCTTTACGGCCTTTCTTGGCGGTGAACTCGATTAAAGCAAAAAAAAGCAAAAGAAGAAATCTGTCGGTATCGTTGGGTAGTGAATTAATTTTTTAATCGTATGAGTTTTTATTCATTATGACAGTCCTACTTCCTTTGTCAGGTGAGTAGATTTCATTATGTTTTGCTAGGTTGCTTAGTGCATTTACGCGTCTCTCTGGTAAATTTCTTTCATTGTTGGTTTCTGTAGTTGAATGAAGCCTTTGATAAATTCTGTTTCATTTTTCTATGATTTTATACTACTCTGTCAACTAGATCTCCTTTATAAATCCTAACTAGCGAATTTCAAACCGAAAATGAGGGCGTCTAGTACAGTATTGGATAGCTTTATACCAGAAAGATTCTCTATGACAGCTGATTTTTCCAAAATAGCACTATATAATATTAGTACATAGAGTGTTTTTTCTTATTTTATTGCTATGGTGTTTCTTTCTTTGTTGTAAATATGCCATTTCCGACTTTTTACAACGTTCTTTCGTGGTGTGGGAGTTCAGCATTTCTAGCTTTGACCATGGTATTCTTCATGGTCGAGAGGTCAAGGCACGGCGAGATCTAATGGACGGCTTTCTCTAGGGAAGTCAGGTTCGAATCCTGTCGAAGTGTGCATATCTTTCTAACAAGGTTTCTCAAATAGGCCGGTAGATATAAATAAATATACAGTTAGATAAATAAATAAAAACAAAGTATCTACTCAAATATAAGTATCCATTAAAAATAAAGTTATGTATATATGTGTGTGTGTTTGTGTCTGTGTTAGTTCTATCTCTGATATTGAGCGCTTTCTAATAAGTACCGCGCATATAATATATAAGTAATAATATATAAATTACACACACGCACACGCAGACACACACACACATATATATATTTATATGCACACACTTTCCATATATATATATATATATATATATATATATATATATATTCGATTTTCAGATGAAAAAATAAATGATTCCGATAAATATTACCTCACGTAATGCTTAGTAAAACTGCAAAGCAAATGTCAAAGGACATTTTTTATTATTCTGAGACATGAAAATTAAAGAACAGCTTTCCGCAGATATATTATTATGAGATATATAAGTGTTTGGCTAGGGCACCTTGGCGTGGTGTAATGGTTAGCAAGCTTGTCTCGTTACAACTGGAGCGTCAATTCGATCCTCACTGGGTGCCCCATACTTTCGGCCTTGTGCCACATCTAAGCTACGCTTAGAAAATCAGTATGAGTGTTTGGCTGTTTTTAGAGGCATGAAATTGGTTGAAGCTTTGCGATCGGGTTGGATACCATCTTACCTCTCTATTCTGTTTAACTTTATCGGTGTTCTAAGTTTGGTAGTTAAGCGCGGACATGTTGTTATGGTATATGAGCAAAAAGTATGTTGCTGCCAACTTCCAAATCTTTGTGGACAAAATCGCTTGAATTATTTGCGTGAGCATGTGCTTGTGGTGGTGGTGAGGGAGCTCTCGTCTAACATCATTCTTCAGACCACACACATACATACACACATAGACAAACACACGCACACACAATATTATTGTTCCTGATCGAGCATCTTGGTTTCAGTCCCTTTTCCATTGTCTTAACATAGACTCTCTGTGCCTTTTCTATATATATTTTCATGTTAATTTTTCTGATAAGCTTTCCTCTTTGGTACCTAGAATTTATGAATTTAAGCGCAGTACTAGATTGGCGGAAAGGTCTCGTCATGTTACAGTTGAAATGGATAGAGGTAACCGTAAGTTCTATGCAATAGTTTCTTCTCTCGCAATTCTCGCTTGTGGAATTTTCTCTAGGAAAAGTGATTTTACTTTTACTAAATTTTCACTCAATACAAGTTCCAGGACGAGAAAAATATTTCCTTGGAAGTATGTTACACAAAGAAGCGGCTCTTGAGTAGAAGCTATCTGAGTGGAAGTTTCTTCCTACGAATGAAATGCGAAGGGAATGATTCGACCCTGTAGACGTGGCATGGCGTGTCTTAGCTATAAAGGTTTGAACTGGACTAACTAAAGAGTACAGCTCGGTTGAAAATTGTCCAGGGAAATTGTTATGGGACCTTACCTATAACGACAGAGTGAACTCTTCCTGACACTATGAATACTGCGCCTCTCAAGAGAGAGGGACGAGACGGAATCGAGTCGAGCCAATAGTAGTTCACTCCAAACCAGACTGACTGTCATACTAACACCTTCAACATCTTGTATTATTATTTTGTGTAATATATCTTTGTTATTTCTACTTTTGTGTTCGTGTTGTTCTTCCTTGGTCCTAAACTTGGACCTTAACAGTGGCGACGAGGATATTGAAGTTCTACACGGAGAATCTAAAAAATTAAAAAAAAAAACTTTTTGCTATCGGTCGTACATAATAGTGGCGACGAGGTTATTGAAGAAACGAAGTTCTACGCGGAGAATCTAAAAAAAAAAAAAACTTTTTGCTATCGGTCGTCCATAACAGAGGTGACATAGGTATTGAGAAAAAAAAATTCTACGCGGAAAAAAAAAGATAAAAAAAAAAGAAATTTTTTGGAAACCAACCTTAACAGTGGTAACGAAGACACGAATTTTACCTGTCAGCCAAAACAGAATCGAATTCTACTCAGGTAAAATTTTTTTGTACTAATGTCCCAGAACAACTGGCGACAAAGACCTGAAGTCTACACTGAGAAAAAAGGAAAAATAGTTACACAAAATTACGGTGTAAACATGGATGACTTTAAGGCAATCATATTGGAACTAATGAAAATGCAATTCGAGCAGCAACAAAAAAAATGAGGAAAGACAGACTAGGCTCGAAGAAAAACAATTAGAAATTCAACAGAAAAACGAAGAGAAGCAACTCGAACTACAGGAATTACTACTACGGGCAGTAACAAATAAAGGGCAAAATTCCGGAAATGAAGCGGCATTCTCGCAAAATGCTATATGGAGCTCTATCAAAGACTTTACTTATGCACCGGACAAAGACAAAACCTTCGCGGCTTATTTCAGAAGTTATGAAGATTCCTATGAGTTTGATTGCGGAAATTGGTCAGACGCGAAAAAAGTACGTCTACTACTGAAGAAATTAGGGTCAAGCGAATAAACTAAATTCGTAGACTACATCCTACCGAGGAAAACGAATGAGTTGACGTTCAAGGAAGCCGTGAAACTTTTAACAGAATTATTTAGTCCGAACACTTCACTATTCCACAAAAGGTGGAAATGTTTAAATTTAACAAAAAATGATAGCGAAGACATTCGCTTCCATAGTAAACATACACTGCGATGACTTTAAGTTATCTGAACTCAGCCCGGACAATTTTAAATGTTTGATATTCGTCCAAAGCCTGGTTTCGATTAAAGATGCGGAGATCAGACGGAGAATTCTAACAAAGCTTGAGAGTGAACCAGAATTAACGCTAAAAAAATCAAAGATGTATAAGCGTAAAAAAGGACTCGAAAGATATCGAAGAGTCTGGCGTCGCTCACATACGAAAAGTTGGTACTATTAGTTTCGCTATGGAAACTACTAAGGTGTTTATAGTATCGTGTTTTGAAATTATTCTGGGTAGATCCTATGTAAACCTTAGGGTTTTTATCGGTATTGTTCGGTTTATCCTTATATATTTTTACTTGATAAACCACGAACTCATGTTGGCGTTTGCCTGAAGGGGGCAGGCTTCCTTATTCCTACAATTACACTTAGGGGGGACGGTGCGTGGTTTGTCTTTCTCCTATTATATTTATTAATTAAACTGGTCATATTAGACATACAGCTATAGCTTAACTTGACATAGTTTTTATTGATGATTTTGTGCAACGTATTAGTTTGTGGGAAATTCTTTTTAAGTAGTTTAAAAATATCTTGCCTATATTGGTTTTCACCGCTAAATTATATGGGGGGGGTTAAACCATAATATTTTTCTACTTCTGGTTTTGAAAGAACTGAAGGACCCTGGAAACAAAGAAATTATGTACACAAAACATCTTTCACAAATAGTAAATATGCGAACAGCACAATGCTTTCTAAGTGTGTCTGGGAAATTAAAAACAAAACGCACACCACACCAAAAATATCTTGGAAAATAAGGAAAAGATCATCAGCCTATAACAACCAATCAAAAACTTGCAAACTTTGCTTGCAGAAAAAAATAGCTATCATTACCTTCCCAGACCAAAATAAATTATTAAATAAAAAATCCGAGCTCATCTTAAAATGCAGACATGAAAACAAATTTTTACTACGTTACTTAAAAATCAAAAACGAAAAAATAAATAAATAGACAAAATGTCAATAAAATAAGCAAAATAAATTAATCCAAACAAATTATCAAATCACACCTGTTAGAATAAACAAAATCAATAAATAAAGTAAATAATAAACGAATTAGCAAACTATTATGACCAAAATATTAGTTAGACTATAAAAATCAAACCAAAAATCGGATGAAAAAATAGTATAACTGTTATATAACGATAAAAAATGAATTAAAAAAAATAATATACTACGTTACTTAAAAATCGAAAACCAAAAAGAGAAAATATACAGTATAACAAATAAATAATAACAATTAAAATAAATTGATCTAAATACATCCAAATATATAAATAAACTAACAACCGATAAACTAGCCGTTAGAAAAAGTAAATAAAGATAATCAATCCAAATAAATACATGAAGTAATGAACAACTTAAAAACTGTTCCCGCCAAAATAATAGATAGAACAAACTACAACAATCAACCCCAAAATTGAACAAATAGCTTTAATTATCTTCCCAAACAAAAACAAAACTATTAAAAAAGCTATATAAACAAATTTTTACCACGTTAATAAAAACAACGATCAAAATAAAAATTAAAAAAATATATAAGATAAAAAATAAAAATAAAAATAAAAATAAAAATAAATAAAAACAAGCAAAATAATTTAACCCAAATAAATAAATAAACAAATAAACGACTTCCGGTAAAATAACCGCCAAAATAGACTACCGACAATGCACCACTGACCCGTATATATAAATAGCCGAGAAAAATATCAGCACTCGTGGCCTGACGATTGCATCTAGCATGAAATAGACTGTCGCCTCTAAGTGTTGACTTCTATGTTCACTTTTATATTTACATACGCCCTATCTCTGATATTGAGCACTTTATCCCATAAATATAGCACATCGTAAGACTATATGTCTTCATATATATATATATATATATATATATATATATATATATATATATATATATATATATATATATATATATATATATATATTTGTGATCATGGCTAAATTACATTCAGGCTTAATAGACAGTCGTCCCGTTTGTAGAGGGAAGGCTGCGAATTCGTGATGGGCATTGTCTAATAATTTCAAGTGTAAATCTATTTAACACGACTCAGAACTCAGAACATGACTTTACGATAGGACTCTGCACAAATCACCAAAACTTTGGACTGAATCATTTTTATTACGAGGGAGTTTGATAATTAATTTCAATGTTTCTACGGGCTCTTTTTCATTTTTTTTTTTTGTTTCACACTTTTGTCAAATTCATCATATGCTAATTCTCAGTGTAGTTTCAAACTTTCGAACTGTACTTCATGTCGATGATCTATTTTAACATATATGCTCTGACTGTATATCATTATAACTTTATGCTCATTTTGGAAATGAACAAAAGGGTTAAACATAATCCAGTAATACAGCACCTGTATCAAATATGTAAGTAAATAGTTATATCTTTCAGATTTGACTTTTGTCTCAATTTGTATACCAACTACTGACATTGGTAGGAAATATGCAAATATATCAGCTAAGAAACTGACAGGATCGATATGTTATTATTTGGATGCATATCGATTAAAATGACTATTCCCCTGTTAGTTTATGTTAGATTAATGAATAGGTAAGATTCGTTGATAATTCATCAATAAGTATTTTGCTAATTAAATACATTTTGTATTCAAATGTAATTAAAATAAATTGACATACGATTTGATAGCTAGGAACTAGCTAATGGATAATATTCATTATTCTATTTTCAATTTCTCTCACACACACTATTTACACACACACACACACACACACACACACACACACACACATACACACACACATACATATATAATATGTAAAGGCATCGTGAAAATCTTGTTCTATTTCGATAAGTATTCGGAATATTTAATATTTTTACAGAATAATATATAGATAAATACTCATATATATATATATATATATATATATATATTATATAAGTGCACATACATACACACACACACACACACACACACACACACACACACACATATATATATATATATATATATATATATATATAAATAAAAAGGAAAGAACAGTAAGATATAAAATCCGGTGTTCTTATAGATATTTTTATTTTTACACAATAGTGCTCTATGTAAATTTAAATTTACAGAGCATTAATATTATAAATTAATAGATTTAAAATATGGTTTTACCGCTACACAGTGATAACCATGTTTCAGAAATGGAAGCTAAAGCCCCTGAATTTAATTTTGTTATTAAACCAAAGAAATTAGTTCCATTTCCTCATCAAGCGAAATGTCTTTGGTTTAATAACAAAATTAAATTCAGGGGCTTTAGCTTCCATTTCTGAAACATGGTTATCTCTGTGTAGCGGTAAAACCATATTTTAAATCTATTAATATATATATATATATATATATATATATATATATATATATATATATATATATATATATATATAATGAGGGGAAACAAATATTCGCATGCATACACATTTTTAATTTTTTGTATTTCCAACGAATGAATAAACATATTTTTATATAATTACCTGTACACAAATGCATAATAACTAAATATGCATAGAAAACAGAAACATTTTCATTTAATAGAAATAAATTCCATTTATCCATTTTAATGGGTGAAATAGGTATTTCTACTATACAAAAAGGAATATATAATGTTCATTTAATACTTTGTAGAATATCCATTATTCATACCTACATCAATCAACCTCTTCTTGTAGTTCTCAATTAATTATTTGAAAATTTTAGTTGGTATTTTGTTCCATTCTTCTTCGCAAAGAATATTCAGATCCGGGATGTTTGTTGAATTTTTAACCGAAATAATTAAATTTGCTCCCAAAATATTTTGATATGCATTCATTCTACCATCTATTACTGATATGTTGCCAGTACCTTTTGTAGAAAAACATCCACAAACCATGATTATGCCAATACCAAATTTCACTGTTGGAACTGTTTTCATTTGTTTGACGACATCACCATCTTTCCTCCATACATGTTTTCTAGAATTACATCCAGAAAAATTAATTTTGGTTTTGTCTGTCCATAATACTCTTTCCCAATACGATTTTTTTTAGATTGTCCCTACGAATTCCATTGCTTATTACCTGTTTAGTGGCATAGATTCCTGATGAAAGCAAATTATCCTGAAACACTTGACGAGTAATCATTGGATTTTGTTTAATCTGATGTATTAATTTCATCGAAGATCATGAAGAAATCTTCCTTGGAGCACCTGTTCTTCTTTGGTTTTCAACAGTTTTGAGGTTTTACACCTTGCAATGAACGGACTAATGGCAGTACATGGAATATTCAGGTTGTCTGAGATTTTCCTGTAACTTTTATCTCCTTTCCAGAGGTTAACAATCTTTTCTTTTTGCGAATGTTTGCACCAATATCAATTAGATAATTTTCTCTTTGCATTTTTAGGTTATAAAATATCTACTCATAACATTAATGGAACATTCTAGAATATTCCACTTGAATAATCTAGGGTATTAAAGCAATTTAAATGTTTTAAAATCTTAAATTTGCACTGTACGAATACCTTTTTCACCCATTTATATGTGTAAATGGGATTTATTTCTATTAACTCAAAATAGTTCCTATTTTCTATGCATATTTAGTTATTATGCATCAGTGTACAGTTAATTATATAAGTATGTTTATTCATTAGTTGGAAACAAAAGAAATTAAAAATGTGTATGTGTACGAACATTTATTTCTTCTCACTCTCTGTGTATATATATATATATTTTTTTTAACATAGAACGTGTATTAACACGTGCGATACCTTGTCTTCATCAGCCGCCGACCAGGGTTGATATCACGGTTTCGGTGGCTATGGCGAATACATATATATATATATATATATATATATATATATATATATATATATATATATATATATATACATATATATATATATATATATATATATATATATATATATATATATATATATATATATATATATATAGGTCATCCCATAAGTTCTGTCCGAATTTAAACTTTTTGTTAAAATGAACGAAATTTAAAGAGTATTTTATAATGTCTAATGGAGCTAGACATTATTTTTATGTTTAGATGCATTTAAACTGATCACATTTTATTTCAGAGAACAATAAAATTAAATTTTGTTTGATTAAAACCCTGCTAACATGGAAGTACCCAAGAATCATTTGAGGCACATAATGCTTTATGAGTTCAAGAAAGGAAACTCAGCAGCCGAAGCGGCTAGAAACATTCACTCAGTTTATGGAGATAAATATGTGAATGAAAGAACTTGCAGAAGATGGTTTGCAAAATTCAGAGGTGGACATTTCATCCTTAAAGATGAAGATCGAACCGGACGTCCAGTTGAGTTTGATGAAAATCTTCTTGAAGCAGCCCTTGAAGAAAATCCTGCTTTATCAGTTGAGGAATTTGGTTCTGAGTTCAAACCATACAACTGTTCATCGTCATCTTCAACAACTTGTAAAAGTTCCTAAACATGGAAAATGGGTGCCTCATGAATTGTCTGAAAACAACCTCAAATCCCGAGTTGACATCTGCTCTTCTCTCCATTCTCGCCAAATTGTTTCGCCTTTTTTGGAGAGACTTGTGACTGGCGACGAAAAATGGATCTTTATCGAAATGTTAAGCGTCGTAGACAGTGGCTTGGTAAAGGGGAAGGACACCAGCCACAACCGAGAAGGGAACTTCAAGTGCAAAAGGTTCTTCTTTCAATCTGGTGGGATTGCCAAG
>OZ038520.1:20068482-20123482 GCA_964036315.1 Acanthosepion esculentum | reverse complement strand
ATATATATATATATATATATATATATATATATATACATGCATACACACACGCACACATATGTGTGTGATTGTATATGTGTGTTTGTGTGTGTGTGTGTGGATAGATTACTATCGTTACTGAACACATATTCGACATACAGAATAATGGCGATACAAAAGCTGAAAGCAACTGATCATGAAAATCGACTGTGCCATTGCAGATGGTTTAACCAATTTATCGAAGAGAATACTGCTATTCTTTTGGTGTGGCATTTTTTTTACCGACGATGCATAGCTCCATCTCTCGGGTTACATTAATTCGCAAAACACAAGATTGTAGCCCTACATTAATCCTCACAGTTTTCATGAAGCCTATCTACATGATCTCTGTGGGCTGTGATTTCAAGATGTGGAATTTTCTTTATGAACACAAGAAATAGCGAGTGCAATTGTTCAAAGATCCTTCCCACCTTTGTCGGTCAGATGAAAAAGAGAGGAAATTAATTTCACATGGTTTCAACAGGACGGTGCTACTGCCCACATATCTCACAGAGCTATACAGTTTTTGGAAAAATCTTTGCAGACCGCACTATTTCAAAAGAGATGTGGCCCCCAACGCTGACCGGATCTAAATCCATCATACTTTTACCTGTAGGAAGCAGCAAAATTTGCAGTGTATCGAGATTGTCTGCGCACGCAGAATGACTTGAAAGCAGTGACAACAGCTTACATTCAGTCTATTTCAAGCGAGCAATTAACAGCGGTATTCAGAAACAAAATAAAAAGGATCTAAGCCCATGTATTGATGCTAATAATTGTTTATTGTTTGGTTTGGTTTGTTTTACGCTATATCAACCTCAATGGGTCATTTAATGCTGACAACTTTTTTTTTCCTGATAATATTTTTGCTTTGTCAAAAATATTTTTCTGTTAATATTTTTTCCTCAAAAATGTATAGCCGGTAATATTATTTTTTCAAAAACGTATAGCTGATAATATTTTTTTTTTAAAAAACGTATAGCTGGTAATATTATTTTTTCAAATATGTATAGCTGGCAACATTAAAAAAAGTTGTCGGCATTAAACGACCCATAGAGGTTGATATGCGGTAAAACAAACCAAACCAAACCAAACTCTATTGGCTAATGAACTATACATCACTGGGGTCGTATCGAAAGGGTTGTTTTTCTAAACTTTGATGGATGGGTTTGTCAAGCTTTAAATAAGGATGAGAAAGCGTGGGATGTTGCTTTAGATATATCAAAGGCGTTTGACAGAGTATGACATGATGGTCTTATTCACAATAATATTTTTTTCTTCAGGGAGTTTCTTTGATTTGATTTAGTGTTTCAGTGTAATCAAAGTTGTCTTGAATGGCCACTCATCTAGATGTTTTAGCTTTTATGCAGGTATCCGATACGGTTATATCCCTCACCTACTTTGTTTCTTATGTTCACCAAAGACCTTCCTAACGTCATCAGTCCTCGGCTCGGTATAAATACAGAAGACGCAACTATTTACTCGTGTATTAATAAAAAAGTCTATATATATATTCCATAAAGTCAAACTTGCAGATGAACACAAAAATAACGTTCAAACAGATTATTATTTTTTTATTTTTTTATCTTTTGCCTGGTGCAAGAAAGCTTCTTAATTCTAATACTCATTAAACAAAATTGATCTATTAATCATCTTAGAGAGCAATTTCTACTATGGCTCATGCTAACCTTCAGAAGACTAACTTATTGCGCCGTTTCGGCATTACGATTTCCACTGACATGAAGTGGAACTATAATAGTGAACCAATTACTAAAACTTGGTAGGAAACTTGGTTCACTGTATCGTGCTAGGCAATTTTACCCTAGTCTGTCTTTTGTGTTTATGTCTACCATTCATCTTTACATTGAATATTGCTGCCACACCTCTTCAGGTGCTATATATCTGATGGGGACCCGAAGTAGGGGCCACGGAAGGAAAACACGGAACACGGGTTAGAGGTATAAAAGATATATTAAACAAAAAAGTTACAAAGAATAGTGTATGAGTAAGCAGAGCTTACTATCCAGTGGTGTCCGATAATGCTATCGTACGTGGCTGCGCATTACTGGTGCTACTCCCATTATACTACCATTCACATAGTAATATAGTACTGAGAGAGTCCATGATATAGGAAAGTATCGGTCTCACAACAATATCTAGTTCCTTGATAATATCCCAAAATGATTCTGCAATATTGACTGTCTTGAACTCGCCTCTTGGTTTCAATCATGTTCCAACCGCCATAGCGTAGTTTACGTATGCCGATAAATGTTTATTACGATAATTGCTTAGATGAGATTTCCCCTTTGGATCCTAGACTTCAAGAATTGAAGCGCAACACTAGATTGACATGTAGGTCTCATAATTACACTGTTGAAATTGATAGCAGTAACAGTAAGTTTTATCCTAATAGTTTCTTCTCTCATACTTCTCGGATGTGGCACTTCAAAAAATAATCTTCAAACATTAAGATTAATATTGTTTCTTGAACCCTGTTTTTTATTGTCCTCTCTGTTCATTTCATTGTTAGTAACCACTTGCATCACAGTTGCATTTACCATCTCTCTTGGAATGAAATGATTAAATAAATTACATCAATCATGTATAAAGCCAGACTATTATATGAAATATGCATTTCATTTATTCGTATATTAGATCTCATTTAAATATTCATGGAGGCCTACCGGACACTATTCGGAACATACTTGTCGACAACACTAATATAATATCATCATCCACATGCAAAAAAAATGGCTAAAAATAATGGAAGCCTTATTAATAAAAACAAACAAACCAACACTTAATAATATTAACTTTGAACATGGACATAATATCTTGACCGTGTTTTGAAACAAAAAAAAATTAAACATTTTATAAAACATACATATAACAAACTATTTCTAATTCTAACAGTTAAAATATAATCCTTGAAAATGGCTAAATGTATAGCCGAAAGCGCTCGGATAAAAAGAACATTCGGACAGTTTTTATATGATATAATTTATCATCCGAAAAGAAAAACATTAGATCGCATGAGAAATTGTATAAAAAAATAAATAAAAGCACCTTGTCAGTCGTTTTTAATGAAATATATATATATATATATATATATATATATATATATATATATATATATATAATTATTTATTTGAATATTACAACATAAATATGTTATAAAATGGCTACTTTTGTCGTGATTTTATAACATATTTATGTTGTAATATTCAAATAAATAATGATATCTGCTCTACTCTGTATTGAGCACTCTTTTAAGAATATTAATTGTTGGTTATTGGATTTCACTCCGTATATACCAATCCTAAACTTGGGTATATATATATATATATGTATATATATATATATATATATATATATATATATATATATATATATATATATATATATATATATATACTTCACAGCATAGAACATAAACAGTGATTTGAAAAAGCACGACGGCATTTTTATTTTTATTTTTATTTTTTTTCCTAAATGAATCCTTTGCGGTCAACATTTTTTCAAAAAGTTCGCAAAAAATATTTATCAAATGACGGGGGTAACTTTGAAACAGTATTAAAACAATTTAATAGTAAATGAATCACAATTAAAATAAGTGACAAACAGTTCCAACTGAGTGTATAGGGGGAAAAATTATCACTCATAACTCACCAAACAAACACAGAGAGCGAAAGAAATGTTCTTTCTGCTTACACAGATCCGGTTAATGTAACTTGATAAACAAGAACAAGCAAGTAACAAGCAGACCAGGCTCGGTGCAAAACAGAGAAACAAACTATCTACATATTTGGTGGCAAAGTCGGGATTATCAAGTAAATGTAGGCCTATTGTCGAACCATATGCAGACTAGTCATCCTAGAAGAAAGACTCAGATATTATCTGATCTTATATTGGTGGGAACATATTTACAATCAGTTGAAAATGTTTATTACTTGTTTTAATTGTAAATTATTTACTATAAAATTGTTTTAATCGTGTTCCAAAGTTCTCCTCCTCATTTAATAAATATTGTTTGCGAATATTATTCCTTCTTTTATAGATTTGTGCCAACGGTTACTTTTGGAAAAGTGTTGGCCAAAAGGGTTCCTGGAGGAAAGACCGGGGATAGCACCGAAATAATATTTTTAAGGACAACCACTGTGATTTTGTCTGGACCAGTTCACTTCTTAGGGTCAAGATTCTTAATGAGTTTTGAGAAATCCCAGACTATAATGTAAATATTATTGAGACTTTGATATCTAGTAATGATTACTTAAGATTTAAAAAAACTAAGCTTTGATAAAAAGTTCAACTAATTAAACTTTGATCAAAACCACTAAAATAATTATCGTAAATATAGATATCTACTAAGGCTTGATTAAAATAAAAAAAATAACAGTAAACATTGATCAAAATTCGAAAGACGTAGCCTTGATCAAATCCACTAAAATAATTATACTGAATATAGATTTATACTAAGCTTGCTTTAACTAAATATTATTAAGCTTTGATCAAAGCTCGACTGATTCAAATTTACCTGTAACGGCTATGGGGAATCAAGCTCACGTCACACCTAATATACCGGCTATAACAGCAATATTATCCAAATCGTGTAACAGCAAAATTATCCAATTTTTTAATTAAGCTCTGAACCGCTGTATCTTAGAAGTGATTAATGATATCTTACTGGAATTATTCAAGGTTTTTATAACACTATTGAACTCTGCTTTGAACAATAAGAATGTATTCAGCTCTAAGTTGAAATAATGATCCCTTTTGCTGTTATGACTTCCTAATCCAGTTTTCCTTTCTACCGTTCCCTCTTTTTTAAATTGTTTTCTTGATGGTTCTTGAATGGACTTTGAAGATGGAAGCCAGAGTATGAATGTTGGTACCGTTACTGAAGACCTGAATGATCTTTTTCCTCACACCAATTGGGAAGACACAGTGGGGTTGATACAAAACGATTTAAACCTGTTCTATTTCTTGCTGAATAACTCAAAGTATTTTTTTTAAAGATTCTTACGACAAATGGTGTCAAGATGGCTAAACGTCTTATCTGAAAACCTGAAAAATAGAAACTGGAATGAACAATTATGGTGTTACACGATTTGAACAATTTTGCTCTTACATCCGATATATATACGCACAACAGTTCAAAAGTTTGAAGCCAGCCCTGCTAATTTTTTTAAGTTGGCCCCAAAAGTAGTTGTTTTGCACTTTAAATAAGAGAGAATTATTATACCTTTTCACCTTGAAGAACTGGATCATTAATATATTTCATTCACTGTAGTTGTATGTATATTCCTGCATCAATAAATGTTCTATATAAATATGATTGATAAATCTATACATGTTTGTATGAACTTTTATAATTATATAGTTTTCACTTAATTATAAATGTGAATGAACACACACACACACACAGACATACACATACACTCACTCATACACATACATACATACATACATACATACATACATACATACATACATACATACATGCACATTTGGATGCGCATCATTAATTTGTAGTTTCTGTAGTCCAATTAATACAGACGTGATGATTTGACATGAAAAAAATTTCACAGAATTGGTGCCAGGTTCGAGTCATATTTACTGCTTTTTTCTACTTTTTTTTATCATTCTCTCACGATTTAAGTTGAATATTCAATATTGGATGATACGCTGAAATTTTTAAAAAAGACATATTTATAAAATACCAATCAAATTGAGAATGAATAAAAATTCGATACTTTAATATAATATGTATATTTTTTTAGTTATATTTATCTTGTTTTCTTTTTCTTATATCAGTTGTCTGCGACATTATATATTACTTTATAAGGCATTTTAATGCTTATTTCGTATCAGAATGACATATCTTTTTAAGTAAATTCTCTTGAAACTTTTCTTATCAAATCTGGCAAGCCTTGTACTATTTTATGGCTAAAATATAAAATTATTTTCGTCATATTTATCGTACACGCCAATTTTATTTATGCACAAAGAGAAAGTGAATTTTCTGTCCCAAAACCTGACGTTTTAAGTCCCTCCTGTCCAACATTCGCTACACTCCTTGCACTCCCAATAATTCCTTTTAGTTTCTCATCCATTATTCCCTGGTTTCATTCCGTCTTTCCTGAAAGAAACGAGAAATGTTTAATATAAGGAATAGTTACTATAGCCGTAGGATATATTTCACATCTGTTACTTGAAATATACGAAAATGTCCAGTCTGTAGCAATATTAAACAGAAGTGACCAAAGCTTTGCCCTTTAGCCTCCTCAGAAAACTGTCAGGCAGTGCGCAAATGGAGTTCGCAATTGGAAGAGACGTGTTGATTGATAGTACTGTGACGTTACATAATCTTCTTTTACTTGTTTCCGACCCAATATACAGAGTTTTCTGACAATTTTAAGTATTAGACACTGAGGTGAGAAATCATCCACGTTCTGTCTCTCAATTTGGACATTTGCCTTTTTAGATTTAGACGACGGCATCGTTGTCGTTTATTGAGCTCAAACTATTGTGATTCTTTGCCTGTGAGTTGTCCGCAGGAAATGTGGAAAGGGAGAGTCAAGTGTGAGGAAAGGTGTAATAAAGACGTTTGTCAGCGAAGGCGAACGAAAGAATCACAGGTAAGATGACCGTTACGAATAGCAGCGGATATTTTAATCTGCGAAAGAACGAAAGGAAGAATTAATAAAAACAGAAAATGAAAGTATAAAAAACTCCGAATAAACAACTGATAGATAGATAGATAGATAGATAGATAAATGCATACATACACACATATATACATACATACATACATAGATACAAACATACGAACAGATAGATAGATAGATAGATAGATAGATAGATAGATAGATAGATAGATAGATAGATAGATATGAACAGAATGAGATAGATAGATAGATAGATAGATAGATAGATAGAGATAGATGCACACATACATACACACATATATACATACATACATAGATACAAACATAGGAACAAATAGATAGATAGATAGATAGATAGAGAGAGAGAGAGAGAGAGAGATATATACATACATACACACATATATACATACATACATACATACAAACATACGAACAGATAGATACATACATACATACATGCATACATATATACATACATACATATATACAAACATACGAACAGAGAGATAGATAGATAGATAGATAGATAGATAGATAGATAGATAGATAGATAGATAGATAGATAGATAGATAGATGCACACATACATACACACATATATACATACATACATATATACAAACATACGAACAGATAGATAGATAAATAGATAGATAGATGCATACATAGATACACACATATATACATACATACATAGATACAAACATACGAACAGATAGATAGATAGATAGATAGATAGATAGATAGATAGATAGATAGATAGATGCACACATACATACACACATATATACATACATACATAGATACAAACATACGAACAGATAGATATATAGATAGATAAATAGATAGAAAGATAGATAAATGCACACATACATACACACATATATACATACGTACATAGATACGAACAGATAGATAGATAGATAGATAGATAGATAGATAGATAGATGCATACATAGATACACACATATATACATACATACATAGATACAAACATACGAAAAGATAGATAGATAGATATATAGATAGATAGACAAAATGACAAACGATATGTAGAAAAATACATTGCTTATCAACCAAATTTTCAATGAAAAAGATTATATTCCAAAGGTACTGTATTGCTTATTAAATATTAAATAAACTATGTGCATATATATAAAATTATTCACCGCTGAATATATTAGGCTATGCCCTTTTTCTCATGCACTCTAGGTCTTTTTTATTAACGATTATATTAATGATTGAAGTGAAATCATTTGATTTTTCCTGCTTTCTCTTATTCTATCATTTTCTTTTATTTAACATATAAATTGACCTGCAAGTTGAATATCTTAATCATTACATATTGATAGGCACTCTAAATATAGATATTTATTAAAGCCGGCTTATTCTGCCAAATGGTCAGAATTGTTGTGCATGGAGGAAAGGCAAATTTTATTGTTTCAACTGATTAGCTGATAATTTGCTAATTATTGTGCGAAATCGTAAGGTATTATATATCCATATTTAATTTACTGATATATATTTTATTATATATGTTTTTTTTAAGTGAGTACACGTGTTTGAATTGCTATATCTATTTTTTTAATTTTCTTAAACAGTGAATTTAATAACGATCGGCCCAGTTAGAAATGTACATGTAAACAAAAACTGTGCCTCCTAAAGCAAAATCGAACCTGCAGCACTTTTTTCCAAACAACTTTTTAAGCGAATGTATATGGAACAAAACAGATGCCTAATCATTAAAAATCCAAAAACTGAAACTCCCGAAATTACAGGTTACTAACTTACCACTCTTTTTTTCGAAAAACATAATTTATTATGGTCAGTACATAAATGGATGACCGCTTGGAAATACCAGGTTCTGTAAGCTTTGATGTGCGGATGGTACAACGGGCTTATGAACATGTCACCTTGAAACACCGGTTCTCCTACGATCACCGGAGTTAAGCAACATCGAACCTGATCAAAAACTAGATGGGTGACCGCTTTGATGTGCAAAATGTACAATGGGCTTATGAACATGTCACCTTGAAACACTGGTTCTCCTACGATCACCGCAGTTAAGCAACATCGAGCCTGGTTAGAACTTAGATGGGTGAGCGCTTGGGAATACGAGGTTCATTAAACTTTAATGTGCGGAATATACAATGGGCTTACGATCATATCACCTTGAAAACCGGTTCTCCTACGATCACCGGAGTTAGGCAACATCAAATCTGATCAGGACCTAGATGTGTGACCGTTTGAGAATACCAGGTTCTGTAACCTTTGATGTGCGGATAATACAATGGGCGTACGGACATATCAAGTTGAAACACCTGCTTCCGTACAATCACCGCAGTTAAGTAACATCGAACCTGGTCAGAACTTAGACGGATGAACACTTGGTAATACCAGGTTTTTTAAGCTTTGGTGTGCGACAGACATATCACGTTAAAACACCAATTCTCGTGAGATCACCAGAGCTTGGCAAATTTGAGCCTGTTTAGAACCTAGATGGGTGACAGGTTGGCAATACTATGTTCTGTAAGCTTTGATGTGCGGATGGTACAGTGCGCTTACGGCCATATCACGTTGAAACATGGGTTTCCCTACGATCACCGGAGTTAAACAACATCGAACCTTGTCAGAACCTAGATGGGTGACCGCTTGTAATTGGTAGGCTGGAATTGGAAAGCAAAATTCCAATAACAATCCGGTTCGTTATATTGACTCTTGCGCAAGTAGCCCTGCGAAATTTATTAACTCTCATCAACTAGTCGCTCAGCTATAGGTTAATTAGTAAGACTTGTATCAGTAAATTATTATCTGCAAAAAAAATTTATGATCTAAAAATATTTTCCACTTTAAATAAACTGCAAAAGGCTGATAAGCAGTAAAAATTGCAATGATTGGAAAACATCCTCTTGGGAGTCGATTCCACAGAGCAGTCGTTCGTGGGAAGAAGCTGTTCGAGTGGAACTTACTTCTCACCAATAGAATACCGAGGAAATGAGGGTGGTTTTCTACAATGTGTGTAGCATGGTGGGTCTTAGCCGCGAATGTTAGGATTCGTGGAACTAAGGAATGTATTTCTGAGCACTTTCCATAGAAGTATCCATAGATCAGTGATTGGCTTGAAATACTTCGTCAACGCGAGGGAGGTTGTAAGGTGGAAAATAATTTGTCACCCACAAGGATACGGATAGGATTTTGGACTCTATCGATACTTAAATTGACAGCCTCCACCCAAATATGACAGCAGCATTCCATTTTAGGCTTGATCTGGCTCTTGTAAAAGTAGAAGATATCAGGTGTCGCCAGGTACAGGAAACCGATCATTTTTCCAGCCTCTTTAGCGATGTATCGTATATACGAGTCCATTTGTGGTTTCTGTTTAAAGCCCACTAGACATGGGACTTCCCTGAGGGAACATCCATTCATCCTGACAGGTGGTATTCAGGATCCAATCGGTGATGAGGGAATGTAACTAGTTTAGAGAAAATCTGGCCTTTTGTTTTTTTTTGGGGGGGGGTGATAGCATGAAGATTAAAATGTCTACTTACTAATGCTTATCCTATACCAAGTAACACTTTACCTTGAGTGCCACTCAAAGTAGAGAGATACTGAAAGAAGTTGTTGCGTGATGGGTAAGAGTAAAAGGTAATAGCACAGTTTATGAAAATATGTATTAAAGATAACGATGTACTACACTTGGATAGGTTCAGATTGCAATGGTCAAGAAAGCACTCTCTTGGGAATCAATTTGCTGCAAGTTCTTCGAGTGAAATTTACTTCTCAATAATAGAATACGAAGGAAATGATGGTGGTTCGCCTCAGTGTACGCAGAGTGGTGGGTCTTAGCTGTGAGAGTTAGTGGAAATTTCCATAGTAACAGAGACAGAGTGTAAAAAGGCTTGCAACGTTTCGCCTGTGGAAAGAGGTTGAAGGTTGGGAAATAATTCATCACCCACAAGGTTGTGTAGGTACTTTTGGACTTTATTAAGACGGGAGTATAAAGACTGGATAGCTCCAGAATAGACAGTAATAAGCATTTTATTTATTTATTTATTCTCAGATTCTCGTTATTCTATCAGGTCATTTTACTTAACATAGATATGCCTGCAAGGTAAACTTACTTATCATTACATATAGATAGTTATACCAACTATAGATATTTACTAAGGAAAGCTAAGTCGGGTTCAAGGTCAAAATTGTTGAGCGTCAAGAAAAAATTAAACTCGTTACTCTAGTTAATCGTTCCACAATGTCAATATCCATTTTATCATGCTAAAATAGGTATCCAACAATACAATACGAATTTTCTGATTATCGTGTTAAAATAGTTAACCTGAAAATAGATATTTATTATGGATTCGTTCGTGTGGCAAAAGTCAGATTTATTGAACTTCCAGAGAATTACAAATCTTTTATATTAACAGATTGTTCAATAATAAGATTTTTTTCTAATTATCCTACTCAAATATACTATATATAGATATTTAATGTGATTTCAATAGTCTGGCACATTTGTTAAGCTTCTAGAAAAAAAACAAATATTCTACATCAACAGACTGGTCCATAATACGATATATTTTCTAATTATCTTCCTAAAATATCATACTATATTATTTATATTTACTGTGGTTTCGTTTGTCTGGTACAAGATAATATTTGTTGAGCTTCTACAGAATATCAAAATTTCTACATTAACAGATTGGCCTACAATACGAATTTTCTAATTATCGTATTAAAATAGGTATCCTAAATATAGATATTTATTAGTCTAACACAATTGTCATTGTGCAATAGATGATTATGCAACTCATTACATGAATAAACTGAATTTTGCGTTCTGGTATTATCTTATATATAGTTATTTGTTTTACAAGTCAAGAATATAAATCTAACTTACAACACTAGAATATTAGTGTGCATTATAAATATTCATTGTACAGATGTGGGTATTCATTACATAACTGTCAGTAGCAATGAAAAATTATATTAAAAAAAAAATATTCTTGTTTATAACGAGTGTCACTTCGAATGTATAAATGGTGTCTTTCTTAATATTTTTCTTTCTATTTAATAACTTTATAAGTTTATAACAATGTGTATTTTCTGTCTATATCTCTGAGATGAGGTATTATGATTACTTGCATTATTTACATTACTCGGACTGTTATCCTCATCTTCATTGCCAGATTCACAACGTTTAAGCCGATGTACGCTCCGGCCTTCTTCAGTTGATTGGAATTTTGAACTGATCTCTTTATTTCGTCCAGCGGGGTAGACTGTTCTAGTTCCACGTGCCATGCCTCTTAAGGATGTATCAGTTATTTCCCTTTAATTTAACTGTCTAGTTTGTGGCCTGGTACTGAACTCACAACTCTTTGGGTCTAGTCACTGGATCTAACCAACGTTTTTATCCACTGGGCCATGTGTCATAAAAGACTCATGGCCCAGTGGATAATTCAAGTAATGTGTAGTTTATATTTTAAAGTTTTCCTTTTTTTAAGTGCAATGTCCCTTCATGATGTAGCTGGTTATATCTTTCTACAGATTCTTTTTCCTTTTGATATTTATGAATATTCAGGACATTTTCTCATTTGTGAATTCTCGTGAAAGATCCTGGATTCCAAGCCGTGGAGAATGCAATATCCTGTATTCTCCAAGGCTTTGAGTGTTATACATGTTCATCGTAGTCCGAATGTAGAATCCAACGTAGTAAGTAATTTGTTCAATGAAACAACACCAATATCTAGTAGCAGCTGTTCAGTAATTCTTAAGGTCTTCCATATCAGAGGTTGGCAGTGAATATTCTGAGAAAGTAGCAGAGCGTAGTTCAGTAGTTCTTCCGGTCATCGATATCATAGGTCGGCAGTGGATATTAGGAGAAAAAACAAAATGGCCGCCTTTATACACGTCGGATTGAATATTGTAAGTCTTCTGATTGGTTAAGCTTCTATTGGCGAACTATAAAATGAGTCAGCTCATTTTGGTTGGCTCACTAGTATCTAGGGGTACCAAAAAATCCTAACATTGAGTTCAGTGTTTTACTACTTTTGGAATATCGGCTAACCAAATATAGATGCTTAATCTATTTTGTTATTTAAAATATTGGTTTGGTTTTATTTAAGTTGGGTGGTAGTGGAGATAGATACATCACTTCCCCATGTGCCTTTGTGAATACTCAAGACATAAGCAGAATTTATACCTGGCTGGTTATTTCCATTTTTGTTGTGCTGATAACTATTACATTAATCTCCTTCTTTTATGTGCCGTATCCCGTCAAGACGTAGGCGATAATGGCTCTCCACTTCTCCCTCTTCCCTGTAGCTCTCAATAAGTTTTGTCTTTTTGCTACTTCTCCTAGGCCCTGTTCTGCCATCCACTTGCTTAAGCCCGCTAAGTATGTCACATGTTGCTTTCCCTTGACTCTCTTTTCCTCTGTCCGCCCTGTGAGATTCTCCAAGCCCTACTTTCTCATTACGTCCCCCCAGAAATGTCAGCAGCCTTTGATTTTAAGTATAAGCTTCCACTTTGTTTGCATCCTCTTCAAAACTTTATCGTTGCTCACATGTTCGGTCCATGGTATCCTCAGCATCTTTCTGTAGAACCATATCTCCGTTGTCTCTAGTCTCTTATCCATAAAAATGTTACTTATTTTATTTTTTATAGATAAATTAAACAAATTTTCCTAAATATTTAATACAGTTTATAAATCTATTTTCATAACCCTGTATTTATTTGGCGCATTTTATATAGATTGTATGTGTTTATATGTGTCTCAGCTTTTGTATAACTCTCTAAGTATTTTTAGATGTGAATTTATGTATCTGTTTTCTTATTTATGTATATTTATATATGAATTTACGTATCTAACGGCTTGTACGCTCATACCAGAGCTGTATTTTCTTTTCTTTTTTTTTTATTTGGGTTTATTTTTCTCTTCTGCTTTTCTTTTAGACATTTTAAAGTCCCGAAATTTTGTGACCTTATTTATTCTTTCTCATGAGATAGATGAATATTATTTAAAAAAAAAAAAAAAGGAAAGAAAAAAGAAAATTCTAAATGGTTTAACATTTACTGTTGATATTTCTGTCACCTTTGTGACCAGTCAATGTAGAAGGGGGTCAGGTTTTTATCTTTTTGTAGTATATAATCAGAGTTTTTATCTCTGAGTTGACGGTTGAGTGATTAAGCCGTTTTGAGGGTGGTCAAGGGACAAGTTTTTTCCCCACTGCTATTTTCTATTTTGAGTTTAATTAACTACTGTGTTTCATGTGAGTCAGAAAAATACAGAGAGAACTACCAGAAGTCAAAGGGGAACCATAACAAAGCATGAAGAGTTAGCACAAAAGAAGAGATTCACAATGGCTTACTGTTTGTTCGGCAGTTGTCAGTCGAGAAATACGGTTATGTATAAAGATAGAGAAAAGGGGAAAGCAGAATACAGCTGATTCATTATATTTCTAAGTAACTATGCTTTTTCATTATATACCATTCTATGCGCATCTTTTTTTTTTAACCTAACAAATTCGAGATTAAAACCCATCCAAAGAGGACCAAATTTTCTACATTAACAGATTTGAACGCAGTATTAGAATAATCGAAAATCTATATTGGCAGAAAACTGCTTGCATGTGGATAACAAAAAGAGTTCAGCAGATATACAAAAATAGAAAAGCGTTTAAGGCAAGGATGTGTCTTCTCACCGGACTTATTCAACCTATACAGCGAGCAATTCTGAGAGAACTGGAAACACTACCAGTATTCATCAATAGCGGTCACAATCTTAACAATATAAGATATGCAGATGACACAATGATGATAGCAGACACGGAAAGGAAACTAAAAACTTCCTACAGAAGGTAGCGAAGGAGAGCGAGAAGAAGGGAATAAGCATAAACTATAAGAAGACAGAATGCATGGTTATCAGCAAAAAGATTAACCCAAAATGCAATTTGCAGATCGGGTACACTAAAATCAAGCATGTGCTAAAATAAGTATTCTAAATATAGATATAATTTTTTTACAATGGTGATCATCCTGTACAAGGGCCAAGTGCCACTCCTGGTAGAGGATAAGGATCATAGTTTATGCGGATAAGCATGGAAGATGACGGTTAACCCTGGATATGACTAAGTTAAGAAGTGTAGTGATCGGGGAAACATCCTTTTGGAAATCGATTCCACAAGGCAGCTGTTAATCGAAGGGGAATTACATCTCACTAGTGGAATACGAACGGAATGAGGGTGGCTCGTTACTAATGTGCGTGCCACAATGGGTCTTAACCGTGATGGTTAGAACTGGTGGGGGCTATAGAAATAGCTATAGAGCAGCGAAATGGATTGTAGGGTGGAAAATAATTCATCACCCACAAGGACGCGGTGACGCCTTCGGACTCTATCGAGAGTGGAAAGTGAAGACTGGGCAGCACTTGTCTATATAGCAGCAGTACTCTATTCTCGGTCCTGATCTGGCTCTTGTAAAGGTATTGAATAGCAAGAGACGCCTGGTAATTGCGGGGGTGATACAAGGAACCGACCATTTTTCCACCATCTTTAGCGAAGGATCGCGTATGCGAGTTGCACGACGTCTGAGATGAGTTGGTCCTAATAGGCGCTTAAGGCATGGGGCTTCGTTGAGGAAACTTCCGTTCATCGCAGCTGGTTAAAATTCTGGGTCCGATCGTCGATGTTGGAATGTGACTAGTTGGGTTTTCGAGACATTGAATGCGACTAGCCAGCTTACCCACCACTGTGATGTTAAAGCGAAGTCAAGAGATCAGCTGCCAAGCACTGGCCATCTAGAATTTTGGCGGTGCACCCATATACCATTGTATCATCAACATAGATATTCACAAATGATAGGAGTATGCTCTTGGGAAGATCATTTATATAAAGTATATAAAATACGTTGAACCGTGAAGTGAACATTGGACCTCAGGGAACTTTTCGTTAACAACTACCTTCAAGGACCTATCCATCATGACTGAGAAGAGTATTCCATGCCTGGAGAGATTATTCAGTAACCCTTTATGCTACACCTTGTCAAAGGCCTTTGAAATATATAATGCATCGTTCCTGAGATGATTTTCTTGTCTAGTACCTAACTTATTCTGTGAGAATTCGCATTTAGGATATCAGCAAAGGACAGGGCATATCAAAAAACGTATTTTCTCGCTCAAGGGGCTGTTTTTATAGCTTCAAATAGTTTGCTAATGACATTGAGGAGATTGATGAGTCTATACTGTGAGGGCGATGAGCGCTCACCTGCATTCTTGAAAATTAGGCATAAACTTGTCACCTTCCGCAGATATGGGGAGGGTTTATGCTGCAAGCAGTGGTTAAACAATGTCGGGAAGAACGAAGATACCTCCGAATTAATATTCTTAAGGACAACCACTATGATTTTGTCTGGACCAGTGGCCTTCTTACGGTCAAGATTCTTAATGAGTTTTGAGAGGTCCTGGACTATATTACTGAGACTTTGATATCAAGTAAGGATTACTTAAGATAAAAATACTAATTTTTGATAAAAAGTTCGACAGATTAAGCTTACACCAAAATCACTAAAATAATTATCCTAAATGTAGATATTTACTAAGGCTTGCTTAGAATAAAAACTGATCAATGCTTGACTGATTAAGCTTCGATCAAAACAACTAGAATAATTATCCTGAATATAAATATCTACTAAGGCTTGCTTAAGATAAAAAAGTAGGTAACTTATTCACCGTTCTCTTGATGGTCTTGAATGGACTTTGAAGATGGAGCCAGAGTATGAATATTGGTATCATTACAGAAGTTCCGAATGATCTTTTTCCTCTCAGCATTGCTCAGTTGGGAAAACACAGTGGGTTTGACACGAGATGATTTTAACCTGTTATATTTCTCGTTGAATAAAAAGTGTTTTTCAGAGATTCTTACGATAAATGTTGTTAAGATAGCCAAACGTCTTATCTGAAAACCATGGAAATAGAAAGCCAGTTTATTTATTTTTTTTTTTTACAGATATTAAAAATTTCGTGAGATGGACAATTATTGCATTCTGTTACAGGATTGGAACAATTTGACTATTACACCCGGTATACGATCCATCGCTAAAGACATTGGAGAAATGGTTGGCTCCCTGTAATAATTGCTACCACATCTGGGCAGGAAGTGCTCAGTTCTTATTTTCCAGTCTCAACAAAGTTGAAATGCTTTCACGCGGCTTTGTGGGTGATTTTTTTTTCACCCTTTAAACATGAATCCATTGCTTTGATAGTTCGCTTAAGATGCTGGTAAAATGGTCGGTTTGCTGTATCACTCCAGCAAGTACCTCAATCCTCCTGATCTCCTCTACATTTGCAAGAGGCAAATCAGGCCGAAAATAGTGTACTATTATATGGGCAAGAGCTGCCCAGTCTTTACTTTCCATTCTCGATAGAGTCCAAAAGCATCATGGCGTTTTTGTAGGTGACGAATTATTTCCCACTCTACAAACCTTTTTCTCACGGAGAGGAAGTTGCAGACGTTTATCGCAATTTCCATGGGGTGAGTGTTCAGATGAACTACACAACTTAGTTCCAACAGCCCTAACCTTCACATGCCACGCACATTGTAGCGGGCCACCATTAATCCCTTCATATCCCCCTAGATTTAAGTTCAACTCAAGCAACTTCTTCCCACGAACCTCTGCCTTGTGGAACCGACCTCCAACATGTTGCTTCCTTGATTACCACAATCTTAAGCTGTTCACGTATAGCGTTAACCGTTACTTTCTGCACATATCTGCATAAACTGTACCTCTTACTCTGTAACCGTTTCCAGGGCCTTGTCTAGGTGAACATCAGCGTAAAAAAACACACTTTTTTTGCATTATAGAACGAATTCCCGACTGTTTTAAAGAAGTGATCTGCGAAACATTTTGGAAAATTCTGAAGTATGGTCACCATGCACGCTTGATATAAACGCAATCGATTATGTATGGGACATGATGCAAGGGTAGATCCCCATGCAATACCCTGCACCTAAAAATATCGGAGATCTGTGGACAACTGTCAAGACGATACCGTACAACATATCTCCAGATATTAAATTAGTATTTGTGAAAAAAATGCCACGTTGAGAAGCTTCACTCCATCAGTTTAGAGTCATAGACAGACTTTATATTTGTACATGGAATAGGCTTTAATTTAAAGATTCGTAAAAATATGCTTTTGACATATTCTTTTTTCTGAATAATTGAACTTTTGTGTTTATTAACTTTTCAAAACCATATTTCAATGATTCATTTTCTGTTTTCCACGGGTTCATTATTATTTGCATTATTTACACATGGACTATCGCCCTCATTTTTTTTTGTATTATCTCAACGTTTCAACCGTTGTATCTTCTAGCCTTATACAGCTACTTGTCGCCCCGGATAATCTTCAAATTTCAAACTGAACACTTTATTTAATCTATGGGGTAGACTGTTCACATTTCGCTTCCCATGTCTAGGAATATTCCAATTTAATCTTATTTTATCACGGCTCTATTTTTGCTCACCCTGTTTCGAACTCAGCACTACCCGGCTCAGAGATCTAACTCAAAATTATAATATCATCAAATTCATAAACTAATGCTTTAATCCAGTAGGTTAATCCGGATCGACAGCTACTTGAATAAAGCCGGGGAGCACAATGGCTGAAACGTTGAGACAATAACTATGAAGATGAGGACAAAAGTCTGAGTGCAAATAATGAAAACTTCTCATCCCAGAAATTCTCAGGTTTGTCTGAGTGTAAATAATGAAAACTTCTCATCCCAGAAATTCTCAGGTTTGTCTGAGTGCAAATAATGAAAACTTCTCATCCCAGAAATTCTCAGGTTTGTCTGAATGCGAAGAGAACATTTCTTTTTCCAGAAGTGTAAAAGCAAATATTTAAAAATATAACAAATATAAAAGCGGTCGGGAACAGATTTTTAATGTTTCCACACAAAAAACTATAAAAAAATTATTCTACTCTTTTCTTTTTCACTTATATATGCAGCATCTTGTCTCATTATATTCTCCAAGCTCGTCAAGAGACAAATTGAACTGTTAATAGTTTGTCAAAAATGATAATTTTGACTCATCATAATAAAGTAAAAGTTTCTTTAGTATGATGAAGACTTAAGAAATGATTGCTTGTAAATTAGTGGGCAAGATGTGTAAGAAATAAGTTGAACGAACAAAATGAAGTAATATATGCATCTTCAATCGATTCAAATTTACTGAAAACATTTTACATGAACGTAGTAAATACTCGGAATAAAATAATATGTATCAACACGGTAATTTTCTCTCTTCCTTTAATTACCGTGTTGATACATATTATTTTATTCCGAGTACTTTCGACATTAAAACAATATCATCATCAAAACTTGTCTAAATTACTCAATAAAACATGTCTAAATGAAAACTTTCTGCCAATTTATGTTTTCTTTTCGGAATATAAAGTGTATAAAAACTGTACGAATATTATATATATCCGAGCGCTTCTGGCTAATCAAGTATGTTTTTTATTTTTACCTTAATGTGCAGATAATTTATATATATTTATTCTGTGTGTTTGTGTGTGTGCGTGTGTGCTAATAGGATATGGAATCCGACCGAACAAAAGTTTGATAAATCAGACAAAGTGTAAAATTGTTTTTATTGACTATGCGTTTCGCCTTCGTTAGATAGGCGTCTTCGGGTCAGAATCTGAAAAAACAATTTAAATGAAGTTAAAACAGATGTCAGTATCCTGAGAGCTAACATCTTGGCAAATAGAAATGAATATAAACCAAAAGGAGTGAACCTTTGACATTATTTTCATGACTCCTTCTATATAGAAGACTGAAATAGATTTTCTTATAATAAGTAATACGTAAAAACAAGGTATCACCAAAATGCGTTCTTTTCAAAATTAAAGAAAAAATGATACCCATTGTTTTTTAAAATTAGCCAAAAATCAGAAAATTATCTGATTTAAGTGAAATTTTTATTAATGAATATTTGTATAGTCTAAAAGTTATTAGAAAAGTTTGTAGAAATATTTGACAGTTCTGTTACACCCATTTTTATACAACGTAAATACTTTTAATTGATTGATGACAAATATTTTTTATAATTTTATAAAATCGCTGAACATATTATTTGAGTGAATAAACAAAAAGAAACAAACTTTGCCATATAAATCAGAACAACTCGAAAAAGTCTCCTGAAATTTTACAAAAGTAATTCAGTAAAACTCAAAATTTTTTATTTTTTCATTGAGATTTGGAGCTTGTATAATTTAATGAAACATATCATCTTCTTTCAGATTTGACAAAAAAAAAACTATAATTAATATTTTTTTCTGAAAAATTTACTTGTAATATTACGGTTGATTTTTTAAAATTCTGTTAGTTGCTAATGACAAAAGTGATCATTTTTATTAAATAAAGATATGTTTATAGAATCGAAAATTATAGTTTAATGCCATTTTCACAACAGCAGTATTTTTCAAAGAATTTTCTTTGTTTTTTTTTTCTTTTCATAACGGCTAAATTAATTTATGTACGGAAGATCAAATATAAAATAAATAATTTCTGAATTATTCTTCTATTGGTTAAGATTAAAAATAGTTATGTATTTTTTTTATTTTTTAGATGACTTCTCTTTTTGTAATCGAGTTCACCACAAGCAAGGCAGTAAAGTCACTAAGACACAAGGGATTACTAAATATGAAAGAATTAGAAAACAGAACATTATGAAAAACAATAGTAGAGTAATCAGGAAGGCAGTAGATAACGATTGACATTGCATTTAAATTTTTGAAGGTTGGCCAGAGAGCATGGAGCCGGTAGAGAGTTCTCCAAGCGAGAAATGCATAAAAGAAACTGTTAGCATACAGTTACATCGAACCAGATCGAAGGTAAATTGATGAGACCTTGTTGCCAATCTAGTACTGCATTTAAATTCATAAAGTCTAGATACCATAGCGATGAGCTCATCCAAACAATTACCATAAAAGTATTTATAGAAAAGTTACAGTGAAGCGACATTACGGTATGACATAAGTAGCTGAAAGTGTATAAATTGCCCTTGTGTAGTTTGTAACACGTTTATTTATCATCTCTCAGTTGCGTCTCCGACAAAGGACAGAATTGCAACTGAGGAAAGTAATACTGACAGGTGCCCATTCATGGGGAACAGCTTCCCGAGGTCGTGCCCTCTCATTGCTCAAAAGAGAGAGAGAGAGAGAGAAAGAAAGATAGAGAGAGAGATTGGTGCTCGCACCGAGACCAGGCAATTTATGTTCCTAGCCTGGGTATAGCTCGGGCTTCCCACATTAAACCAACCTTGTGTCACAACCTGACCTCTTTGCGGGGTGGGGAGTAAAAAAAAACAAGAAGCTGAAAGCAAAGTAAATGTAATCAATAAACAGTATCAATTCAATAAGTCTTTGTCAATGTTTCCCAGTTTTATCTTATATCAGCATTTTATTTCGATGAATAAATTTCCTTAAAAGACTCAAAATTAAGAAAACCTTATTTGGTGCCTATAAATATTTCATGGCATCAAAAATTATTAAGAAAAAGTAAATACAGAATAAATGCCAAAAAAATGAAAGAAAAGAAAAACTATACCCAATGGATAAAAATAATACATTATATTATTATTAAAAATAAACTATATTCCTGTTAGTATAAAAAAAATATTCTAAGCTTCATCAAGAAGTAATTTCATTTATAGAAAAAGTTATTTCTATCTTATTGATTATAGAAAATTGAAAATTATTATTTTTCATCGTAAACAAAACAAATTTCTGCATTTTGGTAGTGTTTGGTGTTTTGTATTTAAATAAATTTATAGCAATTGATATATTTTTGTCGTAAAAGTTAGTATTACGTAAGGTACTGCTATTGTTTAATCTGTGAACTTGTCGACAGCTAGAATATACCTCGCAGTGTTCATAGGTGTTTTTCGATATATTCTAAGCATACAGTAATATTTTCCCAAAATTCCGTTAATTAATGCTTACTTTTATTAATTTTTTTAAATTAATATCTTGAATAGATAATAGATTTTTCAGAGATTTTTTTTATCGCTCCTTAAATTTTCTTGTCATCATTCTTCTATTAAAATCCCGGATAAAATTGATCGTAAGAGCGTTTTCAAAATCTCTAAAATCCTCACGTTTTATATAAAATAGGCTTATATTTCAAATAGAACTAAACGTTTACTAAAAAAAAGAGACGTTTAAATTATTTTAAATGCATTTGTATGGTTTATTTTTAGGTCAGATTATGACGGTACTTAGAAAAAACGAAATAATTGTCAGTGTCATCAACTTACCTCCCCACATACATCAGATATATCTATCTATCTATCTATCTATCTATCTATCTATCTATCTATCTATCTATCTATCTATCTATCTATCTATCTATCCCACTCTGTTCACTATCTATCTATCTATCTATCTATCTATCTATCTATCTATCTATCTATCTATCTATCTATCCCAGTCTCTTCACATCTCTCTCAGTCTGTTCATTATCTATCTATCTATCTATCTATCTATCTATCTATCTATCTATCTATCCCAGTCTCTTCACATCTCTCTCAGTCTCTTCATTATCTATCTATCTATCTATCTATCTATCTATCTATCTATCTATCTATCTATCTATCTATCTATCCCAGTCTCTTCACATCTCTCTCAGTCTCTTCATTATCTATCTATCTATCTATCTATCTATCTATCTATTTATCTATCTATCTATCTAGCCCAGTCTCTTCACATCTCTCTCTGTCTGTTCATTATCTATCTATCTATCTATCTCTCTATCTATCTATCTATCTATCTATCTATCTATCTATCTGTCTGTCTGTCTATCTATCTATCTATCTATCTCTCTATCTATCTATCTATCTATCTATCTATCTGTCTGTCTATCTATCTATCTATCTATCTATCTATCTATCTATCTATCTATCTATCTATCTATAGTTTCTTTAATTACTATTGTCTGTGTGTCTCTTCGCCCGTATAAATACTTGTGTATAAACCTCCTCTTCACGTTACTCTTGATGGCTCCCTCCATCTCTTTCTTGTTCTGTCTTGTTTTCTTTCCCCCGATCTGTTCCCATTTATTCTTCCTAATTATCACTGTCTCTGTATCTCTTTGCCCGTACATGTAATTGTCTATCACTAACTCATGTTATCCATATCTGCGTACACACTCATCAAACAGTACAAATGATGTCACTTTGGTCATGTGTCTGAAGTTCTTGCTTCACCGGCTTTTCTGTCAGGTAGCGGCATCCACAAAAAGTGTCTTGTTGACTCACTGGGGAAAGGAATGCCTTTAATCCTAAGCTACACGGAGGATAGGAAGGGGAAGGAACTTTCCCACCACTACCATCTACTTTAATTAATAATTACCTTTTTTCTGACTTAAATGTTCTGAGGGTTTTTGTTGTTTTTTCTCAACTGGTTGCAAATAATCTCAATAAGTTTGAATTATACTTTGAACAATAGTGAAACGTTATATAATTTTTTATGAAAAATTTCTCAAGAGTTAACCTGTAGAAAAAGACAATATTTATAAATGTAAAAGACAATAGGAAAACTGTAATAGTAGCCGACGCGTTTCGTCTAATGCGAACTTTTTCAAGGCAAAAACGAAATGAATTTATTTAAACAAAGTAACTAATAATAACAAAAACAAAATGTCCTTAGCAACTGGAAGAATTTAGAGAACGCTATTTTCGTACTGTTAACTGAAAATTACGTCAATTACTGTCACGTGTGGAGATATTGTTTTTATTGCTGTGTTGACGGATTCAACTATTTTCTTAGATTTGATATACTGATTTTTATATATCATGAATTTTAGAAACACATATTTAAAAAAATGATTTTAAATTCCAGCGTATCCTCTCTTTCATACGTATATATAATAACATCAACGCAAACATCATTTTAGTCCGATTAAACCCTAAATAATGAAACACGTCACATGAATTTGTTCTCCATTTTGTCACAGATTTTCCTAAAATTTTTAGCAATATAATAATTGCTTCTACAAGCTGAAAGAAACAATTCTTCTTTTATATACCGTGTCCCTTCAAGATGTTTGCAATCATGGCTCTTCACAATGTCTTGTCCTTTGTCGGTCTTAATAAATTTTATATTTTTTGATATCTCAGTATCTGTCTATATTTCTGAGATGAGGTAGTATGTGTACTATTTACGTTATTCGGTCTATTGTCCTCACCTTCAGTATCTGTCTATATTTCTGAGATGAGCTATTATGTACACTATTTACATTATTATTTTTATTTTTCTTTATTGAGGACAATAGTCCGAATAATGTAAATAGTGTACATAATAACTCATCTCAGAAATATAGACAGATACTGAGGGTGAGGACAATAGTCCGAATAACGTAAATAGTGTTTTTGATATCTCTCCTAAACTATGTTCCGTCACCATTTAATCATGCACGCGGGGCAAGTTATGCGTTGTTTTCCCCTGTCTCTCTTGCCTTCAATCTGTCCCGTGTGTATTAAATTTTCCAAGCACACTTTCCTCAATATCTACCATTGAAATTTCAACTATCTCTTCCTGATGTTAAGTATAAGTATTTTTGTTTCCATTTTCTCTAAAGCTTCCTCATTGCTCACATGTTCGATCCGTGGTATTCCCAACATCCTTCTGTAGAACTACATTTCTGTTGCTTCAAGTCTCATCTATATCTGTGAGGAGATTGTCTAGTATTCAATGCCATAGAGGATAACTGATATTATATAACAATTCTCTTTTCTTTGTTTCCATTTTCTCCAAAACTGCCTCATTGCTCACATGGTCGGTCCCTGGTATTCTCAGCATCTTTCTATTTAACCATATTTCTGTTGCTTTAAGTCTCTTCATCTGTGAGGAGATTCTCCAATATTCACTGACATATAGGATGACTGATATTACGTAACAGTTCAGTAGCCTTTTCTTTGTTTCTAAAGAAACAATTATATTCTCATAATTTTAAAAATTGATTCACTTACCTTAGGATTAGATTTATTTCAAAGTTTATTTTCTTTCTTCCTGAAATACGATCTACTAACAAGTCTAAGTTGAGGAAACTCTATTCTAATTTAGAAGTAGATTTTTTTTAAATAACAATTTTTTCTGATTCAAAAGTATTTGAATTATCGGCGTCTTACACTGGATCCAATGAAAATCGTCTTCAAATGGTATTTATCTAATACTAGTATACCCGTGCCGTCAAAAATGATGGTACTTCTTAGAAAGTTTTAATAGTTAGATTCAATGAAACAATTCTTTTAACAGAGAGATACAATGAAACAAACGTCTTGAAACAATGTATTGAGATTCAATAAAGCGGAGATAAAAAAAAAAATCACAACTAAAATGGAAACCAATGAACCATTTAATTAATCTGTTCCCTTTATATTTTTTAGGCGTTCAATGCTATCTATGATTCATTGGTCAGTCCTATATATTTATATAAATCACTTTTTGATTAATATTGTTTCATATTAAAATGTTATGTGTTTACTATAAGAGTGAAATGTTATTATATCGGGAGAAAATGATTAGCAACAGAACGATAATGACGGCGACAACAAAGCCGATTTCAAGACCAAGTCGAAGCAAGACGATCACTTAAGAGAACAAAGGTATCAGAGTGCCCCAGCCTGCGATCTAAGAAATTTAGCGGTAAAGGAATAGATTAATTAAATAGTTCATTTGACTCGAGAAATAATTTTATCTAAATGCGGATAAATATTTTATGTGTATCGATTATTAATACGACTAAATGAGGTAATCATATATTTACTAATTTAAATTGAATTACCTCCCTTTACATTACATTACACTCTTTGGGTCTGTCACAAAATTGCAATATGAGTACTGGTAAAAAATGGTTGCTGAATAATTAGGTTTATAATAGTCAGAAAATCATACCCAGATGTCCTCAAGGATACATGGTACAGTGGATAAAGGCGTTGGTTAGATCCAGTGACAGACCCAAAGAGTGTGAGTTCAATACCCGGTTCAGGCAGTGGAGAACTTTCAGAGGGAAAATTACCAGGAGATAACTGATAACTGACATGGCTCGTGGAACTAGATCGAAATAAAGGGTTCGGTTCGAAATTCCAACCACCTGAAGAAGGCCGGAGCGTACAACGGCCGAAACGTTGTGACAAATATGGCGACAAAGATGTGGACAGTAGTCCGACTAATGTAAATACTGCAAATGAAGATAATTAACTCAGAAGAGCTACAAAATATATACACAAATAACAATGACTAGATATGAGTAGGAATCGATTAGGAATTGTGGAAATGGTTTGGATTTGACTCAGCAACACATTGCAAGGAAACCAGATTTAGTCATCACAAACCAAGAAGGTAATACCTGCGAGATAGCTGATGTTACTATTTCAATGGATTAAAATTCAAATGAGAGGGGAATCTTAAAAAAATATCTTAAGTTTGTGAATGAATGGAAAATAAATGTAACAGTTGTAGTCACAATTACTGAAATGAACAGTATTTAAAATTCGAGAAAGAATTGAACCCACCCAAGATAAAGTCAACAGGAATCTTGAATAAAAAAAATGGGGAGACTTTCTGTCACTTGATCACTAGCGAAAAACTTTAGATAGATTGTGGAAATCAGCAAATTATAATAGCGAAAGATAGTAATGTTTAATAATATTCAAGACGTAGATCATAGTGCAAGATTATAAATAACTATCTGATTTCCGTGTATTTATGCATTTGCTATTGTAACACTGCAGAAACAGAGCATCATAATAAAATTTATGCTTGTCATCGAAACACGCAAAGAATAAGACAATTTTCTCCTTAATCAGGTTACCAGTTTCCGTGTAATTTTTAAATATTTGCACATAAATTGACAAAAATATATGTACCACGAGAGCGCCCCCCTGCGCCTGCTTGGTCTCACGCTGTCCGCTGACCCCTAAGATAAAACAACTACATTAAATAAATAGCTTCATATACCGCAAGGAAATTTGGTTATCTGTGTTGCGCCATAAAGTTCTTCTCGCCTGAGTCCATCCTTCAAATCTATAAATCAACCTTTCATTCTTTTATAGAATACTTCTGCCATATATGGTCTGAGCCCACGCTGTTCGTCTCAATGTCCTCGACAAAATCCAGAGACGGATATGCAATGTGGTTGCTCCTGGTCTGGAATCTCGTCTAAAGTAACTTTTTCACAGATGTGATGTGGCTTCCCTCTGGGTTTTTTTTACAAGTACTTTCACGATAACTGTTGCGATGATCTATTTTCGCTGGTCCCAAACTGCTTTAATTTAAGCGTGTTACTAGGTTGTCATCCTAGTCCCACCCTTTCACTATCGAAACGGTTCTACTTCAATAGCTTCATGACTCGCACTTCCAATCCGTGGAACTCCCTTCCTCTTACTTACTTTCTTGACAGTTATAGTCTTCAAATATTCAAATGTAATGCCAAACAACATCTTCTGATGCTTTGATCTACTTCCCCGTCCTTCTCTTTATTCTTTCCTCAATCACGTCCCTTTACTCTTGCTCCCACTCTTTGTAACCCTTTGCGTGCTAGTGGCACTCCCGCCTTGCTTAGGACGAAATGCTTACAAAAAAGTACATTGTAGAAACTAAGAACAATAGCTAATTACATAACTATTTTCCTTAATGTTCCGGTACGCTTCTTAATCAGCCACAATAGTTTACCAGTTATGATAATTTGATAATGGTCACAGGCTGTATTAATATATTCCTAAAACTAAACAAAATCGAACATCCAATAGAATTCACTTACAAAACGGAAAAAAAACTTGACCGTTCCTAGATATCAGGTTAGACCGTAATGACAATAGCCTTGGTGTCCAGCGCAAATCAACTAATAAAAATGATTTCATAAATTTCTATTCTCACTATAACAACATAATGTTTTATAGTAATAATGATGATAATTAATATTTACAAATGTTCGTAATATAAATTTTATAAATATTCAACAGCATGATATAGTACAGCTGGTTGTAGTATCACGATCAGGATGACGTGTCCTGTAACTAGTTAGAGTCGTATGGACATCACATGTACTGCAGCCACGGCAAAATATGGTATGTCTTGAGAAAGATTGCTTGATATTCGGAGCCTAACACTGTCCAGGCTGGTTGGAATTCAGAGTTTTCCTTCTCCTTACTGGTTGCCACCCAAAACTATAGAACCCAGTCTGTCCTGTTATTTTAGCCATAACTGGGGAAGAAGAGATGGATTCATACCTTTCCCAAGAGTATCAGACCGTAAGTAAATGCAATGAACGGCTGAAATTCGAACTCGGCTCTCCGATTCCTCGCTCCGAGCAGTAATTGATTGTCATACCTCTGTAGCTGTATAGCAAATATAAATACCTCTTGCAAACTATTATTACTACTATTACTATCAATTGAACTACTACTAAGGAAAAGAAAAAGGACTTCTTCTTTCATATGCCATGTCCCTTCACGACGTGGGCGATCATGGCTGTCCACAATTTCCTATCCTTCGTAGGTCTGTCTCTCTACTATCCCTTTAACCCCACCCATTCTTTCTTTCTTCTGGTCCTCTTGTCTTCCCTATGTCCTGAGTATCAAATTCTCCAACCGCTTTCCTCATTATGTGCCCCGGAAATGCCAATTTTCTCTTTCTGATTCTAAGTATATGCGCACTTTTTGTTTCCACTAAAACTTAAAACGTCCTCGTTACTTATATGTTTTCGGTTAGTTCAAGTCACTTCTCATCTGTAAGGAAATTTTCTGGCATTCTCTGCCATATAGGAAGATGCATATTATATAGCAATTCAGCTATCTTTTCTTTATTTCTAGCGATTTTTGTCTTTTTTCTTTGTAATTATTTATCTTTTGAAAGGCATTTTTCTTTATTGCAATGCATCTTCTGATTTTTAGGTTTTCTCTGAAAAAACTTCCCTGATATCTAAATCTCTGAGTTTGTTTAAATCTGACGTGTCTTTTCGTAGCTTGTATCTTGGGCTGTTCTTCTTACTAACTACCATACATTCGGTCTTCGTACAATTGATGTTTCGTTTTTTATTTTCGCTTTTGTGCACTTGCTATGACAACTACAAAAGCAAAACAAATGATAATATACGATTTGACACACTTCTCTGTTTCTATATTCGAATCTTACCGCTACAAGAGATTACGTTCTTAGTCGTCCTGACTCAGCCATCACATCTGTTCTGAGTCATTTTGCTTTTTACTGAACCGTTACAAATTGATGTTAAATAGACGATCACAAAATAGTGTGTTCCTCCTTAAAAGGCTTTTTTTTTACATGTTTCAATTGTGCTAGAGAAAATTGGACAGATTTCTTTCGATCTTTCGTCACTAGCTCAAATTATGGCACGGGCGTCACATTTTGCTGTTATGATCACCATTCGTATTTTCTTGGTGAGTTCAACTCGAGTAACTTCTTCCCACGAATCGATCCTTGGTAGAACTGACTCTCAAGAAGATGCTCCCTCGATCACTACAATCTTAACCTGTCCAAGTCTAGGTTTTACTGTTATGTTCCCAACATATCTCCTTAAACTGTGCTTCTTACTCTATAAATCTCTACCTTAAATGGCTCTTGGGAATTGCACAGCATGAACATTTATGGTAAAAAATTGAATTCAATTTTATTACCCTGATAAATATACATACGTTTTACTGTAAACAATGCCGTTCTCGGTTCAAGTCACTTTCTAAAATCTATCCATATGATAACAAATGTTTTACTTTTAAAAGAGTTTGATATAATCGTGTATATTTGCGTACCTGTAAGTATGTGCTTCTAGAAAGGTATTGTGACAAAGAAATGCTTTCAGCTGTTTTGTGGATATTATCGTCGATCTGCAGGAATACATATATGCTTACACTAATATACCAAATTATATACACTGTATCGAATTTTATTAATTGTTTTTATAGTTATGCAAAATTGCAGAGCCACATGCCATATATTCTTCTGCAGCCATTGTGAAAAATCCTGCTGGTTTTGTATAGGCCACTGCATCCACTAGCGCAGTTACACCAAATAATGAAGAAAATAATCAAATATTCAAACTCATCTTTGATACCAAAGTCAAAAAGAATAATAATTATATGGTAGATAAACTAATCAACCATAGTTCTATGCAATGAGATCTAGAATTTATATTAGCAGAGGATACTGAAAAGTTATCGGCTGAGGCCACTTGAAAAAATCTGAGCATTATTTTACTACTCAATTCGAATAAATTCTTTATTGTAAAGTGACACTTATTTTTTTTAAATTGATCCAGATCAATGAACCATGTGAACAGAAAGTGTGGAATCTTCAACTGCTAAAATCCAGGCCGACATAAAAACCGTCTTTTTACAAAAGACAATTCTAAAAGAAAATAATAAGGGTTGAATGGAAATATTGTCTGTCAAATATTGTTTGGCAAATGCCCGTCATGCAAAATCGGCAAGAAGCGATGTGACATCTTCCTCCAAGAGGATTTTGAAACTTCAGTTTCAACAGTACCCGCGAGGTCTTCAACTCGTGAAAGGAGCTTCTGAAAATAATTTTAAAACTTTTTTAAAATTTTAACATTCATTTTAAACGTTTAAAATTCTAGTGTCTCCTCTCCTTCCTGCAAATGTGTAGTTACATCAACGTAAACAATACTTTAGTATGATGCATTTCTAAAGGACAAAACTCGTCACATGGTTTTTCCTTACATTGTTTTGGTATATAAAAATTCAGATATCATTTTCTATCTATCTCTCACTCTCTCTCTCTCTTTCACACACACATACACACACATACATCACATGCACACGCATATGTTTTTGTGTTTGATGTAATGTGTGTGCGTATTAACCCTAGAACACTCACCTCAATTAAAGTTACACGACAACTAACCATGTGTATATCATACCCGATTTTGAAAATATCAAAACAAAATATTAAATATAAATCTTTATTTGAAATATTTTACATGCAGGCACTTCAAACTTTGTACTTTAAGTTAATATTAATAAGAACTGAAAAATATATTTAGATAATAAAATCAGGTACTGAAAATTGTAATTAAAAATAGGAAAATTTTCGCTGGGTACTAGATACCCATGGTTAGTGTTCTAAGCTTAATAAGATATGACAAGAGGAAAATGTTTATACAGCGTGCTTCATTCCATGAATACCTTCATGAAAGGCAAATATTGCAAAATTATATTTTCTTCTTGTTACTTTTTATTGTAATCAATGGGGATAATGCCACTAAGACATAAGAGGCTACTGAAGGTGAAAGAGATTTAGAAGGAATTGGAAACTTAATCCTAAACAGGAAAAAAGGCTTAAACCTCTACTCCTGTTCAAAAGAACGGGGGGGCATCTTTTTATTAATATTGTCTTTGCAGATATATCCGTTTATATATCACTTTTACACACACAACAACATATAAACACACACCGCTATGTACACACACACACACATATACACACACACACACACACACACACACACATATATATATATATATATATATATATATATATATATATATTGATATACATTGGTATATATATATATATATATATATATATATATATATATATATATATATATATTGATATGCATTTGTATATATATATATATATATATATATATATATATATATATATATATATATATATATATATATTTATATATATATATATATAATGGACTCTCCCGTCGGTTTCGACGTATGAGGATCTGACAGCTTAGTTGATTCAGTTATGAAATTTTGTGCAATAATCTTAAGTGGCACTTAAGACCCGCTAGTGATTTACAAAGGAGGCCACATATGGAGCAAGAGTGAGGATTGTGAGATGAGATCACTGATAGATTGATTGACCTTTTAGATCTTGCTCTCGCTTCTTAAAGATGTTTCAGACAAGCAGAGTGAAAACTGCTGAGTCCACTAAAACACATTGATCTCCAATCTACCGCTCCAAGGCTAAGCGCTCAAGGGTGTTATGTGGTATATTGACTGCTTTTTACCTTGTCTTTGTATCTTAGCCATGTGCGTCCTACATTCCTGTAGCCCTGATCTAACTGGCTGTTCATTAGGATCTTGGGTATCTTGTCATCTGACATTCTCAAGACATGACCAGTCTACCGTAACTGAGACTGTATGGGAAAAGTCTCGATTCCTCCAATATTACACCTGTTAAACAGGTCTACGTTAGATGTCCTATCTTGAAGGTTAACTTCACAAATTGCACGCAGACAGCTTTTATGGAAAACATCTAACTGGCGTATATGGTGTCTATAAGGAGTCCACGACATTGAGCCATACAAAAAGATAGCAAGTACAACAGCTCTGTAAACCCGAATTTTCGTATCCAGTCGAATACCCCGCTCATTCCACAAGCGATAGCGAAGTTTGCCGAAAGCACTGGTAGCCTTAGCAATCCGATACATGATTTCATCATCTAAAGTTCCACTGTAATTGACTTTGCTACCAAGATAGGTGAATGACTTTACATAGTTCAGGATGTTGTCTTCTACTTTCAATGGTCTCTCTGGAAATTTGTAGACTCGTGTTTTTTGTTTCTCACCACGCAATTGCTTCGGAGTAGGACGAAGTTGGTGCACAACTTCAGTTTTCTTTATGCTAAGTGTAAGTCCAAATGCTTTACATGCAGCAGAGAAACGATTTATGAGATGTTGGGCCTCCTCAAATGATGTCGCTACTAGCAGAATCAGCAAACAACAAATCACGAATAATTTGCGTACAAAGGTGGGTCTTGGCTTTGAATCGCTGATGATTGAAGAGACCACCAGTTGTTCGAAACTGAAACTTGACGGCACTCTATGTGTCTGCAAATGCATATTTCAGCATCACCGAGAAGAAAAGGGGGAAAAGGACAGGGGCCATGACACAACCTTGCTTGGTGACATTTGTGGCATTAAAGGATTCTGACATCATACATATCAGGTACGATATTAGCTTTCATTCCTTCATGAAAGGAGATGATGACCTTTAGCATGTTTTCAGGGATGACGGGTTTCCTCAAGACTTGCCAAAGAGCCTCTCGATTCACTATGTCAAAGGCCTTCGTCAAGTCCACAAACACCATGTACAACCTTTTCTACAACTTGACGAAGAGAAAATATCATGTCAATCAATAGTGCCACGACCCGACCGAAAACCACACTTCGATTCAGGATAGATGTCGTCAACAAGGTGTATAATGATTCTGTTTAGAATGAGTCTCACTAGGATTTTGCCTGCAATTGAAAGTAGTGACATCCCCGATGATTATCACAGACACACTTGGAAGCCTTGTTTTTGTAGAGGTGTTTGATAGAGGCGTCTTTATAATCCTGTGGGAGAAAAGGTGGAATAGGATCCTTAGGGTGGAATAGGATCCTTAGGGTGGAATAGGATCCTTAGGGTGGAATAGGATCCTTAAGAGAAGGAGATTTGCTTGATGAAGTCAATTACCTCTTCATAAGTAGGTTCAAAAGAGAACTCCGGAATTTCAGGATTTTGCTTAATTGATGAGATAGCTTCCTCATCAGTAACCGAAGTGGTGTTTAACAGTTTCGAAATGATCTTTCCAGCGATTTAAAATGCCTGAGTTATCCGTCAAGAGAGTTTCACCATCTGCTGTGGAGATAGGAGCAACACCACTTTTCTGAGGACCGAAAATGCTCTTGAGGCCAGCATAGAAAGCCTTTTCTTTCTATCTGAAGATTCTTGGAGTTCGGTGGCCTTTTCAGACCACAAACGCTCTTTCATGGCTCTGAGAGCTCGTTGAACCTGACTTTTGCACTTCTTGTAAGCGATCTTCTTATCGGACGAGTTCTTGTCCTCAGTCCATGCTTTATGAGAAGAGTGCAATTGATCAATAAGCTGCTGAACTTATTGTCATCAAACCAGTCTTGATGTTTACGATATGGCAGGCCGAGAACCTCCAAGGATGTAGAATATGTTGCAACACGCAGAGCCTTCCAAGATGATTCGATATCATTGGTAATATTTACAGAATCAAGTGCCGCATCAACTTTGTCAGAGAGCTCAATTTTCGTTTCAGTCGATTTAAGAGGCAGTACGTTAATGCGCTTGGGAACTGTAGATTTTATAATCCTTGACTTTTTCAGCTGCAGTGTAGCTTTACTTTGAAGTAGAGCGTGATCTGACAGATAGCATGGTATGTGGAATGAACGCGTTATCTTAAAATCATTTATGTCCCGTCTTTTGGTGATGACGTAGTCGATCAGATGCCAGTTTTCCGAACGAGGATGCATCCACGTGGTCATACGACATTTGGGTTGCTGGTAGAAGGTATTAGTGATACTAAGGTCAAATTCCTTGCAGATAATGAGAAGGCATAATCCATTAGAATTCACATGACCAATAACATGGCGACCTAAAACGCCCTTCCAAGAATTGTAAAAATCATCTTTTTCTTCATCTGAACAACCTAAGGTTGGCGCGTAGCAGCTAACCATCGTCACACGGGTGTTGCACTCCAGATTGAAGGTTAATTCCATTATGATGATCAGATACACCTTTAGGTAAGGAAGGCAGTGATCTAGAAAGGTCTGACTTGATGGCAAAGCCAACACCAGACTGGCGTGGCTCTTTCTCAGTCTTACCGGCCAATAAAAATACGTATCCGCCTTTTTCTTCCCTAAGCTGAGAATTACCAGCCAGACGTGTTTAACTAATGGCCGCTATGTCGATGTTATATTTCTTTAACTCGAGAGAAACAACAGCTGTTTTACGCTCTGGTGCAGAATCATTGTCCTGAAGAGTGCGAACATTCCAAAATCCAAAATGGAAATTCTTATATTTATTCTGATATTCCTGTTTCGACTGTTTTATTGGATAACTAGACAGCTGCAGCGTGCTGCCAAGTCACTGTGTGAGCAAGCAATGTTTAGGGCTCCTTTTATCACCCCCTCCCCATAATAGGGAAAGCAGTGCAATCCTAAATAGGGCTGCTTTGTCACCGATGCTCATGGTTTTGTGAAAGAACGGCCATCACCCATCGGTCTTCCAGTGTGTATAGCTCCAACTAGGGCTTTCCAGTAATATACTTTACCTGACCTCGTCGCCTTTACTCTCTCGCCGGTGGACCTTGCAAGTGAATCTGTGTGGATAAGAACGAATCAAGGTAAACCACCAGAAAATCCGCACAAGTGATTTGATTAAAGTCGTGAAAGCTTGTGCAGAACCATCCACACTTTTCGGAACTATAGATACACTTAGTCAGTGCAAATAAATGCCACAGACGAAGCAGACAATATACCTCAGGCTTTTCGTGTAACAAAGACAGCCTGCAGAATGTGTTCTTCGTGGCCAGATGTACAAACGGATCTCTGTGTTTCTCGATCCATAGTTGCAATGGTTGGATGACTCAGCTGCCTTCGGCGATATGAATATCTTGCCATTGTTAAAAGAAACATGTTAACTCACTACTACACACGTTAAACGTTGAAGACAGACTAACCACAATTGTACATGAATGACAAATGTAACCTAGTATACAGGGCAACACAGCGCCATCTATTGTAAACTTTCTTTAAACTTAATAGCTCAAGTAGGAAGGATTTGCGGTTATATGTTTATATGGACTTTTGTCTTTGTTTTTTGTGAGGACCCCCCCCCCAAATAGTTTGTAAAAGTATTACACCCTGTACATAATTTTTTGCAAATTTTTGCTGTCCTGTGTATGATGATAAATTACATCTGGCAGCAAGGCCTCTGATCGGGAGGTTTTGAGGATCGGGGAACCACCTTTTAATTGTTATTCCCAGGTCCACCCTGATGGGGGTTGCTAGCAAATCTAGGGTCTCAGCTATGGGCCAATAGTTAAACACCAAACTTGGAACAAATGCTATGAAAGTATAAAAATAATTATAGAAAAAAAATACCAGTTTCATAGTAAAAAAAATATACCAGCAATACATTTCTGTAACAAAAACAAAAAAACAGCAATACATTTTTGTAAAAGAAATTACTAAATGACCCATAAGGTTTTGGTATACCGCTAAACAAACATACTCATAAATTTTTAATTTATATTAATCAAAATTATTTTCAGAATTAAATCGTCAAATTATTTTCCACTTCATTATTTTGACGAATAAAATGTCATCTTTCAGGTAAATTGTGTATTAGATATTAAAAGAATGACTACTATTAATTTAATTAATTGATTGAATGATGTCCTGATATATGAAAGTTCTTGGAACCACTGACCAGAAAAGAAGTAAGTTTCACATGGAACGATAAATTTGATATTTTGAAGGTGTTCGAACTAGAGAAAGCTGAATTTGGAGTAACTTCCTATTGCAAATTTATAGACCATTGTTATGGCATCTTTGGTAAAATTAGGACAGAATTTATTATGCAGTGAAGTAATCAGGCATTTACTTCTAGAATAGGACTATTAAATGCGCACTGTAATGTCATTGATTTTTTATTGATTGATTTGTTTTCTATGCATTATCAACCATTCTCAGGTTATTTAAAGCCAGAAATATTTTTATAATTGCAAGAATTTAGGGAGAAAATAATAATAGTTTAGTGATAGAAGTCTTATTATTCAACCCAGTGCTGGGAGAGAAGAGGTGTGTTCATTCCTTTCCCAATGGTATTTACACGTAAGTGTATATAAAGAACCAGAATTGGAACTTGACTCTCCGATTAATAATTCCGAGCCATTATCCATCACACCACCCGCACATCCAACTTTACAGCATTCCCAAGCGGTTACCCATCTAGGTAGTAACCAGACTCGACGTTGCTTAACTTCGGTTTATACGGGAACCGGTGTTTCAACGTGATGTGGTCGTCAGCCAATTCTATTGCTAATGTCATAATATAGTAATGCATTGAAAATCAGGAAGAAACAGATTGTATATGGTTAAGAATTAATACAAACATTATTGATAAAATAGGGTTATTATATAATGTAAATTCGTTGCTGATGAATATACTATAGAAATCAATTGGCAAACAAGAAGAAAGGGATTGTCTGAGATTAGGCATGAATGCAAATATTACTCCTACAATATGGCTATCATATGTTAAATGTAAATCCATTGCTGAAGAATTTTGTATAGAAATGCATTTAGAATTAGGAATGAAGGGGTTTTCCGTGGTCATTAATCAATGCAAGCATTACTGATAGAATAATACTGTTGTGTGTATAATATAAATTCATTGCAAATGATTTATCATGGGAATGCATATAAAATCAGGAAGAAAGGGATCATCTATGATCCGGACTGAACGTAAGTATTAATAATAGAATTGGACTGTGATATATAATGCAAATGCATTGAGATTTATATATACAAAATCTCTGGCTCTAATACTTAACCCTTTTTTCCGATAAATATAAAGTTGAAACAATATAATTACTTGTATGTCTGTATTTATTAATCTTTCAATATTAAATATAATTTAGTGAACTTTCTTCCCAAGCTAATTTGCTTTTCTCATACAAACCATAGCAAAAAGCTAATTTCTCATTGAAAGATTACAACAGCACAGTTTCTATATATGCCAGCAATTTGTAATGAACAATAGATTTTATTGCCACCAAAATTCATTCACCTTGAAATGCTGAAGGATCAAGTAAGGATTCTCATCGTTTTCTAGTATTATGATAATTTCATAAAACTTTTTAAATACCGGAATAAGGCATCAGTTAGTTAACTGCTACGTGATAATGAATTTGTCTCTACATAAATCAATAGCAAAGTCTACAGTAGTGATTTCAGGTCGAAATTATCGATTATCAATGGGACAAAACCTTCATTTAATCATTCATAGATAGATAGATAGATAGATAGATAGATAGATAGATAGATAGATAGATAGATAGATATGAACAGAATGAGATAGATAGATAGATAGATAGATAGATAGATAGATAGATAGATAGATAGATAGATAGATAGAATAGACTGCAATAGATAGATAGATAGATAGATAGATAGATAGATAGATAGATAGATAGATAGATAGATATGAACAGAATGAGATAGATAGATAGATAGATAGATAGATAGATAGATAGATCGAAGAGACTGCGATAGATAGATAGATAGATAGATAGATAGATAGATAGATAGATAGATAGATAGATAGATAGATAGATAACCCAGTATTTTGAAAGCTTATATTAAATAATGAACAGGCTGAGATAGATAAGGATAAACTAAAACAGCAATAGAGTGAGATAGATAGATAGATAGATAGATAGATAGATAGATAGATAGATAGATAGATAGATAGATCGAAGAGACTGCGATAGATAGATAGATAGATAGATAGATAGATAGATAGATAGATAGATAGATAGATAGATAGATAGATCGAAGAGACTGCGATAGATAGATAGATAGATAGATAGATAGATAGATAGATAGATAGATAGATAGATAGATAGATAGATAGATAGATAACCCAGTATTTTGAAAGCTTATATTAAATAATGAACAGGCTGAGATAGATAAGGATAAACTAAAACAGCAATAGAGTGAGATAGATAGATAGATAGATAGATAGATAGATAGATAGATAGATAGATAGATAGATAGATAGATAGATAGATAGATAGATAGATAGGAAACAGACTGAGATGGATAGATAGATAGATAGATAGATAGATAGATAGATAGATAGGAAACAGACTGAGATAGATAGATAGATAGATAGATAGATAGATAGATAGATAGATAGATAGATAGATAGATAATGAACAGACTGAGATAGATAGATAGATAGATAGATAGATAGATAGATAGATAGATAGATAGATAGATAGATAGATAATGAACAGACTGAGATAGATAGATAGATAGATAGATAGATAGATAGATAGATAGATAGATAGATAGATTGACTGATTGATATGAACAAACTGTGATAGATATATAGATAGATAGATAGATAGATAGATAGATAGATAGATAGATAGATAGATAGATATATAGATAGATACATAGATACATAGATAGATAGATAGATAACCCAGTATTTTGAAAGCTTATATTAAATAATGAACAGGCTGAGATAGATAAGGATAAACTAAAACAGCAATAGAGTGAGATAGATAGATAGATAGATAGATAGATAGATAGATAGATAGATAGATCGAAGAGACTGCGATAGATAGATAGATAGATAGATAGATAGATAGATCGAAGAGACTGCGATAGATAGATAGATAGATAGATAGATAGATAGATAGATAGATAGATAGATAGATAGATAGATAGATAACCCAGTATTTTGAAAGCTTATATTAAATAATGAACAGGCTGAGATAGATAAGGATAAACTAAAACAGCAATAGAGTGAGATAGATAGATAGATAGATAGATAGATAGATAGATAGATAGATAGATAGATAGATAGATAGGAAACAGACTGAGATGGATAGATAGATAGATAGATAGATAGATAGATAGATAGATAGATAGATAGATAGATAGATAGATAGATAGATAGATAGGAAACAGACTGAGATAGATAGATAGATAGATAGATAGATAGATAGATAGATAGATAGATAGATAGATAGATAATGAACAGACTGAGATAGATAGATAGATAGATAGATAGATAGATAGATAGATAATGAACAGACTGAGATAGATAGATAGATAGATAGATAGATAGATAGATAGATAGATAGATAGATAGATAGATAGATAGATAGATAGATAGATTGACTGATTGATATGAACAAACTGTGATAGATAGATAGATAGATAGATAGATAGATAGATAGATAGATAGATAGATAGATAGATAGATAGATATGAACAGAATGAGATAGATAGATAGATAGATAGATAGATAGATAGATAGATAGATAGATAGATAGATAGATAGGGAGAGAGAAAAAATAGAACCAGAAAGTGAGATACGTTAACACGTAACGCGTAAAGCATTGTTTCTCAAGCTTTTTCCAGTCTACACTTTTCATAGGAAGTGACAATGTGATTTTCAACCTTTTCCAAGATTGTCCGAAGGTGCATTATAAATAATATGCATATATTATTGAAAATCTTTATTCTTTTCCATATTAGTACCTATACATTTACAATGATTATTTTTATGGATGTGTTTTACAAATTTAAGCGCATTTGAGCATGTTGGATTTTTAAACTTGAATATATGAACAATAATCAAACAATAATAGTACAATACTAATTATTAAATAAATAAACTGAAGCATACTTCAATAAACAAAAATTCAACATAATTCCAGGCTATTGGAATTCAATAAATGATATTCTGTAAATAAAAATACAAGAAACAATGAAAGAGTTGAATCCCTTAAATCCCCGCTTGGGGAATTCCCCCTGGTTGGGAGCCACTTGTATAGAGAGATGGAAAGAAAGAGATGAATTTATAAACCAGTATATGCAAACATAGTGGGCGAACCAAAGAAAAAAAGAGGCAAATATATAATTTAAATAAATTTATACATATTTTCTTTGCTTTAATTCTCTTTAACCGTGTGTTGTATAACGGTTGTGAGTTATGTGAAGATACACCTTAACAATTGCTACGAACAATGAAAACACACCGCAAGTTTGAAAGTGAATGATAATTACAGATATTTAATTACTAATGTGTCCAGCAACACAATTTCAACTCTGTTGCCATGCTCTTCCTATAAATATTCTGAAGGATGGGTTTAAATACGTTCCTTATACGCAATGAGTCAAATAGATGACTTTTAATCTTGACGCTTCTTCTTCCTCTTCTTGTCATGTCCTTTCAGGACGTTGACAACTATGGATTCCCTGTCCTTTGTAGCTTTTTTGCCATCTCTCCTAAAATCTTTTCAGCTACCACTTTCTGATGATATATATATAACGGCTTTATTTTCTAAAATTTCATCGTTGCTCACAAGTTTAGTCCATATCATTCTGTAGAACAACATTTCTATTGCTCAAAAGAAAATGGAAAGATTTTGAAGAACTTGAGAAAAGGGAAATCATGAAGGTATTATAATTTTCATTTTTAGTTTGTTTCTTAAAATTAAAATTGTTATATTTCAGTGAAAAATTGTCATTGCTTGACTTTCATGTAAACTTAAATGTTTCAGTATTTTTTTCTCTGGTAAAAAACAGATTCTGCATGGACATTTGTATACAAAGGGAATCGCAAAGATAGCCCGAGAGTTAGGTATATAAATATTTACTAAGCTTAGCTAAGCACAGAGTCACAATATTTGCTGAAATACTTAGATATTCAAACTCAAAATTGTGATATAAATGCTGGCTTCTTAATCAGTCTTATTTTCTAGTACCAGCGTTGATATATTTAGATCAATTTACAGCCCTGCAGGACAGAAACTTAAAATTGATAAAAAAGAAAAGAAAAAAAGAAGCTGTTTTTAGTTATTTAAGCTTAACGCAGGGCATATACCATGGGACACACGGTGTAGTTCATGCTCTCTACAATCATAATGATTTGTGGAAAATTCACTAAATAAAGCTCGACATCATTTGATCTAAATAATCAGAGTAGCTGCTTAACATACCACAGGCTTTGAGTGAGATACAGTGTAGTTCAAATTCTTTAAATTAGTAAAAATTTCGGCAGATGATCTAAATATTACCTAAGACATATTATCTTTATAAAACGCCAAGATATTGAAGTATACAATGATTTTTAAATCCATGCTTACTTTTATGTATCGTATAATTTCAGGTAGTGGGCGATCTTGTCTCTCCACAGCTTTCTGCATTTTGTTCGCCAAGTAACTCTTTAACATTCGTATTTGCTTTTCTTCTACCTGTTATTCACACAAATTTAAAGAGTTTACACGCCGTTTCCTTCTGTTTCTCTTGTCTGAAATCTTGTCCTCTGTGTGTTAAATTCGCCAATGTATCTTTCCTCATTATCCCAGAAATGTTTCTTTCTGATTATAAGCATGTCTTCTTGAAGTTTTTAAATCTTCCTGTTGCTCATGTTCTATCCCAGCTATTTTACAATTTTTTGTTAGAACGTCTTTATTATTTCAAGTTTCTTCTTCATCTATGAAGATATTTCCTAGCGATCACTGCCATAAAGGTCATATGTTACTTATCAGTTCAGTAATTTCCTTGTTTCTAAGGACATTTTAACCCTTTGCTTTGTGTGTGGAAGACATCTTCCATGATTCCTATTTCTGACACTTTTTCCATTATCAGTTAGTACTTTAACCAGATTTAGATTTATACACCTGTCTCATACTTTTGAATCTATTTAACTGGCAACTATGCATTCTGTCTTCTTACAGTTAATAGTCTTTTTCTCATTCGTTTCCTTTGCTAAGTTTTGAAAATATGCGAATAACAGTATTGACATCAGACTAACAAGGAAAACAGAAGTCTTCCTTGTTAGTCTGACAATACTGTCATCCAAGTATCTTATATTTTTAAGATTATGTCTTCTGATTATAAATCCTGGATTGTCTTCTACTTCTAAATAACGTAGGTCATGAACGATCGCTCAAACTTTGTAAATATGTCATGATCCATGGCTCAAACTTAATATTTAGGCCAGAAACGATATCTCAAAAGGTGCTTATGTCATGAACGATCCATCAAACAGTAGATATGTCACGAACAACTGCATATACTACATAGGTAATTAACACTCGCTCTGTATCAATATAGAGGTTATTAAAGATCTGTCAAATTAAATACTTATGTAATGAAAGATCGATCAAGCAATACATAGATCAGGAACGATCACTCAAACAGTAGATACGTCATGAAAGATGGCACAAATTCAAAACATAGGCCATGAACGATCTCTCAAACAATATGTTCATCATGGACAATTACACAAACTCAATACATAACGTTCATTCAATATTACAAAGGCCATGACCGATCGCTCAATCGCAATACATAGATCATTAAATATCTCTTAAACCCTATATATATGTCATGAACGATCGCGAAAACACAATACCTAAGTCATAAAGTATCAACAAAATATTTCATAAAACATGAACGATGTCTCAACAGTTAAATGTCATGAAGCATCGATGAAACTCAGTAGGTATGTTATGATCGATCGTTGAAATTCAAAACATCGGTCATTCATAAACGATCACTTAAAAGTTACCTATACCATGAACGATCGATCAGATTTATATACATGTCATGAACCTATCGCAGAAATTAGGTATAGTACATAGCTGATGAACGACCACTCAGGTGTAACAGAGGTCATGATCGATTGCTCAAATCCAATACGCAGGTTGCGAATGACCGCTCAAACAATTTATAATTATGAATGATCGCTTAAACACAACACATAAGCCATGAACGAGCATCAAAACACAATACATAGGTCATGGACAATTTCACAAACATAATACATAGGTTATGACCTTTCCCACAATACATAGGCTATCTTTCAAACCTAATACATTGGTCATGAACGACCGCTCAAATACAATATATATATATCATGAATGATAGCTCACAAATATCAACTGCTGTTGAAGTTATGAACGCTCGCTCAAACAATATATATATATATATATATATATATATATATATATATATATATATATATATATGGTGGACTTTCCCATCAGTTCGTATTCGACGTATGAGGGTCAAACGAGGCTCAGTTCCTAGGAATCGACAGCCAAACACCAGCACATTTGATTATAGTTATGAAGGTAGAACCAACCACACTTTTTGAAGGGCCGAATGCAGAAACCTGGTGAACTACGAGCCAAACGACCATCTGCAGTTTTTGAATTCAGAGCTGTATTTCTCCTATACCTGGTATTTACTCATAGCTGAAGCCAGAAGAAGAAGATTAATACCTATTCTAAGGGTCGTAGCACGTAAGTGAATGTAATGGATAAGACTGGAATTGGCAATCCGCTACTCCACCGTGCCCCCTCATTATATATATATATATATATATATATATATATATATATATATATATATATATATATATATATATACATATATATATATATATATATATATATATATATATATATATATATATAATTGTTGTCGTGTCCTCCCTCTAAAGAGTCTATATTGGACTCTACCGTCTACTATAAGATTAGAAGGCCCTGGGGGAACAACGAATAGATTTTTCTACCGGGCTGTGACTGTTCGCAGATGCTGTCGAAATCTCTTGAGCAGAGAGGAACCCGGACGAGGCATTGTCGAAGGGCAAAGTTTCGTCTGGGGAGGTAGACAGACCCTGAACCCGTTTATACGTGTTCTAAGGGAATATTTTTAGCCGAGCCTACGGGCTCGGAGAACCCACTGTAAACTCGGCCTTGTGCCACGTACATCCCTTGTGGGGGGGGCTGTTAAATATTAACAGACGAAGAGCTTAAACGCTGGGTCAACCGACACATACTAACTAGTCGTGTAATACTCTTCTGTTGTACTTACTGTTTAATATATGATATATCTGTAACACTTGTTTTGTTATTTCTTTAACCATTTACTTGGTCATAGCAATAATGAATGATCTCCCAAATTCTATACATAGGATGCAAAATCGCAAATTCGATACATAATCTTTCGCTCAAACTCAATATTTCTCAAGCTCAAAACACGGGTCGCTTAGCTATGTGATCTCAATATTTCCTATTCCAATTTATTTTGACACTGAGCAAAACTAACGGAATTCACGTCCATTATATTAGTTGTTATTTAATAAATTAATGTACGGACTAAACTGTTCCTCTCTCATAGCTGATGTTCATATTAACAATAAGGTCAAAATAACGAGACGCACTACACTTGAAATGCTCATGTTGACTAATTTAATATCGATCTATTGTTGGAAAGCGAGATATTTACAGTGATAGCTGAGCTTGATGCCGGACGGAAATAAGGAGACATACTGCGAAATCAAACTATTTACATTAGTAATTATCTGTTCGAGTAATTAACGATTTATCTCTCTACGCGAGTTGATCGAGATATTTGCCAAAAGAACTTAACTTGAGACAGGGCCGATATAATGGAACACAGTGGATTTAAAACTCGCTGCATTAGTATTAATGTGATAGACAATTTAATAACTATTGTTTTACAGCAGTTGATCAAGATAATTACTAGAAGAGCTTAACTTGACATAGGGCCGAAATAATGGGACACAGCGTAGTTCAAATCCGCTACATTAGTAATGATTTGGCAGACTACTTAACTGTCTCTAGGTCTACGGCAGTTGATCATGATACTTACTCTAACGCCTTAGCTTGACACATGGCCAAAATAAAATGTGACATTGTAAAGTTAAAACATTATTTGTAAACTATTGTTCGACAGTATCTTACCTTATATATATTATGATAGCTTTTGACTGGTCAGAAATAACATGAAACACAGTGAATTTAGAAATCCCTACGTTAGCAATGACAAATTTGGTTAATTGATGTACTGGTAGCGTAACACTTATCAGCATGCAAAGTTTAACCAAGAAGCCTTTTGCGTTCATTTTCGTACAAATGCTCATGAGAAAGACATTAATTTATCTGTTCTTATCCCAAATAGGATTTTAGGAGTAAGGATAGACAGGAGGTCTCCAAATTTAGATGGAAGTAGTATAAAAGGTCTAATTTGAATTCCAGCCGTTTGAGAATTTAATTAGAAAACACACCACTATATTTCCCAAGAATTTACACTATTTACATTGTTCGGACTGTACTTCTCATGTTTATAGTCACATTTATGACGTTTTAGCCTTCTTCAGGTGATATACGTTCGAATTTAGAATCGAACCCTTTATTTAGTCCACCGAGATAGATTGTCCTAGTTCCAGTTCAGGGTATTTCTTTAATAACTCAACTCCAAGTTTACCCCAACAGGTATTGAATTCACAAGTCTAATCAATTGATTACTTCAACCAAAGTTTTTATCCACTGGGTCAGTGTCTTTGTGGAAATCAGTGCATGAATTTTGTGGACTTATAAACATAATATCTCAGTAACTATTTATTACCAAAGCTCGTATTACAAGTGTAATTTAGCATGGCATGTAGAACTAGAGAAATGCAGTGTTCGATTCGACATTCCATCGTGTATCACCTGAAGAAGGCAGGAGCGTACAACAGCTGAAACATCGTGAATATGACAATAAAGATGAGGACAACAGTTCGAATAATGTAAATAGTGTAAATAGTTACGATACCCCCATCACAACAATATAAACAGATATTTCAAGAAGTTATAAATTGACGGACAATAAAAAAAATGAATCTGTAGAGAGTCATGATCGACTATATTCATGAAAAAATGGACATGATCCTGATTTTTGTTAATTCAATATAATTTCTATTGAGAATCGAACTCTTTCTCTTCCACACGGTCAAGTTGACTCTCTTGCGCAATAATGACTTTTGTCAAATAAATTTTTCACATCGACATTTAGTAAAAGTCTGTAACGTAGAAGTTATCAGTTGAGAATTTAACTCTCCAGATTTTGAAGATTCTATTACTAAAATTATCTCTTTTTAAGATAGTCAGATGATCACAGACCTGACGCATTCGATGACTATCAAACAGCAAAATATTAAAAACGTAACTCAAAACCATCAATCAAATAATGGAGTTTTTCGTATCTATATATCTAACAATTTTTATTTCTTTTTATACGTCACATCACTATATTTTACATTCATTTTAACAATATCCTATATGCAAATTACTTTGATAATTCACAGATATTTATTTTGTTCACAAATACATATTTATAATTAAAACTTTTTCAAGTTCATTACATTGTTTCTAAGTAGGAAAGTTTTCATAGTAACTAAATTTTATTTAATTTTTTCAGCTGTTCTGATTATGTTCCTATTGAACCAAGCTGTCCCAACATAATGAAATAAATTAAACATCCACATCCGTTTCAGAAATTCCCTCTAACATACTTTGTTCGGAAATTTCATATAAGACATTTTATTATATTTGTAATCAATTTGAACTATTTGGAAAACTGCATCTTCTTGGAAAAGATGTTAGAATAGTGCAGAACATATGCCGGAAGCAAACCTTCTGCATACAGACAGAAAATCAGTTGAATAGCTACACAAAAATAGAAATGGAAAAGGATGAGTTTTCTCACCAGGCTTGTTCAAACTTTACAGCGACGCCATCCTAAGGAATCAGGAAACCCTATCATGATTTATCATCGGTGGGCGTAATCTTAACAACGTAAGATACGCAGATGATACTGTGTAGATGGCCAACTCTGAAAGGAACATGCAGGACCTCCTAGACAATGTGCTAGAAGAAAGAGAGAAAAAAGGACAACTGTAAGAAAACAGAAAGTGTGGTAATTAGCAAGAGATGTGATTTACTAATTGGAGATATAAACATCAAGCAGATGCAGAAGTTCATATACCTGGGAAGTGTTTTAACAAAGTGTTATGGTCCAGGTTAGGACCAAGGATTCCCTGACAAATATAATCTCCAACTATTTAAGTGTAACGTCAATCGACATCTCCAGTTGCTTTGATCTATCCACTTCCCTTCTCCACATCCTTTCACCTTTCATTCCTATCTGCTCTCGCTCCAAATCTTCTGTAACCCCCTTGCCTTGATCGATCCATTATATTTCTCCACATCGTCTCCTTTACCACTCCTATCTGCTCTTCCTCCAAACCTTCTGTAACCCCTTGCGTGCTAGTGGCTTCCAGCCTTGCTTGGGGTGAAAAGCTTAACAAAAAAAAAAGTACAACACGAACACAAGACAAATAACGAATATATATTACATATTATTAATAATACAAGATGTGGAAGGTGTTAGTATGACTGTCAGTCTGGTATAGAGTGAACTACTATCGGCTCGACTCGATTGGTTTCTCTCTCTCTCTCTTGAGAAGCGTAGTATAAATATTGTTAGGAAGAGTTCATTCTGTAGTTATAGGTAAGATCCCATAACATAAAGGTTGGAAAATGCGACACTGCGATTCGAACACGCATTGGAGTGTCGAAAGAGGCATTCCAAAAGTAATGGCGCTGAGAAATGGAAAAAATCATTGTAAACAAATGAGTGCTGGATTGGCATGTGGTATCTCAATCCTTTTACATGGCAGAGAATGTTGGACAATCTCCCTAAGGATGAGGGGGAAAACTAAAATCAGGAAAATTGTTGTTCTGCAGAAGGATACCGAAAATTCCATGGACGGAGTGAGTAAGCAAGAAGGAAAAATGAAAACAGAAATACACTTGGATACATAATGAAGAGGCATGGTTTTGAAAGCGTAAGCCTAATGGAGCATAGTGAGGACAAAAGAGTTAGGGGAAGGCAACGAGTCACTTACTCGACGGAATTGGCCTTATCAAGGCGAGAAGAACTACTGAGAGTCACACGAGAAAAAACGTTGTGGAGAGCCTTGTCCTGAAGTAACGCGGGACATAGAAGAAGAAGAACGTATACTATATAGATTGAGTGACAAACAAATAGATAGATATGAACAGAATAGGATAGATAGATAGATAGATAGATAGATAGATATGAACACACTGAGATAGATAGATAGATAGATAGATAGATAGATAGATAGATAGATAGATAGATATGTGTATAATTGTGCTTCTGACCATATAAAAGTGTTGACAGATTTTATCATCACTTGTTAATTGGTCTACGAATGACAAGCGACAGTGATAAGTGCGTAGTCACCGCTACAGTTTTAAATATGCATTTCTCTGTTATTTTAACCTTGAAGTAATTTTTTTTCAAATCACATTAATTATACTTTAAATCAACTAATATTCCTCAAATAAAGTTTCGGAGAAGTATATTTTCTTTTTGGAAATTTTTAAAAACTGAGAATTAATTTTTATCAAAAATGGCTGATTTTGTGAAAGCGACCAAAAATCAATATCATTTCTATTTGAAATACACTAGATTACTTTGCTTACTGGAAATAATAAATTCAATCATTTATTTTTCAATTAAAGTTAAAATGAAAGCTTCAGGAATGCGTTTTTATTTCTAAAAATTCATTTTAACCATAGGTATCGAAAATTCATTGGTGGTGCCTAAACTAAAGGATAGAATATGTATCAGTCAGTTATGTGCCATGCGTGATACACACTTAGGCGATCAAGTATCTTTCGACTGACGAGGCAGATCTTTTTCCCGCGGTAGGTTGCCATTTCTTTCTGCAGTAGACCAGTTGCCATCCAAGGCTATACAATCCGGTCTGTCCTACTATTTATCCATAGTTGTGGGGAGAAGAGGAGGGATAATACCTTTCCCAAGGGTATTAGTACGTAAGTGAATGAAATGGATTCGACTAGAATTCGGCTCTTCTTTACTCCATCATTCATTGAAATATCCTCTTTTAGAAGATGCATAAATATTCTAAACGGACATTTCAACACGTTTTTCTGTACGATTGAGAATTTTAAATGTTTTACGGTAAAAGCGAAACGAGGGAAGTTAGATGTATTTTATGCACGTTTATTTCAAGAAAGAAAAAAAAAACGAAAACTCTGTAAACCATTAAAAGGAAATGTATTATTTAAGGAGATGATGCCTTGGTTGATTGTTAATGTTCGTAATTGGTTCACTAGGTTCAGAAGTGGGAATTTTGTTCTGAAATTTAATCAAATAAAAAGGATGATGAAACAGTCCAAGTCACACGACACGAGACATCACAGAGATATGTCACGTGTGTCATGTATAAGCGGAGTAAGACATTTGAAAACATATGGATACATAAATTGGTACAATGTTTGAGCGCCTTATGGTTTGACAAAATCATTTAATTGGCTGTATTTAAATCTTCAATTCTCTACTTAAACGGTAATAAGAGCCCTATTTTAAAGGAACAAACACAAGAGGTACAAAACTGAAAGTCTACCATGATTTTGACTAAAAAAGTAAAAGTACACATTCCAATAGACGGCCAGTATTCATAGAACTTAATGCTCTATAGCTGTTGGCATTGAAAAGTTATTGCTTATTACAACTTCCTTACATGATACCAAATATTAAATTCCGTCAAGTACTGTTCCCAGCTGGACCAATTAAATTAAGCAAGCACTTAAAATTGTCCAAAATTTACTAATCATAATGGTGTCATCATCTATCTGAACAACGCCAAATCTTCAATCTTTTCGCAAACCCAGCAGAAATTTGTTCTTGCCTTACTAAACGTGCTGTACTGACCTAAATTTTCATTTTCAGATTATTACCCATTTTGATCCTTATGAAATATTCTTAACTGGAAGAACTTCAATCATTTGTAAGTCTTTAAAATACTTATACTAGAAAGATGTCAAGTTCTGGAAGGGTGGAATCATGAAGCTCTCTTACAGACAACGAAAAATAGTGTAACAAAACGTTATATACTTAGTTGAATAAATATTTGTACAATTATGTAAACATTATCTTTAAAATTCAATCTGTCTTTTAAAGTAACCTCCAAATACTGACATTTAGCGACGAACATTGAATCGATTGTTAGCATCTATGCGCGCTTTCTATAAAAGATATTCATAGAATAATAATTAATTTTATAACAACATATGACTCACTCGAATACTACGAGTGAAGCGATCAGAAAGTCAAACAGTTTGAGACGTTAGTGAAACAGATTAATCATCTATTCGTTGATCTGAGTCTCACGGTAGAAAAAGGGACTTAGTTCAACAAGTTAGGTCTAATATTTATAGTAGCAACAATAACGCTCTACAAATATCTTTAATACATAAAATGTATTCTATTTACTGAATAATGCTTTCCTGACCTGAATTTGACGTATGATGATTATTGTCACCCCATTTAAAATAATAAAAAGTATAATACGGTTATAAAAATAATTTTAAGATAAGTATAGAAATTCTTAGTCCTTTTATTTTACCCATAGAGGCATGTTCACATTAAAGACAAAATTTTAAGCGGCTCGAACATTCAGTAAATTACTGTTATCTTGCTATTTGTATGAAATATTTCTTTATCGCATAGATAAAAAGGAAAAGATAGGAATATTCTTTGCATTAAATCATTTCTGTTTTGTTTGGGCGTTCAGTGTTGTTCAAGCGAGACATCTTGTCATTTTGGTTGGATGGGAAGACAAAAGACGCAAGAAAACTTGTAGCAATTTACTTTAGCTTAGATAAGATATGATTGTTGATATATATATATATATATATATATATATATATATATATATATATATATATATATATATATATATATATATATATATATCAACAATCATATATCATATATATATATATATATATATATATATATATATATACACTCACACACACACACAGTGAAACATTTGATCTTATGATGTTAGCTACACACACACAAACACACACACATGTGTATTAATTAATGAATATCAAACACTATTAATCTTTATTTCATGAAAGCTATAAAAAATAGCCTTCAATCTTTGCAGACTTGCAAACCAAATATATATATATATATATATATATATATATATATATGTGTGCGTGTGTGTGTGTGTGTGAATATATAATGTTAACATCAGTTATAGCTGTATTAATATATTTGCAAACCAAATATATAAATATGTATATATATATATATATGCGTGTGTTTGTATGTGTGTGTGTATGTGTGCGTGTGAATATATCATGTTAAGATCAGTTATATCTGTATTAATATATTTGCAAACCAAATATATAAATATATATGTGTTTGTTTGTGTGTGTATGTATGTGTGTGTGCGTGTATAAATATAAGATACCCTATATTGATATTAAGTATATATTGATAAATATACATAATGTTTCTCAACAGATGAGGAAAACATGTAAATTTATCAGTTCCTTTTTCAATCGCTCCATATTCCTTGAACGTTTTTACGGAGGAGAATTACACCGTCAACCCAGTTAAATTAATATCGGTGTGACTTTAGACTTGAATACTCGTTCTTGCAAATCAGCATATACCAAAGATCTATATAACCATAGATGCATCAGTAAAGAATCAACCCACTCTTATAACATTCTAGATAATTTACATAAATTAGATTACATAAGTTAGATTATCCACCAACTCCAGCAATAAAGAAATATTTTATGATAATAAAATTAAATAATAAAAAGGCTTTAGAATTAAGCAATCATAAAGTAAATTTAGAATATTTAGAAAAAAAAACAAAGAAGATAAAATTAAACGGAAACATCGCAAGCGTAACATCATATGGCCCAATCCATCTTTTAATCGTAATGCTAAAAGCTTCCTAAATTTAATTCATAAGCACTTTAATACTTCACTAATACTAAAAAGATTTTTAATAAAAATAATGTTAACATCAGTTATAGCTGCGTTAATGACATCGATAACTATCCCAATATAACAATATTACGTTAAGCAAATACATAGCCAACAAAGTTATTTAAAAAAAATGCAACTGCTGAAAAAAAATGATCTGTCCCTTAGGCACCAATGTGTGACTGATAATATTGCTTACCGAGTTAGCATATATTCCGGTAACGATATCAAATTTTATTTTGGTTCCACTGAACATCCTTCTAAATTTCGTTTCTACCATCATTTAGGCAATGTATGATATGTAAACTGCACTGCTCACTCCAAACATTTCCGGCAAAGAAAGAATGGTGATAATATTAAGCGTGTTATTGTAGCTAAAGTTAAATCTTACAAGGAGAATAATTTATACCTTGCTGAAAGATTAGTTAAACACTTAAATAACCATAGCTTATTAAACAAGAGAAATGGATTGTTGGCTACACGTAGGCATAGAAAATAAATATCGACTGAAATACGTTGATCCTGATTAAAATTTAATGTAATTTATGTTTTTTCTTTTTGTTAAAAAATGACCAGTAATCTCCCTTTATACTTAAATAAAAAAATAATGTTCACATTTCTAAAGTAATTTTTTGCATGCATATATATATATATATATATATATATATATATATATATATATATATATATATATATACGTGGTTTCGGAACTAAACTTTTTGTTCCATTTTCAAGCGATATTCAGCATCGCTTAAAAATGGAACAAAAAATTATAGTTCCGAAACAGGGAAATTTCCGTATCGCGATGATGAATTATTTTAAAAATATTGTATATAATACTATTAATCTCTAGTTTGTATCGAGCACTTTTCTAAAAAAAAAAAAAAAAATTCCAAAGAATTGTAGAGTTTTAATCTGACTTCTTTCTCTTTATTTGGATAGATGAAGAGTGTCATCGATACGCAAACTGGTGTAACAGATGATCTAACAATATTTATTCTGTGCTATACAGAAATGTGGCACAAGGCCTAATGGGGGTTGGGCAAAGGATGGTCTTCTTCTGTCTTAACTATAACTTAGCTAGACGGAATCACTGACCCAATCGTACGAACAATATTCCATACACCAAAACACCACATTCATACGTACCTTTCTTACTCCAAACACCATAATGCCTCACTGTCTCTATGTAACAGATCTAACGCAAACAAAGACGAGTATATATGGACATGTCATATATAGTCGTATAGATACATAAACGAGCATTCTAACAAATAACTGTTACACAATTATCTTAGACTCACATATCCATTACCGAGGAAATCTCACTTTAAGGTTTAAGAGTTAATTTATATTAAGTCCTTCCAAGCATCCCTCTGTAAGCAGGGCTGGCTGTTAGATTTATGTGTAATTAACATTTGATGTTTATATATTTATTCTATATCATCCTGGCACAAGAAGTTTATTTTTGTCTTTTAAATTTATTCCTACCATTTTTTTAAAATGATTCAATTTAAAAATATTATATGACTTGCTGACTATTTACTAGACGTTTCATGCAAATCCTTTAATTTCCAATTCGTTTATTTGGCAAGTAGGAAAATCTTTCCAACTCATAATTTTCGCGCGCGCGCGCGTGTGTGTGTGTGTGTGTATACTTCTAGCAATTTACTTTAGCTTAGATAAGATATGATTGTTGCGTACTACCGGTGAGGTTTAATATGTATATTTATTAATATATACTTAATATTTCTGTTATATTACATCGAGCACTGTCGGCTATATATATACATACATATACATATATATATATATATATATATATATATATATATATATATATATATATATATATATATATATATATATATATATATATGCATCTGTTTATCTCGCTAGATAAAGATGTCGGTTTGTTTGGTCAAAATTCAGTCATTAGGATTTGGTGGTGAGACTCGAGTGAGTTCTCTAGGGTGCAGGTCTAGACAATAGCATTTATTTAGAGAGGATGATATATATATATATATATATGCGTGTGTGTTTGTGCGTGTGTTTAGTAGGTATGGATGCATATGTGTGTTTAGTAGGTATGTATGCAGTCTGTTTCATGCTAGACGCAAACGTCAGGTGGCCTGACGATTGCGTCTAGCATGAAACAGACACTCGCCCCTAAGTGTTGACTTCTATGTTCACTTTTATATTTGCACACGGTCTATCTCTGATATTGAGCACTTTATCCCATAAATATAGCACACATTAAGACTATATTTCTTCATATATATATATATATATATATATATATATATATATATATATATATATATATATATAAATGCATTTCCTATATATATTATTTATTTATTATATATGCGCGTTACTTAGTTATATGTAAGTGTGAATATAAACTAAATAACAGGATATTAGCAAATTTATATGCGGGCGAAAGCGTGCATACGCAGAAATGTAAATATTTATTTTATTTAATTTTTGGTGCAATCAAAACAGTGCTCAATATAGTTAAACAGAGCTATGAATATATATTAATACATACATGTATACCTACGTTTGTAGTGCAACTTAAAGTTTCATAGTTTCGCAATTCGTCAGGCAAATATAGCGATTGAATAAGCGGTTCATATCTATATATATAAGTACTTATACGTAAATATATATTTTTATGTTCATGAACGAATTGTCAGTCTTCTTCTTAGACAGTAGGATTAAAATTAACATTTACACGGTCATTTCAAGTTACAGTGTTGTATTTTCAAACATCGATGCAATACGAGAATAATCTATGAAGAGTCACTAGTTCATTCCACTAGCTAATGATGATGGAAGTGAGTTCAATTGATAACTAATGGATTGTTTTATATCTTATTTTTCTGATGGAAAATAGCAGGAAAAAATTAAAAAATGATGACCTGAGAAAACTGCAAATTTTGAACTTGTGAAAATGTACTACTTCTTTACGTACTATATGCCCTCCCTCAGGACGTAGGCA
>OZ038520.1:20042257-20068282 GCA_964036315.1 Acanthosepion esculentum | reverse complement strand
CCATAAATTTCAACTGTCTCTTCATGAGGCTAAGTAGAAGTTTCCTTTTTGTTTCCATTTTCTTTAAAACTTCGCCGCTGCTCACATTTCCGTTCCATTGTATCTTCGAGTCCCTTCTGTAGAACCACATTTCTGTTGCTTCAGTTTCTTCTTCATCTGTAGGGTGATTTCAAGTATTCACTGTCATATAGGGGGACAGATATTACATAAGTTTTCGGTACTCATTTCTTTGATTCTGTTGTTTCAAGTCTCTCCTTCATCTGTGAGGAGATTGTCCAGTATTCACGGCCATATAGGAGGACAGATATTACATAAGATTTCGGTATACTTTTCTTTGCTTCTGTGGCTTCAATCTCTTCTTTATCTGTTGGTGATTTCAGCTATTTACTGTCATATAGAGGGACAGATATTACATAAGTTTTCGGTACTCTTTTCTAGTATATACATTTACACACTCCCGAAAACCTAAATGATAACATACACTTAACACAAACACATCCCCTTCCCAGGAACCAATAAATCTGTCAAAATGACCAAGGGGAATTCAGAGTCGTATGAATCTATCCAGCATCTATCTTTAAAAAAATCTTATAAGTGGCCGTTTGACCAACACAAGGACTGACCGAAATTAAAGCTAAAAAACAAATGAAATGTACAGATAAAGTTCATGTTCTTCAGAAAGTCATTCATTCCTCTAGTTCACTGCTACTAAAAGGCAGGATTTTTTTTTTTTATGATGGACATGCTGGCCGAAACTAGTCGAGAAACCTAACTGAAATAATAAAACAAAAAATATTAATATACAACCCAGTGTGTCTGAAAATTTTATTTTTAATTTTTCAATATTTTTGTAATGTTCAAAACATTTATATGTGGGGGGGTATTTGTGTGATAAAAATGTGGTTTTAAGGTAATCTGTACTCATGGGATAAATTGCTTCAAGTCTCTTCTTTATCGTTGAGGAGATTGTCCAGCATTCACTGCCGTATAGGAGGACAGATATCACGTAACAGGCCAGTAGCCTTTTTTTTTTCTTTTTTTGTTTTGTTTCTAACATATTTTTTCTGTTGTTTTTTTTTTTTGTTTCATACATATTTTTTCTGTTGTTTTTTTTATACTCTGCTTAGCTTTTGGAATTCATCTTTAACTTTTATAATACGCCTTCGGATTTCAGTGCCGCTTTTTCTGTCCTCTTTTAATATACTTCCCAGATATTTAAATGTTTGTACTTGTTTGACGATTTGCATCCTTTTGCTATTCTTTCTTCCTGCCGTTGATGTTTAATCCTTTCTTCTCGCTTTCCTTCACTACGTTCCGTAAGAATTTTGGTAGTTTTCTTTCCGTGTCTGCTATCAACACTGTGTCATCTGCACATCTTACGTTGTTAATTTTGCCGCCAATATTGAATAATGGTAGGACTTCTAATTCTCTCGGAATCTTATCATTGTATAGGTTGAATAAGTCCGGTAAGAAGACACACCCTTGTCTTACACACTTTTCTATTTATGTATCTGCTGAACATTTTCTATCCATATGCAGGCGATTTGCTGCCAGTATAAGTTCTTAATTATGCTAATATCCTTTCCAAATATGTCAAGGTTGCTGAGCAGTTCCAACAAATCTTTGTGACGTAATTTATTGAATGCCTTTGTGTAATCTATAAAACACAGACAATAAATAGTGAAAAAGAATGATAAAAATAAATCAAACAGAACAACAAATCCTTAGTTTGAAAATCTGAAGTAATGGTTCTAGCCAATTCATTAATAATTAATTTTTTGTTAGAATCAGATAAGCTTAGCAAATATTTAAAAGATAAAAAAAAATAACTGTAGTTATTACCTACGATTCTAGCTAACAAATTCTGTTTGATATCTGGTCATTAATATAGGAATTTGCGCGTACAGGTAGCTAACTGTTATTAGTGCGAAAAGTGGAATCGCTGTGCTAAGTTCAAACTCTTGCTGAACCTGTTTCATTCACTTTTCAATAATACCCTTGGAAAAGGTATGAATCTATCTTTCTTTTAGTTATGACTTACACAGTAGCGTAGTCTCTTACCTTAATTGGTAGAAACTCCATGTGGGAGAAAACTTTTAATTTAACACCTACATAAAATAGGAGAGACAAGGCCCGTTTTTAAGGCAAGCAGTCTAGAAGGAAAACACTGAAGATGAAGACTGCCTTAAAATAGATACTTTCCGTCAGTCTTCATTGCCTTAGACACACCAACTCGAGTCATGTTCATAGCTTCGTCAAATCACCAAACCCATTCAGAAATATCTAAACTGTCATCTGTATACAGCCGTTTCCTAAGGTCAATGGTGAAAAAAGGCTTTGAGTGAGTAAAGCCTGAGTGTCTTCACAAAATTCATCTTTGAACATTGTGAACTAGAGCTACAGAATAACAAACAAATGTTACAGAAACTACATCACTTGGGTACTACTAACAACTAACCTTTTTAGCAGTAACAACTAAAATGGCTATCACATGAAACTCAAAAATAAAATAATGACATAATCGTGATGTTGAGTTTCTTCACTACTTCAAATCAAAGGTTAGGAAGGAAATCACCATTAATACTGGGAAGAGCGATAACAGCTACTGGACTTAAGAAACTTGTATTTCATAAAAAAAAGAAATTGTTTTAAAAGAAAGATTTTATAAATTTCAACCGGAAGTATTATTGGCTGCTTGGTAAATAAATGCCAAATGTTTCCTTATAGGGAAACGGCTAATATTACCATTACCATTGGTAATATGCTTGCGGTACACATGGTACACTTCCTTGCTCTACAATTCGTAATCGTGATGACAGTGTGGCGAATAAATTAAAACTAAAGAAATTTAAATCCGGGAATTTTATATTAGTGACCGAAAAAACAAAATAGTAAAGAAAAAATCTAAATGAAAAGCTTACCAACTCTGAAATTTTTTCTTTCATTAGTCGATGTACAATAAGGTTTTGTGGTAACTATTCTTTAAGGCTGTCAAAATAAATTAATATAAGATAAATTTTAATAAATACAGAGGAAAAATATTTATTCAAAATATTCTTAATAGGTAAGAATGATTATTTCATATTAGCGACAAATTCTCACTTCCCTTTCAAAAATATTAATGAAAATTCTACAAATTTATTAAAATCGATTTAGTTTGATTTATTTATTGGGGAGGTTTTTCCCTCTATGTTAACATTAGCCTTAAAAACAATTTGAAAGATAGATTTAGGTTTAACACATGACCCGCCGTGAGCCTCATTTGGGGATCTGTTAAAATTAAACTCACTACATGTTATTCCTTGTATTTACATTGAATTGCTTACATACATTGGTAGATATATTTTACAACACTTAGCCTTTAAGTTTTTATTATTAGTCGTAAGAAGACACTTTCTGTCGTAATTTTACATTTCACGAGTAGAAAAATAATGACTATTTTGAAAAGTATTTTTTTATTATTTCTAATCAATATTATTTTTTGATGTTTTATACATATATATATTTGATGTTCTAGTTTCAATAAAAATGACAATGTTAACTACTGAAATTAAATATAAGGAATAAATAAACTCCCAAGACATCTGTCTGGGCCAAAAGTTAAATGGTTAACAACGTCATTTTAAACTGAAATTGAACATTTTAATATAACAAAATGACTCGTTCTCGTCTTACTGATATTTCAATACGCTATTATAAAATTGAAATACATATGTCTTAATATTGTTTGACATCTGTCATAATTGTTTGTTTTTTTTCGATAAAGTAGCTTGACATCCCAAAAATATTCGATAACAGAACATGACTCAAGAATTACAATTGATCAACTAGGGACACGTTGCTAATTACCTTTATAAATATGGACGTCATATGCTGATGTTGCTCTCAACATGGAGCGCATTTATAAAGTATTTTGAAAAAGAAAATAACATTCTTAATCAATTAACATTAACAGAATAATTCTATATAGAAATGTTGTTGTGGCACTGGATAAGTGGATACATCAAAACTGTTAAAAGTGACCCGGTTACTTAAAAAGGAAAACCTTATTTGATATTGTTAATAGGAGACACAGAAAAAAAACTGCAGAAACTCCTGGTAGACAGGAATTAAATAAAAGTGAGAAGCAAAGGCTAAACAATAATTTTAAGAAGATTAAATGTATTGTTTTTAGTAAGACGGAAGCTACGAACTGAAGAAATCAGAAGTAAGAAAATATAAAAACTTAAGTGTTTGAAAAGTGGTATAACGGACGATAGAAAATGTGGCACTGAAATCCGAAGACTTATTGGAATAGCGAAAGATTATTCTCAAATGTTAGAAAGTTAAAGTATTAAAAAACAGGAAAGAATTCTGAAGTCTTATGTAATAATCTTATATATAAAGTACAGTGTATGTATTTTTGTTCGTATGTGTGTGTCCAAGAAACTCCTCCGCTCCCACACGTCAGATTTCAATGGTTCATAGCTCATTGAAAAGCCCTAGAAAAGTTATGCGCAGGGAACGATTTTCGTTGAGCTCAGATTCAGGGTTGCCAAATTATGCGAGGTTAAATATATATATATATATGTTATACTAACCGTTATAGTTGATTCATGGCGGCATTTGAGCGAGCTCCTGTGGATGACTCTTCGTCTGGCCATCATCACAATGACTATGGAGGAGTAGATGCGATAGGCATCAATAAACTACAGAAGAACTCAAAACTGATAGCTGCATTTAAGTATTGAATTAATGTTTAAGCTCTTCCCCAGGGCCGGGACTTCTCAGTTTAATTTCCCTCAGTTGCGACTCTGTCCTTCGACGGAGGCATCCCTGAACGCACTCTACCCAAAAAAAACAGAGACGGAACTGAGAGTGGATAAATAAGGTGTTACAAACTACTCGAGAGGTAGGTATTTACTCTGTCTCCCCACTAAGATGAGTTTTTAAGGTGGGAACCTCGGCGCGTACACCCAGGCTAGGAACAAAATTTATCCGCAGCCCCCTCAAGTAGTTACACGAGAGAGCAATTTCCATACGGTATTTACTCTGTCCCCCCACTTGGACGAGATGTGACACAAAGTCTATTTTAGGTGGGTACCCGAGCGCGTACGCCCGGGACAGGAAAAAAAATTCCCATCAGCCCTTGCAACCATCGGTTGCGCTGGCCTCGGTGCGAGCACCGATCCCTCCCTCTGGTGTAATGGGAGGACGCGGCTGCGGGCAGCTATTCCCCAGGGCTGGACATCTCTTCAGTATCATTTTCCTCATTTGTCCCTCTGTCCTTTGACAGAGAAGCCCTTGAGTGCACTCTGTCCAAGGACATAGGCGCAACTGAGAGATGATAAGTAAACGCGTAACTACTCAAAAAGAGTAATTTGTATATACTCAAGTCCCCCCACGAGGTCAGGTTGTGACAAAAGGTCGGTTTAATGAGGGGAGCCCGAGCGCGTGCACCCGGGCAAGAACAAAAATTCTCCGAACCCCCGCAACCGTCGGTTGCGCTGGCCTCGGTGCGTGCACCGATCCTGCTTTCTAGTGCAATGAGAAGGCGCGACCTCGAGCAGCTGTCCCCCAGGGCCGGCACCTCTCAGTATAATTTTCCTCAGTTGTGACTCTGTCCTTTGACGGAGTCGCCCTTGAGTGCACTCTGCCCAAAGACAGAGACGCAACTGAGATATGATAAGCAGAAAGGAAATTACTCAAAAAGAATAAGTTGCGCACTAAAATCTCAATATCTGTATTATATATTATCTACTTCTAGGCAATATCACTCTTCAGGTTTAACTAATTTGCACATTGATTTTAAATTTAATTTGATTTTAAAGTTTATTTCATAAGTAACTGTCCTTCATTACTGTTCTTTTATTCGAGGATTGTTTTGATTTTCATATCAAAAATAGTTCTGTTTGGGAATATCATCTTATATAGTGTCGAAAATTGTAGTGTTTGAAATTTGCATTTTATTTGGCCTTCAACAAGTTGGCATCTATTTGTAAAATTTCCCTTAACTATAACAAGCTAATTTATGAATTAAATTTTCATTAAAATTTTTGTTTCAAAGATTTCAAGCAGTGAATATAATTTCTTACTTTGCGAAGCGACAGCGAGCGGGCGAAGACTGCTAATTTTTCTATATAATATTGTAGCAGGACATTTTCTCATAGCAGAAGAGGAAACTTATGGCAACAGGAAGCGGTTCTACAGAAGGAAGATAAGAATTCTACGGACGGAACATATAAGCAACGAGTAAGTTTTAAGGAAAAAGTTTTGCAAAATTTTAGAATCGGGAAGATACAGTTGAAATTTCTTAGACATATGATGAGGTAGCAAAGTTTGGAAATATCATAGGATATCATATGACATATGGAAGGCAACATGAGCAGAGAGAAACGTCTGATATCCCACCAAAATAACTTTCATACGTGGATGATAGATCAAAGACAGAGAGGGATATAAAAAGATAAACCTTACTTATACTTATAAAGAGTAGAACGTTGAAAAGACACGACACAATATTAAACCAAGACATGAAGAAATATATTCTCGGATATTGTCAATTATCTGAAGAGATTATTCTAGTTGAACTAAAAGGGGAGTATATTAATATAGCCATTGCAGTATATGCATCGACAGCACAAATCACCGAGGAAAAAATTTAAATGTTTTAGGGCACACTAGACTACGTCGAGGCTCAAGAAGATTCAACCCATACGAAATGATTAAGTAAACCTTCTCTATTTCTTCTATTTTCTCTCCACTCTAGAAAATAATAAAGCATTTTTCAACTATAGCTGTAAGGCGCTTTTGTTAATACTGTTATTGCGATATAAGGCCACAGATCGTTGAAGACAACCGACGTGTGTGTATTACAATCCTTAGTGACCATTAAAAACTTAATGTATCACATCATGTATCACATCATATATCACACCATTCTTTATATACTCTAATGTTACAGGTATGAAAAATCAGTTTAAATTGATATTTTGGCTGCTCTGTTGCAGCTGGCCATTGTGTATACCGGCTTTGATTATACAAAATCCATTTTCATCATAAATTATTATACGAATCAATTTAAGACTGTTGGCGAAGATTAATGCAGGCTTCAAGCTTTGATTTTTTTTAAAGATTTTCAATTAAAATGGAACTCATTTATTGAACCCTTTCTTTTTTGTGTCAGTCGTTCTAAAATTATTTGAAATGGTTCCAATAAAGTTTGCTATAAGTTTCAACGTGTAGATCATTTTTAAATCTTCATTGATTAATGGTTTTGCAAGACCTGACTGTTAGTTTTCTAAGCTAAAATCTCCACTTACTAAATTTTTCCCTGTAGTTTAACAGACTTTACTTATATTTTTGTCTACGAATAGTACATTTATATTCCTCAAAATTCAACCCTATTTTGACATTTGGCTTGTGCAAGTAGAAACGCGAAAATTATGAGTTGGAAAGATTTTCCTACTTGCCAAATAAACGAATTGCAAATTAAAGGATTTGCATGAAACGTCTAGTAAATAGTCAGCAAGTCATATAATATTTTTAAATTGAATCGTTTAAAAAAAATGGTAGGAATAAATTTAAAAGACAAAAATAAACTTCTTGTGCCAGGATGATATAGAATAAATGTATAAACATCAAATGTTAATTACACATAAATCTAACAGCCAGCCCTGCTTACAGAGGGATGCTTGGAAGGACTTAATATAAATTAACTCTTAAACCTTAAAGTGAGATTTCCTCGGTAATGGATATGTGAGTCTAAGATAATTGTGTAACAGTTATTTGTTAGAATGCTCGTTTATGTATCTATACGACTATATATGACATGCCCATATATACTCGTCTTTGTTTGCGTTAGATCTGTTACATAGAGACAGTGAGGCATTATGGTGTTTGGAGTAAGAAAGGTACGTATGAATGTGGTGTTTTGGTGTATGGAATATTGTTCGTACGATTGGGTCAGTGATTCCGTCTAGCTAAGTTATAGTTAAGACAGAAGAAGACCATCCTTTGCCCAACCCCCATTAGGCCTTGTGCCACATTTCTGTATAGCACAGAATAAATATTGTTAGATCATCTGTTACACCAGTTTGCGTATCGATGACACTCTTCATCTATCCAAATAAAGAGAAAGAAGTCAGATTAAAACTCTACAATTCTTTGGAATTTTTTTTTTTTTTTTAGAAAAGTGCTCGATACAAACTAGAGATTAATAGTATTATATACAATATTTTTAAAATAATTCATCATCGCGACACGGAAATTTCCCTGTTTCGGAACTATAATTTTTTGTTCCATTTTTAAGCGATGCTGAATATCGCTTGAAAATGGAACAAAAAATTATAGTTCCGAAACCAGGTATATATATATATATATATATATATATATATATATATATATATATATATATATATATATATATGTATGTGTGTGTGTGTGTGTGTGTGTGTGTGTGTGTGTGTATGTGTGTGTGTGTGTGTTGCATATATTTATGTATGCGTATGTAGTTTGTCATTGTTTTTGCTTGAATGTTAGATAAGTTCCTCCGCGCGTCTGCATGTGTGTGTGTGTGTGTGTGTGTGTGTGTGTGTGTGTGTGTGTGTGTGTGTGTGTGTGTGTGTGTGCAAAGCCTTTGCACGCATTTATGAGGACGGACTTATCCCGGACGCGTCATAGGGGACACGCCTCACTAATTGTCTTGTCATAGGTGGGAAGTAATGTCCAGGTGTCGAACGTTAACACTGAACATTCAACACAAATACACACAGAGACACGGAAGACGCAGGGTAATACACCTAACAAGAATACTCACCTGAGCAATATATGTAATTTTCTGCATCACCTGTTTCAACATTATTTGATGAAGTCGGGCTAATACACGTTGTGTGATTCGTCCTTCCTGTCTGTCTGTATGTCCATGTGCTATTCAAAATGCTACCTTACTTAAGTGCATTGTCATTGTCATAGCGTCAGTATTCTATTATTTATTAGTAGGATGACCTGATATTGTACCGATTTAAATTTGGGTGGTTTAAATTTTAAAAACATTAAAAATTTCAGAATGTTAAACATTAGAGAAGCTGAAAATTGAAATATACATTTTTTTAATAATCTATTTTCAGACCATTAATAGTAATGACGATCTTCCCTGTGTGCCCTAGTTTTTGGCCCCTATCCAGATTATGATGAAAGTATTCTAAAGATAATATTGAGAAAAGAAAATAGAAGTATTCGTTTAAAATATAAAGTTAATAACGATTAACTCTGATTACATTTGATTCCTTCAATTTGAATAAACGTGAAATTCGAACATGTGATTATATATATATTTGGGGTTGATAAAGCAAAGATGATCAATTTTCTTGCAGGAAGAAATAACCATACAGATGGAGCATTAAATTTCCTTTATATGTAATTCATTTGTATTGCTCTGTAATAAATACATTGAGCTCTCCTTGTGAATCAATTTTAATATTTTATATCATTAAGATTCACTTGGATTGCTTACCCACGGATTTTTACCTACACACACACACACACACACACACACACACACACACACACACACACACACATATATATATATATATATATATATATATAAGGGGCGACAGAAAAATTGTTTCATGACAACGTATTTTAGCAAATATATTTACCAGAATTGCACAAAAATATATCGAAATACTAAAGAGTAAATTTATTCAATAAAATCGCCATTGGATTCAACCACGATATCCAGACGATTTCAGAATCTCCTGTATCTCTTCTGGTGAATGCTGCCATAATCCTTAGCTTCATTTCATCTTTAGTGCTACAAGGAGTATACAAATAGTATATAATTTGTTGTCAGATAGAAGACATATGCCAAATACTTTCGACAATTTTAAATTGTCATCTTCAGAGCACAATTTTCACATACAGAGGCAAACACCCAAGACGAAATATTTGTCGACCGAAATCTTCCTTATCTTTTTTTTTCATTGATAACGCGTTTCCCTTTCGTTACGTAGGATATTTCACTACTTCAGTTCGGCTTCTATATCTTATTAACAGACACACACGCGCGCACCCACACGCGTACGCGCGCACGCATACACACACACACACACGCACACGTACACAGGCACACACGCACAGAAACATGCACACACGCGCACACACACACATATATATATAGATATGGATATGGATATAGATATATTATTTAAGACGAAGTTGAAGCTTCAAAATTATTGATCATTTGTTTTTATTGTTGCATACGTGTTAGTGAGACCTGGATCACTTTCCGAAGATACATGAAAAGCCTGGAGCGATTATCTCAAATATGTGTCTACGTCGTACATTTGTTAACCGGTGGTAAACGTATTTGAATGACGTTCATATCCTCAAACGCATTCGATTTGCTAACATAGAGTCTCTAGTATTTCAGCGGCGATTACGATGGAGTGGTCAGGTAGACCAGAAGAAGGACAATACAGACCCTAAGCAGTTTAGGCATGGTGAATTGGCTGATGAAAAATGCCAGAGCACAAACCGAAATTGAAGTATAGATCGCTTGAGGAGCACAAGGCCAACGTCATGCAAAATGACTGGGAAAACTTAGCTCTAGGTCACTTATTTTGGATATAGTTGTTACATACATGGTAAGACAGACTTTGGACAGAATTGTGTTGGGCATGAAAATCGCATCCGTAACGGTCATGTAGTTAATTTTACTGAAAATGTTACTAAAAAACAGCTCCTAACGTTGGCACATCTGGGCAAGACATTGTAAAATCCTACTAGAACTAAAAAGCCACAATTGCGCTTTCCATATTTGTGGATGGATCAAGCTATTACATTGCTCAAAATAGAATCGCGTGCACGCGTACACACACAGACACAGACACACAGACACACACACACACACACACGCACACATACTCCTATGAGTCATCATATCTTCTGCAGGATAAGTCGCGTACACCCATGTCACAACTGATCGAGATGGAATACAATGGGTGCTAAGGGACAGTGTCTGAGGTGTAATAATCAATCTATCAATTTCACCAATGGGTGACTCAGCCAATACTTTCCTAAAACTGAATATAACAACAAAATACACGCACACACACACACACACACACACGCACACACACACACACACACACACACACACTCACACACACACACACACACCATGCAGTAATGATACCTATGTTCAAAGTGTTTAACTCTCTTTCTTTATATAACATCAACCACACCAGAATCAAGTTTAGAAACAGACGTTTTGTCATTATCAAGGATGATTTTATTTTTACGTTTGACTATATATATATATATATATATATATATATATATATATATATATATATATTTAAAGTAACAGGGACGTTTTATTTTCCAAATACGGTTAGCATATTGTAGCCGTGTTCATTGTTGATGTTAATGAGTGTTGACTTTTTTCTTTTTTCTTAATAATACTTCAATTATTGTTTAGCCTTTTTTAAAATGTGAATGAGTCTGTTATATTTGTATTATCAGTGATTATGTTGTGGATGGAATTTGGCTGATCTCCATGTGTATTTAAATGAGAACTAATTGATCTATGGTCAGAGAGATGTAACGTGAGTCTTCGTTAGGCATGTTGCAGTATATCCATTATAATTATTATAATTATTTATAAATTATTTATAATTTATTTATGATTATTATAATTATATATGAATTAGGTTTGATCAAGAACATATTCCTTAGGGTACATGTAAATTCGGTAATAATATTGGTTCTTTGTAGTTTGGATCTTGCAGGTGAGCTATTGTTGCTGACGATGAGTGCTGGTGTTAATAAAACAGTGCTCAATGCACAATAGTTATGATATATATATGTGTGTGTGTGTGTGTGTGTGTGTGTGTGTGTGTGTGTGTGTGTGTGTGTGTGTGTGTGTGTGTGTGTGTGTTCTAGCGCGCGTGAGTGTGTATTTAGGCAGCAAATGAAGAAATTACGTTAATGGATAAAAAAGCATAACTTTGTATAAATACTTGTACAGATGAACAACATATAGTTTTGTACTAGTTGCAGCTCGGAAGATGATCTTGGAAGATCGAAAGTACTTGGGCAATGAAAATAAAAGAAATTTAAACAGCTATAGCACATTTCTCTCATCATCACAACAATACACGGAAGATTATTTGTGAGTATGAACGGATTTTGTTAAAAATTAGCATACATAATGTCTGCAATTTATTCAATCATATATATATATATATATGTATCTATATATACCTACATATATATATATATATATATATATATATATATATATATATATATATATATATACCTACATATATATATACCTATATATGAATATATATATGTATCTATATATACCTACATATCTACCTACATATATATACCTATATATATATATATATATATATATATATATATAGAGAGAGAGAGAGAGAGAGAGAGAAAGAAAGATATACCTACGTTTTGGATGCGACTTAAGTTTCCTTGTTTCGCCAACTCATCAGACACAAGATATCTCGTGCCTGATGAGTTGGTAAAACAAAGAAACTGAAGTGACACCCCAAACGTAGATATATGCATATTTATTAATATATATTTCCTAGCTTTGTCTAACCACATCGAGGACCGTTTTGTTTACACCTTAGAGTAAATTTAGTAAATATTTATTTGCTAGCTAGCGCGCATATACGGTTGCTAATATCTAGTTATTTGATTTACCCACCTTTATATATATATATATATATATATATATATATATATATATATATATATATATTGAGAAAAATTATGTCCCTAACCATAGTTCTCAAGTAAAGACGTTTGTAGTGAAGAATTTATGCGTGCTAACGTGAAAGTTTCTCTTTGTGTGTGTCTAGGTACAACAATATTGTTTAAATGCCTGCCTCCCTTGTACCAAACTGCTCAATGTCTGCCAATCGCTGTTTGCGTAAAAATCCTCTGAGAAGTTAATTAGTTATAGTCCCACAAATTTTTGGTAGGCTGTTTATAGCGACGACATTGCCTATTGATTTAACTGTCAATTTCTGAGCATCGTTCGAGGTGTGGGGAAGAAGATTGTAAATTAAACCTTCAGTGAGATTCACTGTCTTCGGTTTCTACTGAAAGATGAAACGAATTTTTTGATGGGAGCTCTTCATTTAGTCCTTTCGAATTTCTTTCTGTCCCACTCCTTGATTTTTATTCTCCATCAATTCTCTTGACTCTCTTCTTTCTATGGCTTTCTTCATTTCTTTTTTGTAAGAACTGTAGAAGAATATTATGAGCAGATCGATATTCTAATCGATTATTTTTATTTCGTTTAGGAGGAATGTACACCTTGTGGTAACCCAATAAGCAGTTAATGCAAGGAATTAAAAAAATAAAACAATGTTAACAAAATACGCATTAAAAGTCATAAACAATCGATTAACAATTTCGAGTCTAAAAACGAGAATAGAATCGCAGTATTTCATCGTTTAGAGACAGAACTGAGAGGAATTAAATTAATATGCACCATTTTAATAAGATCAGAGTAATAATAAAGGAAACTTTTAAAAATAAACACCGCAGTTCTTTACTTATACTACTAGTTCATTCAAAATCGGAAAAGCAATTAATTATTTTAATGGATTTAAAGTGTTGCTTCAATTTTTTAGCAGATCATTTTCTCTCTGTCTCTGTCTGTCTGTCTCTCTGTCTGTCTCTCTATCTCTCTCTCTATATATATATACATATATATATATATATATATATATATATGTGTGTGTGTGTGTGTGTGTGTGTGTGTGTGTGTGTGTGAGTGTGTTTGTGTGTATAAATTTTCAACTTGACCCTCTTCCTACTATAATTATTTCAATGAGTAAAACTCAGAATACTGATTGAGTTTTGTCGAGATCTTTTTAGAATTTACTATATATATATATATATATATATATATGCCTGTGTGTGTGTGTGTGTCTGTCTGCCTGTCTGTCTGTATGTGTCTATGTGCACGCCAATATATATATATATAATTTTATTTATTTAAATTTATAACATAAACATTTTATGTCAATATTTCTTGTGTTTCTCATGTGATGGTGTTGAACCAGAAGTGTTGAAACAAAATAGCTATTTTTGTAGTGATGTTATAACATGCTTTTGTTATAATTTTTGAATAAATAATATTTGCTCTACTCTGTATTCAGCACTCTTTGAAGAATAACGTTTTTGGTTACTGGAATTTTATTCCGTCTACACCAATTCTATACTTATATATATATATATATATATATATATATATAATGTTTATTTTGATACCTATTCTTAATGTGCCATGTCCTTTCAGGATGTAGGCAATCATGGCTCTCCACCTCCCGTTATCCCTTGCAACTCTCAACAAGTTCTTTCCCTCTGCTTCCTCCTCCAGACCACGTTCTGTCATCCACTTGCTTAAGCCCGCCAGGTATGTCACGCGTTGTCTCTCTTTCCCTCTATTCGATCTATGGGGATCAGATTCTTAAAGGCCTTTCTTTCGCATTATGTACCCCATGAACTTCGGTTGCCCCTTTCTTGTGTTAAGTATAAGCCTCCTCCTTGTTGGCATCCTCTCTAAGACCTCATCGTTACTCACACGCTCTGTCCATGATATCCTTAGCATCCTTCTGTAGAACCACATCTCCGTCGCCTCGAGTCTCTTCTTCTATGAGGAAATCGTCCAACATTCGCCGCCGTAAAGAAAGACAGATGTCACGTGACAGCTCAGTATTCTTTTCTTTGTTACCAAATAAATCCTCCTGTCTCGCAATACTCTGCCCAGCTTTTGGAATGCGTCCTTGGCCATCCCAATACGTCAACGGATCTCAGTGTCGCACTTAATATCCCCTGTTAAGACGTTCCCAGATATTTAAACTTCTGCGACCTGCAAATCGCATTTCGGGCTCTTCCTCTTACTGATGACCATGCATTCCGTCTTCTTGTAGTTTATGCATAGTCCCATCGCTACTTTCTGTAGGAGATTTTGTAATTTCATTTCCGTGTTTGCTATTAGTACTGTGTCATCTGCATATCTTATGTTGTTAAGATTGTGACCGTCAATGCTAAATCCCGGTAGGGTTTCCAATTCTCTCATAATTGCATCTCTGTATAGGTTGAATAGGTCCAGTGAGAAGACGCATCCTTGCCTTACGCCCCTTTCTATTTTTGTATATTCACTGAACTCGTTTCCTATGCGCATGCATACTGTTTGCTGCCAGTATAGGTTCTTGATTATTCTGATATCTTTCCCGAATATATCGAGATTGCTGAGTCATTTCATCAGATCTTTGTGGCGTACTTTCTCGAAGGCCTTTGCGTAGTCTATGAAACATAGGTACATGTCCTTCTGCATCTGTATTGCTCTTCCCGATAACATTCTGAGCATGAATATCGCATTCCTTGTTCCAGTGTCATTAACGAACCTGCACCTTTCTTGTCCTATCTCGGGGCTGATTCTGCTGCGCGCTCTGTTCATTAGAATACGGATGATGAGTTTTGTCACGTGGCTCATTAGGCTTATTGTTCGTTTGTGCCTGTTTTCTTGGGCATAGCTATGAAGATAGATCTGCTGAGGACTTCCGTTATATCCCCCCTGTTGTAGATTTCATTTGTTATTTCAGTGATCGTGTCTATGCCAAAGTCATCTGAGGCTATCAGCATTTCCGTTACAATTCCGACTGGTCCTGCTGCCTTGTTTCTATTCAATTTGGCCAGTGCGGTTTTTACTTCGGTTTTCAGTATTCCGAGTACGTCAGTAGTTCTGTGCATTGCTGGTTGTTCCCTTTCGTCGTGGAAGATTTCTCCAATATACCCGCTCCAGGGTTGAAGAATTTTTCCTTCTCTAATATGAGCGTTCCGTCCTTTGATTTTAGGCAGCCTGTTGACGAGCATGTCTTCTGTCCTGTTAGTTGTCTTATTTGTTTGTGGATGTCTCTTTTGTTGGTAGGACTCAATTTTTCTATTTCTGCACATTTTTCATTTAGCCATTCTTCTTTAGCCTGTCTGCATTTGGTCCTTATTTCCTTGTATAATTTTCTGAACTCCGTTCTGTATCTTGGCAGGGTTTTCTGTCTCCTTTCCATCGAGTAGAGAATCTCATCAGTCATCCATTCGTTTTTCCTTCTTCGCCCCGTCTCCTTTGGGATGATTTCGTTCGCTGATGTCACTGAAGCGTCCCTTAGTGCGTCCCATTTTGAGTTTCCATTACGTGCCTAGTATCTTCTCTTCACATTATCCAATATTTTTCTTTTAGGTTAGGATCGCTCAGGAGTTTGATGTATTGCAGTTTGGGTCTGCATTTGGTCCTTATTTCCTTGTATAATTTTCTGAACTCCGTTCTGTATCTTGGCAGGGTTTTCTGTCTCCTTTCCATCGAGTAGAGAATCTCATCAGTCATCCATTCGTTTTTCCCTCTTCGCCCCGTCTCCTTTGGGATGATTTCGTTCGCTGATGTCACTAAAGCGTCTCTTAGTGCGTCCCATTTTGAGTTTCCATTACGTGCCTAGTATCTTCTCTTCACATTATCCAATATTTTTCTTTTAGGTTAGGATCGCTCAGGAGTTTGATGTATTGCAGTTTGGGTCTGCATTTGGTCCTTATTTCCTTGTGTAATTTTCTGAACTCCGTTCTGTATCTTGGCAGGGTTTTCTGTCTCCTTTCCATCGAGTAGAGAATCTCATCAGTCATCCATTCGTTTTTCCCTCTTCGCCCCGTCTCCTTTGGGATGATTTCGTTCGCTGATGTCACTAAAGCGTCTCTTAGTGCGTCCCATTTTGAGTTTCCATTACGTGCCTAGTATCTTCTCTTCACATTATCCAATATTTTTCTTTTAGGTTAGGATCGCTCAGGAGTTTGATGTATTGCAGTTTGGGTCTGTATTAGGCTTCTTCAGCTTCCGCAGTCTCACTCTTAGTTTACATAAAAGAGGGCGATGGTCACTTCCGCAGTCGTCACTTGGTTGGATCTGGAAGTGAAACATTGAATTTCTGAATATTTTGTTGATGGTTATATAATCAATTTGGGTTTTAGTTTCTCCTCCTGGACTCCTTCATGTACATAGTCGTCTCGGATGTTCTTGGAACCGTGTGTTGGCTATTAACTGCTCATTGGCTGTGCAACATTGGATCCATTTTTCTCCGTGTTTGTTGCGGGTTCCTAGTCCGAATCTCACTGCAATATCCCCAGCCATTTTCCTGCATATTTTGGCATTTAGGTCTCCCTAATAATGATGATTTCCTGTAATTGCATAGAGCCTTGGCACTGTTCAGAATGGAGTAGAAACATTCGATGTCTTCTTCCTTGCTTTGTGCCGTCGGTGCGAACATTACTATAATAGCCACGTTGAAAGACTTCCCTTTCAGTTTCGGAAAGTTGGTGGTATCCTAGAACACATTTCTTAGATGAACTATCTAATATTATTTGATACCAATACACGACTGATATAAAAAAAAAAACAGATAGTCCAATTTGCAAATAAAAATATATTAAAACAAACAGATATCTTGGAAAAAATCTTTGAAAAAAACGCAAAGACTAGAAGCATTTAAGTAGATCGAAAAAATATCGCCCAACGACGTAATTCCTAACCAAAAGGAAAAAATGCTCAATACACTTAGTAGAACAGTATAAGAAAAATATAAAAACCTGGTATTTCAACTTCAGTCATTTTCCCATCACCGTAAGGTAGTTTCTCTGTGCCTTATCTATGTTTTCATGGTAATTGTTCTGATGAGCTTTCCTCTTTGGTAAAATCCTTACAAGGCATCTTGACTTCAGTCACTTTTCCAATACCGTAATGTAGCTTCCCATTGCCTTTTCTATAAATACTTTTATGGTAATTGTTTTGATGAGCTTTCCTCTTTTGTAGTCCTGACCTGGCATCACGGCTTCAGTCACTTTTCCACTGCTGTAATGTAGCTTCTCTGTGCCTTTTCTATAAATACTTTTATGGTAATTGTTCTGATGAGCTTTCCTCTTTTGTACAGTCCTGATCTGGCATCTTGACTTCAGTCACTTTTCCAATACCGTAATGTAGCTTCCCATTGCCTTTTCTATAAATACTTTCATGGTAATTGTTTTGATGAGCTTTCCTCTTTTGTACAGTCCTGACCTGGCATCTCGACTTCAGTCACTTTCCCATCACCGTAATGTAGCTTCACTGTTCCTTTTCTATAAATACTTTCATGGTAATTGTTCTGATGAGCTTTCCTCTTTGGTACAGTCTTGACCTGACATCTTGGCTTCAGTCACTTTCCCATCACCGTAATGTAGCTTCACTGTTCCTTTTCTATAAATACTTTCATGGTAATTGTTCTGATGAGCATTCCTCTTTTGTACAGTCCTGACATGGCATCTCGGCTTCACTCACTTTCCCATCACTGTAATGTAGCTTCTCTGTGCCTTTTCTATAAATACTTTCATGTTATTGTTCTGATGAGCTTTCCTCTTTTGTACAGTCCTGACCTGGCATCTCGACTTCAGTCACTTTTCCACTGCTGTAATGTAGCTTCCTTGGCCTTTTCTATAAATACTTTCATGGTAATTGTTCTGATGAGCTTTCCTCTTTGGTACAGTCTTGACCTGGCATCACGGCTTCAGTCACTCTTCCACTGCTGTAATGTAGCTTCCCATTGCCTTTTCTATAAATACTTTCATGGTAATTGTTTTGATGAGCTTTCCTCTTTTGTACAGTCCTGACCTGGCATCTCGACTTCAGTCACTTTTCCACTGCTGTAATGTAGCTTCCTTGGCATTTTCTATAAATACTTTTATGGTAATTGTTCTGATGGGCTTTCCTCTTTTGTACAGTCCTGACATGGCATCTCGGCTTCACTCACTTTCCCATCACTGTAATGTAGCTTCTCTGTGCCTTTTCTATAAATACTTTCATGGTAATTGTTCTGATGAGCTTTCGTCTTTTGTACAGTCCTGACCTGGCATCTCGGCTTCACTCCCTTTCCCATCACCGTAAGGTAGCTACCCATTGCCTTTTCTATAAATACTTTCATGGTAATTGTTCTGATGAGCTTTCCTCTTTTGTACAGTCCTGATCTGGCATCTTGACTTCAGTCACTTTTCCAATACCGTAATGTAGCTTCCCATTGCCTTTTCTATAAATACTTTCATGGTAATTGTTTTGATGAGCTTTCCTCTTTTGTACAGTCCTGACCTGGCATCTCGACTTCAGTCACTTTCCCATCACCGTAATGTAGCTTCACTGTTCCTTTTCTATAAATACTTTCATGGTAATTGTTCTGATGAGCTTTCCTCTTTGGTACAGTCTTGACCTGACATCTTGGCTTCAGTCACTTTCCCATCACCGTAATGTAGTTTCACTGTTCCTTTTCTATAAATACTTTCATGGTAATTGTTCTGATGAGCTTTCCTCTTTGGTACAGTCTTGACCTGACATCTTGGCTTCAGTCACTTTCCCATCACCGTAATGTAGCTTCACTGTTCCTTTTCTATAAATACTTTCATGCTAATTGTTCTGATGAGCTTTCCTCTTTGGTACAGTCTTGACCTGACATCTTGGCTTCAGTCACTTTCCCATCATCGTAATGTAGCTTCCCATTGCCTTTTCTATAAATACTTTCATGGTAATTGTTCTGATGAGCTTTCCTCTTTGGTACAGTCCTGACCTGGCATCTCGGCTTCAGTCACTTTCTCATCACCATAATGTAGCTTCACTGTTCCTTTTCTATAAATACTTTCATGGTAATTGTTCTGATGAGCTTTCCTCTTTGGTACAGTCTTGACCTGACATCTTGGCTTCAGTGACTTTCCCATCACCGTAATGTAGCTTCTCTGTGCCTTTTCTTAAATACTTTCATGGTAATTGTTCTGATGAGCTTTCCTCTTTGGTACAGTCTTGACCTGGCATCTCGGCTTCACTCACTTTCCCATCACTGTAATGTAGCTTCTCTGTGCCTTTTCTATAAATACTTTCATGGTAATTGTTCTGATGAGCTTTCCTCTTTGGTACAGTCCTGACCTGGCATCTCGGCTTCAGTCACTTTCCCATCACCATAACGTAGCTTCTCTGTGCCTTTTCTATAAATACTTTCATGGTAATTGTTCTGATGAGCTTTCCTCTTTGGTACAGTCCTGACCTGGCATCTCGACTTCAGTCACTTTCCCATCACCGTAATGTAGCTTCACTGTTCCTTTTCTATAAATACTTTCATGGTAATTGTTCTGATGAGCTTTCCTCTTTGGTACAGTCTTGAGCTGACATCTTGGCTTCAGTCACTTTCCCATCACCGTAATGTAGCTTCCCATTGCCTTTTCTATAAATACTTTCATGGTAATTGTTCTGATGAGCTTTCCTCTTTGGTACAGTCTTGACCTGGCATCTCGACTTCAGTCACTTTCCCATCACCGTAATGTAGCTTCACTGTTCCTTTTCTATAAATACTTTCATGGTAATTGTTCTGATGAGCTTTCCTCTTTGGTACAGTCTTGACCAGACATCTTGGCTTCAGTCACTTTCCTATCACCGTAATGTAGTTTCACTGTTCCTTTTCTATAAATACTTTCATGGTAATTGTTCTGATGAGCTTTCCTCTTTGGTACAGTCTTGACCTGACATCTTGGCTTCAGTCACTTTCCCATCACCGTAATGTAGCTTCACTGTTCCTTTTCTATAAATACTTTCATGGTAATTGTTCTGATGAGCATTCCTCTTTTGTACAGTCCTGACATGGCATCTCGGCTTCACTCACTTTCCCATCACTGTAATGTAGCTTCTCTGTGCCTTTTCTATAAATACTTTCATGGTAATTGTTCTGATGAGCTTTCGTCTTTTGTACAGTCCTGACCTGGCATCTCGGCTTCACTCACTTTCCCATCACCGTAAGGTAGCTACCCATTGCCTTTTCTATAAATACTTTTATGGTAATTGTTTTGATGAGCTTTCCTCTTTTGTACAGTCCTGACATGGCATCTCGGCTTCAGTCACTTTCCCATCACCGTAATGTAGCTTCTCTGTTCCTTTTCTATAAATACTTTCATGGTAATTGTTCTGATGAGCTTTCCTCTTTTGTACAGTCCTGACATGGCATCTCGGCTTCAGTCACTTTCCCATCACTGTAATGTAGCTTCTCTGTGCCTTTTTTATAAATACTTTCATGGTAATTGTTCTGAAGAGCTTTCCTCTTTTGTACATTCCTGACCTGGCATATCGACTTCAGTCACTTTTCTAATACCGTAATGTAGCTTCCCATTGCCTTTTCTATAAATACTTTTATGGTAATTGTTTTGGTGAGCTTTCCTCTTTGCTACAGTCCTGACCTGGCATCTCGGCTTCAGTCACTTTCCCATCACCGTAACGTATCTTCTCTGTTCCTTTTCTATAAATACTTTCATGGTAATTGTTCTGATGAGCTTTCCTCTTTTGTACAGTCTTGACCTGGCATCTCGACTTCAGTCACTTTTCCACTGCTGTAATGTAGCTCGCAAAATTATTGGAGAATACCAACTAGGATATCCATACGGAAATATTAAAATACATAAATCCGGATAACCATTACGACCAATCATTTCACAGAACACAACATTTATTTATCAAATGTCAAAATTATTCAATGATATCATTACTTCATATCTATCTATCGATTACAGCATCAAATCAACTTATCAACTGAATTTTTCCAAATCCTTAAAACTACACAAAAAGCCAAAGCATTCTAGCGTTACTTGATGTAGAAAATTCATTTACAAATGCCCCAAATGATGAAACTAATGATATAATCCTTAACTCTGTATATAAAAATAATCCAATTCCACATCCATCTGTCAAACCTAATATTCTCAAAAAAGTATTACATGCCTGCAAAACTAAAGTTTCCTTCTACAACCAAAATGGCAAATTTTACATTAAAACTAATGGAGTAAGTATGTGAAATCTTAACATTCAGTGCTTACATGTCCCACGTAGAAAACAAAATGAATTTTTTTTTAAAGTTATTAAAACGGAAATATGCGTAGATGATATTTTTATTTTCGCTGAGCCCAAAAACAAAATTGATAATCTCAAAACTACATTCGCCAAAAAGTAAAGCCCATTCTTGGATGTTTTTGTGGAGTCTAGTAATAATACATTCACTATTTCGTTATATAAAAAAAAAAACACAAGTAAAAACTCTTGCCACTATACTTTTACTAGTCAATGTCCTCTCAGATATAAAATAGGCGTTATAAAAGAAACAATCACATTAATATTTTCTACAAAAATCCACGCAAATTTTATTCTTTTATTATTGTGTTTAGCGAGGTGGGGATCTTAGGGACAGGCGAAACAACCTCCGCCCACAAAAAAACAGCTTGGGCTGCAAATAGGACCCCAAAAGATGCGGGCTATTATGCCCTAAAACGTCCGAACTACGAACAGTATGTGTGCGGGAGTTAATTTTTAACCATTCGCGAGGCCTTAGATGCCGTAGCAACCAGGACAATTTCCATGCTGATAACACAGAAATTGATTGAGGTCAGTAGGGAAGGTCCTGAAGAGTCCAAAAACAGGGCCACACTACTGGCCAAGCGGTCTAATTCCATGTGGGACATTCTCGTGGCAACAGGAGTTCCAATAGCTGGCTCCCATACTAATTTCCAAATCCGTCTGATTTCAAACGGATTATATGGTCCCCCGAAGAAAGAGGGTAACTGTGTACGAGGACGGAGAGATCTGACAGGCAACCCGAGGGTCTCGGTGATTTGAGGGAGTTTGTGATAAGGGGGCCAAAGGCTGCAACTCTTCCTGCTCAGCAGGATGTTTTCACAGGCCGGAACATTCTGCAACATCAGCAGAATCAGCGACAACAGGAGCAGCGGCCACAGGAGGAGCAGTGATGAAAAGAATAGGAGCAGAGGCCTCGGCAAAAGCAACAAGTGCAGCAGTCTCCTTAATAGCAAGAACAGCAGCTTCACTATCAAAAAAAGCAGTGGCCTCGGCAGCAACTACCGACACAGGTGCAGTTGAAATCTTATATGGCGGAGGAAATGCGTTCACCTCGGTCCTCTAACTTGAAAGGGGGAAGGAGGAGGAAGACGGCGAATAAAGAATAAAAAAAGAAACGAAAGCCGGCCGAAACATGGCGGAATGAGCTATGGAATATGTTTCGCCAGCCAGAAAAAAAAAGACCAGAACAAAGGCAAGTGTAAGGGCCTCTCCACTTCTCCTGTTAGGGCTCTGCCAGTTTCCTATTCTTCTACCTCTCCCAACCCAACCCAAACATAAAAAACGACACCTAAGTACGTGTCATTTGTCATATTGACTGTCAGGTAGGGGAGTTATCACTTTCACAAGGAACACTGGCGGCAACCTTGTTTGGGACTTCCTGGCTGCCGTCAAGGACTCGTTCTCCAAAGTCAGGATGGCTCAATATGAGGTAGCCAAACTCAGTAATTAAAAGAAAAAACAATGTTCTGTGAGTGCCCCGGTTTTGCACCACCCTTCCTTATATAGAGTATTAAAACTTATGTTTCCTACGGACGCCGGCGGGATCTTCGAGAAAAGACAGATTACTTCCAACGTAGGCCTAGGACAGTACGTCGGTGTCTTTTTCCGACTAGTATGTGCATAAAATATCTTTAAGAAATGTCAATCAATCTGGCATGCTTCAATGTGAAGAGCTTGAGGGATCAGAGTAAGGCAACCCGCCTGCTTCGTGACCTCTTGTCATTCAGCGTGGATGTGGCCGCGATCGAAGAAACTCATTTGTTTACGCCGTCGATGCTCGTGTGTTGCCTAGTGACTTTTTTCTCTATTCAGCATACGGATACCGGCAGGCCGGAGGTGTTTCCTTGCCGGTGAAGGACCTTTTCCATGTCGATGCGTAGCGCTGGAGGGGGGGGGGGGCAGTTGATCGTGACCGATCTTGCCGTGAATAGTTCGTTTCGGGTCGTTGCGGTGTATGCACTCGACGACCGGACGGAGCGTGTCTCTTTTTCCGGTCAGCTGGGGCCGTTCTTGGTGGATCCGGCGTGCTTAGTCTAATTTGATAAGGTTGGGGGGGGGGGTCGTGGAGCTAGCGGGAAAGTGAACGATCTTTGCCTTTTTGATCTGATCGGCGAGTTTGGTCTCATCGATAGATACCGAAGCGGGAGATATGGATGTGGGCTCTTGTGGAAATCTCTTCAGCTGAATAGAATCTTCGTGAAAAGGGTCGATATTGTCCCACGTTAAACTGGTTAGGGTATTAGGAACATAAAATTGTTTGTGCGCGTAGGGCTTTAGACTCTAGATTGGCTCGACAATGGAAGTTCAACTCGTCCTTACTGGAAAGGCGAGACTTGTTTAGAGCAGCGGTAGTTAGTGTAGGCGGTTTCTGGGAATAAGTATTCGGAGAGACTTAAGGATAGGATTAGTACTCGGATCTCCAAGGTTGTGATCATGCTGTTGAGAAAGATTAAACATTATGTGGGCATTTAGACGATTACAAGTCAGCTGTCGTCCCTGTTTTACGCTTTGACGTTGGAGCTGAGGAACAGGGTGTGCAGATCGGTCCTATGAAGAATCGATGTCCTTGGTGAAACTCGAGTGAGGGTTTTCGTGTACGCCGATGACGTATCCATTTTCGCATCGTACCGCAGTGACATTGAGGTGATGCAGAAGGAGCTTGAACGCTACTAGAAGGTCACGGAAGCCCAAAATTAACCACGACAAGTCTTCCGGATTGACGTTAGGTGCTTGGAAGGGCGTTGCTCTTTTGGTGCTCTTCAATTGGACTGACGGTCCCGTTCGTGTTTTTGGAGTGTGGTTCGAGTCGGGTCTCCCAGCTGAAGCAGAATTGGTCGGAGGTACTCGCAAAGGTGGGAGCGGCGGTCGGAATTGTCCCCGAAGTCAGTTGTCCTTAAATGGTAGGGCTGAGGTGTGTTCCGTGTAAGCATTTCCCCATATCCTTTACGGGCTGTCAGTACTCATTTCAAGAAACGTAGGAAGGCGATCGAGCGCTTGCTGTTCTCCCTCTTCTCGTGTGGATGCATGCCGAAGTCTGAAGAAAAGTCTGTATCTAACGTCCGTGTTATTGTGTTGTGGGCTGGGAATACCACACTTTGATTGTCATCAACACGCCGCTGGGTTGGTTATCCTACGCCGAGCGTTGTCAGATGATTCACTCTGGGCGAGTAATGTTAATGCCGCCTTCCCTAGCCTTAACATCACTTCTCCCAGTTTTGTGAATGAATGCCGTCGTAAGCCCCGGAAGCAGTCCGAATTCTTCCACGAGTGTGGAAGGATCTTGCTTTCTACTCCGCGGTCCAGTGACCTTTCACGGCCTGGGATCTAATGTAGGGCATCGCCTCGGACCCACTCTGTGAGCATCTCAGCTTGTCGGCTACTGAGTTGCACTCTTTCTAGTCCTGGGCGCCAGCGCCGAATTACTTCAGCAACCTTTAGCTTTCGCTTACCTGGCGATTGACCTGGAAGCTTTTGTTATGATGCATGTCAAGATTCCTAAACACTCCAGTTTGTTTTTGTTTCCACCCGACTTTTACCATGACTGGATCAGCCTTTGAATATTCACATGTGGACATCAGCATTATCATAAACATGGATCAAAAATGAATAATTGAGGAACTACAAACATCACCCTAAAAACTTAATCTGAGTAAAGCTCCTGGTAAAAATGAACTTCCACTCGAAATGATTTTATTTTAGAGATGAACACATGAGACGAGCAAGTGAGAAATGCTGTTATAATTCTGATTTACAAACGTAATTGTGTACGTTTTTAAACATTCAAAATGTATTGAAACTCTATCTTCTGCTGAAAAGGAGCTTGTTGGTATTCTTCTTCCAATTCGTTGTCCTCGTCTTGGGCTTTTTTCTCATGCTGGCAACCATACTTTCTGTCTTCTTATATTTGATGATAGCCCTTTCTTCTCAATTTCCTTTACTTTCTTGTCTAATATGTTCTGTGACCGCAATCAACTGTGTGTCATTTGCGTATTTTATATTATTAAGATTGTGTTCACCAGCAGTGAATCTTGGTTTGTTCTCCAGCTACATTA
>OZ038520.1:19987257-20029757 GCA_964036315.1 Acanthosepion esculentum | reverse complement strand
GCTCTTACATAGACAGGTTTACCATTTTAAAATTTTCTTAAAATTTCTTAGAAATATGAATTTTCACTAAATTTTTCTAAAATTGTATAAAACATTTGAAGTTTGACTCTCACAAAAAATGCAAATTTGACAGAGAAACATCCCTCATACCCCTCCCAGAAATAACTCACACATAATGATAAGATATTAGCTAGATGAAGACACCTTTGTCTCTAATGTCTTACATATAGAATAAGACATGCAGAATCCAATTATGAAATTACGATACACTGTTGCTGAATCTGTTTTAATTTCGAGTGGCGCGCATTCTGTAACATGTCCACAATGCGTAGCCCTCATCATTCGCTGATTCAACCGTTGACATCTGTTGTAATCATTATCCACTTGATCCATCATTGGAATTTTGGGGATTCGTCGAACTTATTCTGGGTCCTCGTCTTCGACTTTGTCACTAAAATTAGCCCTGTGAGGTTTTTAGAGCTCCCGGCGGCATCGTTCTCAGTGTCACTGGAGCACACAAGCCATGTCACTATGTCAAGGAGCGACGATCAGAGGAATCTGACATGAATATATTGGATATATAGTGGGTGAACAACTTTTCTATAGTTATTAAAGGTCACGATTTACAATAAGTCAGTAATAAGTATAGGAATTCGTTAAATTATATTTAATAACTCATGCTGAAATCAATAATAGTAATGAATTCAAATATGTCGCCATTTTTTACGTTATGGGAAAACTATTTTGAAATGTTTATAATGAAAAAGAAAGCAAAAGCAGCAATAAACAACATTTTTTAAGGAAAAAAATAACATGACAGAAATTTCTTACAAATATGAATTTTTGCTAAATTTTTGTAAAATTATATAAAACATTTGAAGTTTGACACTCACAACAAATGCAAATTTGACAGAGAAACCTCCCGTATACCTCTCCCAGAAATAACTCACACATAATGATAAGATATTAGCTAGATGAAGACACCTTTGTCTCTAATGTCATACATATGGAATAAGACATGAAGAATCCAATTATGAAACTACGATAGACCTTTGCTGGATCTGTTATAATTTCGAGTGGTGCACCTTCTGTAACATGTCCACAATGCGTAGCCCTCATCATTCGCTGGCTCAACCGTTGACATCTTTTGTAATCATTATCCAGTTGATCCATCATTGGAATTTTGGGGATTCGTCGGACTTATTCTGGGTCCTTGTCTTCGATTTTGTCGCCAAAATTAGCCCTGTGACTGAAGCCGAGACGCCAGGTCAGGTCTGACAACGTTGCAAATTCTTCTATGGATTTTGCCAAGAATTCCTTTTTATTAAATTTTAATATTATTGTTTTATGTGAGTTTTTCGGTATATTTTTTTTAATTATTCATATGTAGTAATTTTGAAGGTTCATTTTATTACTTAACAAGACCCACCACAACCACCTTTATATCCAGATGAATCGATTATCAATTATCTCCTGTTAATTCACCTCTCCAACTTCTCTGACATCCATTAAACATATGCACATGGAACTAGAACAGTCTACCCCAGCAAGCGAAATAAAGGCTTCAGTTCGACTTTTCAACCACTGAAGAAGGCCGGAGCGTACAAAGGCCGAAACGTTTTGATAAATATGGCAACAAAGATGAGAACAATAGTGCAAAAAATGTAAATAGCGTACATGATAACTCATCTCGGAAATATAGATACGATTTAATTTAGTTTCTTTTTTCTTTATGTTTTTTATCACTTTCGCCTTTAAATATACCACATTGTGATAATAGATCTGCCAAGAAAGGTGAAATGTAAGAACCTGGACGTAAATTTACTGTGGTCGATCTAGAGATTACACTCATTTCTATACATTTTTAAGTCAAATTTATGGTAAGAATCATTACGGTAAACAACTAATGCATTGATTATGTTGCTTTATAAAATATCCATTTTGTCTTAAAATAATATGGAAGACTTACTGACCAAAAACGACTTGGTGTATTGTAGAATGAGATAATACTGGTATTACTGACAACTACTTGATGAGGAAAATAATATGTTGGTTGATTTTGGTTGGGGGCATAGCAACATCACTAGCGGTTATTTAATGCAAAAGAGGAATTACAGCCAGATAGAGAAAGAAGCTCTAATAATCATATTCGCTATGAAAAAACCTATAAATATATTTTGAACGCAATTTCCTACCTTCAACTACAAATAAAATGTATTGTTGGTCATTTTGCTATAAAATGTATTGTTGGTCATTTTGCTAAAAGTGTATTGTTGGTCATTTTGCTATAAAATGTATTGTTGGTCATTTTGCTAAAAGTGTATTGTTGGTCATTTTGCTATAAAATGTATTGTTGGTCATTTTGCTAAAAAGTGTATTGTTGGTCATTTTGCTATAAAATGTATTGTTGGTCATTTTGCTAAAAGTCTATTGTTGGTCATTTTGCTATAAAATGTATTGTTGGTCATTTTGCTAAAAAGTGTATTGTTGGTCATTTTGCTATAAAATGTATTGTTGGTCATTTTGCTAAAAGTGTATTGTTGGTCATTTTGCTATAAAATGTATTGTTGGTCATTTTGCTAAAAGTGTATTGTTGGTCATTTTGCTATAAAATGTATTGTTGGTCATTTTGCTAAAAAGTGTATTGTTGGTCATTTTGCTATAAAATGTATTGTTGGTCATTTTGCTAAAAAGTGTATTGTTGGTCATTTTGCTATAAAATGTATTGTTGGTCATTTTGCTAAAAGTGTATTGTTGGTCATTTTGCTATAAAATGTATTGTTGGTCATTTTGCTAAAAGTGTATTGTTGGTCATTTTGCTATAAAATGTATTGTTGGTCATTTTGCTAAAAAGTGTATTGTTGGTCATTTTGCTATAAAATGTATTGTTAGTAACTTTGCTATTAAATGTATTATTGATAATTCTACTTTAAATATGTAATGCCTTCAATTTTACTATAAAAATGTATTTTTTCATGTCTTGTATTTTGTTTTGGGATTTTACTATTGGCCCATAGTTGGCATCCTAACAAGTGCTATTACTCCGGGGTAGGATGAATCAGGGAACAACAGCAATGAAAAAGTGGTTCCACGCTCCTCAAAACCTCAGAGGTCTTGCTGCTGAGTGTAGTTTATCGTCATACTCAGGAGTACGAATAATAATATAAAATTAATATTAATTAAAATAAGTTATATTTGTTCGAATAAAATTAACTGAATTAATTAAAGCTTTTTGTTTAAATTAAATTAATTCAGCAAATTATTTTTAGTTCAAACATTTTACTTATAAAATCAATACTTATTCACTTTGTTTATATAAGTTTTTCTTGCTAATATTTTTTCTTTTAGTAAACATCATTATCACTTTACTATTCTTCTTAATGCATACAAGCGTGAACATGCCTACTATTTTCACACACACACACACGCACACAGACAAGGGAAGCATGCTTAAATACATATTCATATACACAAACAATCAAAATAAAACTTACGTATATGCAATCAAACATATTTAGGTATGTGTATAAGCGCACATGTAACATGCATAGACACATAGACACACACGCATACTCACATATGTAAAGACACAAAAGGAAAAAAACATAGACAAAAAACCAGACACATATATTAATTTAATTTTACAGTGATATACTTTTCATGAACAGTCATTATTAATATTATTGAATGAGTGAGCAGAACACCCAAAAAGTGACTCTGGGATACAAATATATGAAGTCCAATATACCTATGATGAAACCCAGTCTGACAAGTGAATATCACAGCTAAATATTTCCGACAGGGTGACAGATTTTGGTAAAAGCCGCAAATAACCTTACGAGTGTGGCCCACCTAGAAATAGCTCCAAGCCGATTAACCAAGTCCTTTAAAATGTTCTCCGATTGAGAACGCTACGAAATATTGGGATATGACTCCCAAGTCATCATGATTTTTGCATCCTTCAGAATTGAAATAAAAACTCTGGAAAATAATAATAATAATAATAATAATAATAATAATAATAATAATAATAATAATAATAATACCATCTTGTGTAGGGTTGCGTGGTACTGGCACCCACTGAATATAAAACATGAGAGAGTGGGTCAATATCTGCACTGAAAAATCTGCCACTTTTACGGGGGGAAAAATCCTAAATCATTTAGAACTTGCCATATTTGCTTTACTTATATAGTGATTTCATTTAGATTGGTCCGATGCGTCCCCGGATTTTCACACTTTCCAGCATCTTTATTTCCCGTTTCCGGTTATCAGTATCCTTACATTTATGTTTTACAGGGGGGGGGGTTCGGTTTCTAGCAATGTCAAGATAATCTATCCGAATTCCGCTTCCTTTTAAATCTACCTTGCTTTCTTTTAGTTCTGAAAAGTCTACTGACATGTTTTTTTTATTCTTGTTCACAACTCCTGATCAGGACTGGGCGATCCATTTTGAATGTCCAAAAAATGTGTTTCATTCGCTCTGACAGATTCTGCCCTGCATATATGGCATTGTTCTATAGTATGTGGCTGGGAAAAACACATTTTTTTATAGAAGTTAGCAATGAATTCGGAATTAAATTTTGATTTAAAATATTCATCGCATTGTAGGTCAATTAACTCCAAACGATATATTTCTGCCACTTGCTCCACAAATTAATTAGATAATTAGTGTTCAGTTGTTAAGTAGGCGGACCGGAAAAATCATTTGCGGTCCGGAAAAAATCCGAATTTGTGAGGTTTGCGTGGTCTATACGGTCAAAATGCAACCAGTTGCACATTTCCCAATAAATCACATCACATTTCTTATCTAATCATGTCCTTTCCTGTACTCGTTTTTTGATAATTTGCTGTATTCGTTTACTTTATTGTTAATAGATCGTCCGCCTAAATTTTTTCCTAATTTCTTTGTAAAGTGTCCTATTTTCCGTGACACACCTTGGCATTGTTTTCTGTCTCATTTCCATAATGTCAATGATTTCACATCTTTCATTATTTTTTTTTTTTTCTTGTTTCGTATTCTTTGGAATAATCTTTTTTAGTGATGTCACTAAAGCTTCTCTTAATGTCACCACTTAAAATGTCTATTCTCATTTAGTTCATTGTATCTGTTTTTACCGCTGTCCGTACACAGCTCCTTCAAATCCGAGTCATCCAAGAATCTGTCGTATTGCTATTTGGATTCTGTCTTAGACCTCTTCAAATTTCGTTGTTTCACTCTAAGGTTACATATCAGTGGACGGTGGTCGCTCGCACAGTTAGCACTTGAGTATATTTTACAACGTAACATTGTTCGTTATGTAGTCGATTTGGTTCTTAGTTTTTCCTCTTTTTCCATAAACATCTCGGGTTTTCTTGAATTCAGTTGTTTGTTATTACCTGATAGTTTGACGTGCACCATTGGACTCATCCTTCTCCGCGTTCATTACGAGTTCGAATTTGGCAACTATTTCACCATCTCCATCCTTACCTACTTTGGCATTCAGGTCTTGTGTGAGGATTGTAATTTCCTGCAATTTGCATCGAGTCTTGCTATTGTCTAGCGTACAGTAAAACCTTTCAATTTCTTCTTCCGTATTTTGTGCTGTCGGTGCATATACTACTATGATGGATATGTTAAAAGGCTTCCCTTTTAGTTTATCTACAAGAATTATATCAGATGATTGACAGTATCCCAGCAACCATTTCTTCATGATTTGATATATGTCCTACTCTTCTCTCATTTTTCACTCCGCATGCATTTATGATCCTGTTTGTCACTGACGAAATCTCCATTGTTTGCCTACAAAGTTTCGCATACGCCTAAAATATTATTCATTTCCTGTTTTACATTCCTTAACTGCCAACATTGATTTAGTATTCTGACATATTAGTAGTATTCTTATATGACATAACTGATATTATTAGCATTAATATTAGCAGAAGTGTTTATCTTAATTCTTATTATTATCATTAGTATTAATAGTAGTATTTACCTTACTCAATTCATATTATTAGCATTAGGCCTCATGAATTTAAACGTCCTACGAGGCTGGCATCCCGTTCCCACCCCTTCACCGTTGAAACTGTTAGATGTAGACGTCTCTTCTACTCCAATAGATTCATGTCTCGCACATCTCGCCTGTGGAACTCCCTTCCTTATTTCTGTTTCCCTGGCAAATACAATCTCCAACTATTTAAGTGTAACGTCAATCGACATCTCCAGTTGCCTTGATCTATCCACTTCCCTTCTCCACATCCTTTCACCTTTCATTCCTATCTGCTCTCGCTCCAAATCTTCTGTAACCCCCCTTGCCTTGATCGATCCACTATCTTTCTCCACATCCTCTCCTTTACCAATCCTATCTGCTCTTCCTCCAAACCTTCTGTAACCCCTTGCGTGCTAGTGGCTTCCAGCCTTGCTTGGGGTGATAGGCTTAAAAAAAATAGTAATAACATTAGTTACTAATATTATTGCCATTAATAGTAGTAATAGTAGTAGTAGTAGTGGTGGTGGTTATCTTAATTCATATTTTTTGTCATTAGTAATAGTGGTTATATTACGCAGTTCACATTATTGTCATTAATAGTAGTAGCGTTAGTTATGTTATAACCATTAATAGTAGTAGTAATTCAGATTATCAATGATAGTAATGTTGTTACCATTAATTGTGGTTGCAAATTATTATCATTTATAGTAGTAACATTATTTATAATAATTAACTAATACTATAATTATTAATAATGGTAGTAATTCAAATCATTATGATTAATAGTATATCGCATTATTTATAATAACTAATTAGTGTTATTATCATTAATAGTATTAGTATTATTTATAATAACTAATTAGTGTTATTATCATTAATAGTAGTAGTAATTCAAATTATTATCATTAATAGTAGTAGCATTATTTTTTATAACTAACTAATGTTATTATCAATGATAATGGTAGTAATAGTAGTATGCTTCTTTTGTTATTGCTATTTCTGTAGTGCTTGCAAATTGTATTATCATCATGTCAGTTGCTATCATTTTTTATCATTGTTTTCATGAACCTTAATAACATTAATATCGGTCTTCACAGAACCAGTCTTTTCCCAATTTATAAATAAATATATGAATACGTAAATAAGGCATTGAAGTATAAACACTGTTTTCTTTTCTTAGCGCATTTCAGTTTACGTCTCTTGATAAATGTGATATATTTTTGGAATGATTTTCATTGTAATGGCGGCAAACAATGTTGTATGCGTTGCATTTAGTTGGACGAGTGAAGGCACTACTGTTTGCTTCTATCAATTTAAAAAGCTCTATTTTAACGTGTGTTTTTTTTTAAATCTCATTCATGTAGGATATATTTGCTTACAATTCTGTTTATTCCCAATCATGATTGAAACAATTAAAATCGTTATTTAGGTAACAAAAGAGTTTTTTTCTTGTTTTTCAATATTTTTCTCGTTTATATTACTATTTCTTACATTTTGTATATTTCGTTTCATCTTTATCTTTGAATACAACATGGGTTATTCGCTTAAAGCTAATATATTTTAATTTTTAAAACTATTTTTAAATCTTGTCCTTCATTCTTTATTGATGATTAAATATTTCTAGTTATCGATCAGAAAATTTACCTGTTGGGTAAAATGCGTTACCACAAGGGGACATTACTGGGGTGATACTTTGTTTGTTATTAATTTAGCTCGTTAAATTTTAATATATTCATCTTGTTATATGTGTTGTGTCCCTTCAGGTAGTGAGTGATCATGGCTCTTCACAGCTTTCTATTCTTTACACGTCTAACCTCGCTGCCTTCCCCTATCTCTTTTAGCTTCGATATACCTTGCGAGGGTAAAATTTCAGCCCCTTTTCTCGCTACGTGTTAAGTGTCTCATTCTGGTTCTGAGTATAACTGTCCATTCTGTTACCATTTCCTTTAACAATTCCTCGTTAGTTATTTGTTCTGTCAAATTGAATTACTGAATTTTTTTTTTTTTTTTTTTTTTTTTAAGCGTATCACCCCAAGCAAGGCTGGTGGCCACTATCACGCATGGGGTTACAGAAGGGTTGGAGGAAGAGCAGATAGGAGTGGTAAAGGAAGGGATGTGGAGAAAGAGAAGGACGGAGAGTCGATCAAGGCAAGGGGGTTACAGAAGATTTGGAGCGAGAGCAGATAGGAATGAAAAATGAAAGGATGTGGAGAAGGGAAGTGGATAGATCAAGGCAACTGGAGATGTCGATTGACGCTACACTTAAACCTTTGGAGATTGTATTTGTCAGGGAAACAGTAACATGGAAGGGAGTTCCATAGGCGAGATGTGCGAGACATGAAGCTATTGGAGTAGAAGAGACGTCTACATCTAACAGTTTCAACGGTGAAGGGGTGGGAACGGGATGCCAAAAAAACAAAGGCTAGTTTATTCCATACTTTTTGTATAGCTCTTCAGGACTGTTCGAGAAGTTTCAATATTTATCCATGCTATAAGGTATTGTTTTATTTCCTTTGATTTCTGATATGTATACATTCTTTTCTGGTCCTGCCCAGAGACCTAAGGTCAGAAATGGCATCATTACATTTTCCACTGAGCAATTAAAAACAAAAACACACATATTTTACATAGATAAAGCCCTTCGTAAGGAGTTGGCTGTACTCATGAGGACAATATTTTATATTTCTTTAAAGTATGGGATTCCTTTCACTGAGTTTACTGGAATCTTTTCCAACCAATCCGAGGGCTCCAAATACAACAGGGATGGATTGTTGATTTTCTCATTTTCCAGCTTTTTTAGATTTCGATTTCAAGGTTCTTTTATTTTGGCAGTTTTTCTTAAAGATCTTCAAAGATACATTGCAGTCCGCAACGGCATCGGCTCATTATTATTATTATTATTATTATTATTATTATTATTATTATTATTATTATTATTATTATTATACCCTTTAATTTCTGTTGTATACAAATTTCCTTCGTCTTCTAGAAAAAGCATAGATACTGACTATTTTTACTCTTTCAGATTTAGTCTTTGGTTTTCAAGAACAGTGAATTAGCATTCTTCTTCTTCTTCTTCTTCTTCTTATTATTATTATTATTATTATTATTATTATTATTATTATTATTATTATCATTTTTATTTTCTTTGATATCTGGCATTTACACATTTATTTCCGGGTCCAGCCCAGGGACCTAAGGTTAGAAATGGCATCATGACACTTTCCACTGCAAAAAAAATAATTACATAGATAAAGCCCTTCGTAAAGTGTGGGCTGTACTTGTCAAAACAATTTTTTGTATCTCTTTGAGGCATGGACTTCCAGGGATCCCTTCAATTAATCTACTGGAATCTTTTCCAACCAATCGAGGGGCTCCAACTACAACAGGGATTGTTGATGTTCCCATGTGCCACATTTTTGAGATTTCTATTTCAAGGTCCTTGTATTTTGACAGCTTTTCGAATATCTTCAAAGATACATTGCAGTCTGCAGGGACTGACATATCAATAAGGAGGCACTTATTTTGTTTGTGGTCTTTAATAACAATGTCTGGGCGGTTGGCTTTGATTGTTCTGTCAGTGTGTATTGTGTAGACCCATAGAATTGTAACAGGTCCTATCTCCGTAACTGGGTCTGGGTGGTGTTCGTACCAGTTTCTTTCAGTTTCCTTCCCGTAGAAGTTGCAAATTTTCCAGTGCAGATATTGGCCCACTCTGTCATGCCAAAGGTTTTATATTCAGTGGGTGCCAATATCGTGCAACCTGATACAAGATAATCAATGGTTTCTGGATATTTATCACAGAATCTGCATTTTGGGCTAACGCAGTATTTTAGTATATATGCTTTCTAGTTAACAAGCGTTGGTCCTGTGCAGCAAGGCTAAAACCTTCAGTTTCACTGCACTACGTAGCCACTGATGGGTACGGTTTTTGTCTACGTCAGTTTGTTTGGTACTGTCAGAGTATTGGCCGTGGAGCGGTTTATCTTGCCATTGTTTCTGTATCTGGTCGGTCGCATTTGTCTTTGCATTCTTTTTAAGTATTTTTCCATCTTCAGCGAGTGTACAGTGATGTATTTGCAATTCTGCGGCCATTTGAAACTACATTTTGAATTTGTCGGCTTCCTTTACTACAGAATAAAGACACTTACTCCTTTCATGTTCCTTGACACATACCATCATCCAGTCTTCTGTATTTTCCAAGTATCTTTGGAGGCCAATTGTTCTACTTTTGTAGGATAGTTCTAGTTGAACTAGTCCTCTGCCTCCTTCGGATCTGGGAACATAAAGGCAATCAATATCAGCTTTGGGATGATGTATGCGGTAGCAAGTGAGGAGCTTTCTCGTTTTGGCGTCCATTCGCTTAATTTCAGCTATGGTCCAGTTAAGAACATTAAAGCTGTATTGCACCACAGGAACAGCCAAGGTGTTTATGGCTGATATTCTGTTTTTTTTTTAGTTTAGCTCGGTATTTAGTACCAGGCGTACACGCCTGTAGTACTCCTTCTCCTTCATTTGGGGGTGTTGTATACCATCTCCTTCACTAATTCCTAGGTACTTATAAGCTTCATCATGCTTCAGTTCTCTAATCTTCTTGACAAAATCTAAATCTATTAAGGGTGCTTCTAAAATTCTACCTGAATGTTACTTTAGCACATTTATCTAATCCTAAGTTCATACCTATGTCGTCACTGAAGTATTTTACAATATTAAGGAGGCCCTCCAACTCATTGTCGTCTTTGGCAAAGAGTTTGAGATCATCCATGTAGAGTAGGTGATTGTATATTTTGTTATTTATTTTGTAACCATAGCTACTGTTGTTCAGTTCATGCGTAAGGGGGATTAAGGACAAACAAAACAGAAGGGGAGACAGAGAGTCTCCTTGAAAGATTCCACGTTTAGTGTTCCACATTCCCATGCTGTGTTTAAGGAAATTTAATACCACAGGGGAGACTTTGTACATTTCCAAAGTCTTAAGGATCCAAGAATGTGGAACACTGTCAAAGGCTTTACGATAATCAATCCACGCTGCACTGAGATTTCTACGTCTGCTCCTGCAATTTTCCAGGATCATTTTATTTATCAGTAATTGATCTTTGCAGCCATATGAACCCCTCCTGCATCCCTTCTGTTCCAGCGGAAGAATGCTGTTTGTTTCGAAAAAGGAGTAAACACGGTTCGTCAGGACAGACGTGATCGACTTATATTATTATTATTATTATTATTATTATTATTATTATTAATATTATTATTATTATTATTAGTTGTAGTAGTAGTAGTTTCTTGCTTTGCTTCCTGATAAAATCCTTCTCAAATATTTTTTTAAAATGTGAAGTAATGTTTTTTTTTCGTAGAAAGTTTATGAGCATATCACATTTTTTCTGATTATGTAAGCCGTGCTCATGTGCACGAACTTTTGCCTCTAAGGTTCTTTCTCGAAAATTTATGTATATTTGGGGAAATTTTATGACAAAATGTAAAAAGTTTACTTGTGATACGTTTCGTCTTTCAGGACGTCATCGGACAAACTGTGTTATGTTGGTAGAATTACACATACGCATGGCAGACGGCTGCGTTATAATTATATATATATATATATATATATATATATATATATATATATATATATATATATATATATATATATATATATATATATGTATATATATATATATATATATATTATCTAGTCGAATTCATTTCTTTTTTCTTTACATCACTTTTTAAGTAGGTATTCCACACTGTGATATTAGAAAATCTGCCAGGAATGGTAAAATGTTGTAAGAGCCAGGGTGCAAATTTACTGTAGATGACCTTTTACTCTTTAGACATTTACCTTGTAGTAAATTATTTTCTCCTTTAGGTAGAGTAGCATTTTTGCGTCAGATTGTGGTCAGTCTCGTTGCGGTAGGCAACCAACGCATTTGTTCATATAATCATTTATTTAGATTCCTTGAGGTTTCTCCTATATATTTTTTGTGACAATTATTACAGGCAATGGAGTAAACCACATCAGGTTTTAGCTTATTGTTTTGTTTTTGTTTAAGTCTTTTATTGTTTTGGATGTAGTAGTAACAACATTTATGTTGAGTTTAGATAGATTCGTTTCCATTGTAGATGTGATAGACTTAATTGGCAGGATCATATATTTATTATTCATTGGGTTTTTTGTTTTGGAATATTCTATTTGACTTTTTTCGCATTGAATATAATTAGGGTAGTGGAGAAGTGTGAAAATATTTCAATGCATTCCTCCTTTTCTTGTAAATAGTCCGGGCTGCATATTCTGGGTGCTCTTAAGTAGAATACGATGATTATGCCGTATTTTATTTTGTTGTTATGATGAGAATAGAAATTTATTAGGTCCTTTTCATTGGTTGATTTCCAGTAGACACTGAGTTTAACACTGTTGTTATCGCAACGTGGCTTGATATCTAGGAAGAGTAAGGAACTATGTTCTTCCATTGCGTATGTAAATTTCATTGCGTATTAGACTTTGTTTAATTGATCTACTAGGACAGGTAAATCAGGATCTAAGTAGAGTATCATCAATATAACGGAAGTATTTTGATTGTTTGGGTAAATATTTTTGAAAGGACCGGATTCGAGAAATTCCACTGAGAAGCGATCGATCCCATTTGTAATCTAAATATTTGTTTGTAACAATCATTATCAAATGCGAAGTAGAATTGATTGATCATAAAACGGCAGATTTTTTTTTATTTTAGCTGTTGGTAGAGAGAGTTTTATCTTTGATTGTGTTAGCTTTTTTTAGGAGATTTGGGCATCTTTTTATTAGGACATTGGTGTAGAGTGGTCTTACACCTAGACTGGCCATGCGTTTGTCGGCCATGTTCATTTCCCTTATTTTTTTCAGCTAGGCTGCCTGAGTTCTTTATTTGAGATGAACTGATTGTTCCAAGGAGAGGGGTTAGAAGTTTTGTTATAGCTTTCGCCAGTGTATTCTGTTTTATTCCTTAGATAAAGGGAAGCATGGGGATACCAGTTTTGTAGGTCTTAGGGAGACCGTCAAGTTTGGGTGTTCTAGGGTGATATTCTATAAATCTATACCCCACAATTTGTTTCCGCTTTTAATTAGTTTCCGGATTTCCTTCTGAATTTTTTGTGCTCTTTGATTTTTATCGTATATGTCGGCATCATTGAGTAGTGGGTTAATTTTTTCGCTATATGTATTCTTGTTTATGATCACAGTACCCCCTCTTCCCTTGTCAGAGAGTAAATTTACTTATTTCTTGTCAGGTTCTTTAGTGCATTTAGATGCCTCAGTGTTAATATATATTTAAAATTGTTATTGAGCCTATTATATTTAGAGAGAGTTTTATACTGAGTAGGGGATCCGTGCTAATGAGCACAATTTATTGACTCTCAGATATTTGGGGGCTTCCTCGGAATTTTATAATGTATATTTAGAATTGTTATTGCGCATATTTCATTGAGTGTTTTTTCTGAGTATGTGAGCAGTGCACAGGAGTATAATTTTTAACTCTCTGATATTGAAGGGTTTTCTCGGAATTTTATTAATGTATATTTAAAAATGTTATCGGTCATATTACATTAAAATTTGAGATTTTATGTATGTGAACCGTGCTCATGCACACAATGTTTTTATTAACTCAGAGATAAATATTTGTTTTAATAATCCCCAGTGTTCTGTTTATTATTAGAATAGCGTTGTGCTTTCTAACCATCTTCTAACAATTTCGATTTTCATGTCATTATATTTTGAAATTATTACCAGCCGGGTTGGACATTGATAATTTTTTTTTCTTGTGTATGAAGTTTTTTTTATTTTTAAAACCTGTCTATTATCTTAAATAGCACGGTCGGTATATATGGCGAATTCCAAGAGTGCTAGATAAAGCCCTTCGTAAGGAGTTGGCTGTACTCATGAGGACAATATTTTATATTTCTTTAAAGTATGGGATTCCTTTCACTGAGTTTACTGGAATCTTTTCCAACCAATCCGAGGGCTCCAAATACAACAGGGATGGATTGTTGATTTTCTCATTTTCCAGCTTTTTTAGATTTCGATTTCAAGGTTCTTTTATTTTGGCAGTTTTTCTTAAAGATCTTCAAAGATACATTGCAGTCCGCAACGGCATCGGCTCATTATTATTATTATTATTATTATTATTATTATTATTATTATTATTATTATTATTATTATACCCTTTAATTTCTGTTGTATACAAATTTCCTTCGTCTTCTAGAAAAAGCATAGATACTGACTATTTTTACTCTTTCAGATTTAGTCTTTGGTTTTCAAGAACAGTGAATTAGCATTCTTCTTCTTCTTCTTCTTCTTATTATTATTATTATTATTATTATTATTATTATTATTATTATTATCATTTTTATTTTCTTTGATATCTGGCATTTACACATTTATTTCCGGGTCCAGCCCAGGGACCTAAGGTTAGAAATGGCATCATGACACTTTCCACTGCAAAAAAAATAATTACATAGATAAAGCCCTTCGTAAAGTGTGGGCTGTACTTGTCAAAACAATTTTTTGTATCTCTTTGAGGCATGGACTTCCAGGGATCCCTTCAATTAATCTACTGGAATCTTTTCCAACCAATCGAGGGGCTCCAACTACAACAGGGATTGTTGATGTTCCCATGTGCCACATTTTTGAGATTTCTATTTCAAGGTCCTTGTATTTTGACAGCTTTTCGAATATCTTCAAAGATACATTGCAGTCTGCAGGGACTGACATATCAATAAGGAGGCACTTATTTTGTTTGTGGTCTTTAATAACAATGTCTGGGCGGTTGGCTTTGATTGTTCTGACAGTGTATATTGTGTAGTCCCATAGAATTGTAACAGGTCCTATCTCCGTAACCGGGTCAGGGTGGTGTTCGTACCAATTATTATTATTATTATTATTATTGTTATTATTATTATTATTATTATTATTATTATTATTATTATTATTATTATTATTATTTAGTATTTCACTCATCATAATTTCAGTTACATTTTGTTACAAATATCCATTGCATCATTAATAATAATAGCCGTTGACTCATAATAATACTAATGTTAATCTTTCTTATAATACTACGAGTGAAGATAGGCAAAATATCAAAGATGGCGACGTCAAGCTTTCTGAGAAAATACGGAATAGTTCTTGAAGGTTATATTTGATCAGTCCAGTCGTTGACTGTTCTGGCTCAAGGGTTAAATCATCTGCCAGTGAAAGGATTTCTATTGAAAAGAGAGAAGAGTTCAAATCTCAAAGACATTTTTTTCATTTCCGACCCATGTTGTTGACTAATAGTCAACTGAGAGTTGCGCTATGAGCAGAGGGGCAAAATGTATATTTATTTAATAACATTTAAAATCACATTCACATTCTATCTTCACAATACAGGAAAATACTTGTTGACAACACCAATAATCTACATTACACCATGAAAATAAAAACAAAAACTTCAAATTCTCCAGACACTCTATATCTAAAGCAATCAACCAACGATCAACAAAATTTATTACGTGTGTAGCAGCAACGTGTTGAAGTGCATTTAGCAAACATTTAATGCCATTTTTCAATTCTACCAATTTCCAATCAACTCCCCTATATTGTGACGCTTGTTTTGCAAAAAAAAATCCATAGCTACAAAAAAATAGTTATTAAATTTTTAAAATTAATATAACAGAGCACGTTTACGAGTTTTTTTTTTTTGTAAATCATCATCACGACGAAATACAGATTTTATCACAGTTACAATAAGTTAAGTTTTCTTTCTAATTCTGCACTGCGGATGATCTGGGAGGGGATCGAAAGTACTTGGGTAGGAAAAAACCACGGCGCCTTCTTTGATAAATATCATCTTAACATCAAGAAACTGATTACAGAACTGGAAAGGGTCAGTATAAAAATAAAAAATACTGGAAAGGATCAGTATAAAAGTAAAAAAAATACTGGAAAGGATCAGTATAAAAATAAAAAATACTGGAAAGGATCGGCATAAAAAAATACTGGATAGGATCAGTATAAAAAAAAAAAAAAATACTGGATAGGATCAGTATAAAAATTTTAAAAAATACTGGAAAGGATCAGTATAAAAAGAAAAGTATACTGGATAGGATCAGTATGAAAATAAAAAATACTGGAAAAGATCAGTATAAAAATACAAATATATTGGATAGGATCAGTTTAAAAATAAATAAAAATACTGGAAAGGATCAGTATGAAAAATGAAAAACATACTGGATAGGATCAGTATAAAAACAAAAAATACTGGAAAGGATCAGTATAAAAATTTTAAAAATACTGGATAGTATCAGTATAAAAATTTTTAAAAATACTGGAAAGGATCAGTATAAAAAGAAAAAATACTGGAAAGGATCAGTATAAAAATAAAAAAAATGCTGGAAAGGATCAGTATAAAAATAAAAAAAATACTGGAAAGGATCAGTATAAAAATAAAAATACTGAAAAGGATCAGTATAAAAATTTAAAAAAATGCTGGAAAGGATCAGTATAAAAAGAAAAAAATACTGGAAAGGATCAGTATAAAAATTTTAAAAAATACTGGAAAAGATCTGTATAAAAGAAATGCTGGATACGATCAGTATAAAAATAAATAATATACTGTAACGGATCAGTATAAAAACTTTAAAATATATACTGAAAGGATAAGTATAAAAATGAATAGACATAATATGTCTAGGTTAATCAATGAAACATGTTTGACTAAATAGAGAGGGAAAGGGTGGGAATGCAATAGATACATACATATATACATATTTATATAGTAATCTATATTTGCTGTTATAAAAATTGAGACACTTTTTGCTTTTGATCAACACAGATTAAAATTTAGGGACATAAATAATGAAACACACTTTAAAAGTTTCAAAATATTTCATAAAAAATGTCTCTCTATTTATACATGGTATTCATATTATTACACTTATGAGAAGTATTCTGAAATTATCTTTCAAATAACTAGAGACAATTAATGTCTTTTTGAAAGCATGAATCTATCTTTAAATAAGCGTTACATACAAGTAAATGTATATATCACTAAACTAAATCTGCTAACATTTTGATTTGTTAATCATTTACATCCGGGCAAAATGCCCTATTGTAATAATCAAAGGTATCTTCTAAGTAATCTATTCTCTCATTGGAATACGCGTGTGAAAACACCGTAGTGCATATATATATATATATATATATATATATATATATATATATATATATATATATATATATATATATATATATATGAGCAAAACGAAACTGTAAAACAGTGAGAGCCAATTAACTCGGTCTTCTGTATTACCTAGAAGATAAAGGAAAAAACTAAGAAAAGGAAGGAAATATCGAAGACAAAGAACAAATGGACATTTAAAAAACGGGTTACTATAAAATAAAAACTAAAAGGAAACTTAAAAGAAGAAGAACAATGTGAGAATTTAGAAAACAGTCATCTAGCGTTAGCAGAAAAAGATATTTTATCATTCCTAAAACACTTTAATAGCAGGAATATATATTTAGTATAGGAAAGGGTCACCGATAAGAATCATGGCTGTCTTCTTAACAGCAACAAAAGAAAAGCCCTAGACTTTTGAATGGCATAGTTTATCTGATCCCACACATAAAACGGTGATGAATATAGAAAAGAGTCATTAGGCTGACAGATTTGGTTCAGTGATTTGCACCTAATTTTTTGCACTTAGCGAAGCCGTTTTGGAGATAACTCCTTTGATGCAGATCTCACCTTTGAATTGATCTCAAAGAAAGATCCTTTCAATGTTTGCATCGACTATCTAACATAAAACCATGTTTCTTCAAATTTAACACCTTTATGAGTTTATCATTGGAGGTTAAAAGAAAGGTTATCATATTTTTTAATTCACCTCATATTCCGAAAATGCCATTAATTATTTGCTAGAGGCAAAAGTTCCTAGATTGTTTTTTTTTTAACTCAAGCCGTAGTATGTATCCATGTTATTACATTTTGTCGTTCATTAGTAAAAACATAACGGATCTTAATTCAGTTGAATATCAAATTCTAAACTCTTTAAAGTCGGTCACATTTGAAAGATTCAACTACAGCATAATGTGGGCTCTGTATATCTGAAATTAAAATGAAAAAAAGTTCATGACATTTAATCAAGCCGAACGAAAGTTTAAGATAACCATCTAAATTAACTGGGCAATTTTTCTGTGATTGTGATCTTCTTTTGGGATTTAGAGGCACGTTGGAATAATGGATAGTGGCTCAGATTGAAGAATCGGAGAGCCGAGTTCGAATTCCAATCGAATCCATTACATTCACTTACGTGTAAATACCCTTGAGAAAGGTATGAATCAATCTCTTCTCATCTCTTCCAGCTATGAGTAAATGACAAGATAGATTGCATCCTATAGTCTTGGCTGGAAACCAGTCTATGAGAAGAAAATTCTGAATACAAAAACCTCCAACTATGGTTTAAATTTCCTCACCAGTCCGCAATTGGTCAACCGTTGTGAGTACGGCTACATCCCCTGAAGCGATGATCAATTAAGGATGAGTTCAACAGGAGTGGGTAGGCCGTAGATTTGGATTTGTGGTTCTTTTTATTTTAAGTCTCCATAAAAAGACGTAGATGTTAGAATTACAATGATATGGAAAGCACCAGTTAAAATGAATGTCATTTGGAAGTCAAAAGTTTTTTAAAAGTTTTAAAGTGTAAACCTTTCGGTTAGTAGTAAAAACAGTCCTGTTGTACCCAGTTGGACATTACCAAAATCACTAGCAAATAAATAAATATAAAAAAAAACACGTGTTACACACATTCAGTTAATGATAGCGCTATTAAATGTCAGTTGAAAACAACATGTCCATTGAAGAACTAAATGGGAACCTACCTACTAAAGATTGTAGACATAATATGTGAAAACAGAGGATGCTGTTTAGCGGACATTGCTGGAGAAATAAACAAGAAGCTATGTATCAACACTCAGAACGAAACTGTGGAAATGATCAAGAGGTAACACGGCACGAACCTTCACTGATTAATTCATAGATTCACAAACAGCGGAACCAGAAAGATAGAATTAAGTAGAACAATGAATAATAGACATGGTTATAAATAAGTTACCGAAGGTGATCGGTTGAGAAGCATCAGATAGATAAATGAAATGACTATTCATTATTCCTCGGAGAAACGCCATGATTATTTATTAAGCTTAGTTCATCCTGGCACGAGGACACACAGTAATGATCAAACTCAATACACAGCGTAATCATATTCAACTAAACTAGTATGCTAAGCACATCAACAAGAAGATAAACTCACTACAGAGAAGTAATGCATATCTAGCTTAACTCGCTAGTAATCATTCCACAGCAAGATACGATGACTTATTTAAACATTGATACATTTTTTCAATAAGAAATTATCTACTACATTAATTTGCTAAAAATCATTTCACGACGTGGTGTCTTTTAAATATTTATATGTGCTTCCAATAAATAATAATCTCCTATACTAAATCTTTCCATAGCGAGATATCCTTTAAATAATTATACGTATTTTCAATAAATAATTATCTATCATTACATTTCGCTAAACTCATTCCACAAGATGTCATTTAAATAATTATAAATGTTCCCAATAAGACTTCGCTAGAAATCATTCGACTGCGTGGTAGCCTTTAAATATTCATACACATCTCGAGTAAGTAATGATCTGCTGTGAGATTTCTTTATAAATTATTCTAAAGCGTGATGTTCTTTAAATATTTATATGTATTTCCAGTAAGTAGTGATCTGCTATACTATTTCACTAGAAATCATTCCACAGCATGAAACTCTTTAAATATTTATGCTTGTTAAAAAAAAAAGCATGATTGAAAATAGTAGCTAATGTTAAATTTGTTTTATGTTATGTTAACATATTTTTAATATACATCATTTTATGTGCAAATTTTCCCATTTCGACATATAAACATTACTGTCATTCGCATAAGATGCGATCAAATTATTCTAGAAACTTATCATTCCCAACTTTTAAATAGACAAAGACAATTAACTTTCTCTTTATCCATACTCATACAATTTATATATATATATATATATATATATATATATATATATATATATATATATATATATATATATATATATATATAGTGAATTACACAAATCCGACACTTCCTAGGGAACCTTAAACCCTGCAGGTGAAATTCAGCTGGGTTATCCCCTGGGCTACATTCGAAGATCTAACAAGTGCAAAAGAGTAGATAAATACTCAGAAATAAGACGAGCCAGGCTACGCCATTGTTTGTAAAGTTTTGGGTTACTGTGACTTGAAGTAGCTTATCTTTTTTCTCCAGGCTTATGTCATATAACTAACCAGCCAATGAAAGACAACTAAGCGGATAACAAAATATTTGCAGAATAGCTGAATTTGCTTGTATCCGGAACTGAAGGATCGCAACACTGAAAGACAGACATGCTAAAATGTAACTGGAAAGCCCATCCTTCCAAGAAAATAATACGAAGAATCTAGTTCCGTCTTATCAATTTTGTGAGGACCCAACTATACGGATATTTCTAACCGGAATTTACTTTTTAGTCAAGAAGTATCTACTTATCTTTATATATCATATTCACAGTAAATTCAATTTTAAAAGACGTAACCTTACGGCGGTTATATTTTGATATACTTTGCGCCTATGAATGTTTTTATTTTTTATTTTCGCCTTGTTTGCGGTGAAATAAGTAAAAACATTTAGACGAAAGCAAGGCTATAGAGCCACTAAAAGACAAAGGGTTACTGGGAGTGAAAATGAATGAAAAGACCTTAGGAGTAGAACAAGGAACCGGAAACCCAATCCCAAACAGGAAACAAGGATATACCTCCTGTTCAAAAAAGAGGGAAGGAGTGTGAACAGGACAATAGGAGATAAGGATGAATTCATATATATAATTCCTTTAATTAATTGTCTTTTTCTACAGGTTAACTCTGGGAAAGTTTTCATATATATATATATATATATATATATATATATATATATATATGTGTGTGTGTGTGTGTGTGTGTGTGTGTCTGTGTGTCTGTGTCTGTGCGTGCGTATGTGTGTGTATGCGCGCGTGTCTGCTTGATCGTATGCTTGCATTTTTGTGGGTAAGCATGTGTGTGGCTATGCGTGTTCCAGTATGTGCAAATGAATGAAAAATAGAGAAACCTGTTAATGACGCCTTTCATCACAAGAAATTCTTCATACAAATAAATGTTTTATTGATAATGTCCACTTTATACATAAAAATTAGTGAGAATTTGGGAGTATCGTGAAATACAAAAAAATTCTAATTAAATCGAAACGACAGAGAGATGTAAGCCAGTAAATTTAATCTTAAACATTATTATATTACAGTATCTTATAATTCATACACACACACACACACACACACACACACACACACACACACAGATATATATTACATATATATATATATATATCATTCATATATATATGTATCATCCATATATATATATATATATATATATATATATATATATATATCATTCATATATATATATATATATATATATATATATATATATATTAGAGCAAAAAAACAAAAATGGAGATAGCCTATTTCAAACCATTCTGTGCGCGGTTATCATCAATCTCTAAGTGTCTGTGTCTCGGAGCATTGTTTTAAATTTATTTTCAATGTCAGTCCGCCTCTGGTAGACGCCTTGTTAATGAGAATGGGTTTGTGTTAGCGATTGGTGAGGGCGTAAAATATCTTATCTCAGGTAAAGCGGTCTGGGGTTGAAGTTTATTTATGGCCAGAACCTTTGTTGTTTGTAGTTTAATACCAGTTCCTACTATATAAGTTCTTGCTATGGGGCGTTTATTACAACTTCACTAACTACTTTATATCATTAACTTTACTAATTTACTTTTTGTATGAATATCAAGTGATTAGTAGGTTAATGCATCTTTTAAATTTAGTTAGCGAAGAGATTTCGCCATTTTATCTCATTAACTTTATTAATTTACTTTTTGTATGAATGATTCATTGCAATATAAATTGAACTGTCCCACATATTTGATATATATATATATATATATATATATTGGGCTGTCCTGCTCATTTTATGTTAATTATTAGGTCATTTCAAGGCGTTGAAGTTTGGGCGGATGCCAGTAGTAGTCTAACTGAGCATTTGAAAGGTAAGAACGAAGTTGATGATTATTGGTATGGTTGTATGGCTGGGTTGTAAATTCGATATCTAAACATATTTAAACTTTACAATCTTCATCGTCTTCAGTCAAAACGAAAATCATTTTAAATATTGATTGTATCCCTCTTATATTTTGATGACTTTAATTTGGTCAGACTTTCTCAAAGGGATATTCATCAGGCTTTCTGTAACTTGTAAAAGGTTTCGTCTGCCAGTTAGTTAAAAAAAACATTATTTTTCAAGCAGCTCCACAGAAATATGACGCCTAAAATCTATTGAAGGTAAGTTGTTTGAAACTGTTTACAGTACATTAAATCACTATAACACTTTAGATGAAGAGAGTAATATATACCTGAATAAAACTACTAAGACTTTCATTTCACTTTATGATTGTGCTTAGACGAATTTAACGGTATACAATGCTTTTATACTTTCAATGATCTTATTTCGCTTGAGACATAAGTTTCTTATTGTATAAAACACAAAGCAGTTAGATCCACCAATATCCTCCCGAGAAGATACCAAATATTCATTGGTCTGAACACTTTTCAAATTGTCTTTCATTGGACTCGTAAAGAAGACGATTATTCACCAATATTGTTTAGGGTGAGAAGGCCATCTTCTAGGACTTTGGGGTAATGGTTTGCCGAAAAAACATTCTCTTGGGTACTTTAAATCACTAAACTCAAACAAATGAAACGTTTCGAAGATTCATTATCAGACGCGTCTCACTTTCTGTGTTTAGTCTATGTAGGGAATCAATGGAGGTAAATACACAGAAATATAAAGATTGGCAACAGGCTATACTCTTTGGAGATGTCCTCTACAATGAAACATTGGTCATTCGAACCAGAGAAAAACCTGCGCTTAAGAAGAGAGATTGTATTAACTCAGTTCTGAGTCAATAGGTTTGGGAAGAATATAGCCGCATCTTATTAAAAACTCGGCTGAAAAGCCACATGGGGAGTCATGTACTGAGACATCGAAATTAATATGAATGTTACCATCAACAGGAGGACTTGAATTCTCCCTTGTTTCATAACCAATTTAAGTAGTAAATTTATATTACTTATATGGTAAGCATGTAAGAAATTTAAAAAAAATTAACTTTGAGATCTCTTGATAATGACCGGTGTCATCAGACAAAGAATTTTATTTCATGAGAACAAAAATATATGTTGTTAACATGAAATTTAATTTACGTTAAGCGCTTGAAACAACGTGGAATATATAATCTATAAAAGAACAACAAGTTGAAATTATTTAAATCTAATTTTATAACGATATACTTAACGTAAAAATCAAGCCTTTACTTGAATAACATGAATTACGTTTTTTCAAACTGAAATGATGACACCAGTTTATGACACCAGTTTATGGGCGAAACATGTTAAAGTAGAATTTTTCAAAATTATCTTGTACATTTACCATATATATATATATATATATATATATATATATATATATATGTGTGTGTGTGTGTGTGTGTGTGTGTGTGTGTGTGTGTGAATATTGTTGTATGGTAGAATTAAGTATATTTGTAATCACTTTATACTAAGATGTTGTAAATTGTCGTAGGTACTCCACTTAGACTCACTTGGTAATTTCGTGGTAACTCTACCCAACCTCTCTCTATATAGATGTTAGTGAGCTTAATTATATGCTTAATATATATTAAAATTTCGTTTTCATAATATGCATTTAGTGTCGTTGCATGTACGTACTCGAATATATTTATATATATATATATATATATATATATATATATATATATATATATATATAAAGAAATATAGTCTTAAAGTGTGCTATATTTATGGGATAAGGTGCTCAATATCAGAGATAGAGCGTGTGTAAATATAAAAGTGGACATGGAAGTCAGCACTTAAAGGCGACAGTCTGTTTCATGCTAGTGCAATCGTCAGGCAACATAGCAACTTTTTGCAGGTTCTTAATATATATATATATATATATATATATATATATATGTGTGTGTGTGTGTAGTGTCTATGTAAAATATGTGTAGCTCTGAATTTGTGCAACGTCTAATCAAAATTTCTGAAGATAGGTTAAATGTCTTGCCTCAGGAGAGTACAGAAGAAACATATGCTTTAAATTTCAGATCTTACTGAAATGCACGAGAACGTTTTTCTAAAAAAAAAAACGAACTCCACGGAAACTTATATTTAAAAGCGCAAGTGTTGAAATTTCTATTTTTTTCATTCTATGAATGCATATTGAGGAAAGAAGGCGTAGTGAATCTAATACTCATAGAGCGTGATGAGTAGGAAGAGAAAACAACGAGAAACGCTCTTAACGAAGAACAAGGGCAAAAAGAGATGATAAAGGTAAAAATTAATTAGAGTCACTAAAAAACATTAAATTGTGGAAAGACATTTTCGCCTACGTACCGACATAAAAGAAGTGAAACTATATCCAAAGTCAGTATCAGTTTTGGTCTGGACAAGCAAATTTGTTTAAAAGAGTGTATAGAAGCATTGTGTTTGCATAAAAAAAATTTTTTGTCCAACTTGAATAAAATTACTTAAAAACAGCTTTTGTCACTTGTCTAATTGAAAGATGACGATTTCCAAGGACGATTGTCAACACAGCAGCCGTATTTAATGAACATCCAAAGAGATTGTCATTTTGAGGACACATCTCTGTTTACACAGACATATGCACACACACAAACGCACACACATATCGTTTTGAAACTGTTTATATACATTAATTTTCTCTCTTTCTCTCTCTCATGCATACATACATACACATGTATGAAACTGATGACCACACTTTAAAATATCTATTCATATCTGTGCATATATACATAAATACATATTCAGATATATTTTATTTGTATAACTTTTTTTGTTTTCTCGTTTCCACAAACTGGGAACCGGTTTATTTCATAGTTTACTTTTTAGTCATAAGCCATGTCACTATCAACATTTAATGACACAAAGAACAGCTATATGCTTTTTCCGTCTGTTTGTAATAGAAGTACGATAAAATCCCTAACCCATCAGCCAAGTAAGGAAAGCGAGAAGAAAGGACTTACTATCAAACCTACGAAGACAGAATATACGGTTTTCACCAAGAGAAACAGTTCAAGATGCGAGATACATACTAGAGATGTCAAAGATCAAACAAGTACAGAAATTTACATATCTGGAAATTGTTTTAACGAAGGAGAGAAAATACAACATTGAAATCTGAAGGTGGATCGGAACAGGGAAAGATGCTTCCAAAAGCTAAGCAAAGTACTAAGGAACAGGAAAAGTTCCTTAAAATAAGGAAAACTGTACTGAACTCTTATGTAATACCAACCCTCTTATATGGCATCGAATGCTGGGCACTGTTCACACAGATAATAAAAAACTGAAAGCAAAAGAAATGTAGTTCTACAGAAGGATACTGAGAATTCCATGAAAGGACCGTGTAAGTAGTGAGGAAGTCTTAAGGAAAATGAAAGCAAAAAGGACTTACACTCAGAAAATAAACGGCTAAAATTTATAGAAGAAATAAGGAAGGAGTGCTTAAAAAATTGACACACACAAGGCATATCGAATGGGATACAGGAAAGAAGCGGACGACTTAACTAACAAAATTGTGTGAATTGATGGCGAAACAGGAGGTCGGGGGGTCTTGTCAAAGGAACAAACGTTCCTAAGGGTTACAAGGTATAGGAGGTTATGGAGATCTGTGATCGCCCACCTCCTGAAGGAACACAAAACATAGATATGTGGTATTCGTGCATGTTAATTGATTAATTGATTTTGTTATTCACGGTTTATAAACTTTTTGCAGGTTCTTTAAAAATATATATATATATATTCAGATTGTAAGAATATTTAGAAAATAATAATATCTTCTGAAACAAGCCTTACTAAGAGCTGGAGGGAGGAGAGGGAGAGTCATACCTTTTCCAAGGGTATTTGCACGTAAATGAATATAACGAACCCGACTGGAATTAAAACACGGTTCTCCAACTCCTCATGCAGAGCCGTTATTCATTACACTACCTGTATATTCAAGCTGAAATCACCTGATATTTTCAAGCAGTCACCCATATAGGTACTGACCAGGCTCGACTTTGCTTTATTTCAATGGTCTTTCGAGAACCAATGTTTCAACGTGATATGGCCGTAAACTGCTATTCGTAAATGCACAGATTAAGATTTGTTAGATCTTACATGTCGCTGCCTAGAGTGCAGTGTAAAATTAAAAAAATATATCTGCATTAAGAAATAACTGAAAGTAATATTTTATTAACTGATGTTGGTGAAGGTCATCAGGATTATTTAGATGTTTGGGACAGAGTACCGAAAAGAAGAAAAAATATTATGGAAGTGAAATACTTGAACAATACCAATGTTGAATGCATCTGGAGGCGGGGATCCAAAAGTAGTTGTTATCAACCCCTGGGAACTGATGGGACTAGCCTGATGTCAATAAATTTATGAGGGTTCAAAAGGGATCTATAAATAAATCTTTGGGACTTACGACAATCACATACTTATGACTTTACTCTTAAAAAGCATCATTAATGACGTTAAACAATTCAATAAAATCTAGTTATCATTATTATTATTATTATTATCATTATTATTATTATTATTACTACTACTATTGGAGAGTAAGTGGCCATGGTTAAATTTAAATAAATAGAACTGTCCAACAAACGGATTTGACAAAGTTTGTAAAATATATTTACAGTAACAACACAAAGCAAAGAACAGGGCAAAAAATAATATAACGCAAGCAAACAATATATGTAAGGTAAATTAACAGTAATAAAGCAAAGCAACAGTAATAAGGCAAAAAATTCACAAACTAAGAATTGAGGTTAACACACATGAGCAAATTCAGATGAGCGAACGTAGCGTTCTGGTTTTAAGACAAAACGGATTGGGACTGAGTCATATAAAATCGAGTACCAGCCTGTTTTATTGGCTAGGAAGAAATCCCAGTATGCATTTGTGTGTTTATAACTATAAACTGGGGGAGGGGAAAGTATTTTGCAATCATTCCCACTTTTGGATTGGAACAAACAATTATTATTATTATTATTATTATTATTATTATTATTATTATTATTATTATTATTATTATTATTATTATTCAAACGAAGATGTCTTGTATTGGAAGAGAAATATAAATTTTAAAAGAATAAAGGAAAGTGCAAAGGAATTGATATTTGCCTGGGTCCGATGCAAGTCAATGTTCAAATAATTTTGAGACCCTTGTTCTAAAGTATTAAAAACAGTGTAAGAGTATTGTGGATTCAAGTTGTCACTTAAACTGTAGTAAAAGTCTCCTGATACTACTGGTTTAACAATTTATTCTATTTTTTTTTAAATCATTTCACCTCTAGCAAGGAAATAATGCCACTAAGCAGCAAGAGACTACTGGGTGTGAAAGAGAATGAAAGGAATTTAGGAGAAGGAACTGGAACCCAAACCGTAAACAGGAAACAAGGGATAAACATATACTCCTGTTCAAAGTAAGATTAAAGATATTGAGGAAAGTGCTGGAGAATCAAGGAGACTTGAGATTGTATCTTTACTGAAAGCTACTAAATAATACTAGTGTAAAAACTAAATAATACTAGTGTAAAAACTAAATAATACTAGTGTAAAAACTAAATAATGCTAGTAAAAAAATAATACTAGTATAACAACTCAACGAATTCAATAATAATAAAAGTACTGATGAAAATGCTGGAAAACTAAGCGCGTTTGTCATTGGATTTTCATGGAAAGCCACTGGGCACTATTTGTATTAAAACTCAGTAATAATTAAACGCCATAATTAAGCATTCTGTATTATTTTCACTGTATATCTGTTACTATGATTTGTATGTGTTATACTTTTTCGAGTGTGTCCTTCTGCGTGCTATATACATAAATGGAAGATATATTTAAAATTTATCTCATAAAATTTTGTAAAACTTATTATGGATGTGTTTGTGCCAACGTATATGTTTGTTTGTTTGTTTGTTTTCAATACAAGAAACCAAGATTTCTTAATAGATTAATCTTTACTTTTCAGTCGTAGTATTTTAAAGTTTGTTATTGTATCAGTGTCGAGCACTTTCAGCAGACTCAGTAATTATTATCCGAACATTACGACAGATTGTATTACAAGTAAAGTGACCAAAAATGAAAACAAATAGATCGTCATTAATTAATGAATACAAATACATTAACTGGCCCCAACTACCTTTACCACCAGTTTCACACACAAACGAAGCTCGAAATAATAACTAAAGATAGATAGATAGATAGATAGATAGATAGATAGATAGATAGATAGATATGAACAGACTGAGATAGATAGATAGATATGAACAGACTGAGATAGATAGATAGATAGATAGATAGATAGATAGATAGATAGATAGATAGATAGATAGATAGATAGATAGATAGATAGATAGGAACAGACTGAGATAGATAGATAGATATGAACAGACTGAGATAGATAGATAGATAGATAGATAGATAGATAGATCGATATGAACAGACATAGATAGATAGATAGATAGATAGATAGATAGATAGATAGATAGATAGATAGATAGATAGATATGAACAGACTGAGATAGATAGATATGAACTGACTGAGATAGATAGATAGATAGATAGATAGATAGATAGATAGATAGATAGATAGATAGATAGATATGAACAGACTGAGATAGATAAATAGATAGACAGATAGATAGGAACAGACTGAGATAGATAGATAGATAGATAGATAGATAGATAGATAGATAGATAGATAGATAGGAACAGACTGAGATAGATAGATAGATAGATAGATAGATAGATAGATAGATAGATAGATAGATAGATAAAAAAACATGTTGACTATATGAAAGAGAAACAACTGCTAGCTAGATAGAGAAAGTTGGGAAATCTCCGAAATTTTTATACATAAATGTATATTGGTACAAATATATATACACACAGAAAAACGCATACACAAACACACGCACGCACACACAAACACATATATATAGTGATTTAAACGTGAAGCTAAGATGTTGCACAAGACTGAAAGTAATAGGCACTCAGTGAGGATCGAAGTACTCAGTCATAATTGTTCTCGCGAGACAAGCTTGCTAACCATTACACCGCTATGAGATGCCTCACAAACATACACACACATACATGCCCATATATATATATATATATATATATATATGTGTGTGTGTGTGTGTGTGTGTGTGTGTGTGTTTGAAGTTTAAATCCTAGTTACATTTCACCTTTCGTTCTCTTTCTCGCTCCCCTCAATTACTTACTTCCCTTCTCTCAAGGACTCGCTCCACCCTTGAGTCTTATCTCTCTCTCCTTCTTTCTTTCTGTTTTTGCTTAGTTTTTTTTTTGTGTGTGTGTGTGTGTGTGTGTGTGTGTGTGTGTGTGTGTGTGTGTGTGTGTGTGTGTGTGTGTGTGTGTGTTTGCTCATGATGGGAGGCAGAACTCTGGCCGTGCGTGCAACCTTTAGTCCTTTCCTATGGTCAAATCATTTGTAACATCTGGCGCGCTTGCTATACCCAACGTGTTGGACATGTTTGCTAAGCCCTCTTAATCGTGTAGGAACATTCTTTTAACTCCGTTTTTTATGTTGTATTTCGTGATAGTGAAAACTGATTATGCTGTTAAAACAGAACGTTCCCCTGTCTATCCTCTAAGTCAGTTGTTAAGAAGTGAAAAAGAAATGATCCTTTACTTTATCCCCCTCTATAGTTACAACAAAATTTACAAAATTGCAAAATATGAACAAAGGCATTTAAAGAAGAAAAAATCGATGGCGTTTGTTTGTTTTTTTAATCTTAGCTAACAGAAGAAAAGCAATGAAATGGTTTCTTCTTACCTCTTTTTTTATATATTTTGTTTAATTTCTATTACAAAATATTACATGATAACGAATCTATCCATACATAACATCCTTGTGAGAAATAAATTATTTGCCACCCTCTCTCTCACAGGCAGGATATAGCAATCTTCTCATTGCTATTAGCTACTCCTCTTGGAAGTGCTAGGACAAACACGAACTACATTCCTTGGTTCCACTTGTCTTAACTTTCACGGTTAGGATTCGTCATGCCAATTACATTTTAGCATACTACCCACATTCCCCCTTTATTCCACTGGTGAGAAGTAAGTTCCACTCGAACAGCTTCTTCCCATGAACTATTGCTCTGTGGAACAGACTTCCAAGCGCTTCTTTCTCCGGTCATTACACTCTTAACCTGTTCAAGTCTTGAATTAACCGTTCTCTTCCCCTCCTTTCCGTTCCGTATAAACTACCCCTCTTAATATAAACCCTCTGCCTCGAGCAGCCCTCGGGTCTTTTAGAGGATGAACCTTACTGTAAAAAAAATAAAAATAACATTGCAATCTTTTTATTTTATTTAATTCATTTTTGCATTTTATATATACAGTAAAAGCCTGATTTGAATCGTCCCGATTTAACTGTTTGTTGATCCATTGTTTTATAACGGGTTTATTTTTTTATTTCAAATCCCTTCTGACGTAAACAATTAAGGCTCCCTATGTATTTTTTGTTATTATCTATAAATAGCAGTGACTTTTTGGTTGTTATTTGTTTGTTTTTGCTTAACGGCATGTCAATATCTATATGGGTTATTGAATGAAAAAATCTAAATATTTTGAACAATTCTATGCCTTCAATTAAATAAATGCTATAAATAGGTATTGTTAGTAATTTTATTATAAATAGGTATTGTTGGTAATTTTAATATATAAAATGTATTTTTTGTTTTTTGTTTCACTATTTGCCGATAGTTGGGACATTGACAGATGCTACCACCCCAGGTCACGGTGGACGTGGGAACAAAAGCAATTAAGAAGTGGTTCCACGACCCTCAAAACCTCCACACTCCTGATCAGAGGCTTTGCTGCCGGATGTAGTATATCGTCATACCCAGGACTATGACTTTTGGGGAAAGAGTTGTTTCTTGTTTTCTCCGCAGTTTTGAAATCAGAGTACTTCATGTAAATGACTTTATGTTTTAAATAGCGCGCCCACTCAGGACATTTTTGTAAAATTTGTTTACGCAATACAAATCCTAAGAACCTCGCAAGGTAGAACATTACTGAGTGAGATCTCGTTGTATGAAAGTAAGAGGAGGATGCAGGATATGCTGATTATCAGGATATGTAGTAAAAATATCGGTTGACTTTAGACATGAAGAGAATTACATTTTATCGATCAGGGAAGCATCATCTTGGGAGTTTGTTCCACAATGTAGCAGTTCTTGGGAGGAAACTGCCCAAATAGAACTTCTTTCTTATTCATGACATATAAAGGGAATACAGATTATTCATCCAGTATAAGACGCATGGCGGGTCTTATATCTGAAGGTCTTAACTAGAGGAACTAGTCAATGTTGCACATAAGAATATTTGCAAGAGATATAGCGATAAAGTAGCTAGAGGCTTGCAACGTTTCGTTTGTAGGGAAGATTTTGTAAAGTAGAACGTAATTTATCAGCTACAAGTGTGCAAGGACTATTAGGGCTCTTTACAGCTTCTCCCTATTATCTGTGAATTGTCATAACTTCTTGAGGAAGTTAGTAGAGTGGTTTCGTCGCTCATTCTTTTTCAGAGTATTCATTCTCCTAGACTGACTGACATCTAAAGTGAGAGAGTTCATCATACCCTGTTATTTAACCCATAGCTAGGGAAAGAGAAAAAACAGATTTGCACTTTCCTAATGGCACTTGTGCGAAAAAGAACGGGACATAAGATGTTGGAATTTTAACTTGACTTATTGATTTAGATTTCAGCTCCGATAACCGTTATAACACCCACACAAATTCATATTTTAACAATAAAGTGGCCATTAATTATAATACCGGGTATAACAACAAAATTGTCCAAATCGTGTAAAAGCAAAATTGTCAGTTTGTTAGATTAAGCTTTGAACCGTATTACCTTAGAAGTGATTACAGATATCTTACTGGAATACCTCGAGGTTTTTATAACAATATCAGACTCTACTTTGAGCAATAAAAATGCATAATTACTCTCCAAACTTAACAGAAGAATCGTAATGAACTCAATCATAAACGAAAATGACATGTTCATCATTAATTAATTAATTAATCGGAAGGATTGAAATAAAGTTAATATATATATATATATATATATATATATATATATATATATATATTATTTAATTTTCCAATTCATTCAAGATGATCTTCGCCCTCTGTAACCTTCTAACTTTCTGTCCTGGAGTAACAAGGTGCCTAACAGTTTCACATACGATTTCATTTTCAAGGCTTTTTCACTGCTCTTTGGGCTGTCATAGCTGAAACTCTTTCCTCATCGATTGAGATGAATCTTTTCAAATTTAATTTCTTTAACTCTAAGTAGAAATGATGATCCCTCTTCCTGTCTTGACCTGATTCAGTCTTCCCCTCTATTATTCCCTCTTTTTTTAAACTTATTCATCATTCTCTTGGTGGTTCTTGAATGGACTTTGAAGATGGAAACCAGAGTATGAATGAAGTACAATTACTGAAGGAGTGAATGATCTTTTTCATCTCACCATTGCTCCTTTGAGAAGACAGTGGAGATGAAACAAAACGATTTTAACCTGGTCTCTTTCTAGATAAATATCTCAAAGGGTTTTTCAGTTATTCTTACGACAAATGGTGTCAAGATTGCTAAACGTCTTGTCTGAAAACCTGAAAAATATCTCAATTAGTTTACTGTTTTTAGATATTAAATATTTTATGGGGTGTAGAATTATACTGTTACACGATTTAGACACTTTTGCTGTTACAGCCGGTATAACGTAAAAACGTTGGGTTTTGTTAACCATGAATATGAAATGAGGTCTTCACTCTGATCAATAAATATCAGAAAAGAATATTCGACCTCTAAAGTTCTTTCCCACGACTAACAAACTATATTGTATTTATTTTCATGTCATCGTTTCTAATAACTTTTCTAAGTCTTTTTCATGATAGGTCTTTTCTTTTTTCTTCTCTTTGCTTCATATGTCTTTCTTTCTTTCTTTCACACTATCTCTCTCTCTCTTTCTCTCGTTCTCTTTTCTTCTTGCAATTGCTTTCCTTCAATATTTTTTTTTATTTATTTTACTTTATTTTTAAATCATTTCCCTTTTTATTTTTATATCTTTAGTCATTTTACTAATAATTTTTTTCTACCTTCGTCCAGTGTCAATACTATTTTTGTTCTTTCACTTCCTCTTTTTGATTATCATTACTTTTCTAGTTCCTATTTATGGTCTATAGTATGAAAGTGAGTGCTGGACGATCTCTTCAAAAATCAAAGAAGAGACTTGAAGCAAAGAAATGTGGCTCTACTGAAAGATGCTGAGGATACCGTGGACCGAACATATGGGCAACGACAAAGCTTTAGAAAAAATAGAAACAAAACGGAAATTAACACATAACATCAGGAAGAGACATTTGAGGTTTCTAGGGTATATAATGAGGAAAGGGTCCTTGGAAAATCTGATACTCACATGACAGATATGGGCAAGAGGGACAGAGGAAGACAATGCGCAACATATTTAGTGAGCTTGAGTAAATGGATGGCGGAACAGGGCTTGGGAGAAATAACAGAAAGTTAAAGTTTATTAAAAGCTACAAGTGACAGGAAGTTGTGGAGGGCCATGATCGCCTACGTTCAGAGAGGACACGGTATATAAAGAAGAATTCTTTTTTTTTTTAAATTCTTCATTTTCTTCAACATTTTTTCAATCTTTTAAATGCTAAAAACTACACTAATTTTTCCCTTTCTTTCAATGCCATTCTGTGTTCTAGGGGAACGAAAATATCTACTATCTGATAAAACTTCCTTTTTTGTTTGCAATTTGGCATGCTGTACTCTACTTAATAAACTAGTCCTCGTTATCACTGGCCATCATACAACACCACCTGATGAGCCTAAGTGTTATATCTCGATAAACAGTGTGCTAAAATATATAAATGTGGTGGTGTTGAAATAGAACTATTAGGCGTATGATGATTCTTTGATAGGGTCACCGCCGAAGACAGAAGAATTACCATTAATTTGAATCAAGAACCAAAAACCAAGGGCAAGCCACTTCATATCGTGTGGATGCTGATTCTTGGTCAACAGGTACGATTCTACAGGCTGGACCGAAAGTCTTCTCACACCTATATAATAATACATTCTATTTCAACGCTCTGTGGCGTATTATTAAGAAGAGAGTTTCACATGAACGATACCAGAATACCCCTCAGTTGAAGGACACCGTTCGTAAAATATCACACAGGACATGGCACCGCATCATTTTGTGCCACGAAAATGATGGTGTTCATACAGACCTTCTCGATGTGTGACAGCGTCAATGAAAGTGAATAAACTGAATCCAGTACATGGGCTTTGTATTACTGTATTACTTGTTCTTCTATTGTTCACATTCCTTTTTGGTAGGGGGTGACAAGACATTCAAACCACAGTGTACTTTACAAAATCTTTTAACTAACTTTCTGAAAATTTTAATTAATTATTTAATAATAATAATAATAGTAACTATTATTATTATTATTATTTTTATTTCCTTTGATATCTGGCGTTTACACATTTCTTTCCGGCTCCCGCCCAGGGACCTAAGGTTAGAAATGGCATCATGACACTTTCCACTGCAAAAAAAATAATAATAAAATAAAATAAAAAAATAATTACATATATTTATTATTATTATTATTATTTTCTTTGATTTATGTTGTATACATGTTTCGTTTTGGGTCCCAACCAGAGACCTAAGGTCAGAAATGACATTTTTCACTGATCATATTTAGAAAAAAAATGATATCACACATATTTTAATTAGGAAATGATCTTCGTAATGTGTGACTTGTACTTATGAGTACTTGTGTACTTGTGTTCTGTCTTTTTAAGTATTTCCTTGATTAGTTGAATTTTATTTAGTTTTAATTTTATATTTCGGCTTGATCTTCTTGCTTTTCTTTTTTCTTCCTTGTTGATACATTTGAACTTCTTCAAATCTCTTCTAGTTTCGATAATTCTCATCTGCTTCTCTCAATTCTATCTTTAATTTTGCCTTCCAAGTGGGATCTTTTTCTTTGTTGTTTAATCTTATTTTGTCCTGACATTAAGCTTGTTGCACATATGACATTATTTACTTCTGTGATGTCTTGCAGTGGTCTGTCCTTTTTAAATGTTTGCAATACAGCGTTATATTTTGCCCAATATGTTTATTGGACTTTGTCACTTTTGGAACTCGGTCTCTTTATGATATCTGTGTGCGAGTTACTCTGCTGATTATTTGAAGGATATGGTTTTACGCTTCGGTGATTTCAACTCTGTTGTTTTCAACGAATTCTGCTCTAATGTCGCTCTGATTCATCTTCATCAGTATTTGAATCAGTGTAATTGCTTACGTCACTGTTAGTTTTTTTTCTGTTTTATTTCCTAAGAGATCATTATTTTGAATCTCCTTTATTTTAGTTTGCATCTCATCCTCTCTCATATAATCTACTTCCACTCTTCCCCTATTTCTCTTTGGGTGAAGCCTTATTGTACTTTGTCTTATATTTAGTTTTATCGTATCTATTTCTGTATTTCAGAGGGTTTTTTTTATTTCGTATGATGTCCCAGCATATTTGGGTCGAGATAGGGTCTTATTCTAGTCTTACCATATTTCTCCATATTTGATAATCGGATCCGTGATCTTCTTTTGTGAATTTTCGGGTGACATGAAAAAGATGCCATGACTTATTTATACTCTTCGCGATTTCATTTCGTTCGCTTTCTTATTTATTGATTTTGAGGTATCTCTTTCTTGGTGTGTTTATTCCAGTAACAGATTTTTCGACCCTAAACTGGTTCTTCTCTGACCCGGATACCGACCGATCCGATATGAGCCCTTGTTTGTAAGTTTGAGCTTGTTTATTTTTGGTGTTTTATCCTTGACCGCCAAGGGGTCATTTTATTCAAAATACCACCTCTAGGTCGACTATCGGCCAAAAAGCAAAGCGCTCGTCTTGCCCATGAGATACGGCTATTCCCTGCTGGATATCACTCCGATTTTTCTAGTCCATGGAGTGTTTTATTTATGCATTTATTATTATTATTATTATTATTATTATTATTATTATTATTATATTCCCCTTGATTTCTGATGAGTACTCATTTCTTTCCGGATCCCACCCAGGGACCTAAGATTAGAAATGGCATCATGACATTTTCCACTGGGAAAAAAAATTTACATAGACAAAGCCCGTCTTAAGGTGTGGGCTGTACTCGTGAGAACAATTTTTTGTATTTCTTTAATTTCTTTTAATTTCTTACAAGAATCCCTTCAGTTAGTCTAATGGAATCTTGTCCAACCAATCCAAGGGCTCCAACTCCAGCGGGAATTGTTGATGTTCCCATGTGCCACATTTCTGAGATTTCGATTTCAAGGTTCTTGTATTTTGATAGCTTTTTGAACATCTTCAAAGATACATTGCAGTCTGCAGGGACTGCCATATCAATAAGGAAGCACTTTTTTGTGTGCCATCTCTAATAACAATGTCTGGGCGATTAGCTTTGATTGTTCTGTCTGTGTGCATTGTGTAGTCCCATAAAATTGTAACAGGTCCTATCTCCGTAACCGGGTCTGGGTGGTGTTCATAGTTTCTTTCAGTTTCCTTCCCGTAGAAGTTGCAGATTTTCCAGTACAGATATTGGCCAACTCTGTCATGCCGGATTTTATATTCAGTGAATGCTAATACCGTGCATCCTGATACAAGATGATCAATTGTTTCTGGGTAATTCTCACAGAATCTTCATTTTGGGCCAACACTATATTTTACTATGTGTGCTTGATAATTTCTATTTAACAAGCACTGATCCTGTGCAGCAAGGATAAAACCTTCAGTTTCAGTTTTCCACTCTGCATTACGTTACGTAGACACTGATGGGTACGGGTTTTGTCTACATTAGCTTGTTTGGTACGGGCAGAGTATTGGCCATGAATCGGTTTATTTTGCCATTGTTGCTGTATCTGGTCAGCTTCATTTGTTTTTTTTGTTTTTTTTTATGTATTTTGCAGCTTCACTCGGTCTATTGTGCTTTACGTTTATCATTATTAGTATTATCATTATTATTATTATTAATATCATTGTTTTATTATTATTATTATATAATTAGTCTTTTAGATGTATATAATAAGTAGAAATAAGTTAAAGTTTAAAAAATGGATAAATTAAATAAATGATATAAGAAAATAAGCGGTTAAAGTAAGCATGAGGAAACTGACGTTAGGAAAGAGACATTAGAATTAGAACCGCCTCTCAACCACAATCGAAAATTACGTCTTCTGTTTCCTTATCATATATAAAATAAAAATGAATAAAAAATAATGTTTTAAGAAGATTTAACTAAGGATCGACCAACTCCGCTGATCTGAGATGGAACAAATACATCGAGTCAATTGCATCATCCACCGCAAGGAAAGTTGGCTCCCTGTGCCGAGCCAGGAAATTCTTCTCCCCGGAATCGATCCTCCAAATCTATAAATCGACCATTCGCCCTTGCATGGAGTATTGCTGCCATATATGGTCTGGAGCCCCTGCTGTTTGCCACCAGGGTTCTTAATAAGATCCAGAGACGGATATGCAATGTAATTGGCCCTGATCTCTCATCTCGTCTGCAGTCGCTCTCTCACAGACGCGACGTTGCCTCGCTCTGTCTTTTTTACAAATACTTTCACGGTAATTGCTCCGAGGAGCTGCTTTCGCTGGTTCCTAGGCCTCATGAATTTAAACGTCCTACGAGGCTAGCATCCCGTTCCCACCCCTTCACCGTTGAAACTGTTAGATGTAGACGTCTCTTCTACTCCAATAGCTTCATGTCTCGCACATCTCGCCTGTGGAACTCCCTTCCTTATTCCTGTTTCCCTGACAAATACAATCTCCAACTATTTAAGAGTAACGTCAATCGACATCTCCAGTTGCCTTGATCTATCCACTTCCCTTCTCCACATCCTTTCACCTTTCATTCCTATCTGCTCTCGCTCCAAATCTTCTGTAACCCCCTTGCCTTGATCGATCCACTATCTTTCTCCACATCCTCTCTTTTACCACTCCTATCTGCTCTTCCTCCAAACCTTCTGTAACCCCTTGCGTGCTAGGGGCTTCCAGCCTTGCTTGGGGTGATAAGCTTAAAAAAAAACAAATTGTGTCAAACTGATAAGTAATTTAAAAATTATATAATATATTTAAGCTTTGTAATAAAATATATAAGTTGTATTTAATATACTTAATTTGTACCATATATGAAAACACATATGAAAATCATTATTATTATTATTATTATTATTATTATTATTATTATTATTATTATTCACTCAGTGAAGAGCCTAGACGATTAACATGTTAGATCGTGAATTTGTGGACACAGAAAGTTGTTATTTAGATCACTGGGCCAACTACTGTGACTCAGTTGAAACAAAGCGATCGATAACGGAATGATATTCAATACAAATTAGTCGATATATCCCAAGACATGATCAGTGAAACGAGAACAATCTAAACCCATAGTTTAAATAAAGGATTCAATTCTAAATCCCCTGAAAGTTAGGTTGAACGACAAGCACCTGATCAAAATCGGAAGTCAAAACGGCTGAAACATTGTGATAATAACAATAAAGATGAGGACAATAGTGTCCGCATGTAAATAATATAAATAATACCTGAGTGAGTTTTTATAATAGTCATAACTGCTGTTTTACATATCTACTTAGTAAACTCGTCAGTCAGTTAAGTGCCACACGTGATACACGCTTGGGCGATCATGTACCTTTCCATACATGACTGACAAGGCAGAAGATTTTTTTCTCGCCGTAGATTGCCATTTCTCTCTGCGGTAGACTGGTTGCCATCGAAGGCTAAAGAACACAGTCTGCCCTGCTATTCAACCCACAGCTGGGTAAGAAGAGATGGATTTATGCCTTTCTCAAGGGCATTTGTGCGTAAGTGGATATAACGAACACGAAAGGAATTCGAACTCGGCTATCCGAGTTCGAATTCAAAGCAGGGATACATTACACCACAAAGCACATAAACCAGCACCTTTCCTAATATTCTGTTTTCGGTAGCTGGTTCTGAATGTTTCTTGTCTTTCGATTCTAGCTTTTTTTTTTTCTTTCTTTTTTCCCCCCAGAATCGTCGGAACTATTCCCTCCCTACAATCACGACAGGTACAACAGTTATTTATATTCATATTTCACTATTTTGGCAATATGGATAGAGATACTTAGCTACATATTCATTTTCCTTCATATCTACATTGTGTTCAACCATTATTTCAAACGTTCTTCTGCTCTTGTTTCGGGTCTCTTGAATAAGTTGATTTGTTTGAATTTCAAAGATTTGAAGTCTTTCTTTCTTTAGAATATATTCTAAACTTTACTTATAACATTACCATGCACGCTCAGGATTTACTTTACACAGTTCCCAACAGATGACCTCCCTTACCTATTTATGCTTTTTCTTGTAATATTTCTTTTAATTAATAGTTTATTTACATGTTCTTTCTGAATAGGAGTAGACAGGTTTGCCTATTGTTCGGTTCACTCTCCTCCCAGGTCTTTTGAACAAGAATTGTTTTTGTTCCTTTGTTTCTTGTTTAAGATTGAATTTTCAGTTCCTTCTAAAGTCTTTTCCTTCTCTGTCACTTCCTGCAGCCCTTGCGTCTTGATGACATTGTCACCTTGTTTAGGGTGGGAGCTCTTACTCTGTAACCATCTACCTTGTATAGTGTGAACATCACTGTAAAAAGAAAAGTTTTTGTGCTAATTTGTTAATTTACATTGTTACCTTTTTATTGTTTTATAGATGTAACCGAAAGATATTTTCTCGCACTTCTCAATTGGGGAACTCTCTTCCAGCTCCATGCTCCTCTGGATAACTTTAATCTTCAAAAATTTAAAAGGATTGTCAATTGTTATCTACTTACTTATTACTCTTCTATTGTTCTCACGCTTTAATAACGTTTCTGTTTTTTAATTCATTCACACACAGAAACCACTCGTGTCTTAGTGGCTTTATTACCTTTCTTGGAGTAAATTCGATTAAAATATATCCAGATACATTTCCTATTGACCTTCTTGATAATTTAACTGACTGACTAGATTAAACTCTTTTATTTATATTTTCTATTTGTTCATTATCTGTATATCACATTTATCAATACAAGACTCATAATTCTTTCTTAGTTGAACATTCATTATTTTATAAATTGGATTTTTTCTTCTTGTATCCTTTTTCTTTTCTGTGCCGTGTCCCTTCAGGACGTAGGTAATCATGACCCTACACATCTTGTCCATTGTAGTTTTTAATAAATTTTGTCTTTCTGTTATATCTCCCAAAGCCTCTTCTACCATCGATTTCTTCAAGCTTATCATTTATTTTACAAGCTGCTTTCATCTGTCCCTCTTTCCCTGAATTCGTCCTGTGAGTCTCAAATTTTCCAAGCCCTCTTTCCGCCTTAATTATCTCAGAAATTTCAATTACCTCTTCCTGATGTTACGTATAAGTTTACTTTTAATTTCCATTCTCTTCAGAGTCTCGTTATTGCTCATCACTGTTGCTTCGAGTCTCTTCCTCAACTTCGAGAAGATTGTCCAGCATTCGTTGCTATACAGGGGGACAGTTTTGTTGTTTTTTTTAAATTAAGACGGAAGAAGATTATATATGTTTGTGGTTTTCACAATTTCCTTTCTCCTCTTATCTATTTTCTCTGGGAATAAAACCTGTTAAAATCTGTCACCTCTATGTACCTTACATGCCATTAATGATAAAAATTTACACTTTAATATGGCTCATTTTTTCCAGTTTTCTCATGAGCTTTAGGCTTACGGCCATATCACGTTGAAGCACCGGTTCTCGTCCGATCACCGAAGTTAAGCAACGTTGAACCTGGTATGTGCCTAAACTGGTGACCGTTCGGGATTCCTTTGGCTTTCGGGTGATGTACTGAATAAAGGCTCATAATGAGAAATCGGAGAGCTGAGTTCGAATTCCTGTCAGGTTTGTTATATTCACTTGCGTGCAAATACCTTTGGGAAAGGTATGAATACATCTTCTCCTCTCCGCTATTGGTTAATTAGTAATATTTGTATAAGAAAAATCACTATTATCTCCAAAATATCTTACAATCAAAAATGTGCTTCGGCTTTAAATAACATTTAACGGTTGATAAGCCATAAAAAAAAAACAAATCAATCTTCAGTTCTAGATATTTCAAGAGCATATATTTTAGCTTTTCACTTTAATTCAGTTTCATTCTGTCATTGGGATAGGGATACGGGCATCTTGACGTAGACTAATGGTTAACGAGCTTGTCTGGTTTATCAATTATTACTAACTAGTGTGTTCTACCCTACGATATATACCCCATACTTTTAGCCATGTGCTAACCTAAGCTATGGTACCTCGACTTGTGGTATCGAGCCAGTCTGACAGATGATTGCCTCTGAATACTGAGTTCGATACACACTAGGTGCGCATATTTGTTTTCTTATGCCAAAGCTATGGTGTTTCGGCGTAGGGTAACGGTTAACGAGCTACTCTAGTTGATCGTTACTGCTTAATAGTAAGTTCTATCCTTACTTGTGGTCATATGCCAAACTAGGTATATAAGTATATAACCACTGGAATATTTGCCAACTTTAATTTTTTTACTATAACTAGATGTTCTTGCGTAACTTGGATGATGTTTAATTTTTCAAGTCTCATAGAAGTATACCTTTATCTCTATGACAGTGCCTGCTTTGAACGTATCCTGAAGCTAATTCGTTGTATAACTCCCAATGAAGAGCTTTTCCTACCCAATCATATCTGTTTTAATTTTTATTTAAAAGAACTTAAATTGCAGTTAGCTCTGTAAATAAATATTCGTTTATAATTTGATTAACAATCTATTTACTATCACTTACTATTCTTATAGCTTCTTCGTTAAGGATTTAATTACTTACAGATTTACCGATAAAACACTTATTAATAGCTTGCATCATCTCTTTTCTTGATTTCTCCTTTCTGTAGTCTTTCTCTCTTTCATTCTCTCATCTTATTGCAAATATTTTTTCGAATGTTCACGCAAAACAAATAATAAACGAATCATCTCAATTAATGAAAGCTCTGCGTGTCGCACGTATTCTTTAGTCTGCCTGTCTATCTACAAAAACATTTAAAATATTAATCAGTTATCTGTAAAACAAATACATTTAGTTACATCTTCCCTACATTTTTGCTCGTTTACA
>OZ038520.1:19964757-19984757 GCA_964036315.1 Acanthosepion esculentum | reverse complement strand
TGGGCATTGTACTGGGTGTCCTGGGTAAATATTATTGTAAAAGAGGTCTTCTTAACTCTGCGATTGATGACTTACGATTGTTATATAACGACTGCTGAAAATGACACAATTATATTTATATTTTTAATTGTTCAATTCTTACATTTTAATCTGTTTTTAAACACATTTTCTTATTTACGCTTTGTCTGATTGTTTCGACTATATAGAAATTCCACCTGGGAAAAAAAATCCCTATTTATTGGGCTACACTTCTAGGGATGTTTATCTTTACCGGTGGTCTACTCTCCACTACACACAATTTAGCCTCTCATTACTCTTTACCCGTAACATTTTTTTAAATTTCCGTATATCACTTTTATTCAAGTGCGTCATCAAGGTACATCATACAACTTCCCTTAGCTTAACTATGCCGTTGAATATATTACTATAATCAATGCAGTATAGGAAAAAATCGTAAAGGTATTTGCAGGAAAAATGGAACAGATAGCGATCTAGGGGTAAATCTTGAATATGCAGACCACAGCACTGTTGAAGTTAGTTACCATACTGAGATTAATGGTGCAAATTTTAAAGGTGCTATTGACGCTTTTTCTTTTAAGATTTCGAGTAATGACAATAAAATTATATTTATGTATTCTTCTTTTTTATGCGCCATGTACCCTTCAGGACATCGACGATCATGTTTCTCTAAAAAATTCCTATTTCCTGAGGCCCTTACCAATTTTTCTCCCTATGCTAAACCTACAGTCCCCAACTTCCACCATCAAATGTCTCAATGTTTGTCCTCATTTCCCAAGCATTCCTTCCTCATTATCTTTTTTTTTTAAGCTTATCACCCCAAGCAAGGCTGGAAGCCACTAGCACGCAAGGGGTTACAGAAGGTTTGGAGGAAGAACAGATAGGAGTGGTAAAGGAGAGGATGTGGAGAAAGATAGTGGGTCGATCAAGGCAAGGGGGTTACAGAAGATTTGGAGCGAGAGCAGATAGGAATGAAAGGTGAAAGGATGTGGAGAAGGGAAGTGGATAGATCAAGGCAACTGGAGATGTCGATTGACGTTACACTTAAATAGTTGGAGATTGTATTTGTCAGGGAAACAGGAATAAGGAAGGGAGTTCCACAGGCGAGATGTGCGAGACATGAAGCTATTGGAGTAGAAGAGACTTCTACATCTAAAAGTTTTAACGGTGAAGGGGTGGGAACGGGATGCCAGCCTCGTAGGATTGTCCAAGTAACTTCATCTGTGTCTTACTTATTCTGAGCATAAGTTTTTTTTTCTGCTGCCATTTTAAAAAGAATTCCTCGTTGCTTACTCGCTCCGTCTACAGTATTTTTATGTAGAATGACATTTCTCTTGCCTCGGATTTTCTCTTCATTCGCGCGGAGATTATACGACATTCAACGGCTAGTCATATATAATGACTGGCCACTGTATACTATCCGAGTATGCCTGTCGACTAGGGGGGCTAGCCAATAATTGCTCAGGTACATTTGTGTTTATTCAATACCTACAGAGCTGTGGTTTATACTGCGATTATACCGAGCGAACAGTATTTACAGTTTCTGGTAAAGAGCGCGTTATCTGGCGTGATCAACAATCTGAACAGGGCAGCACGCTCAAACTCTCAGTCACAATGACTTGTGACTTTCTGCTATTACAACGATCAATGCTAAATAGTTATGACTTCCCACTTTCACTCACAAGACTTGGGTCAAACGCTGGTGCGCTTTTTCAAAGGCCTCGCGGGCTACGATCGCCTCCCCAGGCAGATAACATCAAAAAGACACCGTTCTTACTTTCCACAGTAAGATTCGAACCTCGATCTCATGTACGGAAAGAGAATACCGTCATATAAGCGGATAGATATCGCATAGCAATCCATCATACTTTTTCTTTGTTTCTAACATTTTTTTTTTCTGGTTTTCAATACTTTGAAGCTGGTGATAACGATATAAAATTGCAAATGACAGCAACTGGACTTGATAATAATAATAATAATAATAATAATAATAATAATAATAATAATAATAATAATAATAAAGAAGAAGAAGAAGGTGCTAATAATAATGATGATGATGAAAAAATAATAATTATATTATTATTATTATTTTTATCATCATCATTATTTTTTTTTCATCATCATCATTATTATCAGCACCATCTTCTTTATTATTAATATTATTATTATTATTATTATTATTATTATTATTATTATTATTATTATCATCATCATTATGTTTGGGAAATGAGAGACAAGTCCGCTTCACTCTCTATAGATCATAGCATCATAGTCTTACCACGTTAATATTGTTGTTTCGGTTTCCGTAGCAAGTAGACATTTTTACGGGTTGGAGTTGCCCCACGCACAACCGGTCTTGCATTCAGCTATCCTCCTTCTTCTAGACAGGTTGCCAAAAGCTAGAGAGCCCAGTCTTCTCAAGGAGAAATGGATTCAGGTTACTGCTCGTTACTTAAGAAAATAAATCAGTTATTTATTCTTTTTATCTACAGTCTGTATCCAATACTTGCCGACGTATCATTGCTGTTCCGAGCATGCGTTCATTTTGTAATGGTCCTATTTCCAGTCTGATAAGGCACATAGATCACAGACAACTCTGTGCAATATGGTGACATGTTTTGATAAAAGCAATGCATAACCTTGGAGATGGGGCTTAGTTAAAAATAACTTCAGTTTGGATAATGCAATCCTCTTAGACGGTCTCTAGTTGTTGAGATTTGACTTCCAAATATGTGATTCGTTTTGACTGCCTCGTCCTTCAAACTTAAAAAGAACTCTCGACATAATGATGGTTCACGACTACATCCGCTCATGAACAGAGATGCACAATCTATCAGCTGCTAGAAGATATACCTAACTGGTTATGGTGAGGCAAGTGAAAATGCAAGTCTATGGTACTGGAAGGGATATTTATTATAGTACATCTTAATTTGCAAAAACAAAGCATGTATACATTGAAACATTGAATCGAAAGCCAGGAGAACCGATGCCCATTGTTTATTATTATTACTAGCTGGTTTCGCCCGCTCGCTATAGCTTCACAAAGTAAGATATACTTACTACTTGAAATCTTTGAAACAAAAAATTTCAATGAGCATTTCATTCATAAAGTGGCTGGTAATAGTTAACGAAAGTTTTGCAAATGGATGCCAATTTGTACAAGGCCAAGTAAAATGCAAATTTCAAACATTTTCCTGCACTATATAAGACTATATTCCTAAAGAGAACTATTTTTATATGAAAATAAAAACAATCATCGAATAAAAAGCAGTAACAAATTTCAGCTAATTAATGAAATAATGTTTTTAAAATCAATATTCAAATTAGTTAAACCTGAAGAGTGATATTGACTAGAAGCATGTAATATATAATAGAGATATTGAGCTTTTAGTGAGTACCCTCGAGTAGTATGTAACACCCTATTTATCATCTCTCAGTTGCATCTCTGTCCTTGTCCATCAACTGAGAAAAATTATACTGAGAGGTTCCCAGCCCTCTCATTGCACCAGAGAGAGACCAGCGCCAGAGATAGACCAGCGCGACAGAGTTTAATAACTAGTGTGTACCCTCGAGTAGTATGTAACCATCTATTTATCATCTCTCAGTTGCATCTCTGTCCTTCAAACGGCAGAGTCGCAACTGAGAAAAATTGTACTGACAGGTGCACAGCCATGGGTAACAGCTGCCCGAGGCCGCGCCCTCTCATTGCATCAGAGAGAGGGATCGCTGCTCATACCGAGACCAGCGCAACAGACGGTTGCGGAGGCTACGGGCAATTTTTGTTCCTGGTTAATTTTGTTCCTGGCCCGGGACCCCACTTTAAAAAATACCTTGTGTCACAACTCGTCTTAGTGAGGCAACAGAGCAAATAACTAGTGTGTACCCTCATGTAGTATGTAACACCCTATTTATCATCTCTTAGTTGCGTCTCTGTCCTTGTGGAGAGAGCACTCAGGGATGACACCGTCAATGGACAGAGTCGCAACTGAGATAAATTATACTGAGAGGTGTCCAGCTGCCCGAGGCCGCGGCCTCTCATTGCACCAGAGAGAGGGATCTGTGCTCGCACCCGGGGGCAGCGCAACCGTGGGCTGCGAGCAATTTTTGTTTCTAGCGCTCGGGTCTCCAGATTAAATCGAACTTGTGTCACAACCTGATCTTGTGGGTAGTTGAGTGAATACAAATTACTATAAAGTAGAGCTTTTTTTTCTAACCCCAGAATTCGTTGGATAATTGTGCTCTAATTTCCTATTTATTCATATATATATTCCATAATGTAGGTTTAACTTAATTAGCTATTACGTTTCTCTAACTCTACAAATGTTGAATGTATAAAACTAATTCTAATGTCTATTTTACCATATTTATTCTATATTAAATTTATCTTATAAATTGTCCGTTGTTCTATCACCCATGAAATGAAAATTATTCTTTGTATGGAAAGTAAGGACCTACGTACATCAAATCGTCTTTGAATTAAATTAAATGGCAGAAGAAGAATTATAGTTGAACTTTTAAAAGGTAAGCTTAAATATTAATTCAATACTTAAATACAACGATCAATTTTTAGTTATTCTATAGTTTATGGATGCCTATCGCATCTAATCCTGCCTAGCTATTGTAATGATTCCCAAACCAAACCTCCACAATAGCTTAAAATTTTAACTAGCTTAAAATTTTAACCTAGCTGCAATTTTGGATACAAAAGGAAAATAAAAGTTACTCCCCTTAAATTATTAAAGCAACGATAATGGCTAGTATAATATATTAATATATATTTTTAAACCTGCATAATCTAGCAACCCTAAGTCAAACATCATTTCTTGCGCCTAACTTTTGAATGAGTTATGAATCATTGAAATCTAACCAGTGGAAGCGGATTAGTTACTTGGATACACACACGCACAAACACACATAGACTGTACTTTATATATAAGATTATTATTATTATTATTGCTGTTATCGTTATATTGTTGTTTTTTGTTATTAACACTAACAACATTAACAGAAATCACAATAATAATATAAAAACAATATCAACACTAATATTAACGATTCCACAGGCTTTAACTACAGTAAAGAACCAAATAAAAATACTGAACTGTTACATAATATCAGTACTTTTGTATAGCAGTGTTGGGCAATTTCCTTAAAAATGAAGAAGTGGCTTTACCCACAGAAATGTGGTTCTACAGAAGAATGCTGAGAATACTATGGAGCAAATATGGGAACAACGACAAAGTTTTAGAGAAATGGAAACAAAAAGGACACTTAGACATAATATCAGCGAGAGACAGTTGAAATTTATAGGAAGGAGGGCTTGGAAAATTTGATACTCACAGGGCAGATTGAAGGTAAGAGGCGAAGAGGAAAACAACGCATAATATACCTAACGAGCTTCAGTAAATGGATGGCGGAGAAAGATTTAGGAAAGATAACAAAAAGATAAGATTTATTAAGAGCTAAAATGCACAAGAAATTGTTGATCGCCCACGTCCCAAAGGGACACATAGAAGAAGAAGAAGAAGAAGAAGAAGAAGAAGAAGAAGAAGAAGAAGAAGAAGAAGAAGAAGAAGAAGAAGAATGGAGATAATCGTGATAAAATCGCAATGATAGCAAAGAAATTCGTAATAATGATGATTTTGTTCTTTTTTAATAAATTCACCCCAAGCAAGGAGATACTGCCACTAAGATGCAAGGTGCTACTGGAAGTGAAAGAGAATGAAAAAGATTTTAGAAGAAAACTGAAACCCAAACTTAAACAGGGAACAAGGGGTAAACTTCTACTACTGTTCAAAATACTGGGGTGGGGGGTGAACAGGACGGTAGGCGAACCTATCTAAACCTGTGTGTTGATTGTAATAAGGAGGAGATGGAGGCTTGCGATGATGATGAATTCGGTATTGATACAGTAAAATAAACTTTAATACGAATGGATACTGAAAAGTTCTTGACCCTTATCTCTTCAAAATCTGGCTAAATATAAGATTTTGGGGTGGGACTCCGTCTAGCTAGAACTGTAAACTTTCAACATTCTCTTGTATATCTGGTAAGTTACGTGCTTAAACATAAATTCAGTTCCAGTAAAAGGAACATCATACAAAACAAAAAATAAACGAATTATTCTTACTCAGCTATTGATGACATTATTTTTTTTATAATTAACTATTGACGCTGACAGCGACACCTTAAAAGAAATTGGTTCAGAAAAGAAAGGAAAAAACTGAGTGAATTTGAAATCAAAATGATAACAAAAGTTTAATGCTGATGCTACCGACCTTGCTATCATCGGGATTGGCTGTGTGCGTCGACATAGCCTGGTACAAACTAAAATATGTTATTAGACGTCGAAGCATCAATAATTAAAAGGCTGCTAAAATATAATTAAATGTTTGATGAGCCCTGACGTTTTGAAGCGGCACAATTTCGCTTTGTTTTAATTTTTTATTTTATTTCTTGCATTTTGCCCTTGTTCCGTCTCTTTTTTTTTTCTTTTTTGTTTTTTTTTTTTGTTTTTTTTTTTTGTATCTTTTACTTTTTGTGTGAAATCTGTGGTGAGCTACAAATCCTCAATGGCGGTTTTTGAGAGGGAAGAATCTGACCACCAAAGACAATATCGATCTTCAGCTGACCGGCTGTCTTGCTGGTTGGACGGGAATATACACGCGCTATACAGTTTTAGTGTGAATGTGTATGGAAGGGGAGGACAACGATCATCCTCTCTCTCTTTTTCTCCTACACACAAACGTACACATAAACGCGCGCGCGCACACACACACATAATAAGTCCGGAAATAAACAAATACACATCTGCGCATGCGTCTAGACAGGCCTGCTGAGACCATTACTGATAATTGCTAGTATGAACATTCACACAGTCACGCCAACTCTAAACACAAATTTGTACATAATGTGTGAATATTTAGGTATGTATAGGGTACGTACGTATACCTGGATACAAGTTCATGTCTATTTTCCTTCTGTAACCCAAATACGTGTGCATATCAGCATCGGGTAGTGGTTAATTAATCAGACTGTTACTTCTATGTAAAAGGTTCGATTCTAACACTGTCCTCTACATTCGTGGTCTTGAGTATTTCTATACTAAACTTAGTAAATATCTATAATGTAATAATTAGCGATCTACACTCAAAGAGAGTTACCTTTGTAGAGAGTTCATTGTTCACTGGGTTCCACATAGTTGTGACATTGTGACAGAGATGGGTAAATTGAGTAAACCGCTCTAAACCAGATATATTTTCACAATTTGAATGTTTGAAATATTTTTACAAATTTGAATGTTTCCCATGTTTCATTGAGTTTTAAGAAGGGGCTATCTATCTGTCATGGGTTCGAAACATGTGACGATAGATAGATAGATAGATAGATAGATAGATAGATAGATAGATAGATAGATAGATAGATAGATCTGTCATGGATTCGAAACATGTGAAGATAGATAGATAGGCAGAGAGAGAGAGAGAGAGACTGAGATAGATAGATAGATAGATAGATAGATAGATAGATAGATAGATAGATAGATAGATAGATTTGTCATGCGTTCGAAACATGTGAAGATAGATAGATAGATAGATAGATAGATAGATAGATAGATCTGTCATGGGTTCGAAACATGTAAAGAACTTGCAATAGCATTAGATATTCCTTCATTTTTCTGAAATTATTATTTAACGTGAGATTTTATATATATATATATATATATATATATATATATATATATATATATATATATATATATATATAGGGAGATAAATAGATAGATAGATAGATAGATAGATAGATAGATAGAACCAAACAAGTCTGATTAAATTAGTCTGTATTTTATTATATTTTTCCAATTTTCGGATAAAGTGATAAGCATTCTGCTCCAAGTAATGGATAAAATGTTCATATTATATTAATATAAAAAATAAATAGATACAATTAATTAATTAATTAATTAAATAAATAAATCACATTCTTTTTGCGCGGTCCTTTTCCCAATGGCCGTTCCACTTGATGTCACGTTTGACTATTTCGAACGTCCAGCTTACCTAACCATAGCAGCATGCAGACAAAGAAATTCTAACTATTACAAGTCTACGTGGTAGTTAGAACTATATCGGTTCTTGCTAATGACTGCGGAAGTCGAAAGTACTTGGACACAAATAACAAAATCACACAACTTTGAACACAATACTCAGCACCTTATCCGAAAATTCGAAAACTATAATGAAAAATTAAACGGATAGACTTTGTCGGTTCTTTTTAATCAAACTTATTTGGATGAATAATTGCTGATCAAATAATCTTATTCACATATATATATTCTTATAGCGACCCCGTCATTCTGTCGAAACATGGTGTTGTTGAAACTGAATTCAATAGAAGACGTGGCAAATTTCATCAACTCAACAAATGCCGACTCCGGAATACTTGGTGGAGACAAAGAACTACGATAAAGCATATCACAGCAAATATCAATAGTTTCCATCAGAGGGACACAGGTATATAGAGAACAGATAATTGTACATTTCCTGTGTTTTTTAATTTAAATTAAATCTCCCATTGGAAGCCTGATGAGCGGGAGCGAAACCGGTTGCTTCGCCCGTTTTTAATATGTCTAGTAATATCAAGTTTCATACTTTTATTGCTGTGATATATATATATATATATATATATATATATATATATATATATATATATATATATATATATATACACAAATGAGAGAAGGAATAGATGGAGTCAAAATCCACTGTTCGTAGCCTTTACTTTTTAAAAAGTGCTCAATACAAAGTAGAGCAATATATTATTATGATATTTTTATTATAAGAGTTTACAATAAAAGCATTTTGAAATCGCTACAGACAAGGTTTTATGTTTCAATACTATGATTGTAGATCGTCTGAAGAAGTACGAAAAATGGATTCGACTGGAATTCGAACTCGATTCTCCGATTCCGCAATCTGAGCCGCTACCCACCGTATATACTAGAAGTTTCAAGAAGTCATTAAAAATTAGAAAGATACGTATAGAAATCAAGTAATTAAATCAACACTGATAATGAATGATTCAAATGCTTTCAGTCAAACGAAGGCAGCGTTTCAAGGAAAACTCTTATTTTGTCATTCAATGAGATTCTGAGAATTGCGTGACATGGAGAACTTTTCAGAAAGCCTTGGAATATGTGTGTTCGTGTGCGAGTGTGTGTGCAAGTGAGTGTGCGTATGTAATTCTATTTATGCATGTGTGTTTGTGTGTACATTTTAGCGAATATGTTAAAGTGTATCGAATTGTGCGTGAGAGTGCATGGGTAAATTTGTGAATATATAACCTATGCTGATGTATTTGTGATTGATAATTGGAGCAATAAAATTTTTAGCAAAAATGTGTTTATCCATTCTGTCGTGCTTTAACACTAGGCCACGATGGATGTTACAGTTAAGCAAGGCATGCTTTTACATAGAAAAATAACCTGATTGAAGAGGAGCTTTATTTAACCGTGTCATATATATATATATATATATATATATATATGTGTGTGTGTGTGTGTGTGTGTGTGTGTGTGTGTGTGTGTGTGTGTGTGTGTGTGTGTGTGTGTGTGTGTGTGTGTGTGTGTCGCCAAGAAATGTATACACTCTTCCGGTATAACTTCGGACGTTTGAAAATACGCATATTTTTCTCACTGAAACCCTTCTTTAAATCTTCTCTCTGTTAAATTTTAATGCCCCCTCCATCTTTGGACCTCCCTGTCTCTCTCGTCTGTTACCCCTCTATATAGATCTCATGTCCTCCCACACTCTCCCACATGTACTCGTACTAATTTTTTCCCGGAGTTGTTTTTTCTGTTTTCTTTTTGAATCTGTAGGTCTGATGAATTGGATCGTTTTTACGATTCTAATGGAATAAATTATGACCATGGAATATTAGTGTTTAAGTCTTTTTATTATATCCTTACTCTGTCCTGGACATCGAGTTCTACCTGCATCATATCCTCTTGGAATTATTTTTATACATATATGTATATGTATATATAATTGCATATGTATGTGTATATTTACCACTAATATTGTCTATATATATATATATATATATATATATATATATATATATATATACAGCGCAACTTCGATTCTCGAACGTCTCACATGTCGAACAAATCGGTTTTTGAACAGAAAATTCGAGATGAAAATGCCTCGTTTATCGAACAAAATTTCGGTTCTCGAACAACGCTGCCGAACCGAGTGAACCCGAAAGGAATAAATTCTGAGTTGAACGCCGTGTTGTATACATCCGTGTTTTGTGGCGTGCTTTTTATCAAAATTTTATTGTAGTGTGACTTTTTTTCTCTACAATAATTCCTATTAGAAAAATAGTTTAAGTTTTACAAACATAAAATAATATATATATATATATATATATATATATATATATGTGAACTGGGGCAGGAATTGACTGGTTAACTTTAACGCCTCAAAAACAAGACTGCTCTCTATTACTCATCACAGAGACCCTTCCCTGCCCCACATTAGAATGTCTGACGCCCAACTTCTCGAGAGTTCCTCTTTGCGACTACTCGGTCTCACATTGACTGATTGAGTCAATAGCTTCGTCCAACTCAAGGAAAGTTTTTCTCGCCGGAGTCAATCCTTCAAATCTACAAACCAACCATTCGCCCTTGCATGGAGTATTGCTGACATTTATGGTCCGGTGCTCCTTCTGTTTGTCTCAATGTTCTTGATAAGATCCAGAGACGGATATGCAATGTAATTGGCCCTGATCTGGCATCTCATCTGCTCTCTCACAAACCTGCCGTCGCCCCCCTCTGTCTTTTTTACAAATACTTTCATGGTAACTGCTCCGATGAGCTGCTTTCGTTGGTTCCCAGACTTCATGAATTTAAGCGTTCTACTAGGCTGGCATCTCTCTCACACCCGTTCACTGTCGAAACTGTTAAATGTAGACGTCTCTTCTACGCCAATAGCTTCATGTCTCGCACCTCTCCCCTTTTCCTGTTTCCCTGATAGCTATAATCTCCAACTATTAAGATGTAATGTCAATCGACGTCTCCTATCCTTCTCTTCATCCTTTCCACTATCACTCCTATTTGACTCACTCCAATTCTCTGTAACCCCTTGCGTGCTAGTGGATTCCCGCCTTGCTTGAGGTGAAACGCTTAAAAAAACATATACATATATATATATATATATATATATATATATATATATATATATATATATGAAGAAATATATTTTTAAGGTGTGCTATATTTATGGGATAAAGTGCTCAATATCAGAGATAGAGCGTATGCAAATATAAATATAAAAGTGAACATTGAAATCAACACTCAGAGGTGACAGGCTGTTTCATGCTAGACGCAATCGTCATGCTACTTTTATATTTATATTTACATACGCTCTATCACTGTTATTGAGCACTTTATCCCATAAATATAGCGCACATTAAAACTATATTTCTTCATATATATATATGAGTGTGTGTGTGTGCGTGTGTGTAAAGTAAAATAAAACTAAACTTACTTGTGCCATTCTACTATATTATTTGCGTACTGATGCAAGAACTGTTAGTATATAAACTTTTGAATGGCTTCCTATCTAGATCTCTTTATCTCTTCGTTATAATATTTTCCCCCTTTTCTCTTTTATTTGTACTTTGACCTCTTTTCCTCTTTTCCTCTTTTTCATGTATCTTGCATGGTCTGTTATATCCACTCTATACTCTTTCTCTCTCCTGCTCCCTCTCCATCATCATCATTAGGATATCCTTCTCTATAGCATTAGCTTTTGCCGTTATCTTTTTCTTTGTTTTCCCATTCTTTCATTGTGCTTCTTTTTTTTTTCCTCACTCTTTTCTGCTTTATTTCCCCTCACATATTCACCAACCCTTGCATTCTATATTTTTATTTTATTTCAATTTACGTTTTAATCAGTTTTTCATTTTTTCTTTTATAATTTCTACCCTTTACTTGTTTCTACATTATATTATTTTTTTCTTTTTCTTCTGTATTTATAAACTCTCCCATTTCTAAGATTTTCTTTTTACACGTTTGCAAATATACTAAACTGTATAAAATTGGGTGTGATAGTATTTTTTTATGCACTGTGTGTATATACCTATGATTGGGGATATGTGAAAGTGTGTGTGTATACATTTCTGGTGACGTATATATTTGTGATCATATATAGACACATGCACATATATACACATATGTATGTGTGTTTTGATTCTGTCCAGTGTCTTTCTTTACTTACGCTTTAATTTATTTTCCCTCTTTATCATTGTCTCCCACTTTTTTCTTCCTTTTTGTTTATATCTCTTTTCTATTAATTTCTTTTCTCTTTATTCTATTCACTTCTTTTTCTATTTAATTTTCCTTCTTTTCTTTCTTCTCTTCACTTTTTTGATTACTTCTTCTCTTCCTTTGAATATATTATTCTCTCTCTTTTTTTTATCTGCCTCTCATTTTATTTATTTTAATATTATTTTCTTTTTCTATGAATATCTTCACTCTGTTTCTCTTACTCTTTTAACTTCCTTCATTTTTTCCTTCTCTTCTTTCCCCTCTTCACATTTTACTTCCTTCTCTTTCTTTGAATATATCTCTCTCTTTTTTTATCTCCCTCTCATTTTATTTATTTATTTTATTATTATTTTCTTTTTTCTGTCTTACTCTTTTCTTCCCTACTCATTGTCTTTTACACATTTTTCCTTTTCCTTTTCCTTTTCAACCACCCTCTCTCTCACTCATGTTCTCATTGTTCACATAGACATCCGCCGTCATCTCCTCCCCCTAGCCCTACCTCCCTTACTAATGACAACTGCCTATCGATTACCTGTCACTCGGGGCAGCCACCAATGTTGCCACTAAAAGCATCCGAGCTATTCAACTCGCTTGCAATTCATTAGAATCAGCGTACGTCTTCATAGGCATACGCGTCCATCGATACGGGCAGAAAATTAACGTCCTCATTGATTTATACACATACTAATATACTTCCATAAACGCAGACTTTCACACACAATCTCTTTATTTCGCTGCCACTATCATCAGACATAAAAACAAATTGTACAAAAAATCACAAGTCATCGGGTCTAAGAAATAAAGCGAAATCTTTACCTTCTCCTTCACTTGCTTAACTCCTACTCATGCTAAGAATTCCTGCTCATACGATTCTTTTTTCAGCACCTTCGCCTATTTTCTTAATTTTCTACTTTTCACACCTTTCGCTATTTCTTCTTCTTCTTCTTCTTCTTCTTCTTCTTCTTCTTCTTCTTCTTCTTCTTCTTCTTCTTCTTCTTCTTCTTCTTCTTCTTGCATAATCAGACACTATTTCTCTTTTTTATCTTTATTTCTACTTCATAATCATAAATGCCTTCCTCTTCTTCTTTTTCTTCTTCTTCCTCTTCTTCTTCTTCTTCTTCTTCTTCTTCCCTTCTTGCATAATCAAACACTATTTCTCTTTTTTATCTTTATTTCTACTTCATAATCATAAATGCCTTCTCCTTCCTCCTCCTCTTCTTCTTCTTCCTCCTTCTTCTTCTTCTTCTTCTTCTTCTTCTTCTTCTTCTTCTTCTTCTTCTTCTTCTTCTTTTTCTTCTTCCCTTCTTGCATAATCAAACACTATTTCTCTTTTTTATCTTTATTTCTACTTCATAATCATAAATGCCTTCTCCTTCCTCTTCTTCTTCTTCTTCTTCTTCTTCTTCTTCTTCTTCTTCTTCTTCTTCTTCTTCTTCTTCTTCTTCTTCTTCTTCTTCTTCTTCACGGCAGACATATCTTCCATCATTTTTATCATTCTTTACTTTTTTCTCCCCATAATACTCATTTTATTCTTCCTCATTTTTTTTATCCATTCTTCATTCATTTATTTCTGATATTTCTTGATTTTTCGTCTTTTTAATTTAATCTCGCCTTTCTGTTCTCTCATATTTTGTCTTATTCATTATATCTTTTTCATCATATATTCAACTTCATCTCCTTCTCCCATCATCATCACCACCACGACCATGACCACCAAAACCACCACCACCACCACCACCACCACCATAACCACCACCACCACCACCACCACCACCATCATCATCATCATCATCATCATCATCATCATCATCATCATCATCATCATCATCATCATCATCGCTTTCCTTATACAACAATTATTTTCTCCTTTCGTCTTTTCTTCATTCCAATCCTTTCTTCCCTTATTTCATCTTTCTTTTAACTTTGACATTCCTCTTCATTTTTTAATTTCATAATTATCACCGTTTCCACTTTTTCTTTCCTTTTTTACTTCATCTTCTTTCTTTCTCCCTATTTCATCCTTTTCTTTGTTTAGTTCCTTTCTTCCTTTTTCTTTCTTTCTTTCTTTCTTCCTTTCTAATTTCAGACTTTCATTCTCTCTCACTTTCTAGACTTTTGTCACCTTTGTAGTATCCACTATTTACGAATAACAAATTTGTTTCCTAATTTATTCTGAAAAGATTTGATGCATCGGATTTTCAAAGTTTTCAAGCATTTCTCGCCTGGGATCCTCAGAGTGTTCCGTTTTTTATTTACAAATCTCTTCAAATATACCGGATATTTGGTGAGGAAATCTTGTGATGAATAAATAAATATTCAAGGACTTCTGAAATAACATGACAGATAGAGAATTGATTAGCTGGTATAAGTCATATGTCCCTAAAGGAAACACAGTATATTGTTTTCGATTAATCGATAACAATTTATAGCTGCATGATATCAGATAAGTGATATCTAAACTTTGAATAGTTTCGGCATATTATAACGCAGGTGTAACAGCCTTCATTAACTACCTCTCAGAATATACGTTTGTATATTTTAGAATAACACACGTGGTATGATTGAAGCTAGCTTGTTTCATACCTTAGGGTATAAAACGAGTTTAAATATTATCTACCTAGACCGAGTTATACAACCTTTTTATATTAGCGTAAAAAACTGATTTTCTTAACTAAAATGTTTTATGATGGGTACTGTCTGCAAATTGGTAATACTATCTGATATGAACTCAGCAGAGATAAGATATCCATGTTTCTAAAAAGGAATTAATTTTGTAGATTGTGGGCAATCTCAAAAATGAACATTCTTTAATTATCTTGACCAAAAATCAATAGGCATCTATGTTTACTAATATGCCAACCAAGGTATATTATTATTATTATTATTATTATTATTATTATTATTATTATTATTATTATTTGTGTATGTTATATTTTCTGCATTATATCCTGTAGAGCCGGGTCCAAACTATGGTCCTTAGGCCATTATTATCATTATTATTATCATTATTATCATTATTATTATTATTATTTGTGTATGTTATGCTTCTTACTTTGTATCCTGTAGCGCCGGGTCCAAACTATGGTCCTTAGGCCATTATTATTATTATTATTATTATTATTATTATTATTATTATTATTATTATTATTATTATTATTATTATTATTATTATTCTATAGACCGTGTCGCTTCATGACTTAGGCTCTCTACAATTTCCTGTCCATTATAGCTCTTAATAAATGTTGACTTTTTGTTACCTCCCCTAAATCCTGCTCTGCCAATCATTTACACAATCTCGTTTGTTTTCTTCTATGTGCCGTGACCCTTCAGGACGTGGGCTACCACGGCTCTCCACAACGTCTTGTCCTTTGTAGCTCTTAATAAATTTTATCTTTTTGTTATCTCTCTTAAACCCCCTTCTTCCAACCATTTACATAAACTCGTTTGTTCTTTTCTTCTATGTACTGTGTCCCTTCAGGGCGTAGCGATCGTGGCTCTCTACAATTTCCTGTCCTTTGTAATTCTGAATATTTTTTTCTTTATCTTATATCTCCCAAACTCCGTTCTGTCGACCATCTGTCGAAAAAACGTTTGTTTTCTGTTTCTATGTGCGGTATCCCTGCAGGACGTGAGCTAATATGGTTCTTCACGATTTCCTATCCTATATCGTTCTTAATAATCTTTGACCTTTTGCTATTTCTTCGAAAGTTCTGCCAACCATTTATACGAGCTTGTCTGTCTTCTTCTTCTGTGTACTATGTTCCTTCTTGATTCTTCACAATTTTCTGTCTTTTGTAGCTTTTAATATTTTTTCTTATATCTCATAAATCCTAATCTGTCAACCATTTCCTTAAACTTGCTAGATAGGTTATGCGTTGTATTCCTCTATCTCTCTTGCCTTCAATCTGTCCTGTGTGTATCAGATTTTCCAACCTCTCTTTCCTCGACTATATCTTTCTGATTTTAAGTATAAGTGTTTGTTTTGTTTCGATTAAACTGTTTCTAGGACCTCGTCGTTTCTCACATGTTCGTCCGATGGTATGAGCATCTTACTGTAGAACGACCTTTCTGTTGCTCCAAGCTTCTTCATCTGCGAGGATGTCCAGCATTCATTGCTATAAAGGAGGAGTGGTATTATATAAGAATTCAGTACTCCTTTCTTTGTTTATAACGAAATTGTTCTGTTTCTTAATACTTTGCTTAACTTTTGGAAGGCATATTTCGTTATCCCTATGTGCCTTCGGATTTCAGTGTTGAGGTGGTTATATTCTTGCCTATCTTATTTTAGATTCATGAGTATAAACTGACCGAGACTAATTTATATGCCGTGTATAAAACAACTTATCCTAGAATAACCCTGGGTACAGCAGGTGTGATGACGAATAATTTGGGCTGTTACACCCTTTTTCTACAACATAAAATGGTTACTATTTACATTATTCGGACTTTGTTGCCATATTTATCACTCCAATTTATCCAGGACATGGCACAGTGGATAAAGGCGTTAGTTGGATACAGTGACAGGACCCGAAGAGTTGTGAGTTCAATATCTGGTTAAGGCAATGGAGAGCTAGGAAAGGTGAATTAACAGGAGATAATTGATAACTGACATCCGTTAGACATGGCACGTGGAGCTAGAACAGTCTAACCCAGCGAGCAAAATAAAGGGATCAGTTCGACATTCCAACCACCTGAAGAAGGCCGAATAATGTAAATAGTGTACATAATACCTCATCTCAGAAATATAGACAGATAATATGGCTAACCCCTATCGTAGACTCCTACACAGTCGCATTTCTACTTTTTCATCACATAACCAACCTGTGGTTTATACTGCAACTGTGAGCGGATCTTAGTTACAGGTTATGGGAGAAAGTGAATCATCTAGTGTGACCAACGGTTTGACAAGGCCAGTGCAACCTTAACTCTTCGTCATTTCGTGATAGCATAAACATTGACGGTTGCAGAACTATTTTGTCAACCAATTTAATTCACAAGGGTTGAATCAACCCGTTTTTCCGGCATTTCACAACGGCAAGACACGCTGGTATAGCCTCCTTAGGCCAATAGCATGAAGAAGTCAAATCGACCATGCTAAGATTCAAACTCGGGTTTATTGGTCAGAAAGCGAACATTCTAAGGAATCAGTCAACGACCTAATATATGATATCCATTTACGCTACAGCAGTGGATCTGCTACATTTTATTTTATATGTTATGCACGTTCAGAACATTAAGGATTATAGAACTTTACAACTTTCTCATTTTGTTGCTATCCTTCGTTTTACCATCCGTTCAATCAAACTTATCAACTAGAGAATTCACTGTCCCTAGTGCTTCTTTTCAATATTTCCGGGTTCTCTTTTCTCATATGACCAAGAAATCTCTGCCTCTTTCTCGTTATTATCAGTTTCTTTACAGACTATGAATATCAGTTTCTTATTTTACAGTTTATTACGTTTATTTGTTTATGTTTATTTGTTTATGTTTAATTGTTTACGTTTATTATGTTTATGTCTATTTGTTTATGCTTATTATGTTTTTAATGTTTATTTGTTTATGTTTATGTTTATTTGTTTATGTGTATTTGTTTATGTTTATTATGTTTACTTGCTTACGTTTATTATGTTTATTTGTTTAGATTTATTATGTTTATTTATTTGTGTTTATTTGTTTATATTTATTATGTTTATGTTTATTATGTTTATTTGTTTATGCTTATTATGTTTATTTATATTATTATTTGTTGGCTATTTTTACAGTTTATCATGAATATCAGTTACTTTACCGATTATATTCTCTTTAATTCTTCCTCACCAGTCCATGATATTCTCTGCATTCCTCCAGCACAACTATATGGATATATCTTCAGGACTCTTCTTTATCTGTGAGAGAATTGTCCAGCATTCACTACCATACAGGAGATTGGATATTACAAAGCAGATTAATGTCTACGAATAGAACCAATTATTGGGGTCCAACATCAGAAGTTGTCATTACTTTTTTAAATAGGTAATATTTTTTATCTAAAAGTTTTCTTGCATTTAAATGATTTTTAAAGTTTTCAAATTATAATTATAACTTTTAGTAATTAACTTTGGACAGCTGCAATATCTGGATAATTATACTGGAGATACAATTTTTGCCAATACTTCAACAATATTCTTTCTTTTTATTGTAATCGATCAGTTTTCCCACTCCTATTAGGTAGTGGCTTTTGATGAAGATGAAAACTTTCCGCAATATTTCACCATCTCCTAGCTGATCTTATGTTGTCTAGAAAAATTCCATCCTTTGGATTTTTAAATCTTTCAACTTTTTTGCAAGGATCTTCGAAACTGTTACTATTGAGCCGTGAATGTTAGATACAATCATTAGCTTCGTATTTCACATGGTTTGTTAGCAAACTAGATATATTCCAGATTTTATTATTATTTTTTTCAAATTTAATCTATAGTCTGCAGAACCAGTGATATCTTATAAATTTCCTTTTAATTTATTATAATTATTAGATTTATCAATATGTAAGTTCGATTCAAACAGCTTCTTCACACGGAACTTTACGGGAACAACTCCCAAGTGAATGCTTCCCCGATCACTATAATCTTAACCTGTTCATGTTCAGGTTTAACCGCTACCTTTACACATATGCCCATAAACTATGATTGTTACTCTGTAACCCTCTACCTTCACTCACTCCTAGGCCTCAAGGATTGTAATAAGATGTATATCTTTAAAATTCCGTTTATATTTTTATGTGATAGTCTATGTATGATGTTCTAGGGAAACTTTAACGTTTTCTCCTCCTCGTACTGATGCAGATTTTTGCTCATAACATTTTTCTTCGTGCAAAAGTTTGATATATTATATTTTCCATCATTATTTGATCAATAGATTCCTCAGTGTTTGTACAAAAGCGATATTATAGAACTCTCCTATACATTTAAATATGTATCTGGAAGGATCTAGTTGGAAGGTTTTGGTCTTCAGATAAATTCCCCAGTTTCTGGTTTCATCCATAAGATACGCGTCATTATGATTATTATTCATTTGTGTATGTTACGTTTCCTGTTCTGTATCCTGTAGAACCGGGTTCAAACTATGTTCCTTACGCCCTATACAAGAATTGTTATTTAATTGATAGCACTTTTCTTAGTATATGGGATGTTCCTAGCAGGGCGCTATTCTGGGCAACTTGTATGTTGATGTTACCTGGGACACTATTGGTAAAATTGTCCATTCCTTTTCCAACAAGGCCCAGAGCTTCGGCTACTACTGGTACAGTTTCAGTCTTCATTCCTCACATCCTGTTTATCTAGACCTCCAGGTCGTTGTATTTGGACAATTTCTCGATAATTTTCAAGGAGATGTTTCTCACAAATGGTACTGCTATGTCAATAAGCATACACTTCCTGAAGTTCTTGTATTTTATGATAATATCAGGTCTGTTGTCTTTTATTTCCATCTCAGTTTGAATTGGCATGTCCCAGAAGACAGTTACATCGTTATTTTGGGTAACTCTATCTGGTTGGCGGTCATACCATCTCACAGTGGTTTCGATTTTGTGCTTCTTGCATATCATCCAGTGCACTTATGTCACTACCTTGTTATGCCTGTGGGTATATTCATTTTCCCAGTTCCGGACATTCTGAGATAA
>OZ038520.1:19904757-19962257 GCA_964036315.1 Acanthosepion esculentum | reverse complement strand
ATTAAGTTCGCTTTCTAATATCAAACGCACTCTCGTATAATATTCTGTTCGGATCTTTTTCTTCATAATTGAATATTGTATTCCGTTTCCTTCACTAATTCCTAAGTATTTGTTTGTACTATTTTGGACTACTTCCTTAATCTTGTTGTTAATATCAAGGCCTATGTAGTTTTTGTTTGTTTACAGCCTTTGAAGGTTGCTTTGGCACATTTGTCGATTTCATTATTATTATTATTATTATTATTATTATTATTATTATTATTATTATAAATTCTGTTGTAGAATTATTTTCTCACGGGTCCGAACGAAAAACCTTATGTAAGAAATGGGGTCATGATATTTTCTACTGCCCATTTGTTCAAAAAAATATATAAAATAAAAACATACATTTTACATACCTAAAGCCGTTTGTACAGTGAATTGTGTTTGTGTGAACGATCTTGTTGAATTTCTTTAACCTATGAGCTGCCAAGGAACCTTCAATGAGTCTGTCAGAACTTTTTCCATATTGTTCTGCTTCATGTTATATAATATTTTAAAGATATTCAAAGCTATTATTATTATTATTATTATTATTATTATTATTATTATTATTATTATTATTATTATTATTATTATTATTTCCTTTGATTTCTCGTGTGTAGTCATTTCTTTAGGGTTCTCGTCCAGAGACCTAAGGTCAGAAATGGCATCATGACATTTTCCTCGGAGCAATTAAAGAAAAATCATACATATTTTGCATAGATAAAACCCTTCGCAAAGGTGTGGGCTGTACTCGTGAGAACCATTTCTTTTATTTCTTTAAGGCATGGGCTTCCATGAATCCCTTCACTTCCCGTCCACTGGAATCTTTTCTAATCAATCCGAGGGATCCATCTACAAATGGAATTGTTGATGTTCTCATGTGCCACATTTCTGAGATTTCGATTTCAAGATCCTTATATTTTGATAGATCTTTGAAGATCTTCAAAGATACATTTCACTCTGCAGGGACTGCCATATGAATAAGGAGACACTTTTTGTCTTTGTGGTCTCTAATCGCGATGTCTGGACGATTAGTTTTGATTGTTCTATCTGTGTGTAATGCGAATCCAATACAACTGATACAGATCATATCTCTGTAACCGGGTCTGGGTGGTGTTCATACCAATTTCTTGCAGTTTCCTTTACGTAGAAGCTGCAGATTTTTCAGTGCAGATATCGGCCCACCCTGTCATGCCGAGATTTATATTCAGTGGATGTACATACCGTGCAGCCTGATACAAGATGGTCAATTGTTTCTGGATACTTATCACAGAATCTGCATTTTGGGCTAACATAGTTTTTTAGTATATGCGCTTGATAATATTTGTTAGCAAACATTGGTCCTGTGCAGCAAGAATAAAACCGGTTTCAGCTTTTAACCCTGCCCTACGTATCCACTGATGGGTACAGGGTTTGTCTACATCAGCTTGCTTCGTACGGGCAGAGTATTGACCGTGAAATGGTTTATATTGCCATCGTTTCTGTATCTGGTAAGTTACATTTGCCTTTGCTTCGTTTTTTAAGTTTTTTTGCGGCTACAGTCGGTCTATTGTGCTTAACTTGTAACTCCATTTTTTACTTTCTGACTTCCTTTATTACTGAATGAAGTTGCTTACTACCTTGACGTTCTTTGACACATACCATCATCCAGCCTTCTGTAGTTTCTAGGTATCTTTGAAGACCAATTGTTGTAGTTTTGTTGGACAGTTCTAGTTGAACTAATCCTCTACCTCCTTCGGATCTGAGCACATACATCAGATTAGGGATGATGCTTGCTATGGCAGGTGAGATGCTTTCCCGTTTTGGCGTCCATTCGCTTAATGTCAGCTATGGTCCAGCTAAGGATGTTGAAACTGTATTGCACCACAGGGACAGCCAAGGTGTTTATGGCTGATATTCTGTTTTTTTAATTCAGTTCTGTATTCAGTACCAGGCATCCTCCATCATTTTGGGTATACTGTATTCCATTTCCTTCGCTAATTCCCAGGTACTTACAGGCTTCTTCTTGTTCCAGTTATTATTATTATTATTATTATTATTATTATTATTATTATTATTATTATTATTATTATTATTAAGTTTAATATAAAATGGAAATAATACATAATGATGTTAGTATTGACATTTTTGTGATAATTTTTGTTGTCTCTTTTGCCACTTATTGAAGCATGATTAATATTGATGACATTCCTTTAACTTTTAAATGTTGCTGTTTTAAGGTTAAACTGAAAAATGTTCAGTTATCAAGAGCTTGGTATAGAAATGCAACAACTGTTGAATTTACTACAACGTAGAATTATTAAAGTAAGGGAACTAGTTCCAATTTTATTAGCAAGGAAGCTGAAAGATCTGTATACGACAGAATTTAGAACATTCAGATAATATCAATTTTGAAATTAACAATATTTTTTCTCAGGATTTGTGGAGACTTGATATCTCGTATTTGCGGTGATTACAACCAGAAATTTCTGGAGTGAAAAATAAGATATAAATAACTGGAAAAAAATATTATATCAACACAAAGTCTGTACAAAGAAAATGATAGAAAATGAATATGATGTAATGTTCAGTGTGCTAAAGTAAAATATGCTTTTGCATATGTAATACAAACCTAAAAATTGTTAACTGAAATGATTAGGAAACATGTGTCAAGTATGCACAAGAAAAAAAAGGAATTTTTTTTTTTACAATGATGCTCTCTCTGTACAAGCCCCAAGAGCCACTCGAGGTACGAGGTTTCAAAAAGGCACAGTTTATGGAGATATGTGAAGAAAATAACAGCTAACCATAGACTTAAACAGGTTAAGATTGTAGTGATTAGGGAAGCAAACTCTAGGGAGTCGATTTCGCGATAGATTTTTTCGTGCGATCATCTGTTCGGATTTATTGATTGATTCGTTTCTTATGCCTTATTAAAGGTCATAAAATAGTTTTAGACTGTAATAATTTTAAAAAATCATAGTGATTTATTGAAACCAGTTTTACTAATTAACCCATAGCTGGTAGGAAGAAGATATTGATTCATGTCTTTCCAAGGGTATTTGTGCGTAAGTGAATATAACCAACCCGACTGAAATTTCGAGCCGTTATAAAGTAAACCAGCCGCATATCCAAGCTTATAACATATGTTACTCACTCGTTCATCTAGGTACTGACCAGGCTCGACTGGTCATCATACGAGAACCGGCATTTCAATATGATATGACCGTAAGACTCAACCGTTAAGCTCTCTGTGCGCACTGTCAGAATTGCTTAAACCTACATTTCATTATAGAATCATATGCTAAAATGGAAAATAATAGGAAATTATAAAAGCCTGAATCAAATTTTACACCCTTAAAAAACCTTTGATCTAAGAGGAATTAATCTGTGGTGATACCAGCAATTAATGGATTCACTACAAGGTTATTTAAACGCAGATAATGCTTTTAGATTGTAAGAATTCTTTAGGAGATTAAATTGATTTTTAATGATACTAATTGACCCTTACCTAGAGGGGAAGAGATGGATTCACACTTTATCCAAGGGCATTTCCGTGAAAGTTAATATAATGAATCCGACTTGACTTGGAACTTGGATCTCCAGTTACCAATTAAAAGCAGTTAACTACTACGCTATCCGCACATCTAAGCTTACAGCACCTGGTATTCCCAAGCGGACACCCATCTAGGTACTGACCAGGCTCAAAGTTGCTTAACATAGGTGATCGTGCGAGAATCAGTGATATAATATCATATGGCCGCAAGCTTCAACTGTTCAGAGGTCTGTGCAAACACTCACAATTACTCAATTGAAGACGTACATTGCATTGTAGAACCATCGTGGGAAATTCTAAAAGCCTGAATCGAATTTTATATCTCTTAGGGACCTTTGAACTAAGAAGAATTATTCTGTGGGCGTGCCAGAAATTAATGGATTCACTCGACGAGATACCAATGCACGTTAAAATAGTTAGGTTAATAAAAGGGTTTTCGTAGAATAGTTGTGCTTATAGCCAGCAAGTGTAGAATAGGGCCTCAAAATATGCCAGGTGCGCAGACATAAACGAAAAATGAAGCCAGGTAAACTTAGTTTCAACGTAATATAGACGTAAACCCATTACGTAAATAAGCGATATAATAATAATAATAATAATAATAATAATAATAATAATAATAATAATAATAATAATAATAATAATAATAATAATAATGTAAAAGCTGTTAGGGAGAATTGAAATTGAGATTAAGATTGTAGACCGCCAGAAAACTGCTATCATTTACTCTGCGAAGATTCTCCGAAAAGTTTTTGAGTTGTAAGGAGTCATGTTGGCACCATTCCTCAATAAGAGAATTTCTATTGATGACGTTGATATGAGACACCAAATTAAAAAAACAATAATAATAATACTGCAACGTATCTTTGAAGATCTTTAAAAACTATCAAAATATAAGGACCTTGAAATCAAAATTTAAAAAATGTGTCACATGAATACTTCAGCAACGCTAGTTGTAGCTGGAGCCCACGGATTGATTGAAAAAGATTCCAAGAGACTTATTGAAGGGATTCCTGGTAACCCATGCTTTAAAGAAATATAAAAATTGTACTCAAAAGTACAGCCCACACCTTACGAAGGGCTTTATCTATGTAATATATGTGTAATATTAGGTGTGTGTGTGTGTGTGTGTGTGTGTGTGTGTGTGTGTGTGTGTGTGTGTGTGTGTGTGTGTGTGTGTGTGTGTGGAAAATGTCATGATAACATTTCTGACCTTAGGTTTCTTGTTGGGGCACGGAAAGAAATGTGTATACACCAGAAATCAAATCAAATAATAATAATAATAATAATAATAATAATAATATCTGCACTGGAAAATTTGCAACTCCTACGGGAAGGAAACTGAAAGAAACTGATACGAACACCACCCTGACCCGGTTACGGAGATAGGACCTGTTACAATTCTATGGGACTACACAATACACACTGACAGAACAATCAAAGCCAACCGCCCAGACATTGTTATTAAAGACCACAAACAAAATAAGTGCCTCCGTATTGATATGGCAGTCCCTGCAGACTGCAATGTATCTTTGAAGATATTCGAATAGCTGTCAAAATACAAGGGCCTTGAAATAGAAATCTCAAAAATGTGGCACATGGGAACATCAACAATTCCTGTTGTAGTTGGAGCCCTTGGATTGGTTGGAAAAGATTCCAGTAGACTAATTGAAGGAATCCCTGGAAGTCCATGCCTCAAAGAGATACAAAAAATTGTTCTTTGCAGTGGAAAGTGTCATGATGCCATTTCTAACCTTAGGTCCCTGGGCGGGACCCGGAAAAATGTGTAAACGCCAGATATCAAAGGAAATAATAATAATAATAATAATAATAATAATAATAATAATAATAATAATAAGAAGAAGAAGAAGAAGAAGAAGAAGAAGAAGAAGAAGAAGAAGAATTGTTCCCAGGAGTACAACCCACACCTTACGAAGGGCTTTATCTATGTAAGAAATGTGTGGTTTTTGTGGGTTTTTTAATTCCTCAGTGGAAAATATCAAATGTCATTTCTGACCTTAGGTTTCTGGTTGAAACCCGGAAAGGAATACATCAGAAATCAAAGAAAAGAAAATAATAATTTTTATGAAAAAGCGGTTAGCGAAAATTGAAATTGAGATCATGATTGTAAAGAACGTGAAAACTGCTGTCATTTGCTTCGAAAAGTTCTTCAGTTAAGGGGAGTCTTGTTAACACCTTACCCCAAGAACAAAATTTCCATTGACTACGTCTATGTACGACACCAAAATAATAATAATAATAATAATAATAATAGTAATAATCGAATCTAACACTTTAGCACAGAAGTAGTGAAAAAATACCGCCATCACCAGCTGAGGCATAACTCTTTGATTTATGATCTTTTCAAACCATCTGACGCTACACGCTACACACTGCAAACATATATCAGTTTGGGTAAGAATGGTGATTCGGCAATTGAGCAAACCATATGCACTCCACAGAAACACAACTGATAGATTATATGGTAAAAAGAAAGCAAGAAAAAGAGGACATTTTAGCACTGAAGATTGCGTTAATTCAAATATTAATGGGATTCAGGGAGACACAAATTAGATTAATGATAGCTAATGAAAGACGATTGATTATAGATTAAAAATTAATTAAATATTAATTATGATAAATAATTAATTATGATAGCAAAAGTTTGCAGTAAAACTAACTAAAACACCGATAAGGAAAAGAAAACGCCCAAAGGTCACATCAAAATTGAGAAGTAAAATAACTCCGTAGGCATTTCAAGAGACTGACAAAAGGAATTTCAGATGTGATTATATAGATATGCTTACGAAAGGGTAATCTGTAAGCCACGACCCGAATTCTTAAGAACGACTTCGAACAGATCTGTAAGTATCAACGATATGTACAGAGACAGACAGGCTGATCTGTACATGTCCTGACGATTAACGACGCAGACAGATTCTTTGGTTAGGACAGTTCATTTCACGGTACATCCTTTGGAAAGGCATGAATCCACTTCTTCGTTATCCTACGGATGAATAGCAAGGCAATTGGAATAATTTCACTTTGTAAAGCAGTTCACCTTGTGCGTCAGTTTAGCAATCAGGCTCGAGAAAAATTCGCTTGGTAATTAAACTACGGTGTCACTTGAGATGGTTGCGGTCTGCAGGAATAAACAGACAGGAAGATACAAAAAACATATTAATTGCCAAATAGACAGATATAGAGATAATGTTAGTCATATAATAAGGAGTACGAAAATTAATATACTTGGGTGAAATGGTGAGTTAATGGGAAGAGTGCTTATGATTGATACTTGAGAATTGAAATCATCTATACGCACAAACCAGATGCAATAAGATAGAATATAAAATTCGTAATATTATCGGTTCACACTTGGCATTTCGGCTTCAGTCACTTTCCCGCTAGCTTTCAGTGAATACATAACGTATCTTCAATGTGGCTTTTCTATAAATATTTCCATAGAAATTGTTCTCGTGTGTTTTCCTCTTTGACACTTTGATTTCATGAATTTAACCGCGGTACTATGCAAAATTTAATGCAAATTTAATTGGATTTTCATTTTTAATTGATTTGATTCTTTCTGTGTCGGTAATCGTTAGGAAATGTACAGATCAGCCTGTCCGTCTACTGTACACATCGTTGACACTTACAGACCTGTTCGAAGTTGTTCTTAAGAATTCGAGCCGTGTCTTACAGATTACCTCTTGGTAAGCATATCTATATCATCAAAACTCGAAGAAGGTATTTTTTTATACCCCCAGCATTGAGGTGGACTCGCCCACACGTGTATAAATATGAGAACGGAATGTGAAACTGAGGGAAACATCAAAAGCCGTATTTAGCAATCGCCTGAGATATTATAGTCGTAATCTGCATCAGAAAGAAACAGTTGAAATTTCTAGCTCACATAAAGAGGGCTTGGAAAGTTTAATGCACACAGGACATATTGAATGCACGCATGACCTAGCAAGCGAGCTTGGATAATTGAATGGTGGGAACAGGGTTTAAGACAGATAGCAAAAGAACAAAACTTATGAAGAGCTACAAAGGACTGGAAATTTTGGAGAGACATTATCGTCAACGTTCTGAAGGGACATGGCACTTAGAAGAAGAAGACTAAATTGTCATGATGTTACAGTTGAAATTGCTCTCACTTTCACTCCCTGTAGTCCCTTGTGTACTAGTGGCATTCCTGCTTTGCTTGGAGTGAAATGATTAAAAAAAATGATTACAAAAAACTTAAAAATCTAAAATAATCCACAAATCTAAGCCGTACATTGATATCTGCTACTTATAAGCAGATTGATGAAAATGTACGGTGAATATCGCTGTTATGGACTTACAATAAAATATATACAGGGTGCGGCTGGTATTTGAGGACATACAGATTTAAGATTAATACATAAAATCTGTCCTCAAGTACCAGCCGCACCCTATATATTAATAAAGTACGGAAAACATTTAGAATATTTAAAAAAACAGTTTTGCTTATCAATAATGGAGAGATTGATATAAAATTCGAAGGAGGTTTTTGTTATACCCCCAGCAACGAGGTGGACTCGCCCACACGTGTATAAATATGAGAATGGAATGTGAAACTGGGGGAAACATCAAAAGCCGTATTTAGCGATCGCCTGAGACAATACAGTAGTAATCTGCAGCTAGACTTACTCTAAGAGTAACTGAACTCAAGTAAGTAATAGACACATTAAAACAGTGTGATAAACTGTAAAATCATTCATACGACAGCATTTTTAAATTAGCAGAAATGCTGTAGAGATTACTGTAAAAATTTGCTGCCATTTTATCGCTAATAATTCTCTGCCGTTACTATTATTTTGAAAATTCATTGAGGGAAAATAATAAATGAATCAGTGGAGAAAATTTAAATTAAAAATGAAAATCCAGTTAAATTTACATTAAAGTTTTTATATTCTAGTTTAGGTTTATTTAGTTTCATCTTAATAATTTTAGCGCTTTTCGTCATCCATATATCACTCATTATTTTAATTTTGACGACTCATCACTTATCTTTTGAGTCGATTTAAATTACTTTTTTTCTCCTTCATCAAACATTTTTTTTAACTCGGTCAATTTTCTGATTGTTCTTGTCTTTTTTTTTTCTTTTTTTCTATTCTACCTTATTTCTTCAATTTCATCCCATCAAGAGGTCTCCCTCGTTGAGTTTATGGAATCTATAATGCGCGATATTGGACAGAAGATAGGAGAAAGAGATATTCTTTAAACAAACGATATACAGATAGAGTTTGATTATACGAATGAATTATGCGGATAAATAGACAAAAATCCGGTTCAAAAATGAACGCAGGAAGTATTTTAGAAGAAAGAAAGAAAGAAAGAAAGAAAGAAAGAAAGAAATTCAAGTGATACAGAAGACTATAATATATGAAGGTTAGCATGAATTACCAAAGACTTTTGGACAGAATGATTATTATAATGAAAAGAAAGAAAGAAAGAAAGAAAGAAAGAAATGCAAAACACTATAGCATATGAAGGTTAGCATGAATTACGAAATACTTTTGGATTGAATACTTATTATAATGAAAAGAAAGAAAATATTTAATGAAAGAGACAGAACAAGTATTAGATAAATTGAAAGGTGACGAAAGAAAAATAATTATTACAGCGAAAGAGAGAACTCAGAAGAAAAACTAATAGGGATAAGCATTTCAGAAATCAAGGGAAACGAATAAGGAACGAACAGTGTGAATAAAAGAAATAAAGAAAAGAGACAAAAGAAAGACTGGAATTTATAATAAGATAGAAAAGAACGTGCAAAAAACAGTGTCGTATATGTCAATCACTAAGAGATGCGGTTAACTTTTTACAACAAAGAAAAAAGACCCGATACAATGGTATAATAAATAAATAAAAAAGAAAAAAGTAGGGGAAGGAGAAAGGACTCAAGAAAACCAATAAGATAGCGAAAAAGAAATGAAACAAAAAAAATAAAATGATATAATATTTGAATCAACTGTCTGTTTTTTAGCCAATGCCTCTCCTTGTTCTTCATTCCTTTTCCATTTTTGCTTTCCCATCCGTTTTATCCAACCTTTTCCCTATCAAGCCATCAAAACAGTCGATGCAATAGTCTTTTTATTTCTTCATTTCTTTTATCGATATTTCCCTACCATTCAGGTGGTCTAGTCGACTTCGCGGATGGACGATTCGATCATTAGGAAGATGGCCGCTGCTTTAAAAGATCAATGGGTGTGTCACCACAGTGGCCAATCGGTGAGTGATTGATGGCCTGACTCGTTCATTCTTCCTTTCATTTATTCTTTCTATCCGTGAACAAATTAGTAAGCTGAGCAAAAGATGAAAGCACCTGCTGGGCCTTCCCTCTTCTCATCTTGTCTTTTCTTTCTTTTCAAAGCGTTTATTTCTTTACTTTTTTATTTGGTTCGTTTGTTCGGTGTTTTTTTTAATCTCTTTTTCTCATCATTATTCTCCTTTCTAGTTCATCAATTTTTTTCTATTCAAAACATTTTTTCTTTTCTTTTCAGCTTTCTTTGTTGGTGTCCCTTTCTTCTGATAATTTATTCTTTCCTTCGACTAATATATTCGATTAATATTAGACCATCGCATGCCTAGAAAGGATTTTCAAGAATACAAGTGAGACCCCACTAAAACGCAACGTAAAGGACATGCTTCTATTCTGTAGATTGGTTTCAAGTTGTAATATGAGTAAGTTTATTATGATATAATTACACAAGACTGATCACATTGGGCAAGAAAGATAAAAATAACGTATTTGCTTGTTTTCTTTTGGTATCTACTATTTATATTGATCGGAATCGATTTACTTTTCAGTAAAATACATCAAAACCGCTATTTTTGACAAATTTGTAAAAAAAAGTTAATTCTCGGTTTAAAAAATCTTGCAAAAATAAAATATAAACTTCTGAAACGTTATTTGAGGAAAATTAGAAAATTTAAAGTTAAAACAATCTGATTTGAAACATATTACTTACTTATACTATAAAATGTTGTATACAAACATTTCTTAACTACGTAGTTTTGTTTTTCAGCGGATTGAAAGCCAAACTTGTTCATAGTTAAGTCTGGTGGAACAGAGGATTAACTTTATACGGGGGGGGGGTCCCTTAACACACGTGAACTTATAATGTTAGGTTTATCGCTTTTTACATCCATACTTCAGAAATTCTGTACTTAAACACACATACAAAAACAAATCGAAATTCTTTTAAAAATATTTGGAGTCGTCAGATTACAAGAAGCTTGACAATAAATTATTAATAAATATAGTTTTACTTAATTACAATATTTTCTAAGAATTATCACATTTAAAATAAATTTTAAAAGATTTAAAAACCTTATAAATTATTGAATTTAAAATTTTTAAAATATGAAAAGAAATCGTTGAATTTTTTTTCATCAGACAATATTGTCTTTAATATATATTATTCATAAAACAAATAAAGGCTTCTCTAATTAAATAATGTCTTAGTTTTATTGCGTTTTTTTATTATTTTTCAATTCAGAAAAGATTTTCGGTAAGTCGGGGTCCGATTTTGCAGAAAAATTCGGTAATTTAAATACTTCAAAGAATTCTGCTTTTAACTAATATAGTCACTAAACGTTATAATTTTGAATTTCTCACATTTTCATAAAATTAGGTAAGGTGCTGAAACACACATAAAAAATATTTTTACAAGGATTTATAATGAAAAAATTAGAAAAATAATGTAATTCATTTGTCAAAAGTTCTGAAAATTTCATTAAAATCCGACAATTATTTGACATTTGCACAAATTTCCAAATTAATATGTCGGTCACTGCAAAAGATAGATCAAAATTTGCTATGTTAAAAATTAGTACAACCGCTGACGCAAGAAAAGTTTTTTAATCAAAATTTCGAATGTTATAAAAAGCAGAAAAATTAATTAATCAAAAAATACTTCTTTTTTAATAATAACATAACGATTTAGACGATGTTTTAATTAGGAGTGGAACATGTGTCATCATGGTATGCTGATTTTTTAGCATTTTCATGGAGGTACCTATAATGTCTTTCTCGAATATTTGAAGATTACTGAGCAGCTCTAAAAGATCTTTGTTGCGTAATTTGTTGAACGCCTTTGCGTAGTCTATAAAACACAGATACACAACCTTCTACATTTGCATTGCTCTTTCTGAAAACATTCGGAGCATAGATATCCCATGTCTTGTTTCGGTGTCTTTGACGAACCCACACTGTTCTTGTCCTATCTCTGGCCTGATTATTCTGCGTTATCCATCAGTTTTGTTATATGTCTCATTAGGAAGATTGTCCATTGGATTTTACATTCGTTTCTGCCTGGTTGCTTAGGCAGTGTTATGAAAATAGATCTACGTAGATCTTCCGGTATGTCACCACTGTTGTAGTTTTAATTTATTATTTCTGTAATTTTGTCTATGCCGAAACCATCTAAGGCCGAGAGCACCACTATTACAATTCTGTCTTGCCCTGTCACTTTGTTTCTGTTCAATTTGGCCAGTGCAGTTTCCACTTCGGTTTTTAATATTTCCGACCCGTCGTATTTCTGTGTATTGCCGGTTGTCCTCTTTCGTCGTGGAACAGATATCAGATATATTCGTTCCATCTCTGAAGTATTTTTTCTTTCTCTAATATCAGCATTCTGTCCTTGGATTTTATGCACAGCCTGTAGATGAGCATGCCTTTTGTCCTGTTAGTTCTCTTCATATTTATGCATGTCTCCTTTATCTGTAATACTCATTCTCTCTATTTCTAACCATTTTTCCAGTGCAGTTTCCACTTCGGTTTTTAATATTTCCGACCCGTCGTATTTCTGTGTATTGCCGGTTGTCCTCTTTCGTCGTGGAACAGATATCAGATATATTCGTTCCATCTCTGAAGTATTTTTTCTTTCTCTAATATCAGCATTCTGTTCTTGGATTTTATGCACAGCCTGTAGATGAGCATGCCTTTTGTCCTGTTAGTTCTCTTCATTTTTATGCATGTCTCCTTTATCTGTAATACTCATTCTCTCTATTTCTAACCATTTTCCAGCGCAGTTTCCACTTCGGTTTTTAATATTTCCGACCCGTCGTATTTCTGTGTATTGCCGGTTGTCCTCTTTCGTCGTGGAACAGATATCAGATATATTCGTTCCATCTCTGAAGTATTTTTTCTTTCTCTAATATCAGCATTCTGTTCTTGGATTTTATGCACAGCCTGTAGATGAGCATGCCTTTTGTCCTGTTAGTTCTCTTCATATTTATGCATGTCTCCTTTATCTGTAATACTCATTCTCTCTATTTCTAACCATTTTTCCAGTGCAGTTTCCACTTCGGTTTTTAATATTTCCGACCCGTCGTATTTCTGTGTATTGCCGGTTGTCCTCTTTCGTCGTGGAACAGATATCAGATATATTCGTTCCATCTCTGAAGTATTTTTTCTTTCTCTAATATCAGCATTCTGTCCTTGGATTTTATGCACAGCCTGTAGATGAGCATGCCTTTTGTCCTGTTAGTTCTCTTCATATTTATGCATGTCTCCTTTATCTGTAATACTCATTCTCTCTATTTCTAACCATTTTTCCAGTGCAGTTTCCACTTCGGTTTTTAATATTTCCGACCCGTCGTATTTCTGTGTATTGCCGGTTGTCCTCTTTCGTCGTGGAACAGATATCAGATATATTCGTTCCATCTCTGAAGTATTTTTTCTTTCTCTAATATCAGCATTCTGTTCTTGGATTTTATGCACAGCCTGTAGATGAGCATGCCTTTTGTCCTGTTAGTTCTCTTCATTTTTATGCATGTCTCCTTTATCTGTAATACTCATTCTCTCTATTTCTAACCATTTTCCAGCGCAGTTTCCACTTCGGTTTTTAATATTTCCGACCCGTCGTATTTCTGTGTATTGCCGGTTGTCCTCTTTCGTCGTGGAACAGATATCAGATATATTCGTTCCATCTCTGAAGTATTTTTTCTTTCTCTAATATCAGCATTCTGTTCTTGGATTTTATGCACAGCCTGTAGATGAGCATGCCTTTTGTCCTGTTAGTTCTCTTCATATTTATGCATGTCTCCTTTATCTGTAATACTCATTCTCTCTATTTCTAACCATTTTTCCAGTGCAGTTTCCACTTCGGTTTTTAATATTTCCGACCCGTCGTATTTCTGTGTATTGCCGGTTGTCCTCTTTCGTCGTGGAACAGATATCAGATATATTCGTTCCATCTCTGAAGTATTTTTTCTTTCTCTAATATCAGCATTCTGTCCTTGGATTTTATGCACAGCCTGTAGATGAGCATGCCTTTTGTCCTGTTAGTTCTCTTCATATTTATGCATGTCTCCTTTATCTGTAATACTCATTCTCTCTATTTCTAACCATTTTCCAGTGCAGTTTCCACTTCGGTTTTTAATATTTCCGACCCGTCGTATTTCTGTGTATTGCCGGTTGTCCTCTTTCGTCGTGGAACAGATATCAGATATATTCGTTCCATCTCTGAAGTATTTTTTCTTTCTCTAATATCAGCATTCTGTCCTTGGATTTTATGCACAGCCTGTAGATGAGCATGCCTTTTGTCCTGTTAGTTCTCTTCATATTTATGCATGTCTCCTTTATCTGTAATACTCATTCTCTCTATTTCTAACCATTTTTCCAGTGCAGTTTCCACTTCGGTTTTTAATATTTCCGACCCGTCGTATTTCTGTGTATTGCCGGTTGTCCTCTTTCGTCGTGGAACAGATATCAGATATATTCGTTCCATCTCTGAAGTATTTTTTCTTTCTCTAATATCAGCATTCTGTCCTTGGATTTTATGCACAGCCTGTAGATGAGCATGCCTTTTGTCCTGTTAGTTCTCTTCATTTTTATGCATGTCTCCTTTATCTGTAATACTCATTCTCTCTATTTCTAACCATTTTTCCAGTGCAGTTTCCACTTCGGTTTTTAATATTTCCGACCCGTCGTATTTCTGTGTATTGCCGGTTGTCCTCTTTCGTCGTGGAACAGATATCAGATATATTCGTTCCATCTCTGAAGTATTTTTTCTTTCTCTAATATCAGCATTCTGTCCTTGGATTTTATGCACAGCCTGTAGATGAGCATGCCTTTTGTCCTGTTAGTTCTCTTCATTTTTATGCATGTCTCCTTTATCTGTAATACTCATTCTCTCTATTTCTAACCATTTTTCCAGTGCAGTTTCCACTTCGGTTTTTAATATTTCCGACCCGTCGTATTTCTGTGTATTGCCGGTTGTCCTCTTTCGTCGTGGAACAGATATCAGATATATTCGTTCCATCTCTGAAGTATTTTTTCTTTCTCTAATATCAGCATTCTGTCCTTGGATTTTATGCACAGCCTGTAGATGAGCATGCCTTTTGTCCTGTTAGTTCTCTTCATTTTTATGCATGTCTCCTTTATCTGTAATACTCATTCTCTCTATTTCTAACCATTTTTCCAGTGCAGTTTCCACTTCGGTTTTTAATATTTCCGACCCGTCGTATTTCTGTGTATTGCCGGTTGTCCTCTTTCGTCGTGGAACAGATATCAGATATATTCGTTCCATCTCTGAAGTATTTTTTCTTTCTCTAATATCAGCATTCTGTTCTTGGATTTTATGCACAGCCTGTAGATGAGCATGCCTTTTGTCCTGTTAGTTCTCTTCATATTTATGCATGTCTCCTTTATCTGTAATACTCATTCTCTCTATTTCTACCCATTTTCCTTAAGCCATTCTTATTTAGTCTGTCTGCATATGTTCCTTATTTCATTGTGTAGTTTTTTTAAGTTCCGTTCCTAGTCTTGACATTGTTTTCTGTCTCCTTTGCATCATGTCAAGAATCTCATTTGTGATCCATTCTTTTTTTTCTTCTTCGTCCATTTTCTTTTAGGATTGTCTCTTTCGTTAATGTCACTAAAGCTTTTCTTAGTGTGTCCCACTCCGAGTTTCCATTTTCATTTTGTCCATCGTATCTTCTTTTCACACTGTCCATATATTTTCCTTGAAGTCCGGATCGTTCGGGAGTCTGTTGGATTGCAATTTGGGTGCTATTTTAGGCTTCTTCATTTTTAGTCCTTTCATTCTTAGTTTACATATAATAGGTGGTTGTTTTCGTAGTTGGTGCTTGGATAGGTTTTTCAGAGCTCTCTGGTATTTAATAAATGAGGGGAAAAGAAGTGGATTCATCTTCCTTAAGAGTATTTTTACTAAAGTGAATATAATGAAATCGGTTGGAGTTCGAACCCAGTTCACCAATTTCTCTATCCCAGAAATGATAATGTTGATATAATGGCTGAAATCATTTCAAACGACGGTGTGCATTCTTTTTATCTTAAAAGCATAAGTGTTCACAAAATAGTATATTTTATAAGTAGTGTTGAGGAAAAACAGTAAGCTAAGTAAAATACTTTAAAAAAACAGGCATCATCTAGGAGCAGATTTTTTTCATACTAAGCTTAGTTTTTCATTTAATTTTCCATTATGCCAAATAAAAAAAATGGAACGAGAAACTGTCTGCTTTCCAAGTGAGAAATGTACTCCTGCTTAAACAATCAGCATTCAACATCCCTACTACTACTTGAAATCGAAAACCGACCTCTGACCCCAGGGAAAGGAATACTTACCCTCAGGCCTTCATCAGATGCTTGCCGATCCGTGTAACTGTCAGGGAATTTCGAACTGAACCGTTCATTTAGTCCTCACTGACCATGTCCTGGGATATGTCGTATAGTTCTTATTTACTACTGCTTAATTATTGGTCACTTGGTTTCCACAGGGTCTAAGAACACTGTCCGGTCAGGGATACAACTTACAATTACTATGTCAACGCTTTAGTACATCAGGTTATTGTCTTGTAAGACACTCCTGGGTGGAGATTTTGAAGCTTTATAGCTAACCTAGCGTTGTAAGAACATTAACAAATTTGAGGGCAATAGTTCGCATGTAAATAATGTTAATTCCTCATCTCAGAAATTCAGATATAAGAATACCTCAAACGAATAACAACCAGAAAGAGCTGGTATTTCAATTTTGTTAGTTTTATATTAACAACTATGTGCTTATGACAGTTTGGGAATCAGATGAATCAGGTCGTATATCTAGATTAGTCAATGCGAATCCAGTTCACTCTCAATATATTTCGAAATTTCCATGCTAACCATTGTCTTATCACTGCTGTTAATTCGCATTTGTTCAACGTTGACGGTTTTTGAAGTATTCCATATTCCCAGAACATACGACATAGATCGATTTCTCTATACGTATCTTCAAACGCCAGTAAGTAATCCACCTTATTAATATGGTTGTTTGTTAGAAACTATGAATATATTCCAACATCTGGTCATTAACATTGCAAAATGTGAGTAAATGATCAACATTAATTGTTTTTTATGCATATTCAACTATATCTGCTTTTAAAAAATAAAAATTTATATACACTTTTAGGGTAGTTTACAATTTAAATTGGTGGGCAACTATTGACCTACAAAAGGTAATATATATCATCGTGATATTATTTGTTTAATAGCAAAAACGGCACATCGTAGAGAGATTTTTGTTAGGCCAATACCGTAAAATTCTAACTTTAAGAAAAATGCAATTTTTAGTATAATTTGAACCTTCATAATAGTATTATGGTGTCTCCATAACGTTCAGCCGGATAAAAAAATGATGATAAAAATCCAATCATTTTTATGTTTTTTTCCTGTTTGTTATGAAAAATATATCACAACAGAAAGAGTAAAAGAATACTAACTTCCTCATGTAATACTGATGGTCAAACTTTATTTTAGAAAAATATATAATCATTACATATTTTTATACAGAAATATTTTTTGGCGAAATTATTCTAAGTATATTAACGTTTTTATTGTGCACGTAGGAAATGTGGACTTTTCAGACCCAGTCGCATCCAGGATAAGATAAGGAAAAGTCCAAACTGTAAAGAAGTTAATGAGAAACCACCCCACTAGTTTACCCAAGACGGCATGACAATTCACAAATAATAAAAAAAGGAATATGTGGAGATCTATGATCGCCTACGTCCTGAAGGGACATGTCAGTTCAATTATTATTTTATAAAAAACATTAATTTTCTTGCAAAATGATTTTTTTTTCATATATAAGCATGTATTTCAATAATCATTTAATACTCAGTTCCCGTCTTCGGACATTAGTAATATTACAATTAAAGTTATTTTTAATTTGATGTTCTGTTAATTTGAACCGAAAAGATATGTCTATTTAAATTTTGTAATTTTATTTCCAATGTCTTAATGAGATGTTGTATATCTGAAATTGAAAAAATATTATAAGACATATACATATATAGGGTGACTCCAAAAAAACGGGAATTTTTGAAGTGCGCATTGCCAGGCATGAGCAAGTGGCAACACTGCGAGACTGTGACCTTGAGCAAGTAAACATTTCGCCATTTTAGTAACGAGAATGAAATTCCTAGTATCCCAGCTGAGATGTTGCAGCAGTCAATGAGGAATCTCAACAGCAGATTTCAAGAATGCATTCGTACAGGAGGACGCCATCCACAGGACGTAATTTTAAAAAAATGAAAATTCCATCATTGTTTCTTAAATGGCATGTTTTAAGGTTTCAATTACTATGAATTAAATATTTTTCTTCCATCACTCTTGGTTTTATTGGATTGTTAAAAGGTTCCCGTGTTTTGGGGTCACCCTATATATATATAGAGAGAGAGAGAGTGGGGCACGGTGAAGTAATGGTTAGCGGCTTGGATTGAGGAATCGGAAAGATGATTCGAATCCATTACATTCACTTACGTGCTAATACCCTTGGGAAAGGTATGAATTCTCTTCTCCACCCCCGAGCTTTGGGTAAATAGTAGGACAGACTGGGTTCTCTAGCCTTGAATTGCAACTGGTCTAAGGGAAGGACAACTCTGAATTCAAAACCTGGATTTTGAGGGTTGTTTGGGGTTCTTGTGGCACGATGTGCACCAGGTCTCTGTATTCAGCCCTTCAAAAAGTGTGGTTGGTTCTACACAAAACCTTCACCACTATAATCAAATCTCATGTGTTGGTGTAGGGCTGTCGGTTCCTAGGAACTGATTTTCTTGACCATCATACGTCACATGTTTCGTTAAATAGGATTGAAGCATGCTGTAAAATTCCCGGCTGTACTCACTTTCAAAATCTCAGGAAATGATGAAACGGAACTTTTAAGTATCTCTTCTTAACTTTTCAGCTCCTCTCATATTAATATTTCTAATCAGTTCCTTACTGGGGAAACGAAAAGATCTCTTTTCCATTCGGATTTGGATGAGATTCAGTGTCAAGCCTGACTGGCCATGACATCCTCACATAAAAACCGGAAGTTTGAAGACAAGCGTGCAAAAAGTCTGGTTTGTGGCGTGGAATGATGATAATGACCCTTATCTTAAGGATATTCTCAAGATTTTCTTATCTAGAATTACACTCAACAGACGCAGGGTGGTGCTGGATTTTAGAATGTCTATTTAAAAGGCTTGAGAAATTTGAGAACTTCATGTATCTTACTATGTTCTAACGGTAGTACCACCAAGGCGCCCAAGTATATAATTACTGTCAAGAAAAGTAATCGACTATGAATTCTGGCACAGGAACCTCAAGATTTTTAAAATAAATACTGACAAGGTTTAACTCTTCTGAAAGCGAGATATTAATGCCAGATTGAAAAAAGAAACAGGAAAACTAAGGAAAAACAACAGTAAAATACTTTTTAAAATACATTATGAAAACAGAATTTGTAAATACGACATGGTGATATATTTACGGCATAGACCAAATGTTGGATGCCAAATTCTGGATTTCAAAGAATTGCCTAGAAATTGAAATTTGCATACCTTTTTCAAAATTAATTTACTAGCTGACTCCGGGTGATGAGACTTTCTCTTCTTGAATGGTTTTATTATGGAATAATAATAATAATAATAATAATAATAATAATAATAATAATAATAATAATGATAGTAATAATAATAATAATAATAATAGTAATAATAGTAATAATAATAATAGTAGTAGTAGTAGTAGTAGTAGTAGTAGTAGTAGTAGTAGTAATAATAATAATAATAATAATTTTTTTTTTTTTGCTACTCTACCTTGCTACGTAGTGGTAATATTATGGCTGGCAGATTTTAAATTTTAGCAACCCCCACCTCTAAAAAATGGACGCTATGCACTAACGGGTAAAATAGATTTAGCATTTTAGCTTAGTATGAGTTAATTAAATAAAGAAGGTATGAAACTTACCAATTATTAAATTCAGAGGAATCTCCAAAATGTTAGCCTTCAGTTTATGTTCTATGAAAGTTTTGGTAGCACAAAACACAAAGATACAAGGATACTATTTGGATACACATTTGGAAAAGGTGTAATCACAAAGAGTAATCCCAAATCCAATATAATAATATTTTTTAGCATAGGATACACTAGAATGAAATTGAATAAGAAGAAACAAAACTGCTACATCAATGTTTCAAATAGAGACAGCCTTAAAAGTAAGCATTTGAAATTTTGTTTTAAATCTTGAATATGAACCACTTTAACCACGATGTAGACTATTGTAATAACTGCTCAGTCTAGAATGCACAAGGCCAGAAGAAAAGGGTTCTCAGTAATCCGAATGCTGTAGCCACACTAAATCTCTTCCACAATAGTCTATAAACGACAGCTGGTATTTTCATACTTTGTTTAACATTTTCCAACCGGTTTTTTTTATGTTGGCGTCCTCTCCTACGTCCACCTTCAACGGTGCCTTGCATGATGGTCTTGCAAAGGATGTTGTGTCATTTAATGTGTCCAAACCATGCCATTTTTCTCCGTTTGACAGTGGTGAGAAGTGGTTCCTGGTGGCCCACAAAACTTTCAACCCTTTTCCGCAAAAACTCATTGGTTTTATGTTGCCAATAGAAGATGACAAAGAGTTTTCTCATTAATTTTTTCTCAAACGCTTGGATCCTTCTCTCTGTTTCTGTTAACAGTGACTACGTTTCACATCAGTATAAGAGAATGAGACTACAAAAGATTGGCACAGTCTATAATTCATTTGAAAGCTGATTTTGTTCATCCATATTCTTGCCAATCGTGTGCGAATTTCTGAGTTGCAGGTATCATCTTTAGACAAGATTTTATATATATAAAATGAGGTGTATGAAGGCAGCAACTGTTCTTTCAAAAACGTTTTGTTGAATAATATTGACAACTTCAGCAATCCAATCTTTAATAAGCTTGTAAGATTTCCGGATAAATTATATTATATAATCATTTTCTCTGAGTACTTGCAATTGTCCATTGTTGATATTATTCAACAAAATCTCTTTGAAAGAATTCTTGTGGCCGGAATACACCTTCTTTAAGATATATATATAAACAATATATATATTGTATGAGGGCGGCAAGCCTTTATTACAACATATATTGTTAAATATAATAGACAACGAATGTCTATTATGTTTTATCATATTTTTTATTTAATATTAACGCTTTATCTTTAATATTATTTCAATATTTTTCGTATTGAGCACAATATATAAAAATATCTGCTGTTTGTTAAATCTTATATATATATGTGTGTGCGTGTGTGCATGTATATAGTATGCAGATTAGTGTTGAAACAAAAGTTTAGAAATGACGCAAGTAGAACATTTTACACTTTGTCTCAATATACATACATACATATATATATATATGTAAGTTTAAAAGAGCATTATAAGTCTTTGACGTTTGACGATCGCTTCTATCGAAGCGCAGGGGATTACATCGTGTACTCGATCAATGTGAATACTTAAGCATATAGCAGCATTTTAAAAGGATCAAAACAAAATTTTCAAAAAACGCGTAAGCTTGTACTATAGGTTGCAATTTATCCAACAAAATCAACAATAACTTTTATTTCATCGGAATTAGACTTCACTTAAGTAATAAATTTTATATTGTGTATATATATATATATATATATATATATATATATATATATATATATATATATATATATATATATATATATATATATATAGTTGTGTCTATATTAGGAAAGACTTCACTAGCGTATAAATTTCCTCATCAGATTAATGTGTTTGCCAAATGACCTGACACAGTAACATGCTATTATTTTTATACTAAATCTGATCATCACAAATGGAAAGATTAAATTAAGAGCCTTAAGCAAAACTAAATGCAGAAAATAGAGAATAAATTGTTATGAAGAATGAATAGGTTATATGAAAAGCAGATACCAATGAATGGCAATAATAAAACTGGGGTTATTTAAATAATACACCATTTGTAAAAATTATCTTGGCTTCTTTGATGACGCCTTTAATTTCTTTGGTAAATGGATCATAGTGCGCGCTGAATTTAGGTGAGTGTAACGCAAAAGGATTTTAATTAGACAATTTATTTTTTAAAGAACTTATCAAGATACTATGTGTGTGTGTGTGTGTGTGTGTGTGTGTGTGTGTGTGTGTGTGTGTGTGTGTGTGTGTGTGTGTGTGTGTGTGTGTGTGTGTGTGTGTGTACTGAACTGTTCCGGTACAGCAACTCAGTTCTTTGAGCCGAAAACTCAGATTTAATCGCATGAATTGATTATAGTGGTGAAGGTTTTTTCGGGAGAGCCAAAAACATAAAACATATTAACATGGTGTACCCCAAACGAGTGCACTCAATTTGAGTTGATTGTTGTCTTTCTCTTAGACGGGTTGCCACTCAAGGCTATAGGACCCAGGCTATCCTGCTATTTACCCACAAGTCGGTGAGAGAGGGATTCATAATTTTCACAAGGTTATGAACACGTAAATGAATGTATCGAATTCGACAGGGATTCGAACACGGCTCTCCGATTTCTCAACCTGTGCCGCTATGCTTTTTTCATTATTCCACTGCGCCTTCTATCGCTCTCTCTCTCTCGCTCGGTCTCTCTCTCTCTCTCTCTCTCTCTCTCTCTCTCTCTCTCTCTCTCTCTCTCTCTCTCTCTCTCTCTGATTATATATATATATATATATATATATATATGTAAAATATCAATTGATAATTAGTAGGGCTAATTCCAAGGGGGACATTAATCCAAGAGAGCTCAATATAATAATAGACGACAACCAATATAATAACAAACGATCCTTAAAAATTCATTCGTTTATAATTTATTTCATGAATATACAAATATTCATCTCTGCAGACCGAAGTTTTTAATAAGTGGAGTCAATTTATCCAGACGAAAAGAAAAAAGAGAGGAAATAAGAAGAAAAAAAAGAAGAGGAAAAAAATATTAATATTAAAAGAGGAAGAAAGAAACATAAAAAATTCAATATAAGGTTTTTAAATATTTGGTCGGGAGGAAGAGAGAGAGAGAGAGTGGTATATATATATATATATATATATATATATATATATATATATATATATATATATGTGTGTGTGTGTGTGTGTGTGTGTGTTAGCAATGACTTCACTCGCGTATACATTTCTTCATCAGATTAATGTGTTTGCCAAATGACCTGACACAATAATATGCTATTATTTTATACTAAGTCTGATCATCACAAATGGAAAGATTGAATTAACAGCCTTGGGCAAAATTAAATGCAGAAAATAGGAATAAATAGGTATATATATTATCAATATAATTATTATCATTATTATTAGTATCATTATTATTATTATCATCATTATTATCATTATTATTATTATTATCATCATTATTATTATTATCATTACTATTATTATTATTATTATTATTATCGTTATTTTAGTGGATTCATGTGTTTGACTTACTGTCCCAGTTTTCCTTTATTCTATTAAACTGTGAATTTAGTAACAATCGGCCGAATTTGGGAAGACCTACTGTATAAAAATTCAACCCCGGACACCAATCGAACCTATTATTCTTTCCTCTTCCCGTTCATTATTAATGTTTCTTTTCCTAATTCTTCCACATCCTTTAAGTCCCTGTGCTATTTGACTTTATTTTCTTGCATGACGTGATACCGATTAAAATACCTTAGATTCAGTTTAGTTCACTATCTAGGGAACATTACTTAAAAAGGCTACATCTTATTGGTCATTATATTGCCCAAATATTTTATTAGTATGTGAATTTTAAAATACTAGCAACGGAAAAGAAGTGAACAGAACCAACGAAAGCAGGCACAAAAAACTACTTTTTTCCCGAAAGATTACCTATCTAAATTATCATTAACTTGAAACATTGGTGGACCTGTAGGAGTTAATTTTCAAAACAGAGGTTATATTTTTTTTTCTTTCTGTTATCGTTTGAAGAGAACATGTGATATTCCTACAGAAATAAAAACGTTTTTTGGGTTTTTTTTTTTTTTTTTTTTTGCTTGAACACATAGAAAAATGCTTTCGATTATTCCCGATTTATTCGTTTCTATTGGCCATTCTATTTTAAAATCAGCGTCTGCCACCAAAGATCGATATTGATTAGTGGTTGTCCATCTCGATACGCTGTTTTTTTCTTTTTTTTCTTCTTTTTTTCACGCCTAGCTGGTGAAGCAATTCTAACTCTGCTTGATATGCTTGGCATAATGTAACTATCTATCTCACCGAAGACCGGTGTCTCTTAGGAGAGTCTGAGAATGTGTTATTTATATAAGGTAAGACGAGTTTAGTATGAATAATAAGCAATATAAACGACTTTTCTGCGTGATTTGAAATTTCTAAGGTTAGAGCTTAGCAGATTCCAAAATAGGCGCTCAGGTCTTTTTGATATCAGACCAGAGTTTCACAATTTAGTTGCACTTATCTGTAATATCTTTCAGAGATTATATAGGAAAATGAAGCAATAATTCCCTAGCTTCACATGTAGATATTAGGCGATTGTTTATCAGAATGTGTCACTGTATAATTTATAATGTGTATATTAATTTAAGTAATAGACCAATTTTGTTTTAAGAGCATTTGCATAAAAATCTATGCTGAAAAAAATCTTCCTTATGTGAAATAAATATTTTTATTATAAAGCTAGAGTCCAACGAATGACTGTAACCGTAACCTAATAATGAAAAAGACAAAAGAAAATATTTTACACAACAAACATATATTTTCCAACATAATTTACAAATGCAAATCAATGTATTGAATACATTGGTGCATGTTAATCGAAGTATTATACAGTCAAAATTTACCATCAAAATTTGAACTAATAACGTTTTCTCGAGTTACGGATTTATTGACCCACTTTCGTAACTTTATTTCACGCCAATGCCAAATTTAACATTTTTATACTTCATATAACGTTCAACAAAATGTAGCTGCCATTTACGAAACTTTTTTTTATTTTAAGCATTTCACCCCAAGAAAGGCGGTAGTGCCACTATTACGCAAGGGGTGACAGATAGTGGGACAAGAGTAAAGATGCGTGAAAGAGGAAAGGATGAAGAGAATGATGGGGAATTAGATCAAGGCATCTTGGGATGTTGGTTGACATTGCATTTGAATTGTTGTAGATTATAGCTATCAAGGAAGCAAGTAAGAGGAAGGGAGCTCCACAGACGGGAAGTGCGAGACCTGAAGCTATTGAAGTAGTTTGGCACAAGGTCACAAGTATGAACAACCATTTAGGAGTGAACTAAAAATGGTTAAACTGACTAGCATTGACTCTCACTGATTTTTCTGGCTTAGTTTAGAACAAGGCCACATGTATGGGGCACCAATAGAAGATCGGTTTTGCTAGACATTATTAATGGTTAACAATTACCACACACTGACGCTTCCAGGCTTAGTTTGACACAAAGCCACATGTATAGGGCATCCAGTGAGGACTAAACGCGCTACACAGCAGTAATGGTCAACAAGACTAGTTTGCTAAGCATTGCGCCACACGGACTTTGACACAAGGACACAAGTATGTGAAATCAATTGATTCGAACTCACTACACAGTTGAAATTGTCAGCCATAATAGCTCGTTAAGCATTGCTAACAGAAAGGTTTCCTAGTTCAATTTAGCACAAGGCCTATGCAGCACCCAGTTAGGATCGAACTCACTATACAGCATTAATGGTCAACCAAACTAGCTCACTAAGCATTGCCCCATATTTAGGTTTACTAGCTAAGTTTGGCATGCACTGAAGATTTTAAATCAAGTAAGAAACAGAGAAACTTCGTTATTAACAAAGAAGACAGTGCTGCACTACTATGTGTTGTAAAACAGGGAAGGTTACTGAATAGAATAATCACACAAAGGTTGGTAATGAACGATAATACCTAGGACACGAACAACACGTATAAGATTCGCCAGCGGCGCGTAGAAGTAATAGTCAACTACTAGAAGTGAGTCAAGTGAATTCCACATTGAATCTCCAACTGCAGAATATCTACCGAATTTAATGTGCAGTATCCGAGCCCGTAGGCTCAGTAAAGAATTTCCCGTAGACCCCCGTATACAACGGGGTCAGGTAGCTGTTTCCCGAGACGAGATTCTGCCCTTCAACATAGCCTCGTCTGGGGATCCTCTCTGCGCGGAAACAGAGAGTTTGACCAGCACATCTGGAGACGAATCTCCAATCTGCAGGATATCTACCAACCGCCCCACGCGGTCAGATGTTGCACAAGGCCGAATTTAATCGCCATTATCGTCCGTAGGTATGCTACAACACTATGTAATATCAATCCTGAGGTAAAAGAAATGTGGTTATACAGAAGGATGATGAGAATACCACGGACACGGTGTGTAAAAACGAGGGAGTCTTAAGGAAAATGGAAGCAAAAAAGATACTTACAATATGAAAGAGATAGCTGAAGTTTCTAGGCCACATAATGGTGAAAGACGGCTTGGAGAAGTCGACACTCACGAGACCTATTGAAGGCAAGAGGGAAATGTAAATGGATGGTAGATTATGGAATAGGGAGGAATACTAAAAAGACAAACCTTACTAAGAGCTACAAAGGATAGGAAGGTGTGGAGAGTCATGATCGCCCACATCTTGAAGGGAAACGGCAAATGGACAAAGGATATAGTGCGACTTTTAAGAAACTACATGTTTCCTGGTTAGGGTCTTTATGTTTATATTATTTGTAATTTTACATGCTCATATAATAGTACCTATACTCTAAAAGAGTACTCACATTCGATACACAGAATGTTCTGCGTTAATACTTTCTTACCTGCTGCTGAGACGATGCTTGCAGTCAAGTGTAACGAGCAGAAGCAGCAGCAGTTTAAGCAGCAGACATGGAAGAAGAAGAAAACTCCAACTTTTAGGTTAGGTATATTCTATAAGATAATGTTGTAGCGGATTAAACCGTTCGTACGTTGCTTCGGTTCCTGCACAAGGTAGTACATACTTAAAGTAAAAGTGAAAAGAAAGTGAACTAAATAAGAACTAGATCAGATGTCCTCTGACTTGGGCATCGAAACGAGAACAACCTAACCACGTAGATTAAATAAAAGGTTTAGTTCAAATTCTCTGAAGGTGACCCAGGTTGACATACATACGGCCGAAACGTTGCGATTATAACGATGGGGACATTAGACCTAATGTAAATAGGACCTCATACCTGAAATTCAGACTGAAATTAAAAAATGTTGGTGGCCAAATAAGTTATTGCAAATTTTTTTATTTATTTCTTCATGCTGAAATTAAAAGGAGACCCACCAAAATTGTAATTTAATTAATTATTTAATTAAGTCTATTAATGCTACTTTTCTGGAAGATTTCGACGCTTTTTTGTCTGTTATTTTACTATATCCTTATAAATCTCTATTCGAAAAAGCAAACAATAAAAACTGTTCAAATAAAAATCCTTTTCCAATGTAATGAATTCTCGTTGCAACTCATTTCTTTTTAAGATTAACTGGTTGATAAATATATAAAGTTAAACCTAACGTGGTTTTATTTCTCAGCAAATGTCGCAGAGTAAATCTCCTGGCATTAAGTTTAAATTGCTATTCCTATGTTGCTATTCAGTAAACGACGCGTTTTAACTTATTTTGAACGTCAAAATCTGGTCGTAAAAATGGCGGAGAAAGCTCTTTCGTAACCAAAGACAATAATCATATAAGATTTTATTAAAAATAGACAGACATTACTACTTTTTCATTCAAATACAAAATCCCAATTTTCTTGTGACGTGTCCACGGGTTTTGTATATGAAAATGGAAAAAGTCCAGTGTTACAATCAGTTTTCAGAGCCAGATGCTCTAATAAAAAATATTTATAATTATAATTCTTCAAATGTCGCATCGAACTGTTTGTAATATTTCATCTTTCAAAAACAGCTTGAATTATTTGCATTGATTTGTGTGGAAAAAATAATATTCCAAATGATGCATGTAGCAAACAAAATCTACACACACACACACACACACACACACACATACACACACACACACACACACACACACACACACACACACATACATATATATATATATATATATATATATATATATATATATATATATATATTAGTGGCTAAAATATATAAATACATACATACACATACATATATATATATAAATTCCAAGAGGATAGAATCCAGGTAGAACTCAATGTCCAGGACAGAGTAAGGATATAATAAAAAGGCTTAAACACTAATATTCCATGGTTATAATTTATTCCATTGGAATCGTAATTACGATCCAATTCATCAGACCTACAAATTCAAAAAGAAATCAGAAGTTTATTTTATAAACTATTGGTTAGATCCAGTTACAGGACCCAAAAGAGTGTGAGTTCAATACCCGGTTAAGGCAGTGGAGAACTTTCACAGGGAAAAATTAACAGGGGATAACTGATAACTGACATCCATTATACATGGCACGTGGAACTAGAGCAGTCTACCCCAGTGAGCGACATAAAGGGTTCAGTTCGACATTCCAACCACCCGAAGAAGGCCGGAGCGTACAACGGCCGAAACATTGTAATAAATATGGCGACAAAGATGAGGACAATAGTCCGAATAATGTAAATAATGTACATAATACCTCATCTCAGAAATATAGTCAGATAGAGGCGATCTATATTATCAAGATTGCTCTACGTTCCATTGGTTAAAAAATTGTTTGTGCCCGGATGACTTTAGACAATAGGCCTAGAATGGAAGTTCAACGTATCCTTAATAGACAGGGAGGACTTCCGATTACAGCTGACCAGATTAGTGCAACGGTAATTAGTTAGAAATAAAGAATCTTAAGGATAGGATTAAGTCTTTCACCATCGAATATAGCCAACGACTTGCCGCAGATAAGGCTTAAAAGACATTTTCTATAATCTGTAGAGACCGCTATAAGGGCGAGGAAGCGAAACCCAAACTAACCAAAATATGCAACGAAGCCGTGAACATCTTTACATCCCCTACATGTAACTCACAACATGGGATATTTTTTTACTGACAACTATGAATTTTGTCTCACAGTTATTAGTTATTTATTTCTTCTTACATTCTTTTACTACTTTGTCCATGATTTACTTTAGCCTGTCATCAAGACAGTGTCATTATATTGTTAATATTATGTCTGCCAATAATAAATCCTGGTAGGTTATTATTCATTATGCCTGCCAATTATTATTTATTGTAATTATTATTTATTATAACCGCCAATAATAAATCAGCCTAGTAGGATATTATTTATTATGCCCGCCAATTATTATTTATTGTAATTATTAATTATTATACACGCCAATAATAAATCAACCTAGTAGTTTATTATTTATTATGCCCGCCAATTATTGTTTATTGTAATTATTATTTATTATACCCGCCAATAATAAATACTGATAGCTTATTATTTATTATGCCCGCCAATTATTATTATATTGTAATTATTATTTATTATACCCGCCAATAATAAATCCAGGTAGGTTATTATTTACTATTCCAGCTAATTATTATTTATTGTAATTATTATTTATTATACCCGCCATTAATAAATCCAGGTAGGTAATTATTTATTATGAACGCCATTATTATTTATTGTAATTATTATTTATTATACCCGCCAATAATAATTCAACCTAGTAGGTTATTATTTATTATGCCCGCCAATTATTATTTATTTTAATTATTATTTATTATACCCGCCAATAATAAATTAACCTAGTAGGTTATTATTTATTATGCCCGCCAAATATTGTTTATTGCAATTATTATTTATTATACCAGCCAATAATAAATCCTGGTAGCTTATTATTTATTATGCCCGCCAATTATTATTTGTCGTAATGATTATTTATTATACCCGCCAATAATAAATCCTGGTAGGTTTTCTAATCCTTTGTGTATTATATAAACGTATAGATTAACTAAATCCGGTCACAAAACGCATACTCCATTTTCTATATTTAAGCATTCAGTGAATTCATTCACTATATTTGCCTGCAGACAGATTTTTATGTGTTTTCTTTTCAGGTTACTTATTAATCGAATATCTTTTCCATGTAAATCAAGCTTTTCTAGTACTTTAAGTAGCTATTTGTGTTGTACAATGTCAAATGCCTTAATGTATTTTATAGAAGATAGGTTTAGGGCTTTCTACATTTGTATTTCTTACTCTGATAGTATTCTGATCATAAATAGCATTGTTTTGAAAATCGTTACTTATTTCCAATTTAACTGAATTATATTCATTAAAACCCTAATACGTTTACTTATGTGGCTCATCCAGCTGCTTTCACTTTCATTACTTATCTCACATTGCTATGAAGATAAACATCTTCCTGTATTTCACCGCTGTCATATATTTCATTTATTATGTCAATAAATTTATTGATCCTGAAATAATCTAAGGTTGGCAGCATTTCTGTTACAATCTTAACTGATTGCGTTGCTTTGTTTCTGTTCGTTTTGGTCTTTATCGGTCGTATGTAGTGTAAGTTTATATGGTGTCATGTAAGAGTTCTCCAATGAATTCGTTAAATTTGCAGCTTTTCTATGATGAGTGTTCCCTTTTTAATATTTATACATTTCCTTCTGCTCTTTATTTGTCTTTTATGCATGCCTGCTGTGTCTATCTTGAGTAGTGTTTCTATCGATGCACATTTCTATTTGGGTTATTCATCCTTTGCTAGATTACATTTATTTCTAATGTCTTTTCTTAACATTGTACATTCTGTCCGATTCAATGGCATTATTTACTATCTCTTTTTCGCTAGCTCGAGAATTTCATCTGTCATCCACTTCTTTTTTTCGTGTTTTCTTTTTCTTGGATAGTTTCACCAGTGCTTTCCTTGTGGTATCCTATTTTAAGTTATTGATCTCTCATAAGGTTTTAATTATATCTGCACATGTGTGTTTGGTTTTATTCAAATCTAAACTTATTGTTAGTTTGCTTATAAGTGTAATTTTATTACTACTGTTGCGAGAATGAAAAGTATCATCATTTTATACTTCCAGTTACTTTTGTCCTGTAAATAATATTTGGCGGACACAAAACATAGAATTCTAACAAGCAACAATTAATAAATGTATTGTTAGAGAAGGATAAAGAAAGAAATATAATTAAAGTTGTGAAAAGTTAAACACAATCTTCCCTTTGTGCCTCCCAATTACTTACATGTCTAGTGCCTATCAGAGTGGAAGGAAACATGTGTTGCCGATCCAAAAGTCAAAGGGAAAATCTTTTCAAATATCGCGCCTCTTGTGATTAACGTCAGAGGGCGGTAATCCAACATTAGCTAAATCATCGCTAACGTATGTTTTACAGTACAAATCCGTGGATTATTACGGCGTAACTAAATAAACAGATTATAATATAACCACTGTATGAGATGAACATTGCATAAGTTGAAAATATTTAATAGATTCATTTTAGTTGGAGGTAAATTAATTTGTGTTCATAATTTTAAATTTTCTCTTTACCAGTATTAAACTTAATACTTTAAAGTCATAATTAATTTATTATTTTAATTTAGATTTGAATATATATTTTAACAATTTAGTATGTTAAGTTGTAATTAGATTTAATTCATATTGTTAACTATTTGTGGTCATAAAGAATTTTTCTTAATTTTTGAGCTTAACTAATATCTAATTAATTTTTATGATAATAATTGATTCGATTAATTTGTGTTTTAATTACTTAGTCATGGTCATTTGTTTTAATAGTGAAAGAACAGAAAAATGAAATAAATTTTATTTAATGAAGATTTTAACCAAAGCTTAAAATAATACTTCTTAATATTATCAGTCTATTCTTAATCAATATAAAAAATATTTATTTTTATGTGGAACAGACGGCGTAGCATATTGTCATGCAGTACGGTTTGTCTAAATCAGTTTGTTTTGTACAGGCAGACTATTGACCGTGAAACAGTTTATCTTGAGATCGTTTCTCTATCTGGTCGGTTTTATTTGCCTTTTCTTTCTTTTTTTAAATATTTTGCAGCTTCAGCCGGTGTATTATGCGTTACTAGTATTGCTTCGGCCATTTGAAACTCCATTTCGAACTTGTTGGCTTCCTTTATTACTGAATAAAGTTGCTTACTATTTTCATGTTCTTTGACTCAGATCATCATCCGGTCTTCTGTAGTTTCTATGCATCTTTGAAGGCCAATTGTTGCAGTTTGTAAGACAGTTCTAGTTGAGCTAATCCTCTGCCTCCTTCGTATCAAGGCACGTGCAAACGGTCAACATCAGATTTATGATGAGGCATGCGGTGGCAAGTGAGAAGTTTTCTCGTTTTGGCGTCCATTCGCTTAATGTCAGCTACCGTCGAGTTAAGAATGTATTGAAGCACAGTCATCTCTAGATAAATATTTATGGCTGATATTCTGTTTTGTGCATTCAGTTCCTTATTTTGTACCGGACGCACACACCTGTAGTACTCATTTCGTGCCTTCTCCTTCATTGGTTATGATGTACTTCACCCCCCTCGCTAAGTCCTAGGTACTTATAGTCTTGTTCCAGTTACCTAATCTTTATGCCAAAATGTAAATCTTTTGAGTTGTTTCTGTAAATCTCTATTTACTGAATGTTACTTTGGCACATTTATCTAACCCGAAATCCATAACTATTTCGTCACTGAAACATTTTAACAGTATTGAGGGGACCCTTCGACTCATTGTCGTCTTTCACAAAGAGTTTGAGATCATCCATATGGGGTAGGTAATCGAGTACTTTCTAATTCAGTTTGTATTATTATTATTATTATTATTATTATTATTATTATTATTATTATTATTATTATTATTATTATTATTATTATCATTATCATCCTTATGATGATGTATATGGTGGCAAGTGAGAAGCTTTCTCGTTTTGACATCAATTTGCTTAAGGTCAGCTATGGTCAAATTAAGGAGGTTGAAACTGTATTGCCCTAGTGTTTATGGTTGATATTCTGTTTTGTGGATTCAGTTCGGTATTTAATACCAAACGACTGTAGTATTCTTTTCTTACTTTCTCCTTCTATTTGGTATGCTGTATTCCATCTGGTTCGCTGATTCCTAGTATTTATAAGCTTCGTGTTCCAGTTCCCTTTGTGGTATAATCTAGATTTGATGAGTGTGTTTCTGTAATTCTCCCTTTCTTGAATGTTATTATTATTTTTGCACATTTATCTAATCCTAAATCCATACTGATGTCATCACTGAAACGTATTACCGTATAGTGGAGACCTTCATCTCATTGTCGTCTTTGGCAAAGAGTTTGATATCATTCATGTATAATAGGAGATTAAACATATTCTTTTTTTTACTTTGTATCCATGGTTATTACTGTTTAGTTCATGCGAAAGTGAGATTAAGGACAGACAGAACAGAAAGGTGGACAGGGAGTCCCCTTGAAAGATTGCTCGTCGGATATTCAAACATTTGGAAGTGGCAGTGGCTTTGGTATCATTGAGGTATAATGTCCTTTTCCACAGTTCCTTACTATATTTAAAGAACTTTACTATCACTGAAGATATCTGTACATTTCCAACGCCATAAAGATATAATAGTGTGGCATACTATCAAAGTCTTTACGGTAATATGCCCAAGTTGTGCTGCAATCTTTCAGGGTGATTTTATTTATTGGTACTTGATCTTTGCCACCATATGAACCTCTGCTGCTACTGCTCCAGAAGAAATTTTTCCTCGAGAAAAGAGTATAGTTCGTCAATACAGACGTGATTAATTATATGTCGTAGACAGACATTTTATTGGCCTGTAATTTTTTGTATCTTCTGTTTCATCGATTTTTGCTAAGAGATATATATTACCTTCATTGATCCATTCTGGAATTTCATTGGGATTATTAATTAGTATCGATAAATTTTGCGCAAGTGTTTCATGGCTAGATGATAGATGATAGAGCCAAAAGTTGGGTACCTTGTCATTTCATGGGGATATCCGTTTTGGGGATTTTGTTAGAGCTTTCCTAATATTATTCTTGGTTATATTTTTCCATTCTTGCACAGGTTGACCCTTCATTCTTTCCTGTTCTCGTTTGGTCCACTCTGAACTGGGATTAAATTCCTTTGACTTGCTCCAAATATTCTCTCAAAATGTTTGCATTTTTTTCTTCTTGACATCTATGGGTGCCTTTTCCAATTTCCCTGTAAAACTTCTTGAGGTCTGCTTGGAATATAAACTTGTCTACAGAACATAAGTATAAGTGTCCATTTTCTTGCTAATTTCTTCTATGGACTGTGTCCCTCCAGGACGTTAGCGGTCGTAGCTCTCCACAAATTCTTCTTCTTTATAGTTCTTAATAGATTGTCTCCTTTCGTTATCTCTCCTATGTGTATTTCTGCCATCGATGTACTCAAGCTCTCTAGGTAGGTTATGCATTCTTTCCTGTTCTCGTTTGGTCCACTCTGAACTGGGATTATGTTCCTTTGACTTGCTCCAAATATTCTCTCAAAATGTTGGCATTTTTTTCTTCTTGACTTCTATGGGTGCCTTTTCCAATTTCCCTGTAAAACTTCTTGAGGTCCGCTTGGAATATAAACTTGTCTACAGAACATAAGTATAAGTGTCCATTTTCTTGCTAATTTCTTCTATGGACTGTGTCCCTCCAGGACGTTAGCGGTCGTAGCTCTCCACAAATTCTTCTTCTTTATAGTTCTTAATAGATTGTCTCCTTTCGTTATCTCTCCTATGTGTAGTTCTGCCATCGATGTACTCAAGCTCTCTAGGTAGGTTATGCATTGTTTTCCGCTGTCACTCCTTCCTTCAATCTGCTCCGTGACTTCCAAATTTTGCAAGACCTTTTTACTCATCATGTGCCATAGAAATTCATCGGTTTCTTTCTGATGTTAAGTATGTTTCCCTTTTGTTTCCATTTTCTCGAAAACTGTTATTTTTAAAACCTGTCCTTTGGAATTTTTAATATTTTTTCTATCACTCCTAAATCCTGTTTTGCCAATCATTTACACAAACTCGTTTTTCTTCTTCTTTTTCTTTGTTCCTTTGCGATGTGTGTGGTCGTAATTTTCTGTTTTTGCTACTCTCAATAAACGTTTCTTTTTTTGGTAAATTTCAAGCTCTAAGTGCCTTATGTGTTGTTGCAACCGTTTCAACTGCCTTCTATCTTTCCTATAAGTAACACATTTCCCAAACTTTTTTTCCTTATGATGTGCCCTAGAAATTACAATTGACACTTTATGATGTTAAATATAATTGTCCCTTTTGTTGTCATTGTCTCCAGAACTTTGTCGTTGCTCACATGTTCGGTCCATAGTATTCTCATCATGCTTCTGTAGAACTACATTTCTATGGCTTCGTTTCTTTTACATATGTGAGGAGATTGTACCGGCGGATTTCAGTGTCGCATTTTCCGTCCCCCGTTAAAAAAATTCCTCGATATTTTAAATGTTTGATTTTGCTATCTCCAATTTTTTGCATGTTGGTATATTCATTTTGTTGACAACCGTGCATTCTATCTTCTTGAATTTTTCTAATATCCTTTCCAAATATGTCAAGGTTACCTAACAATTCCAACAGTTCTTTGCGATGTATTTTATGGAACGCTTTTGCGTAATTTATAAAATATAGATATACATCCCTTTGCATTTGTATTGATTTTTTTATATCGTTTTGGGCATGAATATCGCATTTATGATTCCAGTGTCTTTAACTTAACCGTATTGTTCTTGTTCTATTTCCATTTACTGTTCTTGTCCTATTTCCATTTACTGTTCTTGTCCTATTTCCGTTTACTGTTCTTGTCTTATTTCCATTTACTGTTCTTGTCTTATTTCCGTTTACTGTTCTTGTCCTATTTCCGTTTACTGTTCTTGTCCTATTTCCGTTTACTGTTCTTGTCCTATTTCCATTTACTGTTCTTGTCTTATTTCCGTTTACTGTTCTTGTCTTATTTCCGTTTACTGTTCTTGTCCTATTTCCGTTTACTGTTCTTGTCCTATTTCCGGTTTAATTCTGCTGCGCCTTATTGTTTTATATGTCTTCTAAGCATATTGTTGGACGGAATTCACATTCGTTTGCATTTAGCTTCTTAAGAAGTGCTATGAAAATAGATCTACTCAGGTCTTCCGATATATCCCCAGTATTGTATATGCTTGTAATGTTGTCGACGCCGAAGGCTGCCAACATCTCTATTACAATTCCGTCTGGTCCTGCTGCTTCAAATTTTAATATTTCTGGTTCTTTCGTGAAAGACTTCTCCGATGTATTTCTTCCGTCTCTATAGTATTATTTTTTTGTTCTCTAATATCAGTGCATATCCTTGGATTATATGCCGCCTGTTGTTAAGAATCCCTTTTGTCCTATTAGTTATCTTATATTCTGTGGTACTCATTATTTCTAATTGTCCACAATTTTGTTTGAGCTATTCCTCTTTCGCCCTTCTGAATGAAGACTACTCCAGGTAATTTAGTTCACTGTGTTGTACTAGACAATTTTTGTCGCCAGAATCTATCTTACACAAGTCTACTATTTCTCCGGGCATTTAATATTGCTGCCACATCTGGTCTGGTAGTTCTGTTGTATATTTAGACATCCTTGATAAAATCCACAAAAAACTGCAATTGTTTGGATCATGACCTGGCATCTTGGCTTCAGGAATTTCCCACCGCCACAACGTAGCTTCCTTCCGCTTTTTTCTATAAATACTTTTATGGTAACTGTTCTGATGAATTTTCCTCTATGGTACCTAGACTTCATGAATTTAAGCGCAGTTCTTGATTGGCGGAAATGTCACATTCTTTTACAGTTGAAACCATGTAACCATAAATACAATACCAACAGCTTCTTTTCTCGTACTTCTCACTTGTGGATATCTCTATCGGCTTCAAAAATTTTAATGTAATATCAATCGTTATTTTATGTTTTCTTAATCCCTGTTCTTTTACTGATAACTCTTTTTAAAAATGTGTTTTAGTAGCTTTATTGCCTTGCTTGGGATGAAATGATAAAAAATACCCTACAAATAATTAGTACAATTGTCACTTTTATGCTACCAAAATTTTCATTTCTCTGGCGATATTTTTTCTAGTTTTTCAATTAAATTTTTAGGCCTGCTGAAAAAAAAAACACATCTATTGTTTAAAAGTTGTTTACGTTTATCTACCTTGGATATATGAATCTGTTTTAATTTGAAAGTTCCAAAGAATTTCTTCTTTTTCGCTTTCTTTTAGCGCCTTTCCAGTTTTCATATCCTTTTCTTAATTTTTTTTCCTTGATGATTTTAATTATTTTAATCATCAATATTTACATTGCTTCATAATCGTTTATAATACATTATAATATTTTATGGCATTTATCATAACATTATCAGTCATCAAAATTATAATAATTAATAAGTATTCTAAAAAGTATTTACAGTATCAGGGGGTTATCATTCCAATCTTTATGATTAATATTAAGACGGTCATTATTTACTTTATTATGATTATTGGTTATTATTATTCATTACTATTTTTCATGTTAATTATTGTTATTCGCATATTAATCATTACTATTATTCACTACCAATATAACCGTTGTCATTATTATTATTAATATTAATATTATTATTTTATTTTTACTATGATTCATCATCGCCATCATTTTTATCACCAATGAAATAATCATTATTGATATATTATTGTTGTTGTCGATGTTGTTGCCTTAAAAAAAATCGTCCCTTGAGGAATCATGTATTTTAAATTATTCCTTGTTTATGATCTTCTAATTATTATTAAAAATGTATAGAAAATTTCGCGCCCTTCCTCGCCGTTTGATATTTTATGGCTGCACGAGACAGTTAGCCACCAGCAAGTGCACGTAGTCTTCGTGTCTAAACTCTCATTCTCTCCCTCGATCCCTGCCTTCATCCCCCCCTCTCTCTCTCTCTATTTTTCTCGTTATTGCGCCTTCTTTTTTCTCCGCTTATACTGCGTTCGAGAAACACAGAACTCATGTTTTAGCGCGAAGATCGCTTCAATCTATCAGCATCTATTCAAACAACCCATTTTTTAAATACTTGAGTTTATTTGCATTTTTTCCTACAAATTAAAAGTTGCGTATTAATTTATTTCTTGCTTTGATAATGTTAAAGCAATAACATTAAGTAAAAATTGATCTTTCTTTCTTATATTTTCATGTGCCTTCATGTACACTCATAGGTGCGTTTTTTTACATATTAGCACTTATGGAATATGCCAATATATACTATATATACATTTAGATATTTGCCTGTAGATGTACATATAACTATATACAAACGTGCACATATATTGATATATGTAAATAATAATATATGCTTATTATTGTATATATGAGTGAATATACGAGGGATGTTGAAAAGTTCTCGGCTCGGCTCACCTGCCTAAAATGGTAAATTAATGATCAACAACCAGAATACAGACTTTGGTAACCGGGTCGGGACGAGAACTTTCCGACAACAACAATCTCGTGCATTGGGAAAAGCATAAATCCATTTCCCCCAGTTATGGATTAAATAACAAAGTAGTCACGGTTCTCTTGGTGGCTAGTTTACCGTGAAGTGCAAATATTTGCATTGATTTAGATATTTATTGTAACTGATAATCTACTAGCCGTCCAGAACCACACCGTTCCACTATTTTAGAAAATGATGAGGGGAGAGTTGATTTGAACTCTTACTTATGTAAAACTCCACTCCGCACATATTGTATCTTTTTGAAGGGGACAAACATATGTTTTTGTGGTAGACAATATTTTAGTTATAAAAAAAGATAGATAGATAGATAGATAGGAACAGACTGAGATAGATAGATAGATAGATAGATAGATAGATAGATAGATAGATAGATAGATAGATAGATAGATAGGAACATACTGAGATAGATAGATAGATAGATAGATAGATAGATAGATAGATAGATAGATAGATAGATAGATAGATAAAATGTGTTAGATAAGGAACATACTGAGATATAGTGACTGTAAACTTAAAAAGTGAGTATGACCATCACTGACATGCCCAGTCCATCAGTTAAACTCCCCTGCCACAACACTGCATTCATAAAGCCAGCCATCGACCTGCATTTCTTGTTACATATATGGCATATCAAATTATCACCGGCTGGTGGAAGTTAACATCATCACTTCCAATGTGTCTTTTTATATGGGCCTGCACACTCTAGTAACTAGTTTTACCTGGACTTGCGCACTCTAGTGCATTCTTATCGTGCCTTTACGAAATCGTCATATGCAATAGACTGTTGGTGTTGGTCTGATTTCTGGTGACTGAGCAAACCTACCCCGGACAGACATTTCCAACTGCATTGGGTACATAGCCATGTTGGGACCTCATGGCAATTCAGGGAACCCTTCCGAACCCCTCTCTTCAGTTCTGAATATTTTTGTGATGACTCATGGAATATCTTGACGCCATCAGCAATACCAGCTCTCCAAGAAACCTGGTCTTCAGCTAGAGTCTCCCAGTTATTCAGACCAATATTGCACTTGTATAGTGACTCTTTAAGGCAATATTTATAACGAAGTTTTGGCTTGTGCTGCGGTCTTTTTCCCATTTCCAATTCTCCGTACATTAATTGTTTTGGCATTCTATCATCTGCCATACGAATAACATGGCCCATCCATAGCAATCTGTATTTGTGTATAATTGCTTCCACAAAGACTGAATTGGCCCTTTGTAGAACAACAGTATCAGGGGTGTGAAACATCCAGTGTATTTCAAGCACAAACCGAAGGCATCGTTGATGAAAACGTTCCAGTATTTTCAGATGTCTGCGATAGATTACCCACGTCTGCCATAAATATAGCAGAAATGACATAACGCTGGCATTATATATTTTATATATTATTATATTTATATTTTTAGGAATCATCACATATTCTAGGCCACAAAAATCTCCTGAGCCGACCAAGCACAGAAATGAATACAAGTAATAAGGAGTGACAGAGAAAAGCGATAATAACAACAGAAATTGTGATATGAGCTCTGGTAAAAATATGTAATGATAACAGCAAAAAATTGCAATATGAGCACTGGCAAAAAATCGTTGTTGAGACATTAGGTTTATAATACCCAGAAATGCATACACAGATGTCGAAAGGACACATGGCACAGATAGATAGATAGATAGATAGATAGATAGATAGATAGATAGATAGATAGATAGATAGATAAGAATTTAAACATTTTTTTAAATTTAGTTGATGAGTATTAGATGATTTGTAAACTATATATCTCAACGGATTAAGATAAATAACCAATTTCAAACAATATTAAACAATTCCATGAAAAACAAAACAAATAAAAATACATGCAAATGTTTAAATCAACTGCAACAGAAAAAGCGTGAAAATTAAATTCTGCCTAAGAACAAATAAAATTATTAGTTAGCTAAGTATTGAAAATTACAATTGTTCATTAATTGCATTAAGTATTTGATAGCTAATTAGATTTCTTTTAGGTATATACGTTTGCATGCTTTTGTCTTTACACAAACATTAGGAGATAAATGTAATCTATGACCATCCATTCAATCAAATGGTAAAAATCAGGTGACTTGAAACAAAGAAGTCTGTGAGTGCCTACCGCAAGGATTTCCCACGAAGGTGGTTGTATGGGATTGGAAGAGGTGGTCGTTGACGTAAATTTCAGGTTCAAGTTGGATGGCACACTGTCTCCCACTCAGGTTGTTATATGTTGATTTACGTGGCCACCCGCGCCACGTAAATCCTTGTTTTATCCTGGAGGAACAGTACACGCTTCAGATTAACCAATGCTGGCTCCTTTTGCTTCAGTGCCTTTTGCACACGTTCCAACTACTGCGAGTACAGGCCCACAGTGATGGGTTGGCCCATTGGTAGAAGCTCATAGTGCACCACTTGTTCACTAGTGCAACAAATACCGAGCAAGTGTAGTGTGGTCTTGTGGTGTGAGGCACAAAATCAAAGTGGTGACGTTTGGGCGTGTTATACAGAACTCACTTTTCGTCACTGGTTTGCACCCGATCAAATATGTTGGCTGCCGACAGTGTGTTAGGTACCCACTTGCTCAACTTATATGCCTTCTCTGTGCGCTGTAGGCGAAGTTTGATTGCTTCATCAGAAAACTGGAAACGTTCGGCAAGCTCACGACAGGTTTGACTGTTATCTTTGACCGCCTTCAGGGTCTCATCATCCAGAACCTATGGCCAGCCACTGCAGAATTCATCATAAAGAGACAGTTCTCCCGACCTGAACTTCTTGAACTTCTGGCGATGATTTCACCCACAGCATTATCCCCAAAGGATTGACGTATTCAGTGATTTGATACCGCAACGGACAATCCCACATTAAATTCATAAAGCAGACAACCCCGAACGAGCTACGTCGACACTGCCATGTTTTCTCGCCGCTACTCGAACTATAACAGAAATATGTGCGCAACGCGCCTGCATTGGTCCCCCACACCAACACTTCCCAGTACGGGATGCACTCATTTGAGTATCCGTGATCATTTATTCTCGCACGAAATAAAGAAATGGCAAGGAATTTATTTGGTTATCTTATATATGGATAAAAAATCTTAGTTGCATAATACATTTTAGATGCATCAAAGGTGATCTTCAGGGATTCACTGTCCTCATCGCTGATTTCGGGTTTTGCATCATATCGGCTCCAACAGCAACCCCGACCTGATTCAAGACAAGTCAGGCCGCCTTCCTTGAAAGCGTCGTGCTACGCATCGCGACACTGCAAAAAGCATCCCGACCTTGCTCGGATTTCGACCATTCTTATTGACATATGTCATACAATGAAAAACAAGACTTTTCACGCCACTCACCTATATAATGTTGTCTTTTTCTTTTATCGGGATTAGCTTTGTTCTACTACTTTTGGATTCTTAATTTGGTAAGCTGGTCTTTTCCTTCCATAGTTTAATCTAAATGTTTTTTGTTTTAAATACTAATCTCATAGTAATACTAACTTTTTAACTAAACCTACACGTGTACCCAACTCAAATCTATCATATACTAGCATTTACTAAAAATATATATATTTGAATATAAAATCATATCTATATAAATACCACTTCGATTCAATAAATAATCATTTACCTACTTTATTCTTAGGAGGATACTTCTCCTTAATGTGTAAGTTTATACACTTTGCATTCATTACAACACATTATTTTATTAATTTATATTATACGAAATTCGTGCAAGTCACCAGTAAAAAAAATTATATTTCTTTTACAATTAATAGTTTTCTAACAAAAAAAAAAGCTTTGAAAATAGCTCATGTAAAAGCCACCAACTATAAATATTATCAAAATAGAATGTGAGATTCAGTTTTCTCTATTAACAATGACATTCTAAACTCGAGAGATGACGCGTTTGTTTTTCGAAGCTCCCAATAATTTTATGTTTATTCTTGGAGGAGAAGTTAATGGTTTCTCCTATTGGAGTTTGGCAACTTCTTATTTAAAGCTTTGTAAATGCCTCCAGCTGTTGTGAGGATTTTGTTACCAAGGAGTTTCAGGTAAGAGGACTCGTGGAAAGAAAAGCAGAAATTATTGGCTCTGGAGGTTGATAGTTATAATAATGACGTATGTTATGACCAAGAAACGAAAATCAGTGTACTTGATATATATATATATATATATATATATATATATATATATATATATATATATATATATATATATATATATATGTGTGTGTGTGTGTGTGTGTGTGTGTGTGTGTGTGTGTGGGTGTGGGTGTAGGAATTGGACAACAAAAGTTAATAGCTTTAGAAACATTACAGAAATGGTTTTTCGTGAAATGGAAGAATGTTAAATCTTGAGTAGATTGGAAGACATGCAAAGATTTCCTGAGTTGGGAGGTGGGGAATGTAGCTTTGGAAAGGATTTATTCGTTATTTACAAATTTGCCAAATCTCATTGATTTACAGTGTGCCTTCACGTCAAAACACCAATCATGATGATTTAAATGAAACTATTAAAAAAACGTAATTTTGCTTAAAAGTAATATAATTTAATATAATTCACAATTATTATTTCTTTTATTTCATTTATTATATATATTATAAATATTATATTTATTTGTAGTTATATATGTATTCATTAATTATTTCAGCGTTTTACAGTTACAGGATTTTCTATATTAGTATTTATTTGTTTTTGTAAAACTAACCTGAAGATAGTTTCTGTTTTTGCTCATCTAAATGTATATTTATTAAATTTACTCGTTCTACCCGTATTTATTTTTATCAGTTAATAGTTTCGGTGGTAGTACTCTCAAAAGGTTAGTATAGATAATATTTATTGTATTTTATAAACAATAAATTCATAATCTCCAAGTATTTGGGGTTTAAATCCCGATTTATATTTTTATTTCTCTTACCTTTGCTACACTTATCAAACTTTTCGATATTTTCTGTAATTTGTTTTGTTTTCTAGTGTTTTGTTTATTTAACTTCATTAATCGTTAGTTTTTAGTTGACATTCTAAAACTCGGAGTACCTCATGCATATATAGGTACATTTTAAAATTGTGCAGTAGTTTTCATAGCCAGAGGTGGTAGTGAGTACAAACTCCCACTGTCTATAAAATGGCTTCCATGGCATACGTATCAAAGAGCTTCTAACAATTAAGACGGAGCAAAGTGAAACAAAGGCCCCTCATAACGAGCTACATCGGATAAATGGAGCTCTTCAGCCCGGGAAGGAATTCCATCTAGGAGAAAGAAAATCCTGACTTGAAAGCTCCGTTTGAAGGCATATCAAATCAGGGGGAAAGGCAATGAAAGAAAATGGGGCGCCAAAAGCTATTGGTTGACAACAGTAACAAATTATCGACACTCCTGCAGCCAAGCCTACCTAAATGTAATTCTCTGTAATCCTTTAGGTCTTAGGTCCGTGAGGAGGGTATGTGTTTTGGGCATCGCTTAAGCCTGTTCCCTGCTGAGGCCACTCTAGTCTCACTACCAAATGGCTCAATGTTGACCAAATAGGGGGCTACTACATTACCCGAGATAAACAGATACCTCCTATTATCTGTTGACATGAAGACTTGCAAATAATCTAGTTGTGATATAAGCTGTGTTATGGTGTCCTATCTATATTACAATAAATTCTTCCTCCTTCATAAATACTAACCTGCGATACTTCATAAATATACAGTCGACCCGCAGTCTTGGTCGGACTTGTTTTTTTTTTTTTGAGTAGTTTCTGTGAGATGGACAAGCGTTTGAGCTGATAAGTGTTTGATTTGATTTTTATTTTGCTAAAAACTTTTTGGAATTTTTCAGTTTTTCTTTGCCTTTTTATTTGTTCATATAGATTTGTGCATTTTTGTTCTTTTCGTTTTTTGTTGATTTCTTTTCACATATTTTTACCCTGCCTAAATTTTTAGATTGCATTATCGTTTTCGTTTTTATTTGTTTTTCAATTGCTTATTGTCTTTGGTTATCCGCATTTTTCTTTCGTTTTGTTTTGTTTGTGCTGGGCATTGTTGCCGTTGTTGGAATAATTTTTTTTTAAAAGAAAAAGTAAGCAACAGGTTATTTGGTCAACCGTGGTAGTCATACGGACTACTATGAGCGACAATAATATTTCCAGCTCAACACCGCCTGTGTCCTCAGTAAAAAGTGCCTGGTGTGAGGATAGACCGAAGAAAAAGGACGTCAAGTACTATGCAGAAAAGAGGGATAAAGTTAAGAATAATTTCAAGGAAAATGAATTCCTTACGATCGAGGAGGCATTTAAGGCCGTGAATACGAGGATAGTATCGCTGCTAACTTCCGACATGTCGAGTCAGCAGGGAAACAATAGAAGAGGTTCTGAAGACCTTAAAAATCATTCCAGGTGTTTGGGCAAGAAGTAACGCTATATGGGACATTCTTCTTCCAACAGAGCAAGAAGCCAAACAAATGGCAGGTAGTATTTTCACTACCAAGAACCTCAGATTAGAGACGGAATACATGGGCACCCGTAAGACAAGGTTTAAAGTCCGTGGGGTGCCCGTAGATGTCTCTGAAGATAGGATGGGGGCATTCTTCTCAAAGTTTGGCAGGATCGAGGAGGTGAAAACATTAGTAGGAAAACGGACATTGCAACGGATGACGTTGAGTTACAGGTCACGTTAACCCGAGCAAGCTTTAGCGAAATCCCCAATATCTTACTATGCAGAGAAAGGAGGATGTTAGTAGTTGTGGAAGATAGAAAACCATACTGTTGGTCCTGCAGCGTATCTGGGTACACGGCAAAGGAGTGCCCCGCTAAACGTCCTCCGACTACAACGCAGCCCACACCAGCAAAAACAGCAGCAGCAGTAGTCACAACACCCCCAATCGAAGAAGTAGCCCAAAAAGACATCGATATTGTCTGGAAAGTTGGGGGGGTAAAAGAACGAAGAATGTGCTTCCCCCCAAAAAAAACATATCGGTACGAAAAGGTGACAGGGGCCTAGATTAATCGCGACAAGTAGTCCGCAGTGCGATTAGGTGCCTAGAAGGGGGTCGATCTTCCGGTAACCTTCGCGTGGACAGAGGGTCCTGTCTACATTCTTGGAGTGTGGTTTAGATCCGACCTCCAGCTGGAGAAAAATTGGTCTGAAGTACGAGCAAATGTCGACGCTGCCGGTGAGACTTGGCATCGACGGAGGTTGTCCGTGAATGGCAGGACGGAGGCGTGTGCCACTTCCGTCTTCCCGATTGTCTTTTATCGAGTGTCTGTACTTCCTCTCTATGACGACCATAGGAAGCCGCTCGAGCGCTCGCTAACCTCCATTTTATGGAGGAGACGCGGGAATCGGGTCGACAGACGTGTCTGTGCACAACGTCCGTGTCATCGGGGGCTGGGAATGCCACACTTGGCGAGCCACAAACTCGCCTCAAGGTTGGTTTTCCTACACCGGGCATTGACAGGAGATTCGATTATAGCGGGGATTGTTAGGGACGCGTTCCCTTTCCTTACTATCAGTCCTCCCATCTCGCGGGTTGAGCGCCGTCGTAAGCCCGGGATCAATTGGATTTCCTTCGCGAGTGTCGGTCGGCCTTGTTGGTCGTTCTTCGGTTCAGTGACCTTTCACGGCCTAGGAAGGTCTTTTATCGTCTTCTAGTGGAGGGGGTCGCGAAAGATTCTCTACGTGAGCGGCTCAACTTGCCGGAGGAGGAGTTTCGCTCTTACTGGTCTAGGGCGCCAGCGGCGGATTATCTTAGTAATCCTGAGTTTTCGCTTACCTGGCGATTGACTCGGAATAGGCTACTTCTCAATGACAAGGTCTACATATGGGTCTTGGCGGATTTGCCAGACTGTGAACGGTGTGGCCTTGGTTTAAAAGAAACGGCTTCGCAAGTCTTCTACCATTGTCCCCGGGTCCGCCCCTTATGGGACCATGTCCGCGAGTTGACGGCACATCTCGCTCCCGAAAAGCTCGTGCTCATTGATCGTGCATACGCGTGTGACAATGTGTCGCCCCCGTATTCCGGGGTGAAACGAATGGTGTTTCTGACGCTGCTGGCCACGGCCCGAATGGTAATTTGGAGGACGCGACAGGAGGAAGTCTTGCTAGGCAACCGTCTTTCTCATCAGGATCTGATCCGATTCTTTGTGTATCAACTCAAGATGAAGATTAGAACTGATAGAAAAGGCTTGCATTCGACAGTCTTCAGCGAAAGGTGGGTGACTGAGGCGAGCTTGGTTCGTTTGAACGGGGCTGGTCTTGATTTTCTCTTTTAGGTCAGCCTACGTCACATTGGGGTGGTTTCCTGTGGAGCCCTCCCCTTGGTTGTGTGCCTAGGTAATGTGAGTAAATGTTGTCCCTGGCCTGTTCCCGGCAGCCTCTTTGGTTATGATCCAAGTCGAGATTCCCAACCTCCACACTTTGTTTTGGCCCCTTTTGATCTCGACTGAGTCAGCTTTTTATTTCCCATGTCCGTCTATATTTTCACTTTTCCCACTCCCTTAGCGAGAGAGCTTCTTGATTCTGTCCAATGGGCAGAATACAGCGGCCTCTCCTTTTTGAGGGTTGGACGGGCCCTACTAACATCAGTTATGTATAGTTTACTTTGTGTTGATTTTCAGTTTATTATTGGGTTCATCTCCCTCCCCTCTCATTCTTCATTATTAGATTTTTATATATAATAATTTATTATCATTAAATTTTTAAGGCATGGGGGCGCGTTTTGTAGATTCCCCTTGAGAGGATGCGGTATTATGGTGTATGGAGGATTGATTGGTGACGGACGAGTTCTTGTGGTGAATGTGGAAACTGTAATGTGTGAATGGGTCGTGAATCAGATTAGCTAGCTATAAGATAGTGACGACCATCCTCAACCCCTCCCCATTTTGGCCTCGTGCCCTAATTGTATTCTGGATACAATAAATATACAGTTGGGACGCAGTCTTCTGACGGTGTGCGACTTCTGTCGAACTCTCTGCTTTGGCAGAGAGGAACCCGGACGAAGCTATGCCGAAAGGCAGTTTCGTCCGGGGAGGTAGACAGACCCAAACCCGCTAATGCGGGTTCTGTGGTAATATTTTTGGACGAGCTCGGAGAACCCACGGTAAACTCGGCCTTGTGTCACATACATCCCGCGTGGGGGGAATGTTAAATATCGGCAGTCGGGACGCAGTGTAACCCGACTGTTCGGACCGACACTTCTATCTGCTGACTAATAACACTCTTATTTTGTATATATGTTATTTCAATACACCTACCTTCTTCTTTCCGTGTCTTTCTTTCTGGCCCCTAACAGGTCACAACACTATGTGAGTTTGATTATTCGATGTTACGATGTATACAGAGATCGTTAGTTGTCACTATAAATCATTAAAAAAAGAAAAGAACGTTATTTACAGATAAATGAAGCAATTTCTAGTAAAATTAATCAATAAGTGGTAATATTAGGCGATTTATTGCAAAATGAATTCAGATATTGAAGGCATCCAATTTTTATATTTTTCAGTCAGTTCAAGCCAATAATGCCACAAGTGGCTATTTGAGACAGAAAGATTATGAACAGTCTTTACAAAGAACTGGAAACCCAATCTTAAGCATGGAATAAGGGATAAACATCTACTCCTGTTCAAAAGACCGGAGAGGAGTGTGAATCGGATGAACCTATGCAATTTAAAACTGGCTTTTTGTTTTTTATGTTGTCTAAGTTAAAGATCGTTTATATTTGAAGTAATTCCCCCCCCAAAGAAACACTGAATATCCTTCCTATTATATATTATATTTTTGTTCAATTGGCAGCCTTGTAATTTCTAGCACTCTTCACTTTCTGGTATCGATATTGAGCACTTTGAAACTATATGATTTAGTTTAATTAATCACGAAAAATGCTTTTGTATCAAGAAACTATTAGAACCGACATGTTTTAAACACATATCTAATCTAACGGAAAATTCTACATATGCAAAAATAATAATATGGTGTAAAAATTATTAAAAAGAAAACCCTGTACATTACATCAAAAACGAATAATGTTAGAAGTTGATTATACTGTATAGTCGAAATGCATTATTTACGCAAGAAATATTGTGAATAAGATTTTTATCACGGAAATTAATTTCTTATGATTTATTGAATAAATTCTTCGGTAAAGATTGCAATCGAAACGCAATGATAATGACTTACAATGAATATAAATCATTTTTGGGATAATACGCAATTGAATTAAATATATAACGATATATAGCAAATTATATTAAAAAAAGATATAAGAAAAGGCAATATTCAGGAAGCTTTCAGACACTATCAAGCGTCTGTGAGATTAGCATACCAATATTTTAACCACGTTAGATGACACATAGCACAGTGGATAAAGGCGTTATTTAGATCCAGTGACAGGACCCAAAGAGTGTGAGTTCAATACCTCGTTAAGGCGGTAGAGAACTTGGAGAGGGGAATTAACAGGAGATAACTGATAACTAACATCCATTAGACATGGCACGTGGAGCTAGAACAGTCTACGCCAGTGAGCGAAATAAAGGGTTCAGTTCGACATTCCAACCACCTGAAGAAGGCCGGAGCGTACAACGGCCGAAACGTTGTAATAAATATGGCGACAAAGATGAGCACAATAGTCCGAATACTGTAAATTATGTACATAATACCTCATCTCAGAGATATAGACAGATACTTTTTTGAATTTATTTAATAATTTTCTGTTAAAGTTACTGCGGTAGTTGAAATTTTAAGAATGCTTATATCTTAGTATTATGAATTATCATTTACCTATCTACTTCTAGAATACACATTCATACTCTGTTGTAACCTAGTGAAGGTTACTGAATAGAATAATCGTACGAAGGTTGGTAATAAACGATAATACTTAGAACAAGAACAACACATATAAGATTCGATAGCCGTGCGTAGAAGTGGTCAACTGCTAGAAGTGAGTCAAATGAATTCCACAAACAATCTCCAACTGTAGGATATCTACCAACCGCCCCACGCGGTTAGATGTGGCACAAGGCCGATTTAATATGGGGTATCCGAGCACGTAGAATTCCCAAAAATTTCCAGTAGACCCCGTATAAAACGGCGTCGGGTAACTGTTTCCCGAGACGAGAATGTGCTTTTTGACATAACCTCGTCTGGGGATCTTCACTGCCCCGAAGCAGAGAGTTTGAGAAGCACAGCTGGAGACTGTAGGATATTTATCAACCGCTCACGGTCAGATGTCGCCGAATTTAATGTGGGGTATCCGAGCCCGTAGGCTCAGACAAAAGTTCCTCGTAGACCCCGTATAAAACGGGGTCTGGTAGCTGATTCCCGAAACGGGACGCTGCCCTTCGTAATAGCCGCGTCTGGGGATCCTCTCTGCCCGGAGGCAGAGAGTTTGACTAACACAGCTGGAGACGAATCTCCGACTGCAGACCAACATCCTAATGTATGTTTATGTTTATGGGGACATACCCATTATCGTCCGTAGGTATGCTACAACATACTCGTATGATACAAGGTGGATGTCTATATTTATCGGTCACCCAGCCCGATCTCTTCTTATTATTAAGGAAATATTCTGTTGTATTATTAACAGGAGTTAGTAGTTGATACCACTAATCAAATAATATATCTTATTAGTAAGTAAGGAAATCATGTTGCTAATTTCATTTTTGTTTATTTTGTTTCATGTTGTTTTGCCTTTTTCACATTTTTAATGGTAATAAATCTAGAATTATTTCTTATGTGACAAAGTTAATTATAAAGAAAACAAATTATCATCCGTACAGAAAATATAACCAATATGATTTTAAAATTACTGATGAAAAATAATGCCATTTTCATTTATATTTGAATGTATTGTTATTGCATACTTCGCAAGGGTGATGAAATTTGTGGCGTAGAGTTGATTGTCTTTATATCATTGCTATCATTTTCTGCGCTACTAAACTAAGAGAGAAAATGCTGGATGCACTCCTCAATCGGCGCAGCATTGTTCTATCGAATTAACCCAATTTAGTGCCAATTCAAGTGTTTTTAGTAGATTCCCCTATCAAGATAGAATGTAATCAGCGGTGGTTTGATGATATGACGTGAATCTGAGATAGGCTCAGAGGAAAAAAAAAAAACCACAGATCGATAACTTCCCAAACTGTAAATTGGTGTAGTATCTTCTCTAAACTGTCTTAAACTACGCCGCTTTCACTGCAGCTTTGGACTAATTTGAAATTCACACTTTGCTATCCAAGGTGGCATTTTCTCTTCTCACACTAATCTCATCTCCATAGAAAAAATATTCCAGCTTATTTTTTTTTAAATTCTTGTTTTGTTTTCTCTTTCTTGTGGTATTTTTTCTTCTTCAGATATAATGAACTCTTTAATAGTATTAGTCATATGATTATAATCCGTTTCTGAATATCGCATTGGAAATGATTTTCGATAGAAATGAAACGGCAAATACGAGTTATGGAAAGGTATGACAAACGAATTACATTAACAAAAAATAGACAGTGACAAATAAAAATAGAAATTAAAAATGAGTATTTATGAAGGAAAATCCCAAATTCTTTAGTGATAATATTACGCCTTTTTTCGGAAATGGTGCGGCATGACGTAAGGAATCCAACGATAAAGGAATTTATTTATTTATTTTTACAACAGTAGAGTAAGAAATTAAAAATCAAAATTTGATTTGGTGAAATGTATTTTTCTTCATCGGCTTGTGTTTTAATTACATAGTAAATTAACTATAAGTCGTAGGCTCTATGACAGCAAAACATTCTTGTGAAGTTTTCTTAAATTCCAGATGTTTACAATGATACAAAATTATGCAGCATTACAGACGGAAGCAAAACAAGCAATTGTCAGTAATTGTCTGTTTTCAAGGTAACTATTTAAAATGCTTTGAAGCACATTTTTCAAACAATAGAAAAATAAAAGATTGAATGCAGTGTATACCTTTAAAAATAATGGCTTAAATCTATAAATTGTAGACAATTCTTTAAATTCTATGGTTTAAGGATATAAAACGTGGACTATTCATTAATCCTCATGGATTAAATGTATAAATCCTGGATCATTCTTTAAATACTTTAAGTTTAAAACTATAACACCCGGACCATTCATTTAATCCGTATGGTTTAACTATATAAATTATGGATCATTCTTTGAATGCTTACACTTTAAATACATAAATATTGTATAATTCTTTAAATTTTAGATATAAACATGGACCATTCTTTAAATCCTTATGGCTTAAATATATCTCATGTGGAACTTTTATTAACCCCGTTTGGTTTAAAGCCTAGATTATTCTTTAAATCCGTATGGTTTAAAGATATAAAACATGGATCATTCTTTAAATCCTTAAGCCTTAAGTATATAAAACGTGGTCTACTCCTTAAATCTTTATTATTAAAGATGTAAATCTTGCTTCATTCTTTAAATCCTTATGGTTTAAATCTGTAATTCATAGATCATACTTTAAATCCTTATGGTTTAAATCTATAATTCATAGATCATACTTTAAATCCTTATGATTTAAATCTATAATTCATACATCATTCTTTAAATGCTTAAGGTTTAAATCTGTAACTCATAGATCATACTTTAAATCCTTATGGTTTAAATCTGTAATTCATAGATCATACATTAAATCCTTATGGTTTAAATCTATAACTCATAGATCATACATTAAATCCTTAGGTATAAATCTGTAATTCATAGATCATACTTTAAATCCTTATGGTTTAAATCTGTAAGTCAGAGATCATACTTTAAATCCTTATGGTTCAAATCTGTAATTCATAGATCATACTTATAAATCCTTATGATTTAAATCTGTAATTCATAGATTATGCTTTAAATCCTTATGGTTTAAATCTGTAATTCATTGATCATAGTTTACATCCTAATGGTTCAAATCTGTAATTCATAGCTCATACTTTAAATCCTTATGATTTAAATCTGTAATTCATAGATCATACTTTAAATCCTTAAAGTTTAAATATGTAATTCATAGATCATACATTAAATCCTTATGGTTTAAATCAGTAATTCATAGATCATACTTTACATCCTGATGATTTAAATCTGTAAATTCATATTCATAGATCATACTTTAAATCCTTAAAGTTGAAATATGTAATTCATAGGTCATACATTAAATCCTTATGGTTTAAATCAGTAATTCATAGATCATACCTTACATCCTTATGATTTAATTCTGTAAATTCATATTCATAGATCATACTTTAAATCCTTAAAGTTTAAATATGTAATTCATAGATCATACATTAAATCCTTATGGTTTTAATCAGTAATTCATAGATCATACGTTACATCCTTATGATTTAAATCTGTAAATTCATATTCTGTAACTCATAGATCATATATTAAATCCTTATTGTTTAAATGTGTAATTCATAGATCATACATTAAATCCGTATGGTTCAAACCTGTAATTCATAGATCATAGTTTGCATTCTTATAGTTTAAATCTATAATTCATACATCATTCTTTAAATGCTTAAGGTTTAAATCTGTAACTCATAGATCATACTTTAAATCCTTATGGTTTGAATCTGTAATTCATAGATCATACATTAAATCATTATGGTTTAAATCTATAACTCATAGATCATACATTAAATCCGTATGGTTCAAATCTGTAATTCATAGATCATACTTTAAAACCTTATGATTTAAATCTGTAATTCATAAATCATACTTTACATCCTTATAGTTTAAATCTGTAATCCATAGATCATACATTAAATCCTTATAGTTTAAATCTGTAATTCATAGATCATACTTTAAATCCTTATTGTTTAAATCTGTAATTCATAGATCATACTTTAAATCCTTACGTTTTAAATCTATAACTCATAGTTCATACTTTAAATCCTTATGCTTTAAATCTGTAACTCATAGATCATACATTAAATCCTTATGGTTTAAATCTGTAATTCATAGATAATACTTTACATCTTTATGGATTAAATCAGTAATTCATAGAGGTTAATTAAATCCTTATTGTTTAAATCTGTAATTCATAGATCATGCATTAAATCCTATGGTTCAAATGTGTAATTCATAGATCATACTTTACAACCTTATGATTTAAATCTGTTATTCATAGATAATACATTAAATACTTATGGTTAAAATCAGTAATTCATAGATCATACTTTAAATCGTTATGGTTTAAATCTGTAATTCATACATCATACATTAAATCTTTGTGGTCTAAATCTGTAATTCGTTGATCATACTTTACATCCTTATGATTTAAATCTGTAATTTATAGATCATACATTAAATCCTTATGGTCTAAATCTGTAATTCTTAGATCATCCTTTACACCCTTAAGGTTTAAATCAGTAATTCGTAGATCATACTTTAAATCCTTATGGTTTAAATCTGTAATTCATATATCATACTATACATCCTTATGGTTTAAATCTGTAATCCATAAATTATACATTAAATCCATATAGTTTAAATTTGTAATTCATAGATCATACGTTAAAACTTTATGGTTTAAATCTATCACTCATAGATCATATTTTAAATCCTTATGGTTTAAATCTGTATTTCATAGGTCATACTTTAAATCCTTATAGTTTAAATCTGTAACTCATAGATCATACTTTAAATCCTTACGGTAAAAATCTGTAATTCATAGATCATACATTAAATCCTTATGGTTTAAATCTGTAATTCATAGATCATACCTTACATCCTTATGGTTTAAATCAGTAATCCATAGATCATACTTTACATCCTTATGATTTAAATCTGTAAATTCATAGATCATACATTATATCCTTATTGTTTAAATCTGTAATTCATAGATCATACTTTACATCATTACGGTCTAAATCTGTAATTCATAGATCATACTTTAAATCCTTATAGTTTAAATCTGTAATTCATCGATCATACTTTTCTTCCTCAGGATTTAAATCTGTAATTCATAGATCATACATTAAATCCTTATGGTTTAAATCTATAACTCGTAGATGATACTTTAAATCCTTATGGTATAAATCTGTAATTCATAGATCATAATTTAAATCCTTATGGTATAAATCTGTAAGTCATAGATCATACTTTAAATCCTTGTGGTTTATATCTCTAATTCATAGATCATACTTTAAATCCTTATGGTTTAAATCTATAATTCATAGATCATACTTTAAATCCTTATGGTTCAAATCTGTAATTACATAGATCATACATTAAATCCTTATAGTTGAAATCTGTAATTCATAGATCATACTTTAAATCCTTATGGTTTAAATCTGTAACTCATATTTCATACTTTAAATCCTTATGGTATAAATATGTAATTCATAGATCATACTTTAAATCCTTATGGTTTAAACCTTTAAGACATAGATCATACTTTAAATCCTTAAGGTTTCAATCTGTAATCCATAGATCATACATTAAATCCTTATAGTTTAAATCTCATGGACTAAATCTGTAATTCATAGATCATACTTTACATCCTTATGGTCTAAATCAGTAATTCATAGATCATACCTTAAATTTTTATGGTTTAAGTCTATAACTCATAGATCATAGTTTAAATCCTTATAGTTTAAATCTGTAATTCATAGATCATACTTTAAAGCCTTATGCTTTAAATCTTGAACTCATAGATCATACTTTAAATCCTTATAGTTTAAACCTGTAATACATAAACCATTATTTAAATTTGTATTGTTTTAATTTATGTAAATGGTGGGACATTCTTTGAATAGTTATGATTTAAATATATAAATCCTGCATTATTCTTTATGATTTATCATTATGATTTATCATTATTCTTATGATTTAAAGATATAATACGTGAATCATTCTTTGTGACATTCGCTGGTTGCCTTGTAAATTTAGGATGGGTGGTTCTATTATCTTACAGATACAAGTGAAACACGATTTCTTCTATAACTACCTCTTTGCTTAATATTTACTAAATTGTTTGATGTTAATATATTTCAACAAAGTGTATGTCATTTATATTTCATGATAAAAGTAACGAAATGTTAAAACAAACAAAAGATACATTTATTCCTTACTAAAAAAAGTAATAAAATTACTACAGAATTGTATTACCAAAAGATAATGAGAATAAAACAGTAAATTATTTACTTATAATAAATTAATAATTATTATATAAATACACTGACAACAAAAGATAATCGTACATTTTATTACTAGTTCTTTTTAAGCAATAATTTTTCTTCGACGTTGCTAGTTATTACTATAAACTATTCTATATTAATAGATACTCATGTTTGAGTTAACACTTGTGCTATTTTAAACAATGAAATTAATCCCAACCGGCCTAAATTTCGAGAAGTCCTGTCAAAAAATGTACCGCTTAACTGGAATCTAAACTATATTCTCTTTTCTTCCATCAGGGAAACCTGTTATAGCAACTTTCAACTGGAACGCGATTTTATTATGCTTGTTTCCCGTGGCTTAATTGGTAAGGCATACTTGACTAAAAAATTGAAAGAAACATATTTTTATAGGATTTTATTATCTCTATGCCGGTTGACACTAATTTCAGTATTTAAAATAAGAGGGTTTTTTCAACTCAAATATGTGTATCATCGCAAAACTTATGATTAATCGTTTTAAGAAATTACAAGTCTTCTCTCTCTCTCTCTCTCTCTCTCTCTCTATATATATATATATATATATATATATATATATATATATATATATATATATATATATATATATATATATATATATATATATATATATATTACACAACAAAATCCCAAATTAACTTATATGGGGGGCGGATAAATCTATTTCAACTGACGAAACTTAATCAGTTTTATTCAACCACGTTGTATAGACTGTGTTTGTATCAGAATTAGAAACTTTACTTTGACAACCGTCGAAAAATTGATACAGAAATTATCCATTTCGATATTTCAGTCAGACAAAATGCCCGAGACGGTGGTTAGGGGAGGGTGGAAAGTATTAGGTTTAAAGGGAAGAGGTTTTATAAAATCAAACCCGAAATATTTAAGTAAATGCTCTGTTTATAATGAACCATATTATAACATTCAGCGGCCTGAATGTCCGAGAAATTTTCATAGAAAATATTCGTCCTTCGTAAAAAGGAGTAAAATCGACGTTGCTAACCGAACGATCCTCCGTGGCTCAATCGGTTAAGCCACGTCAGGCTATATGACGATTCCGTTTAGAATACAGGTTCGATTCCTGTTGGAGGATGAATATTTTCTATGAAAATTTGTCGGACATTCATACTGGTAAATGCTATTAATACTGTTTATTATAAACAGAGCATTTACTTAAATATTTGTATCTATAAAAAGAATGTATAAACATCAAAAAATAATTGTCGGACTTTGTCCATTTCATAATATGTATATAAATTAAATTTTACTAACGTTGGAATTGTACTCTATTCGTTCTCTTCATACCTTTTTATTTATATATATATATGTTTGTGTGTGTGTGTGTGTGTGTGTGTGTGTGTGTGTATGAAAGAGAGATAGAGAGTAGGTGCTAAAAACTCCTCAACCTGACTTTTCGAAAACAGTCCTCTCGTGTCCCAAACCTTTGCACGCAGCTTTCCAAAGTCATCAATATCAAAAGCGATCCTATTTGGTGTTTTAGCATCTAAAGAAGCAATAAAATTGATTTTGCTCCCTAAGTATGGAAAAGAATTCGTGTGGTTTAATGGCTTGTTGTCCACAAAGATTTGACATGACGATTCACTGTATTGAGGCCTAGATAATATTACGCCACTCCTTTTGATAGGTGCAGGTTTCGCCTGCTATATATCATCTGTTTTGTTCAAACGTATTGCTAGACTTAATATATGTACACAATAGAAAAAAGGTTTTATCAGCTTCAGCATTCAATTTTACGAACGCTATATTTTTGCATTTAAATATTATGTGTGGGGCACATATTAAAAATAGGTTATTATGGGTACAAAATCACATGCACACGCATACAAATACATATGTGCATCAATTAAATATGTATATATAAATGCATGTACGTGTGTATGTATTTATGTATGCATGCATGTATGATTTTATACTCTTAACAGCGTCATTTTTTAAAGAAAATACCTCACATGATATCGCCTG
>OZ038520.1:19854757-19887257 GCA_964036315.1 Acanthosepion esculentum | reverse complement strand
AGATAGATAGATAGATAGATAGATAGATAGATAGATAGATAGATAGATAGATAGGAAACAGACTGAGATAGATAGATAGATAGATAGATAGGAAACAGACTGAGATAGATAGATAGATAGATAGATAGATAGATAGATAGATAGATGATAGATAGATAGATAGATAGAAAACAGACTGAGATAGATAGATTGATAGATAGATAGATAGATAGATAGATAGATAGATAGATAGATAGATAGATAGATAGATAGATAGATAGATAGGAAACAGACTGAGATAGATAGATAGATAGATAGATAGATAGATAGATAGATAGATAGATAGATAGATAGATAGATAGGAACAGGCTGAGATAGATAGATAGATAGATAGATAGATAGATAGATAGATAGATAGATAGATAGATAGATAGATAGATAGATAGGAACAGGCTGAGATAGATAGATAGATAGATAGATAGATAGATAGATAGATAGATAGATAGATAGATAGATAGGAACAGACTGAGATAGATAGATAGATAGATAGATAGATAGATAGATAGATAGATAGATAGGAACAGGCTGAGATAGATAGATAGATAGATAGATAGATAGATAGATAGATAGATAGATAGATAGATATATAGATAGATAGATAAGAACAGGCTGAGATAGATAGATAGATAGATAGATAGATAGATAGATAGATAGATAGATAGATAGATAGATAGATAGATAAGAACAGGCTGAGATAGATAGATAGATAGATAGATAGATAGATAGATAGATAGATAAGAACAGGCTGAGATAGATAGATAGATAGATAGATAGATAGATAGATAGATAGATAGATAGATAGATAGATAGATAAGAACAGGCCGAGATAGATAGATAGATAGATAGATAGATAGATAGATAGATAGATAGATAGATAGGAACAGACTGATATAGATAGATAGATAGATAGATAGATAGATAGATAGATAGATAGATAGATAGATAGATAGATAGGAACCGACTGAGATAGATAGATAGATAGATAGATAGATAGATAGATAGGAACCGACTGAGACAGATAGATAGATAGATAGATAGATAGATAGATAGATAGATAGATAGATAGATAGATAGATAGATAGATAGATAGGAAACAGACTGAGATAGATAGATAGATAGATAGATAGATAGATAGATAGATAGATAGATAGATAGGAACCGACTGAAATAGATAGATAGATAGATAGATAGATAGATAGATAGATAGATAGATAGATAGATAGATAGATAGATAGATAGGAACCGACTGAGATAGATAGATAGATAGATAGATAGATAGATAGATAGATAGATAGGAACAGACTGAGATAGATAGATAGATAGATAGATAGATTGATAGATAGATAGATAGATAGATAGATAGATAGTCTCCTTGAAAGATTCTTCGTCGGATATTCAAACATTAGGAGTTGGCAGTACCTTTATTGTTATTTAGCTATGTGGTGTGAACAGTTTCATGCTATATTAATGAAGACTTAGTACATTTCTAGAGCCTTATGAATCCAAGAATGTGGTACATTATCAGAATCTTTACGATAATTTATGTAATCTATGCTGAGACTTGTACCTTTTTTCTTGAAATTTTCCAGGATAATTTTATTTAACAATAGTTGATCATTACAAACATATAAACCTCTTTGACATCCCTTCTGTTCCAAGGGAAGAATGCCGTCTTCATCGAGAAAAGTGTAAGTACAGTTCGTCAAGATAGACGTGGTCATTTTATATGGGGTGGACAGACATATTATTGGCCTATAATTTTTTGGATCATCTTTTTCACCTGTTTTTCGTAGGCGATATGTAATACCTTCATTCTAGAGTTTCATTGTGATTATTTACTAGCATTGATAAAGTGTGCGCAAGGGTTTTAGAGATTGATGTCAGAAGATAGATCCCAAAGTTGGGTACTTGTCATTTCCTGGGAATTTTTATTTTGGTGAATTCATTAGAGCTTCCGTAACATTATTCTTGGTTATATTTTTCCATTCTTGCACGCGTGTTCTCTTTATTCTTTCTTGTTCGCGTTTGATTCACTCTACATTGCGATTATATTCCTTTGCATTGCTCCAAATATTCCCTCAGAATTTTTGAACTTCTTCAATAGATGGTGACTTTTTGACTTCTAGAAATGCTTTCCAATTTCCCTGTAAATCCTCTTGGGGTCCGCTTGGAATATCTTCTTTTGTCGATAGAACCTACAACGTTTTTCATATCGTCTTGTATTTAACTGCAGTTTCTCTTTAAGTATTTCCTTGATTAGTGGAATTTTATTTACTGCTTTAATTTTATATTTCCACATGATCTTCTTGCTTGTCTGTGTTGAAATATTTGAATTCCTTGAAATCTCATCTAATATCGAAAGCTCACATCGGTTTCCTCAATTTCTCACTTTAATTTGAACTTTCAAATGCGCTCATTTTGTATGTTTTTTCTTATCTTTTATTATTATTATTAATATCATTATTATTATTATTATTATTATTATTATTATTATTATTATTATTATTATTATTATTACCATTTGGGCATGTTATATTTCCTACTTTGCATCCTCATATAGCCGGGTCTAAATTATTGTTATAAGGCCCTATAGACGAATTGTCATTTAATTAATAGCACGATCTTCTGGGTAACTTGTATGTTGATGCTACCTGTGACACTATTATCAAAATTGTCCATTCCTTTTCTCACGAGACCCAGGGCTCCAATTACTATTGGTACAGTCTCAGTTTTTATTCGCCACATCCTGTTAATCTCGATCTCCAGGTCCTTGTATTTGGACAATTTCTCGATAATTTTTATATAGGCGTTTCTCTCAGATGGTACTGCTATGTCAATAAGCATACACTTCCTGAATTTCTTGTCTTTTATGATAATATCGGGTCTGTTGACTTTTCTTTCCCTGTCAGTTTGAATTGGTATGTCCCAGAGGATAGTTACATCTTTATTTTCGGTAACTGTTTCTGGCTGGTTGTCATTACCATCTCTCAGTATTTTCGATTTTGTACTTCTTGCATATCTTCCAAGGCACATATGTCGCTACCCTGTTATGTCACTGTGTATATACATTTTTGCCAGTTCCAGATATCCCGAGATAATACGATCGACAGTTTCATCATATTTTCCGCAGATCCTTCACTTCGAGTCAGTTCCATCCTTGATTATGTGACAGTGATAGGACCTGGTTGCGACACTTTCGTCCTGAGCCGCAATAACTTGGGGTTATTTATTATCATTGATGAAGTTTGCGTAAGGGTTTTATGGATTGATAACAGAGGATAGATCCAAAAGTTAGGTACCTTGTCATTTTCTTGGCTATTTCTATTCTTGAGATTTTGTTAGAGCTTGTCTAACATTATTCTTGGTTATATTTTTCCATTCTTACGCAGGTTTACCCCACATTCTTTCTGTTTCACGAGTTTCTGTCTCAGCTTTCAACACGGTGTTCCTCAGCCACTGAAGAGTTTCCTGTTGGTATACATCTGGTAATTCTGTTTTGTTTTTTTTAGGTATTTACCTTGCAACGCCTTGTCCTCCCAGTTTTTTGTAATTTAATTTACCCAAGTTGTTTTGTTTTCTGTTTTATCTCGTTTGGCGTATTCGCTTAGTTTTTGTTGGTTGGTTTTCAGGTATATTAAGCTATTTCTTGAAGAGTGCAGCTTCTTTGTTGATGGAGTGGAATTGGTGTTTTACTATTTGTAGGAGTGGCTCATTGGTTTTTGTAAGGTAGACTTCTAATCCAACTGTTGTAGTTTTTAAAGGTGGATTCGACCATCGCCTCCTAAAACTCTTGGTACGTACAGCATATAGACATCTGATTTTGGGTGGTGCATCCTCATTTGGATAAGCATTTTTCTGGTATTGACGTCCAATTATATTTCTGCTAGGATCACACTATCTACAAAGTATGTGGGAAGACCTAAGGCAGGTAATGGTGTGTTGTTATGGCTACATTTCATGATTTGTTTTCCTAACTCTCATAACATCACTGACGTTACATTGACAAAGTTCTTATTATATTGTCTGTACATATCAAGACAATTTTTTGTATTTCTCTTAAACTGGGATTCCCAGAGATTTTTTTAATGTGTTGTTGAGTTCCTTTTTTGTCATTCCAAGTGCACCTACTATGACTGCTACTATTCTTGTTTTCAATTTCCACATTTTTTTCTATTTCGATTTCCTTGTCTTCATACTTCGAGAGTTTTTTTCAAATTCTTTGGTTGCTATGTTACAGTCCGCTGAGCAAGCCATATCAATTTGTAGGCAAGTTTTTTTTCTTTTCAGTTTTTGACAATTATGTCCGGCCTATTTGCTTGAATCTTCCTGTCTGTAAATATTGTGTAATCCCATAGAATTGTGATGTCTTCTATTTCTGTAACCGGTGCTGGATGATGTTCATACCGGTGTTTAACATTTCCTCCAAAGTGTTTGCACATTATTGCCCCACCCTATCGTGACGAATTTATATTCATTCAGTGCAAGTACAGGCATCCTGAGATAAGATGGTCTATGATTTCCTGATATATGTCACGACATCTGTATGTTGGATACACATTGTTCTCTATAATATTTGCCAGAAAGTTCCTGGTGAAAAACTCTGGTCTTGCACTGCAAGAATAATGCATTTCATTCAGCCTTTAACCCAGATACTTGTAATTATCTATGAGTGTTAACTTTATCAACATCGGCTTGATTAGCACGTTCTGTATATTGGCTATGCAGACTTTTGTCTTGCCAGCGTTATTTCATCTGTTCAAGAGCTTTAGCCTTAGATTTCTTTTTTTTGCTACAGCAGTTGGTTCTAGGGTTCTGTTTTGGTTTTCTACAGAATCTACTAAATGTAAATCCCATTTGTATTTACAACCTTTTTTCATGATTGATTGTTTTTCTTTGTTTTCCTATTGTTTGACTAATTGTATCATCCAGTCCTTTCTTGTTTCCATGTATGTTAGTAAGCCAATAGTTGTTGCTTTGTATGATAATTGTAGATCTTCCACCTTATTTACGAGGTATATTTTTTCGGTCTGCATCTGCCTTTGGATGATGCATGTTATGCTTAGAAAGAAGCTTTCTTGTCTTAGAATCCATTCGTCTGATATCATTTAGAGTCAATTCTAGCTGAATATGACCTCTTCCACCTTCTTTAAGGGTATGTATAGACAGTCTGCATCAGCCTTTGGATGATGCATGTTATGCTTAGAAAGAAGCTTTCTTGTCTTAGAATCTATTCGTCTGATATCATTTAGAGTCAATTCTAGCTGAATATGACCTCTTCCACCTTCTTTAAGGGTATGTATAGACAGTCTGCATCAGCCTTTGGATGATGCATGTTATGCTTAGAAAGAAGCTTTCTTGTCTTAGAATCCATTCGTCTGATGTCATTTAGAGTCCAGTTCAAAATATTGAAGCTATATTGCACCTCTGTGATAGCAAAGCTTTTTAACAGCCATAATTTTGTTCTGAGAATTCAATTCATTTCTTAATATCACCCTTCTATAGTACTCTTTTCCAACTATTTCTTTCATTTTTTATGGCGAATTCCTTCACTCTCATTTACACCGATGTTCTTATAAGCTTCTTCTTGCTCTAAATCTTTGATTGCTACCCCCGGGCCTAAACTAATAGATGAGGTTTGTTGTAGTTGCCCTCATAAAATTGTAGCTTTGACTCATTTAGCCAAACCAAATTCCATTCCAATATCACCAAACATTGTACTGATTTCAGGAGACATTCTTAGTATGCAACTTTAAGTAAAATAGCTGGTTTATTTTCTTTTAAGATATCTTATAGCCATATTCCATCCTGTTAGGTTCGCTGGTTGTTGTTCTTCTACTTATTATTATTATTATTATTATTATTATTAGTAGTAGTAGTAGTAGTAGTAGTAGTAGTAGTAGTAGTAGTAGTAGTAGTATTCCTTTGATTTCTGGTGTGTGCTCATTTCTTCCCGGGCCCCACCCAGAGACGTAAGGTCAGAAATGGCATCATGATATTTTCTACACATATTTTACATAGATAAATCCCTACGTAAGGTGTGGACTGTACTCGTGAGAACATTTTTTTTTCATTTCTTTAAGGCATGGGCTTCCATGGATCCCTTCAATCAGTCTACCTGAATCATAAACCAATCCGAAGGCTCCAACCACACCAGGGATTGTTGATCTTCCCATGTGCCACATTTTTGAGATTTCGATTTCAAGGTCCTTGTATTTTGATAGCTTTTTGAATGTCATCAAAGATACATTGCAGTCTGCTGGGACTGCCATATCAATAAGGAGGCAATTTTTTTCGGTTTCTAATAACGATATCTAGACGATTAGCTTTGATTGTTCTATCTATGTGTATTGTGTCCTATCTCCGTAACCGGGTCTGGGTGGTATTATTATTATTATTATTATTATTATTATTATTATTATTATTATCTTTCTGTTTAGCGCAGTCTCTGACCTGGTCATTAACCGGGATTTGGAGTAAAGTAAGGTGTATGTATCATTCTGTTTGCCCAATTTCTGATGTTATGTGATACTTAACATGTATAGTATCTATATTTTATTTACATTAATAATAGTTTCCTGAGTAGATAAGCATTTCCACACTGATTTTTTTGTGTCTTATAAACGTTTTGTAAATTTCATATTAAACCTTTTTTTATCATACCCAGGCCTCCAATTGTAAGTAAAACACTACTTTGAAGGCACCACATTTTTTCAATTTTAATTTCATGGTCCTTATATTCACTTATTTTGTCATATTATTTAACAGTTATATTTCTATGTAATGTAGCTGTTATCTGTTTGAGAAGGCATTTTATTTTGTGGTCTTGAATCACTGTCTAATTTATTAGCTTTTATATGTTTATTAATAAGACTTGTGAACTACAAAATCATAGAGTATTCATGGTTTTCTATGACTGGTTCAGAGTGATGTTCATACTCGTTTTTCAGGTTGAGGCACGCTATATGTAATATATAATAATATTTACATATTTTTCAATAAATATACTGCCCCAAATTATAAATAATTACTTCCTATGTATTATTTCGTTATCAAGATGGGTCTAAGGATTATTTATTGTTCGAAGAAGATATTGATGACCTCGATCCAATTGAGGATAATGAATTCATTGATGAAGCCTGTTCAGGTAATATGAATACTGACAATGAGAATGTGTTTTCAGGCATTAAAGATGCAAATTTACCTTCTGAAGATGACCACTTTGAAGGTTCTCTCAAGCATGATTAAATTATAATTTATGATACATTTTAATATTTTTCATGCTTCCTATGTACTGTTTACTGAAATAACATTTTCTGTTAGAAGACATTCAATTTTTCCCCGTTCTTCTTATATACTACTGATAAGATTCAATAAAGTAGTTTACTATGAGAACTGTTAGATGTAGACGTCTCTTCTACTCCAATAGCTTCATGTCTCGCACATCTCGCCTGTGGAACTCCCTTCCCTATTCCTGTTTCCCTGACAAATATAATCTCCAACTATTTAAGTGTAACGTCAATCGATATCTCCAGTTGCCTTGATCTATCCACTTCCCTTCTCCACATCCTTTCACCTTTCATTCCTATCGGCTCTCGCTCCAAATCTTCTGTAACCCCCCTTGCCTTGATCGATCCACTATCTTTCTCCACATCCTCTCCTTTACCACTCCTACCTGCTCTTCCTCCAAACCTTCTGTAACCCCTTGCGTGCTAGTGCCTTCCAGCCTTACTTGGGGTGATAAATTTAAAAAAATAAAAATTAAAAAAAACATATACTGTAGTTGTGTTGTGTTTTACGGCATATCAACCTCAATGGGTTATTTAATGCCTACAACATTTTTTCCCTGGTAAGATTTTGTTTTGTCAAAAATCTATTTCTGGTAATATTTTTTCCTCAAACATGTATAGCTGGTAATATTATTTTAAAACATGTATTAATGGTAATATTTTTTTCCAAAAATTTATTGCTGGTAATATTTTTTTCAAACATATATTGCTGGTAATAGTTTTTTGTTTTTTTTTCCTTTAAAAAATTATTTCTGGTAATAATATTTTACAAAGTATTTCTGGTATTAAAACCTATTTTTACACTTTTATAATGCTTTTTACCTCAGTTTCGGCGTTAACTATTTACCCATAGCTGGGACCCTAACAGGTGCTATCACCTAGGGTTGACCTGGGAACACCAGCAATTAAGAGGTGGTTCCACGCTCCTTAAAACCTCCTGTTCAGAGGCCTTACCGTTGGACGTAGTTTATCGTCTTACCCAGGACGCGGATGTAGTTTATAGTCTTACCCAGGACGCGGATGTAGTTTATCGTCTTACCCAGGACGCGGATGTAGTTTATCGTCATACCCAGGACGCGGATGTAGTTTATCGTCTTATCCAGGACGTGGATATAGTTTATCGTCATACCCAGGACGAACATGTACTGTAATTATTCATAAGAATTCATTTATACATAATGTACTTTACTGACTGCTTTGTCTTCCTGTACTGTAATTAAGTATATGAATTCATTCACATTTATTTTACTTTACTGATTATTTCATATGAGTTTGCTTTGTTTATATGGACTTGTCTACATTCATACAAATGTACCAGTATTTCTTCACTGATTTAGCAACTTAAATTTAGGTTCCTTTAAAGGTTACAATATATGACTTTATACTTTATTCCAGTTTATTGTTACGATATTGTATTTGCAGAAACATAAACATTTTTCCGTATAAAACCACGTTAAAATATATTTCAATAAATATATGATGGTCCCCATGAATTTTTTTTATTACAAAATAAACATGTAAAATAGGAGGACGTCTTATGTAAGGGTGCGTGTTATGCGAAGGCAAATATGGTACACAGGACAACAGTTTGAACATTTTCAGATAATCTGCATATGAAGTTTGTACCATTCCAGATGAATAGCCTTTGGTCATGTACAACCATTATAAATACTTCTGTTATTATTATTATTATTATTATTATTATTATTATTATTATTATTATTATTATTATTATTTTATTTCCTTTGATTTCTGATATGTACTCATTTCTTTCCGGGTCCCGCCCAGGGACCTAAGGTTAGAAATGGCATCATGACGTTTTCCACTGCAAAAAAAAAATTTTACTTAGACAAAGCCCTTCGTAAGGTGTGGCCTGTACTCGTGAGAACAATTTTTTGTATTCCTTTAAGGCGTGGGGTTCCAGGGATCCGTTCAATTCGTCTACTGGAATCTTTTCCAACCAATCTGAGGGCTCCAACTACAACGGGAATTGTTGATGTTCCCATGTGCCACATTTTTGAGATTTCGATTTCAAGGTCCTTGTATTTTGATAGCTTTTATTATTATAATTATTATTATTATTATTAGTTTTATTATTGTTATTGTTGTTGCTAAAAAAACTGTTTCAGTTATACTTACTTTCTATTTAATTGTTCTATTATATCCCTATTTATACCCGTATTCTTTCAGTATGTTCCTGTCTACCTACCTACATACCTACCTACTTCTCTGTCTCAATCTTTTCATATATATATGTTTATATACTGAGACTTGCAATGATGTCTTCCGATGTTAGAAGAAAACCACGTGAGAGATAAAAAGAAAACTGAATGAAAATAGAATTTAAAGAAAGATACATGTTATCAAAAATACATGTTATCAACAATAATCAAACAAGAGATTTTAGAAAAACTTTCAAAAACAATTAAGCAAATATGACATACAAAACGTTGAGTGAGACAGACACATTTTTTATCATCACTCGCCGGAGAACTGGTGAATTAGTAAATTAGCTTGCTGCATCTTTACTGTCTTTGCTGTATCCTTGGTATCAAATGGAGCGAAAGTACCCAACGCCTAGTCCTAGTTCACACTGGCCTCCTTACTATGTACACGCTGCTTAGACAACGCGAGATGCGTTGGCTTGGCCATGTGCGCCAGATGGAAGATGACCGTATCACAAAGGGCACGACGAACTAGCTTCTGGCAAGAGATCTCATGGCTGCCTCCAGCTGCGCTACAAAAATGTCTAAAAGTGCGATATGAAAGCTCTGGAGATTAAGAGAGAGAGCTGGGAAGATGTAACATCTGACCGCTATAGATGGCTCAGTGGGGTCTGAAAACAAACCACTTATAGGAAACGAGAAGGCCTATACCTTAGCAGAGGAAAAGAGAGCAAGGCGGAAAGCACTCCTTCTGTACAGACAATCCCATGACCAGCAACAGCCGACGCTGTTCCAAAACACGACTTGAAACCAGGGTCATCAAACATAGCCGGCATCGAACGGAAGATTACTACTACTACTACTACTACTACTACTACTACTACTACTACTACTACTACTACTATGACATCATTGCTAATATAGAATATAGAATTTGTGTTCTGGTTCTATGTCAGACGTCGTAATCTTGATATATATTTTCGTTAACTGACACCCTGAATTGTACAGTTACACTGATAAATTGAACAGAATTAATGCACCATTGTTAATGTCACGTGTCCACCCCTGGGAAGTGAGCAGCAATGAAACAGACAAGATTCGCTCACCCCTCGGACCATCGAAGACGCTCAACTTGGGGTTACAGATTTTGCTGCATAAAATTTGCATATAAATGTTTAAAAATGTATTTAAAAATTAGATATATAGTCATCAGGTTAATCAAATGCGGATATAAAATTACTTGACACAGTTAGGGTTCAGAAATACAGGGTGTTTCACAATATTTGAAACAAAGCAGCGGTCTCTCAGATGTGGGAGCTTGAGGAGCGTAAAGACCTTGATAAGGAGAAACAGTGGTTCCAACAGGATGGTGCTCCTTTTCACGCTGATAATTTTTACCCTGGCATGGCTCCGTGGAAGGTTTTGGGAGCGTTTTATCAGCCATAAAGCGAAAGTATAATTGCCATCACACTCGCCTGACCCGAACCCCTCCCGGATTTCTTCCTATGGTGGTTTCTCAAGTTCAATATCTACCATTGCAACCCTTGCAGCATTGCTTCATTGAAATCAGCTATCACTGATAAGGTTTAAGCGATCGCCAAGTAGGGGTCAACAACTTTGTATTCAACAGTGTCTTCAACTTGAACGACGAACATCTAGGACACGTACTCTAGGAATCCTTTTGAGATTTTGGTTCATGTTTGAGACTAAATGGTTGCAAATCCTAAAATGTTATCCTTTTTACCTTTCAATACATGTAATTTCCTATCATTTGTTGCCCTTGATTTGTGCCCGATCATTTTGTTGTGAAACACCCTGTTTGTCACACATATTTATTTTCTCGCACTCGTCTGTATCTTGCTTCCCTGATGGCTACAATCTTCAAAACATTAAATGCAACGCCAATCGCCATCTTATCTTCCAGAATTCTTTTCTTGTTCTTTCTCCTCACCAATAATGCCTCCTCATTCTCGTTCACTCCCAGTAACCCCGTGCATCTTTGTGGCATTATCACCTTGTTTGGAGTAAAATGATTTAAAAAATCATTTTTTTTTAATCGATGCCCCTTCATGACATTGATATCATCTCTCCTCAGTTTTCTTTTATTAACTATCTGCAAACTGCCGAGAGCCTTTGGGAATGATACTGAAACAGTATTCTGCTGCCTTCAATGTTGCTGCTCAAATCGGGAATGTTTAGTCTACACAGATATTTGACCGAAGCTCTGAAGGTAGATAAATGATTCATGAGTTTCCAAAGGTATTGACATACATGTGTGCTCGAAAGGCGCAAGATATTTTAGAATCAACGCAAGACATTTTTAGAATCAACACCGATTGTTGATGAGAATTGTAGAAGTCTGCGTATCTCAGAACCGACGAGAATGCTTTAATAAAATTAAGCAAATTGCCTGAAATAATCAACCATTCATAAATCGTAGAAATGGCCACGATAGAGATTTTGTTCAATTTTAAACTGCTACTTAACGCGTTTAGTAAATGACCATATATATATATATATATATATATATATATATATATATATATATATATATATATATATATATATATATATATATGACATGTCAGGTGACTATGGGCGCCATTGTAACTCAGTACTACCTAACTACATGGTTTGATCATCGGTGACTGGATCAGTGCTCAAGTCAGGTGAGATGTGTTCAAGACTGATCAAAGAGTGGATCAGTCAACGGCTATGTCACATAACTGAGTACATTGGGCTGGATAGCTATGGATGCAGCCAGTGCAGAGATCAAATGACATCGATGGATAGAGGAATTTCTATACTAAAGTCATGCTCGGGGTAACTTTGACAAGTCAGAGATTTTCATATGAATGCCAAGCATGGCGTTCATCTTGTTAGATATAAATCTTAAAGAAGACTGTCTTTCATTAAAGACTGGCAGTAAAAAATCCTGAAGACCATATATCCATATATACATATATATTTGCAGAATGACAAAAAGCCACAACACTTAAAGCTTAAAGCAGGAACAACAATAATTGACAGGCTTTGAAACTAGAAAGGAAAATAATGGTATAATGAAGCTGTTAATTTTCCACACAACCAAAACCAGAATGTTTTGCAGGAAACTGCCATTGGTATTAGAAAGAGCTATAACATTTAGTGAACTTGAAAGTATTTTAAAGTAAGAGTTACTGGAAGTACTAGAAAAGATTGATTTTTATGGTGGAGGATATTTGAATAATCCGTAATCATTATTGAAAACAAAGAGGCTACTTTATTGAATGGGTTCAGAGAATACACAAAAACAGACTCTGGATATATAGATCAGTTATAACAAATTTAGTATAAGAGATAACAAAATTGAACCCAGTATAGTTGTACTAGGGGTAACTTATAGAATGGGTTCAGTGACTACACAAAAACAGAAAGAGAAATAACACAATGTTGTGTTTTTTCATTGGATATTTGGTTTAGCCTATATAACAATACTATCCTAAATTGTAACAGATTTTATTATTGGTAGGCATAAATAGTATAGAAAGAACTATTAAACAATGTATTAAACTTTAATACAATGTCTATTAAAGGAAAGAAAGAAGGACTGTAAAAATGTATAATAATCAGTGAAATTGGAGTCAGATGTGTATTGGTACCTTTAAACTCAAACAGTTACAGAAATTATTATAACAAGTTCCTAACGTTTTTGTACGTTGAACCTATTTAGGACCGAATTTAGTCCAAATACAGTTTCCACTGCAGAAAGTAAGTCTACAACAATAGGATAGTGAGTTTTACCTGAGACCATCAATCAGGATTTTCCACAATTGGGGATTTGTGGGGTAGTACACTCAGGCTCTAGATATATAGATCAATTATAACAAACTCAGTATAAGAGATAAAGAAGTTGAACACAGTATAGTTGTACTAGGGTTAACTTTGCCTAACATTGACAAGTCAGATCGAGATTTTCAAATGGATGCCAAGCATGGCATTCAATTTGTTAGATATATCTAAGGTATCATCTATATAAATCCGTTTTCTCAGATCATTGATTAAAAAATGGTTTCAAGCAAATAAGTCCTATAATTTTTAAGGAAAACAGGGTGGAATCAATCAGCCATCTATCCGTGACCATTTCGAACATTCAATTGGGAGAATACCGACTATATTTTCACCTGTAGAATAATGGTCTACCTGCCCAAGACACGTTCCGCATAAATACATATCCAGAAGTCAGGTAGACGGCCACGCAACGACCATACGACCACCCCTGATTATGGGACTCGTAATGAGAATGATGATAGTTTATGATATGTCAAAATACCTGTCTTCTTTCAGTTCTGTGCAGTAAACGCAATTAGATTAAAACTTTCATAACACTATTAATCAATGCTTACCACGTAGTTCATGCATGGACATTGTGTACCTACTAACAGATTACCTGCGTCGTTAGTGTACTATAAATTTTCTTTTTCTTCCAATTAATATAAATTTAGGTTAACTGTAGAATTTACAAAACAGAGTAGCATCAATCACTTGGTAACCAATTGCGTTCTATTTATCTAATACGTCTTATCACGTCCTTAATTAAAGGAACTCTAAATATGTAACAGGAGCACCAAGCCATATGTGGCAGCAATATTCTAAGCATGGGCTAATGGTAGACTTGCAAATAAGTAAGATAGATTCGACCGAGAAAAATTGTCTACCTTGACACAGAGAATCAACTTTCCGATCACCAAACCTAGCAAGTGATTCAATATAACCTTCCACAAAATGTTAGCCCGAGAATGCGAAACTAATCACTTTCCTTGAGTTTATCATTAGACATGTTGGTGGAACGCAGAATGGACTCTTTGAGATGGTTAAAAAAGAGCAGTTTCATTTTGGTGCCCTTAAGATTAACAAGCCAATCCTTGCCCCAGTTATCAACAGATTGTAGGTAATTTTTAGATCAGCTGTCAATTTGACTCTATCGAACCGATTAGACTTACAATTAAGACAGGAGTATATATTTGTGTCATCAATATAGATATCGAATTAAGAACTGATAACATTAAGAATGTAATTTATAAAAATTAGAAACAACATACGTACAAAATAGAGCCATTGGAATCACTTACATTAATTCAAAAAGATCTAGAAGCGTTGGCGATTCAAGACAACTTTCATATCATGATTTCATAAGGTAGAGTGAATCGGTTCCCAAATTTGTTCAGAAATATCATAAATTGTTAACATGTTAAGAAGACCCGTGTACCAAACCCTGTCAAATGCCTTCGAAATATCCAGAGTAACAGACTATGTTTCACAATTCTTAGCTAAAGATTCTTTCCGCAATAATCGTTAATGCACCATATATTTTCGAATTCAAATGTGTCAGTTGTGTAATTATGATTGTCCTAGCAAACTCATGAAATTGATTTTCTATTTAATATCTTTTATAATCGGTTATTGTACGCGGATAATCGATTTAACCTGGTTGTATCCAAATTAACCAATGTTAGAGTTTTGAGCATACAGCAAACGATTTTGAATTTCTATTCTTGTAAACGATTTTTTAGAATCTAATTACAATATGAGAAGGTATTTCAACTCGTTTTGAAAAGCTACATTTGGTAGTTATGAAGATCATCTAAACCAAATGACATTTGGCAACTTCCGGTAGGGTACTGAATGCTTCACTCTCACAAATTCTCTTAGAAATAAAAAGCGTTTCACGTTGGCTTATGTTATTAATTAAATTTTTATAAAAAAAATTATTATACTTTGAGATTTATTATATTCTTAACGAAAGTGGAAGCAAAAAAAAAACACACACTTATATATAGGATCAGAAACACCCGGTTGCAATTTGTGTGACACATAAAAAGAAAAAAGGCTTGGAAAATTCAATGCTCACATGTCATATTGTAGGCAAGAGGGAGAGACCGAAACATCTATTAACCTACTTAACGAAGTTGTGTAAATGGATGGTAGAAAAAGGAGTGGTAAAGATAGTCAAAAGTAAACTTTACTTAGAGTTATGAATGATAGAATGTTGTGGAGAGCCATGACCGCCTCCCTTCCCCTGAAGGGACACAGAAGAAGAAAAAAGGTGAAAAGAGAAGATTAATTAGGGCTTTTAACTATAGAGAAATGACTAAACGATATTTAAATATATATATTGTTGATGTCATTTGTTACCATCTAACTCTATTTTAAAGAAATCTTTCAAAGAAATAATAGTAAAATATATCATGGTTCTTTGGCGAAAATCTTAATTTGCCATTTTCTTGGAGAAAAGAGAAGATAGATGGAAAGAATGATTAATGATTTACCTCAAATAAAATACAAAACAATAGAATGAAGGGGTGGGGACGCGAATAAACGAACGAATATTATTCTTTTATGTGCCGGGTCACTTGAGCATGTGCGCGTTAGTGGCTCTCCACAACCTACTGTTTTTTAGATCTTAAAAGTTTGTCTTTTCCTTATCTCTCCCACTCCTCCTCTTGCTATTCGTTTACAAAAGCTCGTTATGTAGAAAATTAACAGTTACAGAATATGGAAAGATATTTAAAAGAAAGAAAGAAAGAAAGAAAATAATTAAAAGAAAGAAAGTAAGAAAGAAAGAAGGAAGAAAGAGATAAAAGATTTAAAAGAAAGAAAGACGGAAAGAAAGAATGAACGAACGAAATGAAGAAAGAAAGAAAGAAATATATTTTAAATAAAGATATTTAAAAGAAAGAAGGAAAAAGAAAGAAAAAGATATTTGAAACAAAGATCTTTAAAAGAAAGAACGGAATGAAGAAACAAAGAAAGAAAGAGAAAGAAAGAAGGAAGAAAGAGAGAAAATATTTAAAAGAAGGAAAGTAAGAAAGATGGAAAGAAAGAACGAAAGAAATGAAGAAAGACAGAAAGAAAGAAAGAAAAAAAGAAGAGAGAAAGATATCTGAAAGAAAGAAAGAAAGAAAGAAAGAAAGAAAGAAAGAAAAACGGAAATGAATTCCTCGAATTTAAGCAACTCAAAAATGATTAAACCAATGAAAAGTGTTTCCCTTTGAAGTTGGAATCCAGCACACGCTGCTGAGCGCAATTGGTATGACCAACTTGTCACATTGATTTTAATCAGTGTATTTGATTAATTACTGAACGGGCTAACGATTGTTTTATTATATCTCTGGAATATTTTTGCTGTGTAAACTGTAGAAGCAACACAAGAGCGTTATTAGATATTCAGTTGCGTCCATTATCAGTGTGAAGGAATTGAAAGATGGTTATTTAGTAATTTAATTCCTCTTAACACTTGGATACAATGACCTTTCTATTGATTGGGACATTTAATTAGTAGTTTGGAATGAAGTGTTTCTGACAAAAGATTCGTTCAGCTATCATGGGTTTTGTTTTTATTTTTTAATTTAGATTTACTTTCTACTCAGTTCGAAAGAAAATGTCTTTGTGGCAGATATCATATTCAATATCAATGAGACTTTTTTGTCAATTGTCAATTGCAATGTCTTGTGTTTGGACCTTGTTTACAGGCCAAAACACAATTGTCAGTGTGTGTACATATGTATGTGCGCATGTCATTGCTTGAATGTTTTTGCGCATGCGTAATTTCAATCATAGGGATAGTGGGGTAAGATTTGAAGATGAAATCAAGTGGATGAGAGTTAAAAAACAGTGGCAATGAAAGTGGGAGGAGTAGGAGGTTGAAATACGTAGACAGAGAAATAAAATGAAATTAGTGAATAGTAAAGAAACGCGAGAAACGATATCAAGAATGAGCGACGGAAAGTAAAGAAAAATGGCATGGTGTGGTTAGAAGTGTGGGGTTTTCAAAAAAAAAAAATGGGTAACGAAAAAGTGATTAAAAGGATGAAGGAAAGAATAAGAAAGAATAAGGAAGCTGGGCAAAATGAAAAAAAAAGTTAAAAAAGAGAAGGAAACGAAACGTACGATGGTAGAAAGGAGTGAAAATAGGTGAAATTAATTGGAAATGAAAATTAAGCGTAAAGGAAAGTTTTTTTGTTTTTTTTTAGGGAGTTATAAATTATGAAGGATTAAAAACAGAGGAATCCTGTTGGTATAGAAATTAGTGTAAATAGCCATAAGAAAATAATATAAAACGGAAATAGGAAACAATTAATATGAATTATTCTGAAAAATAACAATTCTAGGAAAAAACCTATCGAAAAAATGCGTTTGTATTATACGCTTTATCAACCTTTTTTAGGTTATTTAAGGCTGAAACATATTTGAATTGAAGGATTTATTTTCTTTGCGAGTGTATATTGCATTAATGTTTTGGAGCTAATAACGGTTTTCAGATAAAATTCTAACTGATTAACCCATAGCTAGAGGAAAAGTGATGGATTTCTACCGGAAAGTCGAGTTCGAATTCCAGTCGAATTCGTTACGTCGTTCATTTACGAGCAAATATAATTAGGAAAAATTGTATTTGCGCGTAAATGAACGACGTAACGAATTCGACTGGAATTCGAACTCGACTTTCCGATTTTTCATTCTGAGCCGTTATCCATTACACCGCTCGCACATCCAACTGGTATTCTCAAGCGGCTACTTCATGTGAACAGATACTTAATTTCGGTGATCGGATGAGAATTGCTGTTTCAACGTGATAAGCTCTGGAAAAAATGCAACTAGAGAAATGAAGATTTAAAAATTAGATATTTAATTGTTTATTACTCTTAAAAGACTACAAAGGTAAACACCCAATGATTACTGAATTTACAAAAATAGATGGATATAGAGATACATAGATAAACAGATATTCAGTAAATCAAGGAAAGTTCAAGTGACTTTTATTTATCGATTCAGCGATGTGGGGCAGAAGTTCTGCTAACATGAAAAAATTGTTACATTATTGTAGTTTTCATGTAATTCTTCAATTGTATCATCATTATTAGATAGATAGATAGATAGATAAATAGATAGATAGATAGATAGATAGATACGAACAGACTGAGATAGATAGATAGATAGATAGATAGATAGATAGATAGATAGATAGATAGATAGATAGATAGATAGATACGAACAGACTGAGATAGATAGATAGATAGATAGATAGATAGATAGATAGATAGATAGATAGATACGAACAGACTGAGATAGATAGATAGATAGATAGATAGATAGATAGATAGATAGATAGATAGATAGATAGATAGATACGAACAGACTGAGATAGATAGATAGATAGATACGAACAGACTGAGATAGATAGATAGATAGATAGATAGATAGATAGATAGATAGATAGATAGATAGATATGAACAGACAGATAGTGTTGTAGGGCAGACCCTTTTTCACAGGATGGACTGGTCCAAAGTATACTTATACTGACAGAGAGAATACCTGCGGGTAGAGATACGTTGAGTCAGGGTGAGAGATACGGCGACAGTACACAGGGTGTTCACAGAGAGTTATACGAGAGTCCAGAGAGAGAGATAATTACGGCTTCACTTACAGAGACTTGTACATATACTTTCTACTAACCCGCATTCCTGGACTACTAATCTTCACTTCAAGTCTGTATTCTTACGTTTAATGCACTTATTTTTCTATCTCAATTACTGGCGTTGTTTATTTATTTGTGCAGGATTCCATTCCCGGAATCCACAACAGATAGATAGATAGATAGATAGATAGATAGATAGATAGATAATGAACAGACTGAGATAGATAGATAGATAGATAGATAGATAGATAGATAGATAGATAGATAGATAGATAGATAATGAACAGACTGAGATAGATAGATAGATAGATAGATAGATAGATAGATAGATAGATAGATAGATAATGAACAGACTGAGATAGATAGATAGATAGATAGATAGATAGATAGATAGATAGATAGATAGATAGATAATGAACAGACTGAGATAGATAGATAGATAGATAGATAGATAGATAGATAGATAGATAGATAGATAGATAATGAACAGACTGAGATAGATAGATAGATAGATAGATAGATAGATAGATAGATAATGAACAGACTGAGATAGATAGATAGATAGATAGATAGATAGATAGATAGATAGATAGATAGATAGATAGATAGATAGATCTGATCGTGATGAATGGATTTCTGAATCCACGAACCTCAAAATAAAAAAGTTTTATTTTATTCATTATTATTAAACAATCGTGCGCGCGATAACGATATTCAGAACCTATGTCACTGCTACTTCGCTCTCATTATATGTAGGTTACTGAGGGATAAGGAGAAGTTGGTTGAAGTTAGAAACTGGTCGTTTCGAATCCTTTTACTTGGGTCTAATATTTTAGGTTATTGTATGTGTGTGTGTGTGTGTGTGTGTGTGTGTGTGTGTGTGTGTGTGTGTAAAAATTCAGCTATAAATAAGACTAGCTGTGTAAAAAGACAATATGAATAAATACAAAGGCAAATTATTCTTTACAGACGAGGACGAAACGCGTTGGTAAAGAATAGTTGTCGTTACACAGACACACACACACACACATATTTGTATATATATGCATATAAATATAGATTGGTTAACGGTTATAACTGATTTTATCTATTAATCTATAGATAAGAACTACGTGGATCGGGCTGAAGCCTTAGATATCACGAAGACGTTCAATAGATTTGGGCCTTTTCCACAAACTCAAGGGCTATGGTGTCTCGCAACAAAGATTTGTCCTTAACTAATCGTTTAATGACAGTCACGTTGAGCGGATACGCTTCTAGATCATTTCGCATTAATTCGGGTTTCTCCAGAGATCTATCTTTGGAGCTCCTTTGTTTCTTGATTACATCAATGACCAGACCCGATGTCATCAGTTCCCAATTAATAATTTATGCAGATTACACGACTATTTACTCCTTTTTTTTTACTTATAAGTACAATAGTTCCAAAAATTACTACTGGAAACGGCTCTCGAAAATTACCACCGATAAATTGTAAAGTAGGTCAAGGAATGGTTTGTAAATTTTAGTACCTCCAAAACTAAACTATCATTTAATCACAAAAGATAACCTATTCTGCCTTCCATCACTATGGTTGATCCTAACTTCCAGAATAACAACACTTGCTCCTACTGAACTCACGTTTTCCACTGACGTCTGCTAGGAAAGTTAGTTCCCAGTGACAGATAATTTTTTTCTCATCAGAATCATTCTTGCACGTTTATATACTTACGTTTCGACCGTGCACTGAATATTGCTGCTATAAATGATCTGTTGCTACTGCTATATATCTCAAGATTCTCGACAACATACGAAGAAGGATCTGTAATGTTATCGGTCCTGACCTGGCATCTCTACGTCAGTTACTTTCACACCGCCGTGATGTGACTTCCCTCTGTCTTTTCTATAAATGTTTTTCGACTTTACGAATTTAAGCTCAGTACTAGATTGGCAACTAGGTCTCACTGTTTTATTGTTGAACTTTCTAGATGTAACCGTAGTTCTATTCTAACATTTTATTTTCTTGTACCTCTCGCCTTTGGAATTCTTTTTCGGTTTCTTGCTTCCTTGCAATCTACGTTCTTCTAATATTTAAATACAACGCCAATCACTGTTTTCTGTCTTTCTCCTGACTAAAGTATTTTCATTCTCTTTTTCTTTCCCAGTATCCCCTTACGTCTTAGCGGCATTATCACTTTTCTTAGGCTGAAATGGTTGAAAACAATGAAAGACACTAAAGAAAAAAATCCATAGAACGTCATGATCATCTATGTCTTGAATGTATATGATATAAAAACGTAATAGAAAGAAGCGTTTGATCAGATTCTTAAAAGATTGAAGTCGATAGTGATTCAGTTATGGACATATATAGATAAAATGCATCCATACAACATAACTTTAACTGATTGATTCATTCATTTTCTGCATCTTATCGACCTTTTGCAAGTTATTTAAAGCCAGGAAATATTTTTAGATGGTAAAATTTTTTTGAGATAGTAATGGTTTCATGTTACAAATCTTACTATTTAACCCATATCTCAGGGAGAAAATACCTGCAAATTCTTAGGGGTATTCGCACGTAAGTGAATATAACGAACCCAACAGAAATTACATCTCGGCTCCCCCATTAATAATCCCGAGTCATTATCCATTACACCACCCGCACATCTAAGCTTACAGCACCTGATATTCCCAAATGGTCAGCTATCTCAGTACTGGCCAGACTCGACGTTGCTTAACCACGATGATTGTACGGGAACTGGTGTTTCAACGTGATGTGACCGCAAACTCTCTAACATTGGAGTATTTTTAGCCATCATAACAATTGATTATAAGATAAGCTTGTGGGACTTTCAAGTCACGTTAAGTTTATGTTTCGTCTCAACAAAATACGTCATGTTTGATTAAGCTAGTAGTCCACAATGCTTGAGTTATTTAAAACTTATTCATGCCAAACATGTTACTTATCTTAGATACATAAAGCAGAACATTTCAATCAATGCCGACTTATACAAAGTAACAAAACACTAATATATACGCACTTTTCTTATATTGTCCTGTAAAAATGTTTTGTTTTTTTTTACAAACAGCATCTTTACAAATATTTTTTTATTAATTTTCTTTTTACTAGGATTTCTTCTATTTTTTATTTCACTTCGGCTACCACTTCATCCAAAGACTGCGATTTTACAGTCGTTAATATAAGAAAAGACACGCTGATCGGTAATAAATAATGAGTGTTTCTCTAGTGCCGATTTCCCGTTTCTGATATTTCGTCACTGCCGTAAAATGAAATATAGTTTTTAATCAATTCACCCCAATCAAGGCGATGATGCCGCTAGATAGAAGGGGCTAGTCTAAGTGAAAGAGAATGAAAAAAAAAACTTTAGAAGAAACCGGAAACCCAATCTCAAACAGGAAACAAGGGATAAACCCCTACTCCTTTCAAAACACCGGGACAATATATTGCAAATGAAACTAATATGGAATAAGTTGTTGTAAAAATAACTTTGCTCCATAATATGCCAAATATTTTGTTGTCTGTAATATATGCAGCGTTTTGCTGTACTAGAGTTATCACCCTTGAGTCACAATTGCATGCCAAATAACTCAATGACGGAATCTTCGAAGACGTTTACGAAAGTAGGTGGAAAGATCCTCACAATACAATGACAAGGTTCAACAATAATTTTGGGGAAAATAAATGCTTATGTACTATACTATATATAGGTAAATGCTAGACAATTTCCTCACAGGTGAAGATGAGAGTTGAGGTGAAAGAGATGTGCTTCTACAGAAAGATACTAAGAAAACAGAACATATGAGTAAATTTTAAAGAAAATGGAAAACAAAAATCGGAACAGAAGGAAACAGATTTATAAGAAAAAGAGCTCGAATAATTTGACACTCACAAGGAAATATTTACGTCAAGTGGGACAGAAAGAAACAACGATTTATCTACCTAACGATTTTGTGTAAATAGATTATAGAATAGAGTGTGAAAGATATAGTAAAAAACAAACATTCATAAGGCCTACAAAAAACTGGAAGTTGTAGATATCCATGATCGCCCACAACTTGAAGGAATACAGTACATATGGCAGAAGATAGTGCTGACAGGAAATAATACCTCTTATTGTAACAAGCAATTGAGGGTATGTCATATAATCATTTAACCATAATGCAAACCTCAAAATAATCTTTGCACACCCTGGTAATAAAATGTTCAAAGTGATATTTTCTTCCGTATATCACGTGCAACAGGGGATACATGCCCGGAGGTTGAATCAAATGTTCTAAAGCTAGTTCTCCTACAAACCTCTCCCGAAGGGAAAGTCAGACTTAGAGAGGAAGAAGAGCAATAGACCTGCAAGGCAAATCGAAAGAGAAACAGAGACACACAAAGGTCATGATAGATCTAGCCAGTTCCTGTCAGTAGTTGTTGTTGTTTTATTATTATTATTATTATTATTATTTATTTCCTTTGATATCTGGCGTTTACACATTTCTTTCCGGGTCCCGCCCAGGGACCTAAGGTTAGAAATGGCATCATGACACTTTCCACTGCAAAGAAAAAAAAATGGTTACATAGATAAAGCCCTTCGTAAAGTGTGAGCTGTACTTGTCAGAATAATCTTTTGTATCTCTTTGAGGCATAGACTTCCAGAGATCCCTTCAATCAGCCTACTGGAATCTTTTCCAACCAGTCCAAGGGCTCCAACTACAACAGGAATTGTTGATGTTCCCATGTGCCACATTTTTGAGATTTCTATTTCAAGGTCCTTGTATTTTGACAGTTTTTCGAATATCTTCAAAGATACATTGCAGTCTGCAGGGACTGCCATCTCAATAAGGAGGCACTTATTTTGTTTGTGGTCTTTAATAACAATGTCTGGGCGGTTGGCTTTGATTGTTCTGTCAGTGTGTATTGTGTAGTCCCATAGAATTGTAACAGGTCCTATCTCCGTAACCGGGTCAGGGTGGTGTTCGTACCAGTTTCTTTCAGTTACCTTATTATTATTATTATTATTATTATTATTATTATTATTATTATTATTATTATTATTTCTTTTGGTTTCTGTTGTATACACATTTCCTTCTGGATCCCAACCAGACATCTAAGGTCAGAAATGGCATCATGGCATTTTGTACTGATCATTTTGGTAAAAAATTACAACCCCACAAAAAACCCTATGATCACATCAATTTTACACAGATAAAGCCCTTCGTAGTATGTGAACTGCACTTGTTAGTACAATGTTTTTATTTCTTTAAGGTATGGGTTACCAGAAATACCTTCAATGAGTCAATCGGAACCTTTTCCGATCAATCCGAGGGCTCCAGCTACAAATGGAATTGTCGATGCCCTCGTGTTTAACATTTTTTGATTTCTACTTCAAGATCCTTATAATTTTTTTAGTTTCGAAGATCTTCAAAGATACATTGTAATCTGCAGAGACTACCATTTCAATAAGAAGGCAAAATTTGCCTTTGCGGTTCCTAATCACGATGTCTAATTCATTAGCTTTAATTGTTCAGTCTGTGTGTATAGGAAAGTCTCATAAAATTGTTACAGGTCCTATCTCTATAACCGGGTATGGGTGGTGTTCATACCAATTTCCTACGGTTTCCTTTTTGTAAAAGTTCATATTTTCCAATGCAGATATTGGCCCACTCTAGTGTTTTATATTCAGTGTGTGCCAATACCGCGCAAGATGGTCAATTGTTTCTGGATATTTATCAAAGAATCTGCATCTTGGTCTAACACAATTTTTCAGTATGTGTGCTTGGTAATTTGTACTTAGCAAACATTATTATTATTTGAACAAACAAACAGAAAAAGGAATGAGAAAACGTAAAAAGGAATGAGAAAATTGAGAGTGAGAAAACGGGTCTGGGCAACGGTGTGCAGATTTTCAAGTGCACATACTGACCCACGTTATCATGCCGGGTTTTATATTCAGTGTGTGCCAATACCGCGCAAACTGATACAAGATGCTCAATTGTTTCTGGATATTTATCACAGAATCTGCATTTTGGACGAACACATTTTTCAGTATCTGTGCTTAGTAATTCCTTGTTAGCAAACAATGGTCCTGTGCAGCAAGAATAAAACCTTCGGTTTCAGCTTTCAACCCTTTCCTACCTAGTCATAGATGGATACGAGATTTCCCTACGTGAGCTTGTTTGTTACGGGAAGAATATTGACAATGAAAAGGTTTATCTTGCCATCGGTTCTGTATTCGATCCATTGCATTTGTTTTCGCTTTCTTTTTTAAGATTTTTGCCTCTGCAGTAGGTGTATTATCTTGTATTTGCAATTCTTTACCCACTTGAAATTCTATTTTGAACTTTATTAGTATTATTGTCGTTATTGCTATTTTTTGTTATTACTACTAGTTATATTATTGTTATTATTGTATTATAATTATTGCTACTGATATTATTACAAGAGTTATTGTTATTATTCTTATTTCTGTTTCATCCAGGTACCAAAGTTCAGGCATGGCTCTGGAGAGATCAATCAGGCATCACCAAAAGGGACTGAATTTTGACCAAACAAACGGAGGTCTACTACTGTTTTAGTGTTATTATTTTTATTGTTATTATTTTATTGTTATTATTTTTCTTATTTTGATATTGATCTGTTTTTTATTATTACTGCTGTTATTGTCGTTAGTATTGTTGTCATTATTAATAGTTTTGCTTTCTTGTTATAATTGGTATTATTATTATTATTATTATTATTCGTTATATTGTTATTATTATTATTCGTTATAATATTGTTATTATTATTATTTGTTATAATATTGTTGTTATTATTTTACTGTTATTGTTGCAATTATTATTATTGTGGTAGTTTTTATTACTTGAATAATTGTTAAATTATTATTAAATAAATAAAATTTGCTAGCATCAAGTAAGTGAATCCTAATACTATAAAATATTAAAACTGATCTATAAAAATGAGCTCAATATATTTATTATAAAGCATATAAATGAATTACATAAAAAAAGAAACTCAATTGTAGCCCATATAAATGGCCATTTCGCTTCTCGAGAGATTTCTCTCTTCGAGAAATTCCCTGGAGCTTGTCAATACTAAAATGTTTGATAAAAATAAATATATATATATATATATATATATATATATAGAGAGAGAGAGAGAGAGAGAGAGAGAGAGAGAGAGAGAGAGAGATAGAGAGAGAGATAGAGAGAGAGATAGATAGATAGATAGATAGATAGATAGATAGATAGATAGATAGATAGATAGATATGTTTATCACAATTCATATCTATCTATCTGTCTATCTATCTGTGTCAATTTATTCATCTGTGCCTGTCTAGCTATCTATCTATTTATCTATCTATGTATCTGTGTCCATTTGGTTGTATCTATCTATATGCATATATATATATATATATATATATATATATATATATATATATATATCAAACGTTTTAGTATTGACAAGATCTATCTATCTATCTATCTATCTATCACTTATGTGTGAATTCATATCTTTCTCAGTTTATACTTATATATGTGTGTGTATGTGCGTCTGTGTGTGTAGATACGTATGAGTGTGTTCTAACTCTTTTTCATATCTATGTATGTAATGTTCTCTTTTTTATAATATAGTCCATCTGCTTTCCTTCTGTTTTCTTTCTCTTACTCTGTTTCTCTCATCCACGGCCGATTGCATTGTTTTTGCGACACTTGTTCTCTTTCTTTAAATTCTGTTTCTTTTAAAATAAACACAGGACGCTTGATTCTCTGATCAATTCTACTGTCACGAAAGAATTTCCATGAAAATAAATTTCTTTTCACTTACAAGCTATGTACAGCTCATTAGTTACAGTTCTAAGTACTTTTCTTGAAAGATCTTTTTTTCCCATTAAGTTTCACCTTGTACAAAGCCAGTGAGGCACTCGCGGTAGAGGTTTACGTTAAGGATAGTTTATACGGACAGGAGGGAAAGATAATGGTTAAATCTAATATGAATAGGTTAAAATTGTAGTGATCGGGAAAATATCCTCTTGGGAATTGGTTACACAACAGTAGTTCGCGAGAAGAAATTGAACTTACTTCTCGCCGATGGAATACAGTGGGAATGTGAGTGATTTGCTACGGTTCCTAGACGTGAATGTTAGGCTAAAGGAACCAAGGAATGTAGTTCGTCCGACAACTTTCCATGGAAGTAACCATGAATTAATGAGAGACTCGCTACATTCCGACTGTGATAGAAAGGTTGGCAAACAATTTATCTCCAACAAGGACTCGGAGAAGTTTTGTACTCTGTCAAGACTGGCGCAGCTCCCGCCCAAATTTGGCAACAGTACTCCATTTTGAGCCTGATCTGGCTCTTATAAAGATAGAGGATAGCATGAGGGGTCAGGTACTTACCGGAGCGTTACAGGAAGGAAGGCGATCATTTTACCTGGATCTTTATAAAGAAAGAAAGAAAGAAAGAAAGAAAAAAAGAAAGAAAGAACAAACATATACACACTTAACAATTATATACATACCATAGAATAGATACACACACTGTGGCAAACAATCATTTCAACATACTGCATAGATTCTCTTTAAAAGGGACACAAATGCGTTCTTACAGAAAAGAACGCATGAAAGGACTAACTTTCTACACAGACGCACTTGAACGAAATTAAATGATTCTATTCTACTCAGATTATAGGAGTTAGGAATTTTATTCCCCACTACACTGTAGCAAAAAGGACACTACTTTTCTTTATTTTTATGTGCCGTGACCTTTCAGGACATAGACGATCATGGCTCTCCACTTCCTCCTATCCCTTGTGGCTCTCAATAGTTTTCGTCCTTCTGCCACCTCCCCCAGACCACGTTCTGCCATCCCCTTCCTTAAGCCTGCTAGATATGTCATTTGCTTTCCCTACTATCTCTTTCCCTCTATTCGACCTGTATCAGATTCTCCAAGCCCACCTTTCTCATTACGTGTCCCGAAACTTCAGCTGCCTCTTCCTTATGTTAAGTATAAGCTTCCTCCTTGTTTGCATGACCTCATCGTTGCTCACACGCTCGCTCCATGATATCCTCAGCATCCTTCTGTAGAACCATATCTCCGCTGCCTCAAGTCTCTTCTTCATGTTTGAGGAGACCGTCCAACATTCGTTAAGGTTGGTTTAATATGGGCATTCAAAGACGGACGTGTGGTTTGCGATAAAATTGTCAAGTTCTCTCGGTCTTGTCTTTTGACATACTGCAGTCACTTGTGAATATCCTTACTCCAACCATCTTAGTCAAAGGTGAGTTAAACTTTTGAGGTGAGCTGTGGGTCACCTGGAAGCAGATGGTTCCCAGCACAGAAAATGGAATCGGTGAAACAAGTTCGAACTCACATCAAGGATGTTTATATATGCTTTCCAATGAGATATGAATTACTTTCATTGTAGCATTTCGCCTTATCACCAAACATCCTTACAAAATATATCGTCACTAGCATACTATATAGTTAATACAGCAAACATCTCTCCATCTCTCTCCTCTAATTGTCTCTCTCTTTTCCTATAACCTCTCTCGTCAACCTTTTCCTCACTTCTCTCGCCTTCCAGCGTTTTCTCTCCAGTCTTCCTTTCTCTCGCCGACCTCTTTTCCCCATTTCTCACATTAACCTCTCATTCGCCCACCTTTCTTTCCAGTATTTCACTCTCTCTATCTTTCTCTGTGCTTTCTTTCTCACTTTCCAGTCTCTCAACAGCCTCCTCTCTTTCTCACTCTTCCAGCACTTTAAATAACTTCTTCTACTATAACCTGTCTTCCCAATTCTCTCGTTAAATTCTCTTACTCCCGTTCTTCTCTCCGACTTCTCTCTATATAAAATGGGTATATCTTCTTTCTCCCTCCCTCTCCCTCCCTCTCCCTCCACCTTTCCCCCCTCTCTCTCTCTCTCTCTCTCTCTCTCTCGTTTGCTCGGTTTTATTCGTTTTTCGATTCTTTTCATTTACGCACAAAAGCTTTAACTCTGAATGATCAAAATCGCTTGAGAGATTTGGAAGCAAGGCCATCAAATCGTTTTTAATAATCTCCATTAAAAATCTATACCAAAATATATTTTTAAAACATGCCGTCATTATAATATATTTCTTTCATGTCTTTCTTGTTTACAGTGTTTCTTATTTATTTGATAAAATATTTATATATATATATAGATAGATAGATAGATAGATAGATAGATAGATAGATAGATAGATAGATAGATAGATATGAACAGACATAGATAGATAGATAGATAGATAGATAGATAGATAGATAGATAGATAGATAGATATGAACAGAGATAGATAGATAGATAGATAGATAGATAGATAGATAGATAGATAGATATGAACAGACATAGATAGATAGATAGATAGATAGATAGATAGATAGATAGATAGATAGATAGATAGATAGATATGAACAGAGATAGATAGATAGATGGATATGAACAGAGATAGATAGATAGATATGAACAGACATAGATAGATAGATAGATAGATAGATAGATAGATAGATAGATAGATAGATAGATAGATAGATAGATAGATAGATAGATAGATAGATGGATATGAACAGAGATAGATAGATAGATAGATAGATATGAACAGACATAGATAGATAGATAGATAGATAGATAGATAGATAGATAGATAGATAGATGGATATGAACAGAGATAGATAGATAGATAGATAGATAGATAGATAGATAGATAGATAGATAGATAGATAGATAGATAGATATGAACAGAGATAGATAGATAGATAGATAGATAGATAGATAGATAGATAGATAGATGGATATGAACAGAGATAGATAGATAGATAGATAGATAGATAGATAGATAGATAGATAGATAGATAGATAGATAGATAGATATGAACAGAGATAGATAGATAGATAGATAGATAGATGGATATGAACAGAGATAGATAGATAGATAGATAGATAGATAGATAGATAGATAGATAGATAGATCTGAACAGAGATAGATAGATAGATAGATAGATAGATAGATAGATAGATAGATAGATAGATAGATAGATAGATATGAACAGAGATAGATAGATAGATGGATATGAATAGAGATAGATAGATAGATAGATATGAACAGAGATAGATAGATAGATGGATATGAACAGAGATAGATAGATAGATAGATAGATAGATAGATAGATAGATAGATAGATAGATAGATAGATAGATATGAACAGAGATAGATATAGATAGATGGATATGAACAGAGATAGATAGATAGATAGATAGATAGATAGATAGATAGATAGATAGATAGATAGATAGATAGATAGATAGATATGAACAGAGATAGATAGATAGATAGATGGATATGAACAGAGATAGATAGATAGATAGATGGATATGAACAGAGATAGATAGATAGATAGATAGATAGATGGATATGAATAGAGATAGATAGATAGATAGATATGAACAGAGATAGATAGATAGATAGATAGATAGATAGATAGATAGATAGATAGATGGATATGAACAGAGATAGATAGATAGATAGATAGATAGATAGATAGATAGATAGATAGATAGATAGATAGATAGATAGGTAGAAAGAGAGAGAGAGGTGCGGAGGGAGACAGAGAGAGATTTTATTTCATATTTTATAATGAAAGTCAATAGTTTCAAAATCAACCGATGTTCATGAGATTTTTCAACATATTCCCATAATTTATGCTAATGCATCAGCCTAAAATGCCTATCCTTATTAAAAAAAAAATAATATTGATATCTTGTTTGGAAAGTGTCAAATTTATTATGCAAACAAAGTGCTACACACATTTTTGTTTATAAACAAATCGAAAAGTCACCAGCCAAACACATTTGATTTACATAATATTCTATACACACCAATAAATTATTTTACTTGTTAATATAGGCTATTTGTCATCCTATATCCTTGATCAGTCTTTCATTCATTCATTTTTTTTTCTTCTGTTTTGATTTTAACATTATAGTTTTTATAACATCCCAAAGATCATCTATGCATGAGTATTTTTTCTGTTCTCATTTTCATCTCTTTTAATGACGAAAACAAATTTTTCTGTTAGATTAAAATCTAGAGAAGCTTGGTACCATTACATTAACTTGGTTTCATTTAGCCATTTTTCACAATATGGGTAATCATTATGCTGGACTAGTGTGAAGGAACATTGAATTGCACGAATATGAGCTTTACAATTGAGTTTTTATACACGTCGAAAATAAGCTTCTACAAGAATAATTTTCTGGATTTACTTTGAGTCATTATCAAATTTGAAGGACCCTATATGTTTACTATTTTAAAAAAATTACACCAAATTTCTTCTGCTGCCTGCTAATTATGTAGGTTTACTATTTCCATGAATGAAACAACATTAGCCTAGACATCAGATTCACATAATTGCTCGCGAGCAAATTACATTTCGAGAAACCAGTTTTCATGTATTTCTTCAGCCAATTTACAAGTTTCACTTTAAGATGATTTTTTTTGTTTTTTAAGTGAGTTTTGTCTCTTTCATATCTTTGGTTAAATTTCTAAATAATCTTTTTACATTCGTAACATCAAATATTTTCTTCAATGTGACTGAAATAAATTCTTAATGTCCAATTAATTTGCCTTCCTTGCTACATTTTTACTTTTTGTCAAATCTATTTTGCCTATATTCTCAAAGCCATTTTATTATTACATTTGCTGTCACCGTTTATATTTTTTCTGGTTATCTATAATGCCTTTTTACACTTTTTAAAAAACAGCCGATCTTATGTTTAAATTGATCGATAAACCATAAAATATTCCATCTTTTGAGATTGTAACTTTATCATGAGTGGTTGCAGTATGCTTTATAATTAAAATTACAAAAATAAATTAAATAAAGTTTGTATCAAGTTTCGAGTTGAATAAAAGAATCTCGCGCCACAAACAAAATATTTCTAAAAGTAACTATTATAGATTGAAATCCAGATATATATATATATATATATATATATATATATATATATATATATATATATATATATATATATATATATATATATATATATATATAATAGTTGGTTAGTGGTCAGTATCAATTTTATTAAAAAATTTTTGAACAAGAAAATCACACATAGATAGATAATGAATAAACTAAGATAGATAGATAGATAGATAGATAGATAGATAGATAGATAGATTGACTAATTTATTGATTGATATGAACAAACTGTGATAGATAGATAGATAGATAGATATGAACAAACTGTGATAGATAGATAGATAGATAGATAGATAGATAGATAGATTGACTGATTGATTGATTGATATGAACAAACTGTGATAGATAGATAGATAGATAGATAGATAGATAGATAGATAGATATGAACAAACTGTGATAGATAGATAGATAGATAGATAGATAGATAGATAGATTGACTGATTGATTGATTGATATGAACAAACTGTGATAGATAGATAGATAGATAGATAGATAGATAGATAGATAGATAGATAGATAGATAGATAGATAGAGAGAAATTATTAAGAAATTTTTGAACAAGAAAA
>OZ038520.1:19737257-19849757 GCA_964036315.1 Acanthosepion esculentum | reverse complement strand
AAGTACACTGAATTAATTATATATTTCTTATTATAACGCCAGGAACATTAAGGATATAGGCGATCATAGCTCTCCACTGTTTCCTTTTTTTACTATCTGACACTATTTGGAAAAAGATAATGACCATTTGTAGAAGATAATACAGTGGATTCCTGCTGAATCCTACATGTATTTTAGCATCCAGTGTATATATTTGATAATAATAATAATAATAATATTAAATATATATAGGCTTCAGAAGTAAGCAATCATAAAATAAGGGTTTTAAAATGTTCAAATCACTCGAAACCATTGATTCATTTGAACCGTTTAAAACCCTTTATTCTACATTCAACACCATCACTTGATAAGACACCAGAAGTGTTGAAACAAAACGGCCATTTTGTAGTGATTTTATAACATATATATGTTATAATTTTCGAATAAATTATATATATATATATATATATATATATATAAAGGTAAGAATCTACCTTTAATAATAAAAAAAATAATATTCACAGTTAAAAAAAAAAATTTTTAAATTAAAATAACTGTAATACTAGTATAATATATATCTATGCCAACGTTACGATAACCGGATATATTTTTAAAAAAATTAAATTACTTAACGGTCAATCTATACATATCACCGGAAGATTGTGTTGTGCATGATATTCTACGACGTGCTATCGGTATCGGATAATATATATATATATATATATATATATATATATATATATATATATATATATATATATATATATATATATATATTGTCAGACAGACTGAAGAGAAGAAGGTGAATTTAAGCGTATTTATTTTTATAAACACACAGTGACTGAGAGAACTCGATTCGATTTACCGAAGAGTCTTGCATTATAAGCCGTAATATATATATATATATATATTTATATATATATATATATATGTGTGTGTGTGTGTGTGTGTGTGTGTGTGTGTGTGTGTGTGTGTGCATTTATGTATCATTATGTATTTCGGTAGCAATCCCTCTTTTATACAGGTTTCATTGAAGACGACTGGGTAAGTACTACGATTAAGCTTTTATATTGTCTTGCATTCGTAAAACTGATTAAATGATCTGTGTAACCCAGATATTTCAGCTTATCTATTAGCCATTGCCGAGTATATTTTTAACTAAATATGTACTTCATTTTATATAGCAATGGTATTTATTTTACACACTCTGTGTTCACAAAAGAAATTACTTGTACGAATATAAGACAAATATAATAAAAAGCTTAATCGCAGTGTCTCATCTGTGGTCTCTTATGAAATGTATATATATATATATATATATATATATATATATATATATAAATATATATATATATATATATATATATATATATATATATATATATATATATATATATATATATATATATTGTCATCCACAGACAGACTGTTTCGCTGTATCACAGCTCATCAGTGTGGCTAGACGTCCGGTTGCCTCTGGCTAGAATCGAAAACCGGCTGAATTCGCGTCAGCCGGAAATTTTAACCTGAAGCCGTTGGCGCACGGCAGAGAAGGTGAATTTAAGCGTATTTATTTTTAGATAAACACACAGTGACTGCGAGAACTCGATTCGATTTACCGAAGAGTCTTGCATTATTAGCTGTAATAGTCACTGTTTACATATATATTTGTGTATTTAGGCAGCAATCCTTCTTTCATGCACATTTCATTAAAAACGACTGACAAGGTGCTTTTATTTAGTTTTTTATATAATTTCTCGTGCGATCTAATAATATTTTTCTTTTCAGATGATGCATTATATAAAAACTGTCCAAATGTTCTTTTTATCCGAGCGCTTTCGGCTATACATTTAGCCATTTTCAAGGATTATATTTCAACTGTTAGAACTAGAAATAGTTTGTTATATGTATGTTTTATAAAATGTTTCATTTTTTTGTTTCAAAACACGGATATTATGTCCATGTTCAAAGTTAATATTATTAAGTGTTGGTTTGTTTGTTTTTATTAATAAAGCTTCCATTATTTTTAGCCTTTTTTGCATGTGGATGATGCTATTATATTAGTGTTGTCGAAAAGTATGTTACGAATAGTGTCCGGTAGGTCTCCATGAATATTTAAATGAGATCTAATTGAGCTATTATCAGAAAGATGTTTATAGTTAGTCTGCGTGTTAAACAATTTGTAGTGTGGCCTATATAATTATTTACGAAAGTTGATTCTTGATGAATACAATTCATGTTACCCGACTCCAGAGTTTCGTTGACGGACCTGTCCCTCTACTCTTCATGTGGGACCAGCAATTTACTATTCATATATATATATATATATATATATATATATATATATATATATGAGTAGATGATCAAATATAGATCAAGTGTGGATAAGAATCTGACAAAATGATAGGAAAAAGAACAAGTAGGAAACTAAGCTTTACACAATAACGCCCCGAATGTTTCTCCCACATCTCTTATTCATTACACATGACACGTATTTAACAAATAAGAACTAACTAAACACAACATCCCATTAATCTACGCCTCTTTGCTTATTATTATTTTTACCATTTCTATCTTGATCTATGACGAAGCTTTCATAAAGTGAATCATGTTATATTGAGATCCGCCTCCTACTTGTTCTTTATCCTATCACCATATATATATATATATATATATATATATATATATATATATATATATATATATATATATATATAGTCATAGACAGACAGACTGTTTTTCTGTATCACAGCTCTTCGGTGTTGCTAGAGTTCTGGTTACCTCTAGCTAGGATTGAAACACGGCTAACTTGCTGTCAGTCGGATATTCTACCCCTAAGCATTGGCGCATGGCAGGGATGAAGGTGAATTTAAGCGTATTTATTTTTAGATAAACACACAGTGACTGAGAGAACTCGATTCGATTTACCGAAGAGTCTTGCATTATTAGCAGTACTAGTCACTGCTCACAAACTCACACTTCCTCCCAAGAGAGCTCAACCGAAATAAATTTTTCAGGAATACATATATATATATATATATATATATATATATATATATATATATATATATATATGTGTGTGTGTGTGTGTGTGTGTGTGTGTGTGTGTGTGTGTGTGTCTGTGTGTGTGTGTGTGTGTGTGTGTGTGTGTATCGCCCGGCACACAAGGTTTTTGAAACGGGTAAAGTCTTATCTCTTGAATGTCTAGGATTGTTTTTTGGGGTTTCCGGTTTCTTCTGATGTCATTTCATTTTCTTTCATTCTCAGTAGGCCTTTGCATCTTAGTGGCATTATCGCCTTGCTTGCGGTGAACTGTTCACACACACACACATATATATATATATATATATATATATATATATATATATATATATATATATATATACATATATATATATATATATATATATATATATATATATATATATATATATATATATATATATTAAATGCTGTGTTCCTTGAGAATGTAGACAATATTCGCCCTCCAAAGATACTTTTTATTTACTATCTGACAATTGCCATGCCATGACTTCTTGAAAAAGATAATAGAATGGTTTCCATTGCTACTGACCGCTATATACCCATCCTATCCTGCTGTTATTTAAAATCTAGCTGCTGGGCGTGGGGAAGATGAGACGAATTTATACCTTTCTCAAATTAATTTATGTGAAACAGAGCGCAATACACTAAGCTAGACTTTGAACCCATCTCGTTGATTCAACTTTTTGCACCGATAATAGTTACGCTATTTGCACACAGTCTTATAATGTTTCAAAGAAATGCCGGCTTTAGATTGTCTATACCTTTAAAAGCTTTTAAAATCAGCATTTTACAAATGTAGTAAAATCAGTTGATTATTCTTTTAACCTTTATTGCTCTGTATGCGACTTCAGTTTCTGTGTAAAAATGTTCTTCTGCCACTAAAGGTGACTGTGATCACTAAACAAAAGTGTGTTTGAATCTCATAGTTGTGTTGTCATATCCTGCTATGGCAGCTGAAAACAACTTTCATTGAAATTAACAATAAGCATACAGCAGTTGAGAGGTATGGAAAAAGAATGCAGTGAGAAGGTAAGTAATATTAATAATACAGAATGGTAATAGTTAATTTAAAATAAAAATATAATTTTATATGATAATAAATACAAGTAATTGTGAACACTCTTGCTTTTCCCTAATTCTGTTTTCTTACTGCATTTAATTGTGTTCTACAAAAATGAAACAGATAATATACACGTAATAACTTTGGGACATGTTCTTCTTTCATGACTTGTAATTAGGGAAGTGAATGCCCATAAGTCGCAAAAAATCAATCACTAATGTCACTACGGACAAAAGCATTGCTTAACTGGTCCAAAAATGACATGATCGAAGAGTTGTAAGTTTAATCCCTATCCACCACAGAACAAAGACTTGGAGAGTTAAGTTATCAAGGGGAATTAAAATTGAGATATCCAAAGGCATGACACCTTAAATTACAAAAATCTACCCCCACTTGGATTAAATAAAGTTTTCAGCTCGAAATTTTAACAAATATCGCTTGAAGAAAGCCGGAGCGTTCAATGTCCAAAACTTCGTGAGTATGGCAATAAAATGAGGACAACACTGTAAATAGTGTAAATAGTTACAAGAGCTCATCTCAGAAATATGGACAATTCTTAAATGTTATCTAATTTCACTTATACTTATCTGTCTTGCTTTTATTCATTTTCACGAAATTTGATTAAAAATAACACGTGTAAATATATATATATATATATATATATATATATATATATATATATATATATATATATATATATATTCATACATGTTTCATTAAATAATATAGATAAGTGTTGTCTATATATTTTATGTAAGTTCTTTTCATATCGTCTGATAAGCTTAATAACATTTTCATTAAACAATGAAAGAAAATCACAATATTGATACATATTTTTAATCCAATCTAAGCTTTCGGCTTACATAAGCCATTATCAAAGATGACAATTACACAATATATTAAGCAATACACGAACAAGAAATTGATGATAGTCTGTTTTTGTTTACATGGATGATTTCCAAGCAACGATAAACACGTGCATATAAAACGCTGAATGTGAAAATCGCACCACAGCTCATGACGTCACACATGACCACGTGAGAGTGAATCCGATGAGCTTTACTCCTGTTCAAAAGACCGTAAGGAGTGTGATCGGGACGATTGGCAAACCTATATACTCCTAATAATTGCAGTTTTTTTCTGCTTATTTTAACAAAATCATTAAATATTATTGGTTATTGGCGTTCAGTTTCGACTTCTTCAGTCATGCAACGCGCATATATTTCTGAAGTCGTAGGCCCAAATAATTAAATTGGATGCATTAATTTCGGAATGATGCATAAAAACATGATAGAAAGATGACCGAACTGATTGAGCACAAAAACAAATGAATCTTCATAAATGTCTTATAAAAGATGAAAATATTCAGATATTGGACAATTTACATTTAAACTGTACGAAAAACAAGGAGAATAATCCTAAATATAGAAAAATGCTAAAAATCCTTAAAAAAATAAATAATCCTTAACAAATAATCCTTCCGTATCTCTCTATATTAAATTATTTTAGTATCTGTCTACATTTCTGAGATGAGTTATTATGTACACTATTTACATTATTCGGACTATTGTTCTCATCTTTGTGGCCATGTTTATCACACTCGTTGGGTCCTGTCACTGGATCTAACTGACGCCTTTATCCACTGTACCATTAACAGGAGAGAGTATCTTGCTCAGCCTATGAACTTTTCAGCCGACGCGTGTATATATATATATATATATATATATATATATATATATACATATATATATATGTGTGTGTGTATATGTGTGAGTGAACACGCAGTACTTAGTGGAAAGTGTTCAATATTTGTGATAGAGCTAACATGTAGAGTTGTCTGGATATTAGTTTGTCTATTCAGTTGTCTGGATATTAGTTTGTCTATCCATACAAATGAATATATGTGTGTGTGTGTGTGTTTGTGTCTGTTTGTGTGTCTGTATGTTTCTGTGCGTGTTCTTTCTAGATTTCACTTTATTAGCTAAGTCACAGAATCTTCGAGCAACCTTATGATGCCATTAAAAAATTCAACCTCGCAATTAAGGTATTCATTTGAGACTTCGAACTTCCGAATCTGGCATACAAATAGCTACCATTGGGTCCACATCCACAGAGAACAAAATGGATTTCATTCTAATTACGAAAATTGTTTTTATCATTCAGAAGATATGCCTTTTCACGGCCAATGCCGATTTCACTTCAGGTTATATTTCTAGCATCTTCGATTTTTCCGAGTATTGGGGTTTGCCTTCTAAACTGAACTTTTGGGTTTTCCTGCAGCAGAATTAGCAGGAGATTCCGTAATACTCGTGTAAATAGATGTGCAGGTGACGTAGGGATTATCAAAACGAAAAATATAATTGACAGCCAACAGTCCCAATTGAAATTGCTTCCAAACCTGTTGCGCTCTGTTCATAGAAATGTTTTATCTCCCTTTGCTATAGTTTTATTAGTATGACGGATTGGGATTTTTAACTTTGTGGACAAGTATTGGAAAAGCATATGAATTCAAATGTCCCTACCAACACATAATGGTCATGACTTGACAAAGTCTGGTAATCTTCTAAAAATTATTCTCTCCATTGTAAAACAATATTCTAAAAATTACAACCCCATATATATATATATATATATATATATGATCGACTCTCCCGTCGAACTCGATGTATGAGAGTCAGGCAGATCAGTTCCCAGAAACTGAGAGCCCGACACCGACACATGAGATTTGATTATAGTGGTGAAGGCCTTGTGCAGGGCCATCCACACTTTTTGGAGGGACGAATACAGGGACCTGGTGCAGCGAGTGCCACAAGGTCCCCAAACGACCCTCGGCTGGTTTTGAATTCAGAGTTGACCTTCTCCTATATATATATATATATATATAAGATTAATACAAATATAACTTTTGTCACTCAGCTGATTGATTTAATATTCAGCTCCCCAACTCCAGAGTTTCGGAGACGAACCATTTTTAATTGTTCTGTCCACACATCAGGAGGTATCAACAATTGACTGTCGATTTTCTCATTTCCGTTATTTTTATAATGAGTGTGCTTGTGTACTCTTGTCTATGTGAGTGTGTATTCTTGTATGTATATATGTATTTGTAGAATATGGTGGTTATTTCTCCCTTTCATCATTTACTTTTCTCCTGATACTCTATTCTTATCCATTTTCCTGGACGAATTTTTGAAATACTTAAGCAATTCTCACCAGTGGTATTCATGCCAAGACTATGTAAAACCCAGGATTTCGAACTGTGAATTTCAGAATAGACGAACAGGCTGAACACATTCATCTTATCGCCATCTTCCATTCTGGCTTTTTTTTTAAAGATTTTTAAATATCTATATCACCTGCATCTGAGTATGCAAACATATATGCTTTCAATTATACCTGAATAAATAACCTTCTTTTTTTCTTTCTCTTTTTCACTTATATTGTTTTTGCACACGCTATATACTTACACAAATACACGATGACTTGTAGTTCACACATACACACTTTCTGGTGTAATAAGAAACGATATAACACCTGCTTACAACATTCGTGCTTTACACAAACACATTCATTACACATATGCATATTACACATTCACGCATATACAATTATAAACATAGTCTAAACATAGCCTGATGTATAATTACAGAGAAATTCCTTTTAAAATTTACACACTTACACATATGCGCGTATGTTTGTGCATATATACGAAGATACAAATATTACACTATCAGTTTTTAATAAGCTTACAGTGGCTCACAATTACACTAAAAAATTGCGCCTTTTTTATTTTACATGTAGACACGCAAATAAATACTCTTATTCACAAACATGCACTCACAAAGTCACACAATCTCATATACGCACACATATCGCAAGAACCAAAAACTAATTCTTAATCACACATTGACGCTCATATCAACGCACGTAGGCATACACGCATACCAAGACTCACTTTAGTTCACACATGAGCCCAGTGATATCACACGGTAATATACAATTCCCCATTCTTCACTGCCTTGTCAAAGATAGCGTTTTTTTGTTTTGTTTTTTTTTTTCTTCTATTTGTTTGTTTTGAGGTCGTGTTGCGTGTTCTCTACCAACGCGTGGCTACTACTTTGCATTGAAGGCAATTTACCCTCCTACTCTCTAACTGATACTTAACTTTTAACGTCGATTCCGATCATAACACATTATTAATTGCTATGTAGCGCTAATGACTGTTCATTATGTCTTTGACGAAGTTTTCTCGGCAAGCTAACCCTCCTATGAGTGCAGTTATTAAATTGTCGCCGACATCGGCCATATCTGTTCGTCTCCCGTTGAGGATGGTTTATTTCGTAATTAAATTTTCACTGACGCTAGCTTCAGCGAAAACCAAGATATTGATTGATTGAGTGAGTGCTTTAATTAGAAATTGCTGATTTATATTGAAATATTTTGGGGAGTTGGGGTGTAGGACAAAGGTGAAAGAAGAAGAAGAAGAAGAAGAAGAAGAAGAAGAAGAAGAAGAAGAAGAAGAAGAAGAAGAAGAAGAAGAAGAAGAAGAAGAAGAAGAAGAAGTTAAAAAGATAATGAAAAAGAAGATGAATACAGAAGATGACAGAAACAGTAGGTGAGATAAAATTTAAGAAACCGAAGAAATAAAGGAAAAAAAAACAACAAAAAATTAAATGAATGAAGAATGTGAACAAGAAGAACAACAACAACAGCAACCACAACAACAACAAATAATCTGGTGATACACGGGTTTATTGTGTCATTCCAGTAGTTATTGTGTTTATTCTTCATTGTTTTGGATGGCGTCTGTGAGGTGATTTCGATTTCAGTTCATGTTTGTTTTTCTTTTTTCATTTATTGTCTGTTTTTATTCTTTAATCTTTTATATTTACATATTTGTCGTTGCTGTTCTAATCCGTTTCATTAAATCTTTCCAACCTTGGAAAAATTAGATGCGAAATAGAAAATGGAGATGAAAATCCCAAATTATCAAAACAGAATGTTCCGAGAACAGATAGTATGCCTTTATCAATTTTTTTTCTTCTTTTTCTTGCTTTTTCTTTTCCACTTTTGTTTGGAATTTTTTTTCATTTCATTTTCTATACTCATTTCACATGACGAAAGCAAGTGATAAGCGAAAAAAGTCGCCGAAAAAAAATGGAAAACTAAAATAATAAGAAAAGGGTATGATTTAAGGAGATTGCGTATCGGGAGAGAGTTAGAAAGGAAAAAGGTGGATTCGAAACAAGAAAAATTATTTAAGAAAAAAAGTTAGGAAAGAGGAATGCTGAAAAGTTATAACTAAAAAAGTACAAAATACAAACTTAGACAAATAGAGGAAGAGAAATTAACCAGTAAAAGGCGACTGGATGATATCAATAAAATAAGAAAAAACAGGAAGTAAGTACAAATTAAGAGAGTGGTTAATGATAAAGAAAATGATTCAGAGGGTGATGAAAAAGAAAAAAGATAACATGAGAAGAGAAAGGAGTAGAAAAGTAAAAGAAAAAAAGAATAAATGATATATTGAGAAAATCGATAAAAGAAAAAAATAATGGTTTATATATATATTATAATATAAAGTCATCTAGAAATAAAATTCTCTTTTCGATACATGCTACTTACTTAACTGTCGTAGAACTTTAAAACGATCTTAGCATTTTCATTATCAAAAAAATTCATAAAAGTAAAGTGAAAGGAAAACTAATGAAGAAAATCTATAATGACAATGATCCATCTAGTAAATTCGGTTAACTTAAGACAATAAAATTAACATTTTTCTTGATAATGATGCAGATTATACAAATAATAAAAGTGTCCGTGTTACCTTTTAATTATTACATTTAATTTTTATGGTCAATCAAATGAAAAGATGAAAAAAAAATCTCTTACGCAACTTGTATCATCCCTAGAAGAAACTTCTTCAGACTCTAAAAGATTTAGTAGGATTTGTTATCCTACTAAATCTTTTAGAGTCTGAAGAAGTTTCCCTACACGCAAGCCGCTAGTTAACATCAGCGAGACACCAGTGCTAAATGCTAGTGACATGCCAGCCACTAACAGATTAGTGGTTTGCGTGCAGAGATAGACTTATACATTATATGATCCATTTAATGTCGCAAAACTCTCGCTAATCTATCGAAATTTCCATGGCAAGAGTTCTGACGAACTACATTCATAGATTCCACCAGACCCGACATTTCCAGCTGGGACCGACCATACCACAGGTACACATAAGAATCATCCTTATTTCCTACATATTCCATTAATAAAAAGAAAGTTCCAGTCATTTCTAGGACCACTGCATCCGGCAGGATGTTTTCCCGATCACTAAAATGTTGATCTCTTCGAATTTAGAGTTTTTTAAAACATGTTTTTTTTTGCTTTTCTTTTTATCGTAACGCTCAGGTTGTTTCATAGTCTTCAACAGAGAAGTTCTTGACTCATATCCCGTATCTGTAGGATCATGTATCACAGGAACAGTGGCTTAACCGTGAGCCTACTGAAATCCATCTGAAGCAATTTAAGTTATAACCATATAGCTACAGTTTTATTTATTCGCCATATTGTTTAAACTTACGATTACATGTTGACCACGGAAAACCATAAGCAAGCGAAATTCAAGTTCCAGCCATACAATATGGCGGATAAAATAAACTGTAGCTACATGGCTACAACTTGAATTTCTCCTGCTGATGTTTATCCGTAGCCTGAAACAAGCCTTCGGTGTAAACAATATGGCGGATAAACAAAACTGTAACTGCAAGATTAAAACTTGAATTGCGCATGTTGATGGGTTTCCGTGGCCTACAAGTAATTATAGGTGAAAACATGATGTATAAATAAGACCGTAGCTATATGACTAAAACTTGAATTTCGCTGACTGGCGTTTTTCTATGGCTTGCAAGTAATTATAGTTAAACAATATTATTGATAAATAAAACTGTAGCTATATGGGTAAAAATAGAATTTCTCTTACCGATGGTTTTTCACTGGCCTACAAGTAATTGTAGATGTAAACAATATGGCGAATGAATAAATCTTTATGTATACACTACGTGCACATCAGAGATAGATAGACAGTAACAAACTGTGATAGATAGATAGATAGATAGATAGATAGATAGATAGATAGATAGATAGATAGATGAAGCTACCAGTAACACTTGCAATTATTACATTCCTCAATAATCAATACATACCTCTAAATAAAATTCAATAGCAACATATTTAAAATTTACATATAAATAATAATAATGCTTGTATTAAATCTTGATCATGAAAAATCCCTGACTTTCTGATATTCAACTCATTACTATAGTAAAATCATTAGTTATGAATTTGGCTTATATATATATATATATATATATATATATAAAACCCTTTTCTGTCAGAAACGATTGTCCACTCCTGGGCAACGACAACCCTTTCGTATCTCAAATCATTTGATTTTTCTCTTGTTAACGACAATATCTCCTGTCTTTTTGCAATTGAGGGATGAAAGTTGATGAATATGTTTAGTTTATGATATACATGATTATATATATATATATATATATATATATATATATATATATATATATATATATATATATATATATATATATATATACTCATCCACATATCCCAACACGCAAACCCATAAAACCAGATAAAAAGGAACTATGTAAAATAAGTAATAAAATGCAAGAAAGTATTAACTGAGAACAGAGAACTTCGTCGAAAGACTAGTACAGACTGGTTCCGTAATTTAAAAAAAGAACGTAATTGCGAATTTAAACCCCTAGCTATAAAATATTTACACCTTTATATAACAGAACCCATGCTAGGTAAGGGTGACTCAAATAAAAATAACCATAAATGAATTAAAATTTATTAAATACTGTTGAAACGAACACGCGTGGCTAAAGAAGAAGAAATCTTTGACGTTACTATGGAAGGTTATGATGGTTCTTACTTGCAAACATATACGTATACATTTCCTTTATAAACAATGTAGAATAATCGATACAAAGGATATTGGTCTATACAGGGAGGATATCCTAATAATCCTAAAAAACAGACAGAAACGAAACAGAGAAAACGAAAAAAATAATCGTACAAAAATATTGGATTCGACATATATATAAAAACAAGCCTAAAAGAAGCAAATATCCTAGCTGGCACACTCAGTCTAAGAAAAATGTACATATCAACCATATAGGAAACCCAACGGCAAACCATTTTACATACACACATATTCCAACTACTTGCTAACAATAATTAAGCAACGCCTAAAATCAATTAACTGTTGGTTATCTGATAATTCTTGTAAATCATATTCAAAGAAACCAGAAAAGATTATGAATCAGTGCTAAAATATAGTGAATTTTCGGTAAAACTCACATACACACCACACAGTACATAATCCAACAGGAAATGAATCATCAGCTGGTAAAATCCATCGTGCAACAAAACGTAAATAGGAAAGATATCAAGAACTCATACATAAACACTTCCCCTATGAAACATTCTCCACAAGATATTCAACAGAAACACAATAAAAATCCACTAGAACATGACACAAATAAAAAACTACAACAACAAAATAACCAAAAACCACCCACCCACACCAAACCCCGCAGTAACTACAAAGTAAAAAAAATGATTGTCCCTTAAATCCTAGTTGCTTTCAAAACAATATAATATAGGAATCCACGCTAAAATCAGTTGATAACGAAGACAAATTCATAGGAGTAACGAAAGGACCTTATAAACAGAAATTACGCACACAAAATACCCTTTAAAAATAATAAATATGAGAACAGGAAAATGCTTTCTATGCATATGTAGGAAATTGAAATACAAAAGCAAATTACACCAAAAATATAAAGGAAAATATGGAAGACAGCATCAGCTTGCAACAATCAATTTTAAAAAATGTAAATTTTGGAGAAGAAAATACAGAGGAACCTCGCTTCTCGAACGTTTCACATGTCGAACAAATCGATTTTCGAAATAAAAATGCCTCGGTTATCGAACAAAATTTCGGTTATCGAACAACATTGCCGAACCGAATTAATCCGAACGGAATGATTTCTGAAACGACCGCCGTGTTGTATACATTCGTGTGTTGTGCCATGCTTTTCTTTTCCAATTTTATTTCAATTTGACTTCTTTTTTTTTCTCTACGCTGATACCTATTGAAAAAATAGTTTCGGTTGACAAACATTTCGGGTTAAGAACGGTCTTCAGGAACGGATTAAATTCGTGAACCCAGGTGCCACTGTAGCTTTAATCACTTTCTTAGATCAACATAAATTACTCAATAAACCGATCAGAACTCATCTCAAAATGCAAGCACGAAAGTAAATTTTTACTACGTTACTTAAAAATCAAAAACTAAAAACGAATACTTTGTAAAATACCACAACGAAATATATGCACTATATATAACGCAGATAATTCCAACATTTTAAACTAAGCAAATAAGATAACCAAACCGAAAAAATAAAATAAAATGAACAAAACCTTACATTAATACATTAATAAACATTTTAAGCAAATAATAAATAAATGAACAGGGTATGAATTCACACATAAATGAAAATAAATATAATAATAATATTTAATAACAAATTAAGTAATCAATACTAAAGAATAAGTAAAAATTAACAATACTATTAAATAGTTACCTCCCACTAAAATAACCGCGACAATACTACAGTACACCTTACGAAACATAATAGCCTATTGACCAGTGTATATAAATACAGTCTGAACAGAGAAAACATGAACCAAGTAGATGACTTTAAATACTTGGGTATCTATATTGCTTCCACTGAGAATGATGTCAACATCAGACTGGAAGAACCCTGGGGTGGGGGGCATTGAATGAAATGAACAAAATCTAGAAATCAAATCTCCCAGAGAAAATGAAAATAAACTTTTTTCAGAGCTACAGTAGAGTCCGTCCTTATATGTCTCCTTAAGCTGGACACTAATAGTCAAACTGGTAGAGGTTAGATGGTACTTACGCATGGATGCTTTGAGCAGTACTTAACAAATCCTGGAAAGATATCGATAGCAACTTACCCTCCCATCAGCAAATTAATACGCCAACAAAGACTAAGACTTGTTGGTCACTGTTGGTGTAGCAAAGAAAAACTATTTGTAGACGAGTTCTACTCTGGATATCAGAAAAAAGAACACAAGGTCGACCAAAGAAGATGTACTTTGACCATCTGATTAAAGACACGGGATGCAGACTGGACGAGCTTGTTAAACATTAATAATAATAAAAATTAAACTAAGTTACTTCCCCTACCTATTCTTAATGTATGTTGACTATATAACATATGTATACAAAAAATCACAACTATCAATAACATTAATTATTATCTTAGCAATTCAGCCCTGAAGATGATCTTAGTTGAGGTTGAAAGTACTTGGGAAAATTAAAGAAATGACCAAAACTACGGCGTGTTTGTTAAAGCACTAAGAAATTGATCCGTGAATTTGAGAAGATTAAAATTAAAATAGATATATGTCTAGATTATTCAACCAAACATGCTTGAATGAAGATATGCTGCATATATATATATATATATATGTATATATATATATATATATATATATATATATATATATATATATATATATATATATATATTACATATAAATATATACATATATTACATATATATATATATATTATATATATAAATATATACATATATTACATATATATTACATATATATACATATATATATATTATATATATAAATATATACATATATTACATATATATATATATGCACATACATACACACACACACACATACGTGTGTATATATGTGAATGTGTGTTATTTATTTGTCTGTCTATCTAAAACTAATTTCACCTATTTTATTATATTGTTCATGACGTCAGAGGCAAATATTTTGGACATGGTAACTAAGATTCTAAGCAGGAGTATTTCATTGAATTTCTGCATGAAAAATTGCACCCATTAACATTACCGGGCGTTTATAGAAACCAATTACTCTATATTTAGGTAGCAAATGCTCTTTAAAGCAATTACTATTGAAAATGTAGCCATTTTTGTCTATTAATCTTAATGATCGTTTTTTCCAGATTACAAATTATTCTTTGCAAACAAGGAGTTCAAGATTCGTACAAAGTTCATTTTGGAAGAAAAAATAAATGTAATATGGTTCAAGTTTTCCTGAAGTCTCCGTCAGTGTAGGTGGAGACAAATTTGTGAGTTTGATAAAATTTTAAAAATGGTATCACGACGTAATTTAAAAAAAAAAATGCTATTAGTGGCTAAAGTCATGTGATACAAACGCCTGGAGCGCATTTTTTAATCTAGTCGTAAAACCAATAGTTTTGTAACGAAAAGAATGTGTTACATTTTTGAAAATTAACAATATATAATATAATAATATGGATCGGAATCCAAATGAATGATGAGATAAAGAAACGTTTATCAATGTAAATTCATAATTAAAGAAGAAAAGACTTGAGGCAACAGAAGGATATTGAGAATGTCATTCACTGAATATCTGAGTAAAGATGAAGAAATTTTAAAAAGGAAATCGGAATAAAAAAAGCGCTTGAACGTTTAACCAGAAAAAGGCAGTTGAAATTTCAATCTAAACTGATAAAAGTTTCATATTTGTTCTTTACCATATCAATATAATAATTTTAAAATAATATTAAAAAAAATAATCGATGTAGAATTCATTTCGTATTCAGTAGCATTTACCTTAAAGAAACTAAATACAACAATAATTATGCAGGTTATGCGTTTTAGTAGCAGTAAAAGAGATGTATATGTCAAACTACTTTAGGGCCGATAAAAATAAACTACGCAGACATGACAATATCATTTCTTTGAAAGAAAATAATGATTCCTTTTAAGGTTTTCTCGTGGTTATTGATTTTGTAGTTTCTGTTTATTTATTTTTAAATTTTATTTCTGTATCTGATGGCGCTTACGTGGAGATAATATGATTCGTTACATTTGAAACTTTTTCGTATACATTTCAACCGGTTGCTGCATTCGATGTTCTAGTTGAGGTAAAAGTTAGAAACTTTTGATCCTGATTTTCCAGGCAGGTAATTTAATTGTAGTAAAATTGGCGAAACAGTTGTGCTCCATCTTGTTATTTGTTACAGGATTGAGCTAACCTGAGTATATATCCGTATTTTTATTCTATTTTTTCTTATTACTATGCTTATTCGCAATACAACACATGTTAATCAATATTAACCTTGTAATCCATATACAATTATCGATACGATTAAATTAGTTCCTTCAATTTTTCTCACCGGCAGAAGGTAATGAAGGAAAGTGAGAAGAAAGAACTAAACACCAATTGTTATTGCAAATGGAACAGCCCAACATGCAAATTACAAATCGGAGATACCAAAATCAAGCAAGTACAAGTTAAATATCTGGGAAGTCTTTTAAAAAAGGACGGAAAATGTGACACCGAAATTTGAAGCTGAATTGTGATAGCGAGAGGTACCTTTCAAAACCTAAGCAAAGTATTAAGAAACAGGATAATCTCGTTAGAAATAATGAACAGAGTATTGAAATTTCATGTAACATTGGTCCTCCTTTATAGCAGTGAATGCTGGATAATCCTCTCAAAGATGAAGTTGAAGCAATAAAAATGTGGTTCTACAGAAGGATGCTGAGAATAGCATCCTAAGACAAACCTTACGAAGAGTTACAAAGAATAGGAAAATGTGGAAAGCTATGATCACATATATCCTAAATGGATACTGCACACTGAAGAAGATTATATTTTGAGACATTTCCCTGAACAGTTGGCGTGTTTATTGAATAACACCCAGCGGAACATTTATTTCAACCGGTGTATCTTTTCTTTTCTTTTTTTAAGCATTTCACCTCAAGCAAGGCGGGGGTGCCACTAGCACGCAAGGGGTTACAAAGAGTATGAGTAAGAGTAAAGTGGCGTGAGAGAGTAAAGGATGAAGAGAAGGACAGGGAATAGATCAAGGCATCAAGAGATGTTGATTGACATTGCCTTTGAATAATTTAAGATTATAGCTATCAGGGAAGCAAGTAAGTGGAAGTGAGTTCCACAGATAGGAAGTGCGATACATGAAGCTATTGGAGTAGAAGAGACGGCTACATTTAACTGTTTCGACAGTGACAGGGTGGGACTGAGATGCCAGCCTAGTAGCACGCTTAAATTCATGCAGTTTGGGAACCAGAGAAAGTATCTCGTCGGAGCAGTTACCGTGAAAATATTTGTAGAAAAGACAGAGGGAAGCGACGGCACGTCTGTGAGAAAGTGACTGCAGACGAGATGCCAGACCAGGACCAACTACATTGCATATCCGTCTCTGGATTTTGCCGAGGACGTTGAGACGAACAGCCGGGGGGGTCCATACCATATATTGCAGCAGAGCGAATGGTTGATTAATGAGAAAAACTTTCTGGCGCGACAGATAGAACCAAATTTCCTTGCGATAGATGAAGCTATATCTGATTTATAAATTTAAAATTTCTCACCGTGATGACTGTTCTATACGATACTTGTATGTGGTACAAAAGAATAGTCAACAATATTTTATTTCAAGATATAAAAAATCTACAGATTTTTTTAACCGCTGCCTGACATTAACTTTGAGATATTTCCAGGTGACACGTGATAATATTGTAGGCTATGTGCTGGCCATTTTAATATGCTGATATGCTTTTTATTCTCTCTTAGTACTCTAGAAATGCTGCCTTGATCTGGTTCATATATAATATTTGTAAAGTGTTAAAATCATAACCAACTGGCCTCAATGTTGGCCTGATCAAAAAGCAAATACGAAAAGAGCCAAAATGTGGAGTATACAATAATGATGCCCCACTTATTAAGCTCTAAAGAAACGTGATCTTATATCAAAACTGGTCTTCATTAAAACTACAAAAGAACCCAAAAAATAAATTTATATACTTTTTATTATTTTGAACGTTTGTTCTCACATTGGTTGACATGTTTGTATATCAATAAAGTATCAGCACTTCTTTTATGTTCGGTTTATTCTTCTGGCCTGTTACCTCGAGGTTTTTAACTATTTCCCTCCATGAAACATTCCTTTTCTGGAGCTTGGTTCCAACAATTTCAGCCTATCCATCAAAGTCAATAGAAACAAAACCGGAATTGCCATTATTTAAAAATCGAATATCCGAGTTATTATATAACGAACGAAACAGGCGAACGAAATTAAATAGGCTTCATGATCAACAATAACACATTTATTTATCAAAATTTGAACAAGATATTCAAAGGAATGTAAATCTTATATCTACATTCCTTTGAATATCTTTAAAAAAAAAGCTTAAAAAATATTCACAGTGCGCACCATCTGTGACACAACAAACGTTAAGGTAATAGTCCAGCTCCTGCCAAACACGCTGTAGCATGTCTTGTGTAACATTCTCCAGCGCCTCTGTGAATTTCTACTTAAGTTCTAGGCTTATAGAAAGAATGAAATATAAACCTGTCCTTGCACATAGCCCCATAAAAAATTACAATGTGTCAAGTCAGGTGCACATAGTAGCCATTTAAATAGTATATTGTCATTATCACTGGCAAGCCGGATCCATATTCCTCGTAAATTCTCATTGAGATAAGTCCACATAGTCAACTTAGTTTTTACATATTTTGTTAAAATCTTAAACAATTTGGGTGAGAATTGACTATGTTATTAGACTACAAAATTATGTCAATTTTGGGCGGAGGGGGGCACCCTGTATTTTGATAGATTAATATATGATATAAAAAATAATGGTATAATTAAAAGCTATAATAAGTGCCAAGATTTAAAATATCTCTTTCAATACCAGTTAATTATTTATTCTGAATGAAAGTATAGCACCTCCGAGAAACTTTCTTAAACTAATGCTCCTTGAAAATATTTTCCTGTGCATCTGTGAAAAATTCAGACAGAACCCAGTTTTAATTCAGGTGATTTAATAGTGGCTAGAACACCGGCTATTATAAGAATTATTAGTAATTAACTTCTCAGGAGCAGTTAAAATCGCATACCTATGGAAAACATTTTTGATAAATGGCATCTTGATTCTTGGTCAATGAGCAAAGTTCTTTAGCATTTAGAGAAGTCTAACCTTTTTTTGAAAAAAATTATTGGTTGAACGAAACGAAAATTTTGTTGCCATCTACCTCGTCATATTTGTAGAAAAGATACATGTTCCTGTAACTGTGAAAATACAATCAGCCACAGTTAACTATGGATGTTGAAATATCATAGATTGAAAATGTTTCCACGGGTGAGAAGTGCGAGAGAAGAAAATGTTGGCATAAATCATATGGTTACATGTAGCAATTTCAGCAGTAAAATGATGAGACACTTAAAAAAATATTTATTTATTTTACGTCTAGTACATAAGCTTACATAGATTATGTATTTTGTAATAGAATTAATAATTAATAAGATAAAAAGAAACTTGGTGTTCTCCGAAAATGTTCTTCGTAAGTAAATATGATAACAATCAAAACGAATGCAGTCGTAACTCGAAAGGGAATCCATGATGATTTAGAAGCAGCTAGAATATTGGTTACGAAAAGAAATATTAATAATGAACAATATAGGAATGAATTAAAATTCCCTACTAAACAATAAAAAAAAACATAGTTCAAAATGTGATACAGACATTCTCGAATGAAGTTTGATCGTGCGCATTTAGTCAAGTCTACTCATTATTTACATTATTCGGATTATTCCCCTCATCTTTGTCGCCATATTTATTAGAACGTTTCGGCCGTTGTACGCTCCGGCCTTTTTCCTAAAGGACACATGGCACAGTGAATAAAGGGGTTAGTACGATCCAGTGACAGGACCCAAAGAGTGTGAGTTCAATACCCGGTTAAGGCAGTGGAGAAATTTCAGAGGGAAATCAACAGGAGATAACTGATAACTGACATCCATTAAAACATGGCACGTGGAACTAGAACAGTCTACCCCAGTGAGCGAAATAAAGGGTTCAGTTCGACATTCCAACCACCTGAAGAAGGCCGGAGCATACAACAGCCTAAACGTTGTAATAGATATGGCGACAAAGATGAGGACAATAGTCTGAATAATGTACATAATACCTCATCTCAGAAATACAGACAGATACTGAAAAGCCGAAACGTTGTAATAAATATGGCGACAAAGATGAGGACAATAGTCCGAATAATGTAAATAATGTACATAATATCTCATCTCAGAAATATAAACAGATACTGAAAGGCCGAAACATTGTAATAAATATGGCGACAAAGATGAAGACAGTAGTCCGAATAATGTAAATAGTGTACATAATATCTCATCTCAGAAATATAGACACATACTGAAAGGCCGAAACGTTGTAATAAATATGGCGACAAAGATGAGGACAATAGTCCGAATAATGTAAATAATGTACATAATACCTCATCTCAGAAATACAGACAGATACTGAAAGGCCGAAACGTTGTAATAAATATGGCGACAAAGATGAGGACAATAGTCCGAATAATGTAAATAATGTACATAATACCTCATCTCAGAAATACAGACAGATACTGAAAGGCCGAAACGTTGTAATAAATATGGCGACAAAGATGGGGACAATAGTCCGAATAATGTAAATAGTGTACATAATATCTCATCTCAGAAATACAGACAGATACTGAAAGGCCGAAACGTTGTAATAAATATGGCGACAAAGATGAGGACAATAGTCCGAATAATGTAAATAATGTACATAATACCTCATCTCAGAAATACAGACAGATACTGAAAGGCCGAAACGTTGTAATAAATATGGCGACAAAGATGGGGACAATAGTCCGAATAATGTAAATAGTGTACATAATATCTCATCTCAGAAATACAGACAGATACTGAAAGGCCGAAACGTTGTAATAAATATGGCGACAAAGATGAGGACAATAGTCCGAATAATGTAAATAATGTACATAATACCTCATCTCAGAAATATACACAAAGTCTACTCATTTTTGAAAAAACGTTGTTCGGGTGAACGAAACAAAATATATTTTTATATATGTAGAAAATATGCATATGGCTGAAAAAAATATAATTCTGAACAAGCAATGATTGTTACTCTTTCAATCTTATGGAGACATTCATAGGATTAACGGAACCATGAACGGAAAGATACATCTAATTCAATTAGAAACTACCTTTTTCTCTTTGCTACAATAGTTGGTGATTTAAATTGTTTGAATCTTTCTACAACATAACAACCCCAAGAATACTGCTGAAGTAACTGACTAATGGTTTATTCAAAACAGTATAGAGGTACATCAATGTATCGCCTGACTTGAATGAAATTGAAAATTTATGGCGAAGCTTGAAAACTCAAATTCAAAAGGACCTACTGCGGCAAAAAAAATCTGCCTCATCAGTCATATATCGAAAGATACATGATCGCCCACGCGTGTATCATGAAATGGCACATAACTGACTGACTGACCCCAGAAATATTGAATATTTGAAGGTCGTTTGCAAGGAAAAGTGAACAAAGATTTCAATAGATATAATAGCAGGCCAGCGAAATGTAACCAAATATTAAAATATGAGATCAATGTAACGACTGGAATTTTTTGATGGTAATGTTTTTCTAATATTTTTTTTCTTTTTGAGTTGTAGGTCATTTGAAAAAAAGAGTAGACCAAATGAATCATGCAAATATTTATGAAAAAAAGTCTTATGAAAATAATTACAATCTGAGGCTACGTAAGTAAGTTTTAAAATATGAAATCATTGTCCAGTAATGTCTTCATTGTTTTTGTTTATATTTCATTCTAGATTGCTTGATTGAAAATGTGTATGCTTCTTAGTAATTAATAATTTTATAACAAAATACGTTACAGGTGCAAAATTTAAAGTAAATGTAAGCATTGAAAGTAAGTATATAAAATGTTAAAATGAACTTTAATTCCTTAGTCCCACCAATTTTAACCTACACAGCAATATATACGCCATGCCACGCACATTGCAGTGAACCACCTTTCACTCCCTTCCGATTCCATTGGTGATATTTAAATTCCACTCGAAGAGCTTCTGCCCACGAACCGCTAGTTTGTAGAACCAACACCCAAGATGATGCTTTCCCGATCACTACACTCTTAACCTACTCAAGTCTAGGGCCAAACTTTATCTTCTCCACACATACGCAGAAATTGTACTATGTAACACTATACTTCGAGTGGCTCTTGGGCCTTGTAGAGAGTGAACAGGGTGATGTAAAAAAAAAAGATCACTACACTCTTAACCTACTCAAGTTTAGGGCAAAATTTTATCTTCCCCACATATAGCCAGAAATTGTACTATGTAACCCTATACTTCGAGTGACTCTTGGGCCTTGTGGAGAATGAACAGGGTGATGTAAAAAAAAAGAAAGAGCAGTACACTCTTAACCTGCTCAAGTCTAGGGTCAAACTTTATCTTCTCCACATATATCCAGAAATTGTACTATGTAACACTCTACTTCGAGTGGCTCTTGTGCCTTGTGGAGAATGAACAGGGTGATGTAAAAAAAAGATCACTACACTCTTAACCTACTCAAGTTTAGGGCAAAATTTAATCTTACCCACATAGCCAGAAATTGTATTACGTAACCCAATACTTCGAGTGGCTCTTGGGCCTTGTAGAGAGTGAACAGGGTGATATAAAAAAAAAAGATTACTACACTCTTAACCTACTCAAGTTTAGGGCAAAATTTTATCTTCCCCACATATAGCCAGAAATTGTATTATGTAAACCCAATACTTCGAGTGGCTCTTGGGCCTTGTAGAGAGTGAACAGGGTGATGTAAAAAAAAAGATCACTACACTCTTAACCTACTCAAGTTTAGGGCAAAATTTTATCTTCCCCACATATAGCCAGAAATTGTATTATGTAAACCCAATACTCGAGTGGCTCTTGGACCTTGTAGAGAGTGAACAGGGTGATGTAAAAAAAAAGATCTACAAAAGATAGGAAGTTGTGGAATGCCATTTTCGACTTCGTCCTAAACGATCACGGCATATAGAAAAATATATTTATTTAATAAACAAATCATTCTTCATTAATTGTTTGACATTAAGTGATTGTTACATAGAAATTTTCATACCGTAAAGTTTAATTTCATTTTGTCACTTGTCTGGAAATAAAAATGGTTGCATTTGATAATAGAAAAAATGATTAAATAAAGAGAAAATTTGATTTTATTAACAGAGACATGATGGAGGTGGTAGTGTTGAGGCTGATATTGGGGCGGCGGCGACGTTGAAAAGAATCTTTAAAACAGACTTCTCAGTGAAACAATGAAATTAACATAATAAGTTTACTTGTAGTTTAAGTGTGCACATTACTAGAGAAAATTGTTTCTTTTAGTTGAATAAATAGCATACACTTGATAGTCTTTAAAATAATTTAATCAAAAATAGTATCTTGATAAGTTCTTTAAAAAAATAAATTGTCTAATTAAAATCCTTTTGCGTTACACTCACCTAAATTCAGCGCGCACTATGATCCATTTACCAAAGAAATTAAAGGCGTCATCAAAGAAGCCAAGATAATTTTTACAAATGGTGTATTATTTAAATAACCCCAGTTTTATTATTGCCATTCATTGGTATCTGCTTTTCATATAACCTATTCATTCTTCATAACAATTTATTCTCTATTTTCTGCATTTAGTTTTGCTTAAGGCTCTTAATTTAATCTTTCCATTTGTGAAGATCAGATTTAGTATAAAAATAATAGCATATTACTGTGTCAGGTCATTTGGCAAACACATTAATCTGATGAGGAAATGTATACGCTAGTGAAGTCTTTCCTAATATAGACACAACTATGTGTGTGTATATATATATATATATATATATATATATATATATATATATATATATATATATATATATATATATATATATATATATATATAGTCAGAGAGAGAGAGAGAGAGGGCGCGGTGAAATAATCTAAGATGGATAGCCTCACGGACGGAGGAATCAGAAAGCCGAGTTCGAATTCCAATCGAATCGAATCCGTTACATTCACTCACGTTTTAAATACCCTTGGGAAACCCCATCTCCCTCCGAGTTATGGTTAAATAGTAGGACATCCTGGGTTCTATAGCCTTGAGTGGCAACCCGTCTAGAAGAAAGACAACTCTCAGCTCAAACTGAGGACACTCGTTTGATGTCCTTGTGGTACACCATGTTCATTTATTCTCAGTATTCGGCTCTCTCCCCCACAAATAAACTACGCCACTATAATAAATTCATGCGATTAAGTCTGACTGTTTGGTTCAACTGAGTTGCTGTACCGGGAGAATCCAGTATATGCATACATACATACATACATACGTACATACATACATTACGTTATTTTTATAGATAAAATTCATTTAAGTAAATGCTCTGTTCTTTAATTAAACAATATTACTTACATTTACCGGCCCGTGAAATTTCGTCGAAAATATTCGTTCTCCGACACAAATCGTACCTGTCACCCTAACGGGGGCCGTCATTTGATTTCATATGCTATTAACCAATCAGCCACAAAGAAACTTCTGGTTAGCAAAGTTCGAATTACTGTTTATAAACACACGCCTTCGATGATTTTTCTCGATGACTCATTTCTGCGCACGTTAAATCAAATAACGGTCCCTATTAGGGTTACAGGTTCGATTCCTGTCGGAGAACGCATATTTTCTACTGAATTTCTCGAACATTCAGACCGGCAAATATAATTAACACTGTTTAATTAAAACAAAAAACAAAGCATTTACTTAAATAAATTATATCTATAAAAATAATGTATAAACAGAAATTACATTAAGTAATTGTCGGACTTAAACCATTTTATATGTTGTTATTCTTTACGCTAAGATATATTTTGTGGGCAAATAAAATAAATAAAAAAATAAAATAAATATGAGGAGAGAAAATAAATATTAATAATAATTAATATTTTTTAAAACTAAGCAGACTTATGACTTTATGGCATTCCAAATAGTTTCAGCTGCACAGTTTTACACAGTTGGGTTGGGTCAACCAAGGTACATTTTTCAGACATTCAAAATTTTGCTGCGCACTAGGCTAGTTACCACTGATCGATATTATCAACAATCACCGCCATCACCAATCTAAACACGCACCACACACACATATGTGTCAGTGCTGTGTATATGTGTGTGTGTGTGTGTCTGTGTTTATATTTTTTCAATATTCGAATTGGGTATATATATATACACACACACACACACACACACATATATATATATAGAAAGAGAGATAGATAGATAGATAGATAGATAGATAGATAGATAGATAGATAGATAGATAGATAGATTCAGACTGAGGATAGATAGATAGATAGATAGATAGATAGATAGATAGATAGATAGATAGATAGATAGATAGATAGATAGATTCAGACTGAGGATAGATAGATAGATAGATAGATAGATAGATAGATAGATAGATAGATAGATAGATAGATAGATAGATAGATAGATAGATAGATTCAGACTGAGGATAGATAGATAGATAGATAGATAGATAGATAGATAGATAGATAGATAGATAGATAGATTCAGACTGAGGATAGATAGATAGATAGATAGATAGATAGATAGATAGATAGATAGATAGATAGATAGATAGATAGATAGATAGATAGATAAATAGATAGATAGATAGATTCAGACTGAGGATAGATAGATAGATAGATAGATAGATAGATAGATAGATAGATAGATAGATAGATAGATAGATAGATTCAGACTGAGGATAGATAGATAGATAGATAGATAGATAGATAGATAGATAGATAGATAGATAGATAGATAGATAGATAGATAGATAGATAGATTCAGACTGAGGATAGATAGATAGATAGATAGATAGATAGATAGATAGATAGATAGATAGATAGATAGATAGATAGATAATCGTCCTTCTACAATTGTCGACGACTATTTGAGTCATTTTTATGCGGACCAACGCTAACCAATTCGACGGGTTACAGAAGCCATACGCATAGATAATTAAGCAGTGGTTCACCACTTTTTACCAAACTGGAAAATCCAATTACACCCACAAATGTGTGCCAAACAAGCTAAATGTATCCTCTTATGATATATTATAAAAAAACTTGTATAATAACCGACGGATTTTAATTTGCTGGGCTTAAATCTAACACAAATCATATTTCCAATCAAAGGTTATTGTCAGTTTTTGGTGATCGGCAAATGGATTTTTTTAATAAAATGTATTGAATCCTGGAGAAACTATCACAACGATCTATCTATCTATCTATCTATCTATCTATCTATCTATCTATCTATCTATCTATCTATCTATCTATCTATCTATCTGTTCATATCTATCTGTTTATCTATCTTTGTTCTTATCTATTTCCATTGCCATAAAACACCGATAAACACAACCACAAATAAATCCAAATTTTCGAAATTAATCAGTTTGTCTGACGATCGTTGAACCCAGAGTTACAAACTTACATCAACCAACTATATATATATATATATATATATATGTGTGTGTGTGTGTGTGTGTGTGTGTGTGTGTGTTGTGTTAAAAGTATATATATATACATATATATATATATATATGTGTGTGTGTGTATCTGTGTTGTGTTAAAAGTATATATATATATATATATATATATATATATATATATATATATATATGTGTGTGTGTGTGTGTGTGTTGTGTTAAAAGTATATATAGATATATGTGTGTGTGTGTGTGTGTTGTGTTAAAAGTATATATATATGTGTGTGTGTGTGTGTTGTGTTAAAAGTATATATATATATATATGTGTGTGTGTGTGTTGTGTTAAAAGTATATATATATATGTGTGTGTGTGTTGTGTTAAAAGTATATATATATATGTGTGTGTGTGTTGTGTTAAAAGTATATATATATATATGTGTGTGTGTGTGTTGTGTTAAAAGTATATAGATATGTGTGTGTGTGTGTGTGTGTGTTATGTTAAAAGTATATATATATATATATATATATATATATATATATATATATATATATATATATATAGCTTTGAACAACACAGACGTCATACTTTTCGGCCAACACTTTTTAAAAGGTATTCGTTGCCGATTGGGAATACAAATGAAGACACACTCAATAAAGTAAATGAGGAGGGAAAAGTGCAACGCGATTAAAAAGAGAAATTTAAATTACACAAAATTAAAATTGAACAAGGTGGGGGGTGAAAATAACCAGTTCCACAAGAGTATAAAACGGAAAAAAGGCACTCACAAACCCTCCAACAGACGCAAGGAACGTAAAAAATGTTCTTTTTGCCTACACAGGCTCGGCTGATGACACTTTATAAAAACAGCTTCCAAAACTCTAAGATGGTATACGGAACGAGCGCTATGTAAAACTGAAAACCACGTGTCTTCGTATTCAGAGGCACAAGCATGGTTATCGAGCAAATGTTGACCGATTGTTGACTCATAGACTGCCTGAGAATTTCTTCTTATAGACTGGCTACCAGAACGCAAATAAGCGGGAACATGCTGCGCAACCCGCGTTTCCAACCTAAGATTGGTTCGTCCTATATATACCGCATTATAACACGACGAAATAGACGCCGAAATTCTGTCAGACAATAACTGACATTTCCTACGAAGCCAAATTATTAAAGTCAAGGGATGACGTGTATCTCTCCAAACCCGATAACGGTTCTGGCATTGTTATTCTAAATAAACAAGACTATTTGAATAAAATGGATAATATCTTAAATGATCCTACTAAATTTAAGATGATTGGTCCGGCTGATACATGTAATAACACCAGTAAAGTTGAAGCCAGAACACAAAGATGGTTACTCTCCATATATACAAGAGAAACCTGATCTCAAAGGACGTTTACAACTGGGTGAGACCAACAGGTTCGCAAGGACCACGAATGTATGGACTTCCCAAAGTGCACAAAGATGGTGTCCCTCTTAGGCCAATTCTATCTATGGTGGGATCCGTACAACATGAGTTGGCTAAATGGTTGGCTGAATTGCTCCAACCGGTATCAATTATTTTCTCAGGTAATAATATTTCTGACTCTTTTCTTTTCTCTAATTTCATTAGGGGGTTGGATATTCAGTCTGAGGATAAGCTGATGGTGTCGTTTGACGTTGTCAGTTTATTCACTAACGTCCCATTACATGAGACCATTGGCATTTGTGCTGATGTCTTGTATATTGTCTATTTGGGCCCTGCCAGTATTCCCGAGGAACTATTCTTGGAATGTATGCCTCTGGCTACAGAAGGTGTGGAGTTTAGCTTCAATGAGATTATGTATGTCCAGACTGATGGGGTTGCTATGGGTAGCTTTTTGGGTCCGGTATTAGCCAATATTTTCGTGGGCTATTATGAGCGAATCCTGTTTGACAATGTCCAAAAACCCTGTGTCTATATGACATATGTGGATGACACTTTTTCTATCTTCGATTTTGTCATAGATGCTACAGATTTCTTGGCTCAACTTAATTCCCTCCATCCATCTCTTAAGTTTACAATGGAGGTTGAGAAGGATAGGGAACTTTCCTTCTTGAATGTCCTTGTTAAACGCAAGGAGGGGGTTTCGTTACCGATGTTTTTCGTAAACCCACATTTATTTTGACTATACACGAGCTGGAATTCATTTGACCCTAAGTCCCACAGGATTGGTCTGATTGCGATTTTGGTCGATCGTTCTATCATGATTTGTCCCCCCTGAACTCTAAGATGGTGAACTTGATACTATTCGGAATATTTTCGAAAATAATGGATATCCCATCAATATTATCAGGCGTGTCATTGATAGCAAAATCAGGCGGTTTAATGAACCTGCTATGTTTAGACCTAGTCATTGCCTTATCTATTTAAAATTACCTTGGCTTTGTAGGAAATGTCAGTTATTGTGTGACAGAATTTCTGCGCACAGGGTTTGAAACTAGACCTGCGTTTCCATCCTTTACTAAAGATAGGTTGTCCTATTTTCATAAAAATTTAGTTGTTTATAAATTCAAATGCCGTTGTGTCGCGGTATATATAAGAGGAGCCAATCTTAGGTTGGAAACGCGGGTTGCGCAGCATGGTCCCGCTTATTTGCGTTCTGGTAGCCAGTCTATAAGAAAAACATATCAGGCAGTCCATGAGTCTGCAATCGTACAACGTTTATTAGTCCTTACTAGACCTGACAAGACGGTTTTTATCGCCTTTTTTGGAAATTATCTTTTTTTTCTGCCAAGTCTGCTTTTGTTAAGTTCTGATTTATTTTACATTTTACGTTCTGTTTTCCTGACTATTATTTGAAAACTTTCTTTGAATTTTTTTTCACTTTTTCCTTTTCAGTTTTTTATATTACTTTTTTGTCCTTTTATTTTGAATTTATTCTATTATTAGTTTTGATTTTTACGTTAAAGTTTCCTTTTTAAGTTATTTTTTGTCTTTGGGAGTGGGGTATAGAAAATCAGAGTTTATCTGTTTATTTTTGTACGTGTTAATATTTCTGTTGTCGTAAGACTTTATTTTTCTTTTACTACGTGTTACGTTCTAATTCGTCTTTATTTTTCCCCTTTTTAATATCTGTTAAGTGTTCTGTGTTTTAACTGTTTAATTTTTCTGTGTTTATATTTGTCCTAACTGTTTGTGTTTATTTAGTCTAACTTGTCTGCTTTCTATATTTGTATTTCGTTTATTGGGAAGCCTTTATTTTTTTAGCGGCCATATTGGATGTCTTTGTTTAGTTAATACGTATTGTTTCATATTTGTGTTTGTAACCTGTCCTTTTTACGTTAATATTTAGTTTTTAAAAAAGCTTGGTTTTTTTTTGTTGTAGTTTACCTTATGTTGTGTAATTTGTCGGGTCTTCGTTCCTATAACGTTTGTTTTTGTGTTTTTCATTTGAACTGTTCTAATTCTGTTTGTTTCTTACCAATTTTTCAAGTCAAGTTTATTTTTTATTGTATTGTTTATTTATTTACCGTATTTAATTGTATTTTTTGTTGTTGTTTGAAATAAATTTTGTGACTATCGTCTTAATTTTGTTTTTGCTTCTTGGCGAACTTTGTTTATTAACCATTTTATTTTGCTGTTTTATTTCTTTTACGCATATGGGCGTCCCTTGTTCTAACCACCCCTCCCCTTCTTATATTTAAAAAAAGTGAGAAAAAATCACCCCGAAAATTCCGTCCTTTCTAATTAAAAAAAAGAAAACAATGTTGGCCGACTATAGAAGGTCTATTAAAAAGCATTTATTTTCAATCAAAAAACACCCGCCTGACAAAGACAGCACAAATGAGTACCCAGTTTTGCCGAGTACATCCCGAGATAATGAAGAAGCAAATAAGACAACTAAAAGTATGGAGGCCAAAAATGGCCAAAATCTAAAGTCCAAACATATGGAGGCCAATAATAGCCAAAATAAGGAAAAAGATAATGGTGAGGCCGGAGAATCGCCCTCCTGTTGGAAGCCCCCCCCCCCCAGTGTGTAATCAATATTGCGGAATTCTTGGAGCGAGCCAAGAGTTACGAACACCTTGTCGTAGAAGGTGGACTCTTAGAAGACCCCCAAGAACTAAGAAAAATTAACAAAATAATTGTGTCGGTTTTCGTCGTGGACAAGCGTACGCGAAAAATTTGTCGCTCGCCGAAAGACACAGTAGTGAAATCACTGGAGTCCTTGGAGTTTAAGCCACTCACAATCGTGAAGGGAGCTGGCTATTTCATGTGGGACGTATTGCTACCCAGGCCAGAAGACTGTATGGACACTTCCAATCGTGATTTAATCACTAAAGACTTAATATTGCGTACTGAGTACCAAGCCAAGCGCAGGAACACCGTGGCAATATACGAGGTCCCTCCTCAGGTTATCGGGGAACGCCTCGCTGCTTTTCTCCCCCAGTATGGCGAGATATTGGGTGCTTCCTGCGATAACCTGAAAGGGGGATGGAGTTTCGAAATATTATTGGATCGTAAAGCCTTCTTCTCCATCACCAACTGTCTGGAAGTAGGGAACCTGAGTCTGTCGATCATTGTGACCGGTCGCAAGCCGGTATGTTGGAAGTGTGGAGAGACTGGACATCTCCTGTTCTTGCCCAGAGAAGAAGACCTCTGGAAGTCAGGCTCCAGTTGACCAAAATCCCCCTCTGACCGCGTCTTTACCTACCGCCTCGCCTGTAATGGGCATGCCAGCTTCCGGGACCGGATAGGTGAAATCTCCGGTTGAGTTGTACTAAGCCCCCATTCCCTGAAGAGCCTTCGCCCACTGCTAGTGCATTTGTGGAGAGGGGGAATGGCAGGTTGCTGGTATGGCTTGAGGGAAGCGCCAGACAGCGGGTCCTCTGTCACATGAAGAAAGGCATAAACAGCCCCACTCCCACTGACAATGTTAAGGGCGATGCCCCGGTCTCTGATTCGACGTTAAAAGAGCAACAAAAAAATACGACCCGGGTTTCGAGAACACTGAAAAGATAAAACAGCTGAAAGAGAAGTTGGACAAACAGAAGCAGTCTCATACAAAAAAAGCTACTCCCACAACGCCATCTACCTTGTCCTCACCTGCAACGCAGAAACATTTTTCTCCTCAGAAACATTCTATCCCTCTCTCATCACCTGTTAAAACTCTTCCCCTCAGTAGAGATCACAGCGATTACAAATAAAAATCCTCATCTACCCCTCATCATACTCCCAGTCTTTCCCCCATTAAAAACCCTGAAATGCCCCCTCCAAAAAGACAAAGAAGTCCAACACAAGAGTTAAAAGATAAAAGGAAAACAGTCAAAAACTACTCCGGGGAGGATGTCTGCAGGCTGAAAGAGCCAGAGATTACGGAAATCGTATAAAAGATTTAAAGTATCTTCTGTCCATACGCCAATACGCCAGAGAGTCCTTACAGTTATGAGAACAGGAAATGGGCCTAATTAGGCATGGGCCATGTTAGATGAAGCAATTATCTCCTGCAAAATGTCTCCTCCAATTGGCATAGTCCAGAGTAAAGAACTGAAACATTTGAAAAAGTTTTGTGCAGGGAAGGTCCCAGTTTTAGTTCATCCCTCCCTTTATAGAGCTCTGGGATATAGGTGGTCTCTCCCAAGACGGTATCATCAAGACTGAGATGGGCCAAGGGTCAATGGGAGAGGCTGTTGGTATCCTTACCCGGACCATGTTCAGGCCAGCATCCCAACCCTAATTGGTCTGATAATAGCTTTCTGGTTAGCAAGTCTGAATGCCCGGGGCCTGAAGTCGGAGTCTCGAAGGGCGAGGCTCGATCGCAATCTTCAGTGCCTCGGTGTGAATGTATGTTGTGTACAGGAGACCCATTTCTTATCTCGCGACCATGAGGACATTCTGTCTAAGAGGTTCGTCCTCTATTCAGTATGTTTTGATGGACGCTCGAGTGGTGTTTCCTGGCTGGTGAGTAAGTCTCTGGATGCGGCGTGTCCTCTTGTCTTCGCGGATTCGGAGGGAAGGCTTTGCGTGCTGGATGTTACCATAAAGGATAAGGCTCTTCGCATGGGTTTTATGCGCCCAATAACCATGGGCAGCGGCCTGCTTTGTTTCAGCAGATTGCGCCGTTTTTGATGACATCTCGTTCGGTAGTTCTAGCGGGTGATTGGAATGCCGTCCTTGATCCCGATATAGATCGTATAGGGCCAAGATTGGGTACTAACTACCGGGATGTTAAGTCGCTTCGGAATTTCATCGACGGATTTGATCTAATCGATAAGTATCGAAATGAGCACCCCCGGGACTTGGACTAAGGGCGGCAGCTCTGATTCTGTGGTAATCGCAAGCTACATCGACCGAGTTCTAGTTAAGAGAGTCGAAGTAGGGCTCTTAGAAGAATATCCAAGTTTCCATTTTATAGTTTACTCGGATCATAGGCTTGTCCGGGTTCGAGTAAACTTAGATAAGCCTAGGGTTAAGATGGCTGTAAATGCTGTAAATTGAACGCATCATTATTTGGTGAGCAAGATTTCCGGGACCAGCTTCTACTAATGCTACAGCAGGAAATGTCGGGGGCTGTGGTTGCGAATAAGTGGTGGGATTCCTTGAAATCTAAACTTAGGTCTTTGCTGCTGATTTTAGTCGTCGACTCAACCTAGCAGGGTTAGCAGTTAAAAAGTCTCTTGAGGCCAAAGTAGATCGGGTGATTAAATCCCGTGATAGTGGGGACGTAGCCGTAGTTAAGGTGGAGCTGGCCTCCTTGCTTATCAAGAAGGATCAAGCTCTAGTAGTTAGGGCTAGGATAAAAAGAATGTCTTGCGAATAAGGCCGCTTCATTCCGTGAGGAGGAAGCTCGTACGGCATCTAATCGGCATATCGCGAGCATCACATTGCCGGACAAGAGGACTGTGACTACAGACGTGGGCATTTGTGAGGATTTTTGTGAATACTTTCAGGATCTGTTTACCAGAGAACCCGGTCTGAGCGCTGCTCAGTTCGACGCCTATTTAGCTGACTTTCCCCGCCTCGAGGCTGCTGAAGCGGCTGGGTGCGAGGGTCCCATTACAGACTCTGAGATCTGGGATGCGCTGAAACAGGTTGGCCTGGACAAGACTCCGGGATTAAATGGTCTACCTTACGAAATGTACTTGAGGCAGTCGCCCGTCTTTGTCCCTTTGCTGGCTCTGATTTACAACAACTGGATTAAGCAGGGGTCTATACCTCAACGTGTCGCCAGGAGTGTGATCAAGTTACTCCGCAAGAACAAAGACGGTGGGGATGGGTTAGATAATTATGAGCCTTTGACGATGTTAAATACAGAGTTGAAGATTTTAGCCAAGGTCTTAGCCGGCCGTTTGCAGGCTGTCCTCTCTAGTCTGATTGGTCCCGAGTAGAGTTGTACTGTGAAGGGCGGGACTATTCAGGACAACCTTCATTTGGTACGCTTGATCATCGAGAAAGTCGACAGTGATGCCGCGCTGATAAATGTAGATCAGTCGAAGGCTTTCGATAGGGTTGACCATCGATTTCTGGAGGCTGTCCTTTCGGCCGCCGGTTTCGGACCGGACTTTCGCACTTGCCTCAGACTTCTGTATGCGTCCCCTGGTGCGCTGGTGGAAGTTAATGGGGTAAAATCGAAACCTTTCATTTTGTCCCGCTCCATTCGTCAAGGTTGTCCGCTGTCTCCATTGCAGTACGTTCTCGCGTTGGAACCTTTCATGCGTAAGCTGAAGACGAATCCGGTCCTTCGCGCAATTTCCTTACCTGGTGCTACCACCTCGGACAGGTACTCCGCCTATGCTGATGACGTTTCGGTTCAGGTGTCGAGCAAGGCCAAAATTAACGAAGTCAGCAAGGAAATCAAGGGATATGAGATGGTGACGGGGGCCAAGATCAACCGCGATAAGTCTGTTGGCTTGCGGTTGGGTTCGTGGAAGGGAGTTTCTCTTCCCTGAGATTTCCTCTGGACGGACGGACCGGTCAAAATATTCGGCGTCTGGTTCGGTCCCGACCTCCTGTTGGAAATGAATTGGTCGGAGGTGCGGGAGAAGGCACTGTGATATTCGGAGGAATCTTTCCTTGACGGGGACGGCGGAAATATGTGCCATTCACATCTACCCGATTCTCCTTTATCGACTCTCCGTGCTTCCACTCCCGTCTGACACTTTATTGACGTTTGTAAGGCTCTTGTTCTCCTTCTTGTGGGGAGGCAAGGGCGCCATGGTTAGTCGTGAGATCTGTTACTTCCATCCCTCTGATGGCGGTCTGGATATGCCTTGCGTTGAGATTCGTCGACATACGCTTCGCAACACTTATTTAAACCAGATATGTATGCAGTTGGATGAGAACGGCGAATTCTGGGAGGAAGACGTACATAGACGATTCCATCCTTAAGAAGTGTGCGCTTGTGCGAGGAGGAGGCCGACCATACTCCTCGAGCCGAGGCTCCTTCTATCGCGAATGTCTGATTGCTCTCAAGCAACTCTTACAGGCGAAGGATGGCCTCTCCGACGTCCAGCCGTTGTCCCGTAAGGCATTATATCAGGTGTTTGTTAGAAGGAACATTCAAGTTGCTTTAATAGGCGAGCTCGGTCTGACGAAGCGGAAGGCTCGCTGCATATGACCTGGGGCGCCCGGGTTGAAATGTCTCAATAACACTGAGGCATCACTCACCTGGCTGTTGATTCGAGGGGCCCTCTGGGTCGCCAAAAGACTTCGTGCAGCGGGTTTGGCTAAGTCGTTGATGTGGAGACCCTAGGTCATGCCTTCTTTCATTGTAGTGTCGTAGCTCCGTTATGCAAGTTTGTTGAAGACATCATGGTTCGCATGCTGCGCGGAAAGTTCTTTGTCCTCGAGGTCAGTTCTGTCTGTAGAAATAAAGTACCGCCATCGACTATGTGTTCCTTTGTTTACTGGGGTTTATGCGAGTCGTAATATGGACGAGGCGACAGGAGGAATTCCATGGGGCCGAGAAGTTTACCTCTTCCCAACTGATCCTTTTCTTTAAGCATCAGCTTAAAGTCAACATCAGGACGGAAAGGAAGCGACTCCATCCATTGGAATTTGGCAAAAGGTGAGTGAACTCTTGCGCGTCTCCGCAGAGTGAAAGGTGCTGACTTGGAGTGGCATTTTGATGCCGGTTAGGCTGTAAGAATATTGGGATTGCTGGGTTGAACAATGGCAACCCGTCCCGTGTATAGGTTAGAGTAGGTCGTATTTTGCTTTTTTTCTCTTTTTCAAGTAAACTTAGCTAGGGTATGTATGCTCATTGGCCCCTTTTTTTCTGGCCTTATTTTCTTTCTTTTGTTTAATTCCCCATCCCTCCCATCGTTAGGTGGTCAGTGATATCAGTTCTCTGGTTGGTGTGGGGCGTTTTTCGTCTCGAGTGTTTTTCGTGTTTGTTGTTGTGTTCGGATGAGTGTGTGTTTGTAGTGAGTGAATGACTTGTACGAATGTTTTTATATTTTCAAGTCCCGCATTCATTTCGTCCAGTTAACTGATGTTTCTTTTACATAGTTTTTTACTCATTGTAAATATTCATTGGAGTTTTTAGATTCTTAAATTGTTATTTTATCCCCAACCCCAGACAATGAATTGTATATATGGGGACTAGTTAAGACTTCATGGAGTCTCTGGGGTATTATGGTGGATGAGGTAAGAATGGTAAGTAAGAATGAGTTGTTTTGGTGAAAGGAATATTGTTTGTATGTTTGGGTCAGTGTTTGCGGCTAGCTAAGTTTAATGTTAAGACAGAAGATGACCATACTTTTCCCCCTTTCCCCCTTTTCGACCATGTGCCAAATTTGTACATTTGTACAATAATTAATCAGCAATCGGTCAACATTTGCTCGATAACCATGCTTGTGCCTCTGAATACGAAGACACGTGGTTTTCAGTTTTACATAGCGCTTGTTCAGTATACCATCTTTTTGTTTTGGAAGCTGTTTTTATAAAGTGTCATCAGCCAAGCCTGTGTAGGCAAAAAGAACATCTTTTACGTCCCTTGCGTCTGTTGGAGGGTTTGTGAGTGCCTTTTTTCTATTTTATACTCTTGTGGAACTGGTTATTTTCACACACACCACCACCTTGTTCAATTTTAATTTTGTGTAATTTAAAATTGTTTGTTAATCTCGTTCCCCCTTTCTCTCCTCATTTACTTTATTCAGTGTGTCTTCATTTGTATTCCCAATCGCCAACGAATACTTTTGAAAAAGTGTTGGCCGAATAGGTACCTAAGGTATGACGTCTGTGTTGTTCAAAGCTATTTATCACTTCTTTGGGTACAAATCACTTTATATATATATATATATATATATATATATATATATATATATATATATATATATATATATATATATATATATATATATATATATATAAGAGAGAGAGAGAAAGACTTTTAACTTTGTTATCTTAATGGAGGAAGATCACTCAGTATCGGAGTCAGGACGTTTATAGATGTAGACAGTGTCGACATAGGAATCAACTCTGCAGTCAATTTCAAGTCTAAATGTGATCTTCAGATTAAGTAGATCGATATATTTATAATGATGTATAAACCCATCAAATAAATTTTTGTTTTCAAAATAACTCTACAAGTTTTATCTTTTTAACATAAACTATATTTCTTTTATATTCCTCTATGTTATTGTATATTCACTTCAAAATTTTAGAGAAAATATCTAATATTCATTACAACAAACAAATATCCCACATTAAAAACAGAACTTTCGCCGGGGTGGTGGGTATTCTTCAATACCCACATAATCAATTTGTGGTTCATATAATAACTCCGCCTTGCAGCATTTCCTTATCAAGTTTATTATAGTAAGATTTAAATTAAGGTCTCATGATGGAAGATTCTCTCTCTCTCTCTCTCTCTCTCTCTCTCTCTCTCTCTCTCTCTCTCTCTCTCTCTCTCTCTCTCTCTCACACACACACACACACACACACACACACACACACACACAACCGATTTAGGACAATATCCCACTTTGGTATTTGTACAATTCTTGTGCCTCCATGTAATATGTAATTTTTACATATTTAAAATTCTACTGTAATTCACATGAAGGAAGCTTAAAAGGCCATTAACTTAGTCTCTAAACAAGTATCCAAAGTCCATGAATGAGAAAAATGAAAAAAACACATTTAAATATATATAGTTTCAAAACATATAATAGAGAACTGAAAGGCAGAAATATAAAATATTTGAATGAAAGCTTATTCTGTAATATACTTTGATCATTTTAATCATGAAATGCAAAATGAAACTTGAGCTCACTAGAAAACAATTCGCTGTTAATAACTCTTTCTCGAATTGCTCCCTTATTCTGTTGGTATAGTAAGCCGAAGGGTACACATCATACGCATGCCACACCAGTGGGACATGCGCCACACGTTGGAAATCATTGCTTTACATATATATATATATATATATATATATATATATATATATATATATATATATATATATATATATATATATATATATATATATATATATATATTCACTTTAAATGTTATTTCTAGTGGATACTTATATCTGAGTAGACGCTCCGTTTATTTATTAGACAGTATATTTATTTTCATCTGCTGGTTTGAATATTTGGGAAATCATATTAAATTAAAATATTCTCTACCTGAAAGTTTTCAAACTTGTGTCCCCCTGGGCAGGGAGAAACCGCCGTTAGATCCGACGTGCCTTAACCGACTCTGCCACAAAGAACCTTTACCGATCAAACAATGCTGAATAGTACCTTTACGTGAAATCCTTCTCATCATAGACTCTCTAAATTTCATATCGGCCCAGCTTCATATCCAAACGTAAACAAAGCAATTTTTTTAAGACGTAATGGATTTTTATTTATTAATCCGACAGATTGTATCAATTTAAGCGTTATTTTTAGTGGATAATCATGTTTAAGTATACGCACAGTTTATTTATTGAATAGTTTATTTATTTTCGTCGACAGCCGAAAATTGAAACAGACAGACATATACCAATACTACATGGTGACTTTTAGCTTCCCACAAGCGATCTTTAGATGATAATGATGCCTTGTAACGTGAGACTGACTATCAGAAGGTAGTGTTGATTTCTCAGCTTCATACTCTCTTTCTACGGACGTTTTATCTTCAACATTTAGCACGCTTCCTCATAAATATGGTAAATTTTACACACTATGATCATGAGTGAGTGTGTGCCTGTTCAGCACAATACTTCGTTGTATGATTCTCCCACAATAGCATCGAAACTAAAAAAGCCATTTGTTGCCATAAATTTGTTGAAGATCAACTAAGAGAAAGTGGTATATGGCTACAGTTTATTCAAATAAAACATAGGTTGCCTCATTTTCATTAACAAAAAATAAATGAAAACTGATTATAACTCTATATTGAGGAAGCCCGGTGGCAAAAGGATTTATTCATTTTGCTGAAATAAGCCCTGAAAGGGAAGGGCATATTAGTTCTTTTTTGAATCAGTTTTTCCTGCATTGAAACAATTCCCAATTCCAGGTCAATTAAAAATTCGAGGTTAAATTTTGTCAACTGCCAAATATCTACTTAAAATAAAATATATATATATATATATAATATAAAAACGAGTGGGGAATTACTTAATGATTTGTTTTCCTTTGTTTCCCAAAACCTTAATGTCTCCTTATTAGGTCTGTTAATTAAGGCTCTTTATTCTTAATTGTTTCGCTAGAAATTAATGTCACACTTGATAGAGTACTTTGCTTCTAAGACAGAATGCATTTTTTTTAATTTACTGTATTATTATTATTATTATTATTATTATTATTATTATTATTATTATTATTATTATTATTATTATTATTAATTACTTCTTTACGGTTTCGTTTGTTTGGTTAACGGCACATCAACTCCTCATTTACTGCCCAAATTGTATTCCCTTGTGAGCTTTTGTAATTTTTTTTTCCAAAAATATATTTGTTGTAATTTTTTTTCTAATGTATTTTTATTTTTTCATACTTTGACCCTAATTTGGGTGTTCACTGTCTGTCTATAGCTGGTACCCTAACAGATGCTATCACCCCAGTCAGGGTAGACCTGTAAACAACAGCAATTAAGGGATTGTTCCACGCTTCTCAAAATCTCCTGATGAGAGGCCTTGCTGCCGGATGTAGTTTATCGTCATATCCAAGACGAGAAAACAAGTTACTCTCTTCATTCCTGTAACTGATTTTAAAATCACTATCGTTTTTATATTCCCAGCACTTTTTTAGATATCTCATTCCTACTATTCCTTCGTAAGGGTCTACGGGACTGTTTCTTGTGCAACGATTATTATATAGCACAGCGTTGTGTTCTTCAGTTCTCGAGCAACATTTTTGTGTTATATCTTTACTAAGCAACAAATATTTGGTTTATCGTCATAACTACAAATTATCTTTAAATTTTTATACTACTTTTGACCAAGATCTCCACACCAGTCCTTGATATAAAAAGATAACCACACCAGTGCTCAATATAAAAAGAAATATATACAGAATCACTTGCTTAACTTTCATGACACTATTTAGTATAATAAAATACTACTAAATCCTACGCCCATACCTACATGACTAACAATAAGACAAAACGAAACAACAAATGGTTCCTATGTGCATGAAAGTGAAATTAGAGGCAGCTGTTAAAACTTGAACCTGGATCTTCTAATCCATTTGAATCCGAATCTTCTAATCCATTTCTGTGATAGGTCAATATAGCTGTCATTATAAAAGTGCCTGTAAGAAAAGTAATGTCTGTAATTTAATTATGAGATTCTCTCATAAAGTGATACATGTTCCTTAATTACGAGGCTCACTCAAAAAATAATACTCTTCTTTAATTATGAGCGTAATTATGACTGCTTTTTTGTTTTGTTTTTTAATTACAAATTTCACTCACAAAGTAATACCTGCTCTACTTTAATTAAAACAGATTTTAAAAGAACACAGAGTATACCAAAAGGAACATAACATCTCCTCAACATTGCCTCTCTCCACAATCGTGGTACGATGTTTGAGCAAACATTACAGTTAGTTTTTTTTTTATTACAATAAATTTAAACTGGTAAGTACAGAAAACATACCAAAAGTCAAACAAATCAAGCATAGGAATTCACCATTAAAAGAGATTATTGGTTAGACATGAACGAGCTGTTTCTTTCACCCTATCATCATCGGGCTGTCATCTCCGTGCATCTTGTATGGTCTCTGTCCATGCTGTGCAGCTCCAGAAGTTCTTAGGTAACAACAATTTTTACTTCAGGAGACCGCACAACCAGGGTATTCATGAAGACTTTCACAGACTAAATGAGCCTGTTTGACCTCATCCTTATTCTCAGCAGCAGAAATCCTGCTACTTTGATGCCCGTCATTAAGCTCATATTCATTTTTTACCTTTTTAAAATTGCCATTTACTCTATTTACCCAACTCTTACTGTTCTTATATCAAGTACAGTCTTTCCATAAATATCCACTGAATTCCTCTAGGTGTTTGCAGTATTTTATCCTTATAAAATCAGAAATTATAGAACTGCACTTTTTTCTAGGTATTTCCGGAAGACTGCTATTTTTACAGATTATTGTGAATATGAATAGGTACATGTAGAAACGTTATGTATTATAACCCCGACGGAATTGTGACAAATACTAATTAAATCAGAATAGGCGTACTTTTCTGTCGATCCTTGTACTAATTGTTATTGTGAACTGCGAATTGTGAAAATGATAGTCATCATGGACTGCTGATTTCTATGTTTTTTATTATATATATATATCTACAATTGCCGATGTTACCACAAATGTAAAAAAAATAGCAATTTTTTAATTTTGATCACACAATTCACTGCGGCCCTGCTTAAACGCATTAGCACTTGTTTAACTGTGCTCACTGTGTCGTCTGTAAATGTTCAACAAGCGTCGCTGAACGTTAACACGTTACTGTTCTGCATGGAGTAATTCAATAAGATATCTCTGCTTTGTGTGCATTTTCATGTCAGACACCATTTTCCAACTTCTGCTTAGCTGATATCTGCAATAAGGAAAAAGAAAATTATAGAATATTATCAAGAATGTCCATACTATACTGTTACGCCATCATACGTCTCTGACTATGTGACCAGCGTAATAAAATATGGCACATTACTTTCGCGGTAATCCTCTTATATTATATGAAATTTCATTGATAAAAATACTTCGTACAAAGACTTTGTAGAATTTCATATTTTTATACTTCTATACAATATTTAAACATAACCTGAAGAAAATAAATATACTATCGAAATACTGTTGAGCATTTTCAAACACTGAGTCTTTTCTTTTTTTTTTTTCTTAAATCGCAATCTTCTCTAACTGTTGAGGTAATAATAATAATAATAATAATAATAATAATAATAATAATAATAATCTTGGTGAATAAGGACTGACTACAGTCAATAATAGGGGCAGCATCAGAGTGACTTTCTCATCATTTTCCTGAATTTAACAAGTTGGGAAATCCTCATCTCTATTTATGAGCGAGAAAAGTTGGGGGATTATGGCCGAGGATCGAGACGATTTTCATGAAGAATAGCTGCAGACAAAGATTCTTAAAAGTTATATCTAGATATTAGGCAAGAACTTCAATTGGAGACCGTCTAAGCGGACTGGGTTACCTAATACGAATGTATATGTAAATGGGCTCTACAAACAAGGTTATGAGTTGCTTTTATCGGAACCTGTCATCATATAGCACAAATTTGGTTGTGATGTATGTACCTGCTATAGCTATGAGATGTCATGATGGGCATATTTGTTGGCATATATTTCTACCTTAGACTCCTTTTGGTGGGGTGATGCTCTCTCACTCAATAAAAATAATAATAATAACACAAACTGAGTAAACTTTATCAGAAATTCCCAAAGCCAAAAACCTCCAAAATCCAAAAACCTCCAAAATCCACAAATGGGAAATTTCAGAAAATACTCTTAGGGTTCTTAAGGGATGTGCAGCTGTTGTAAAAGACCCTCATCTGCCTTGGGTGGAAGTTCCCCAATCCAGCTATGCAGTCTACATTTTTGCCAGGTTTTGTTAGTGATCGTCACAGCAACACCTTCGTTCGTGAATTACTTACCAAGTGTTTTGTGCTCAGTAAAAATATTATAAAAAAAAAGTCCTACACTTATATACTTTGTTGTAAGTAGTGTACATGAAAAGAAAGTTCAAAACATTAGTTTTACGTGAAATTTTTATTTCACCAATTAAAAATACATCATTACCTGTATCTGTATGTACACAATCTTTTATGAAATCTCATATAAAACTACTTTCACGGTATATGTTATTTATATAAAACTACCTTCTGGGTATATGTTATTTATATAAAAATACTTTCAGGGTATATGTTATTCATATAAAACTACTTTCAGGGCATATGTTATTTATATAAAACTACTTTCAGGGCATATGTTATTTATATAAAACTACTTTCAGGGTATATGTTATTTATATAAAAATACTTTCAGGGTATATCTTATTTATATAAAACTACCTTCAGGGTATATCTTATTTATGTAAAACTACTTTCAGAGTATATGTTATTTATATAAAACTACCTTCAGGGTATATGTTATTTATATAAAAATACTTTCCGAGTATATGTTATTTATATAAAACTACCATCAGGGTATATGTTATTTATATAAAACTACCTTCAGGGTATATGTTATTTATATAAAACTATTTTCAGGGTATATGTTATTTATATAAAACTACCTTCAGGGTATATGTTATTTATATAAAACTACCTTCAGGGTATATGTTTAAGCTGTGTTATGGAATGTACAGGGATATCGTGTTTATACTTGGGTTCCATTCCTAAGTTGTTCTATTTTATAGATGATATATACAAATTAATCAGCTTTATTCCAAAACCCGAAAAACTCGAATCGAAAATCGAATCACTTCCGGTCCCAAGAATTTCGGATAAAGGATTCTCAACCTGTTATAATAATAATAATAATAATAATAATAATAATAATAATAATAATAATAATAATAATAGAATAAGAAGATTGCTATCTTCTGGAATTTCAGCGTTCAGACTGATAGGAAAATCCAGGCAAATCAATCAGACATAATTATAAAAAATCATGTTGAAAACACCTGTCACGTAATATATATTGCAGCCCCTAGCCAACAAAAACACATTTTCGAAACTAAAGTAAATACAAGAAAATCGAGATAGAAATCAGTAGAATATGGCATCTGAAGGCAACAGCATTACCTGTTGTTGTTGTTGTTGGGGTTTTCGGAATGATCTTAAGTGAAGCAAACAAATGTGTGTGTCTAATTTCTCATAGCCCTAAATATATACCAATTCAAAAAATTATACACATGGGTAGTTGTTACATGTTACGTAGATTTATCTCCATATAATGATTACATTTACATCTTTTTATTTTTCTCCCTTTACTGTATGGCATCTCATCTATTTGCATCTTCTGATAAAAATGTTCGTTGAGACGTGGAAGGGCTACTCCACAAAGCAAATCTAAACACACAATAATAATAATAATGATAATAATAGATATGTAGATAGATAGATAGATATGACCAGACATAGATAGATAGATAGATAGATAGATAGATAGATAGATAGATAGATAGATAGATAGATAGAAGACCGTAAAGCATTTAAAAGTGTGCGACATCTAAGACTTTGGAAATATACAAAGTATCCATGGTGATAGTAAATTTCTTTAAATGTAGCATGGAACTGTGGAAAGCCAAATTATACCTAAATCACACCAAAGGTACTGCCACTTCCAATTGCTTCAGTATCCGACGAGGAATCTTTCAAGGAGACTCCCTGTCGCCTCTTCTGTTCTGTTTGCATTTAATCCCCACTCCGAATGAACTAAACGGTAATAATTATGGATACTAAGTAAAATGGAATGTTTTCAGTCACCAATAATACATGGATGATATCAAAAACTTTTGCAACTCTTAGTTTTTTGTTTTAAAAAATAACCAGTGGAAAATGTCGTGAAGATATTTCTGATCTTATGTCTCTGGTTTCTTTTTAAACATAACATGCACAAGCTGATGCAGACCCCGTAAAGAAGGCTAGAATTTTCACGCAAGACAGCTATTGACTTACTAACATACATGGAAACAACAAAGGACTGAATGATACAATTAGTCAAACAACAGGAAAACAGAAAAAAGTTTTTAAATACAAACTAGGATTACATTTAGTAGAATCTGTAGACAACCAAAAAAGAACCAACTGTTGCTGACAAAAATAGAAAATAAAACCCAAGGATAAAGGTCTTCAATAGATGAAACAACGGTGAAAAGACAAATCCCTACATGGCTAATATTCAGACCGTGCTAATAAAGCTGATGTTGATAAAGTTAACAATCATCAGTGGTTACGAGCATCTGGATTAAAGGCTGAAACGGAAGATGTTATTCTTTTCACTAGGAATTTTTAGGCAAATATCACACATAATAGTGTGGATCTAAAATATAGGTTCTGTGACAAATATCAAGAAACCATAGACCATTTAATCTCAGGATGTTCTGTATTTGCGCCAAATGAATATAAAAATCGTCATGATTGATTGAGGCAATATTTACACTGAACAATGTGCAAACACTTTGGAAAAGATGTTAAACACTGGTATGAACATCACCCAACACTGGTTAGAGAAATAGAAGACATCACAATTCTATGGGATTACACCATCTTTACAGACAGGAAGGTTGAAGCAAATAGGTCGGACATAATTGTCAAAAACCGAAAAGAAAAAACTTGCCTACAAATTGATATAGCTTGCCCAGTGAATTGTAACATAGCAACCAAGGAATTTGAAAAACTGTTGAAGTATAAAACACTAGAAATCGAAATAGAAAAATATGGAAATTGAAAACAAGTCATAATAGGAGCGCTTGGAATGATAAAAAAGGAACATGACAACACATTGAAAAATTCCAGCTTAAGAGAAATACAAAAAATTGTTTTGATACAACAGTACAACCCACACACTAAGAAGAACTTTTTCCACGTAACGCTAGTGATGTTATGGAGATTAGAAAAAGAAATCATGGAATATAGCGATAACGACACACCACTACATGTCTTAGGTCTTCCCAGAAACTTGGTAGGTACTGTGACCATAGCCGAAATCGAAATAATAATAATAATAATAATAATAATAATAATAATAATAATAATAATAATAATAATTATAATAATAATATCATCTAACTCGAAATGTAGGATCTGCGAAAAATATGATGAAACTGTCTACCATATTATCTCAGGATGCCTGAAACATAAAAAACTAATATACCCATTCACATAACAAGGTAGCGACATATGTGTACTGGAAGATATGCAAAAAGCACAAAATCGAAACCACTGAGAGGTGATATGAGCACTAATCAAGCACAGTTACACAAAATAACGATGTAACTATCCTCCGGGACATTCCAACTCAAACTGACAGGGAAATAAATGCCAACAGAGTTGATATTATCATAAAAGACAAGAAATTCAGGAAGTGTATGCTTATTGATATAGCAGTACCATCTGAAAGAAACACCTCTATGAAAATTATCGATAAATTGTCCAAATACAAGGACCTGGAGATCGAGATTAACAGGATATAGAGAATGAAAACTGAGACCGTACCAATAGTAATCTGAGCTCTGGGCCACGTAAGAAAAGGAATGGACAATTTTACTAACATGTCCCAGGCAATATCAACATACAAGTTACTCAGATCACCCTACTAGGAACATCCCATATACTAAAAAAACGGCTATCAGTTAAATGACAATACTACTAGAGGGTTTAAGGATCATAGTCTAGACCCTTTACAGGATACAAATCAGGAAACATAAGATACAGAAATAATAATAATAATAATAATAATAATAATAATAATAATAATAATAATATGCAACTTTTACAAGAAGGAAACTCCAAGGAACTGGTATGAACATCAACCAGACCCACTTACAGAGATAGGACCTGTAACAATTTTATGTGACTTTACAATACACACAGACAGAACAATCAAAGCTAATCGCCCAGACATCGTGAGAAAGACCACAATAACAGAATGTGCTTTCTTATTGGCATGGCAGTCCCTGCAGAGTGTAATCTATCTTTGAAGATCTCCAAAAATCTATCAAAATACTACGATCTTGTAATTGAAATCTCAAAAATGTAGCATATGAGGACATCAATAATTCCAGTTGTAATTGGAGTCCTCGGAATGATGGGAAAAGTTCCCGATAGACTCACTGAAGGGATTCCTAGTATCCCAATCCTTAAAGGAATACAAAAAAAATTGCGAAGAGCTTTATCTATATAAAACTTGTGTAATCTTAGTTTGTGTTTCGTTTTTTTTGGTTGTTGTTTTTTGTTTTTTTACCAGTAGAAAATGACATAAAGCCAATTCTGACCTTAGGTCTCTGGTTGGGACCCGGAAGTATACAAAAGAACTCAAAACAAATAATAATAATAATAATAATAATCTGTTTCGTGTAATAGGAGAGTGGACGCCAAAAAAACTTAAAATATTGAAAATTATGAGCATCTGGTTAGGGAGTTGAAATAACTATGAAAAATAATGTTAAAGTAATTCCTGTATTAATGGACACACTTAGAAAACAGTCTATAAAATTGAAGGAGTGCTTAGGGAATATTAGAATTGAGACCGAGATTGCAAATCTCCAGAAAACTGAAATCCCTTAGTCTGCGAGGATTTTCCGAGAAGTTCTTGAGTTGTAGAGAGTCTTGTTGACAGCTTTGACACAAGAACAGAATTTCCATTGAATATATAAATGTGCGACACTAATATCTGATCATGTCACCATTGAGCTATCACGTTGTGCATCGGGCATTTATCTGGTTTAATCATTTTAATCTTGAATGACTTTGCCGATTTAGCTGGTTTTATCATTAATATCTAATTTTACAAAAAAAAGCCCCCTCAAAATAAACAGTTCTATAGAACAGTACTGAGCAGAATTACTTCATTATTAAATTATCATTATTTATATAATCAAATTAGATTAAATTTCTTAACCCTGTACGCATTCAGAGCAGTTTCAATTATCTGAAAACAGCTTTTGTTGTTAATCAAGTAGGGAATATTATATTACTTCTCTACACGTCTCTTTAGTCCTCTTTCGCTTTTGTTGGAATATAAGTCGTGGTGTTGTTAGTAGCGTTTGAGATTGTTACAAGAGTCATCGTTACTGTTTTCCTTTATACGCCAAATATTCACTTAATTCTCCTGATTTGTCTTCGTATTAAGTAATCGCTGACGAGATAGTTTGGTTGTCTATTCATACTGTGTAGTAAATTGGAGTTTCACCAGGTGATCACTAGTTGTGGCCTTGTATCCAACTAAGCATCCGTGACTAAGCTAAAAATAATAAATAAATACGTGCCTTGATATGGGGTAATGGTTAACGAGCTATTCTGGTTGACCATTACTTCTAACGACTGAGTTCGATTAAGTCTAAATTTCTGCGGTAGGAGTTATTCTTAAATTAGTTTATTGACCATTTTCTTTTTTTGCTAGTGAAAATTACATAAAAAGAAAAAAGTCCGCTTTTATCCACGAATTTTAAATTAGAAAAAACATTTTAAATCGCTAAGCGTAAACGTTATGAAATCAGCAAAACAATTAATAGGATTAATAACCTGAGCAATTCTTGGAATTCAGTTAAATTGAGATAAAGTTTCATCTGATTACTTTAATAGACTAGCCTATGAATTTGTGTAACCCATAATACACCATATTTGTTTATTCAGTCTTAGCTACAATATAAGATAGAAGACATTATAGTTTGTTTTTAATATTAATATCCATGACAACATTTAATGGATGTGTTCTTTGAAAGTGTTTATCTTCAGAGTCAGATACACCACCCTCGGCTAAAATTTCTGAGTGAGAAGCATTCATTCAGAACAATAATTCGTTCAGAGGCTTAATCAGAACTAGTTCAGTAAGTGATATCATCGCTAATTCATTAAAAGGCTTCATTAACACTAGTTAATTCAGAGGCAATATCAACACTAATTAATTCAGAGGTATCATCATCATTATTTCATTCATAGGCATAATAATAACCAGTTCAGTGAGGCACATTATCGTCAAGGTTTTATTCAGAGGGTATCTTCACTAGTTCATTAAAAAGTAACACTAAAAAGTAACATTAGCAATAGTTAATTCAGAGGAAACATCAACACTAGTTTATTCAACGGTATCGTCAGCACTAAGTCATTCAAAGGCATCATCAATATTAGTTCATTCAAAGGCATCATTAACGCTAGTTCATTTAAGGGCATCATCAATAATGGGTCATACAGAAGCATCCACAGCCCTATTTCATTCAGTGACATAATCAGTCTTAGTTCATTAAGAGGTATCATCAGCAGTAATTCACTCAGAGGTATCAATATAACTATTTTATTCAATTCCTTCAGAGGCATCATCAACTATAGCTCATTCAGTGGAACCATCAAGACTATTATGTTCAATGACATCATCATTAGTAGTTCATTCAGAAACATCATCAGCACTACGGCATTCGGAGGCATCATCAGCAATAGGTCATTCACAGGCATCATCAGCACTAGATCATTTAGAGAGATCATCAGCACTAGGTCATTCACAGGCATCATCAGCACGAGGTCATTCATAGGCATCATCAACACTAGATAATTCACAGGCATCTTCAGCACTAGGTCATTCAGAGGCATTCAGTATTATGCAATTCAAAGGCATCATCGGTATAAGGTCATTCAGAGACATCATCAACACTAGGTCATTCACAGACATCATCAACACTAGGTCATTCAGAGACATCATCAACACTAGGTCATTCTGAGACATCATCAACACTAGGTCATTCTGAGACATCATCAACACTAGGTCAATCAGAGGCATCATCAACACTAGGTTATTCTGAGACATCATCAACACTAGGTCAATCAGAGGCATCATCATCACTAGGTCATTCTGAGACATCATCAACACTAGGTCATTCACAGACATCATCAACACTAGGTCAATCAGAGGCATCATCAACACTAGGTCATTCAAGGACATCATCAGCACTGGGTCATTCTGAGACATCATCAACACTAGGTCATTCAGAGGCATCATCAACACTAGGTCATTCAGAGGCATCATCAACACTAGGTCATTCAGAGGCATCATCAACACTAGGTCATTCAGAGGCATTATTAACACTGGGTCATTCAGAGGCATTATTAGCAATAGGTCATTCACAGGCATCATCAGCACTATTTCATACTGAGACATAATAAGAATATTAAATTATTATAAAAATGTTTACAGATTTATAATTGTATATAAATATCCATTACGAACAAGTTTTCTTTGCGTTTTATATAATGCCAGAAAATCGTCTTTTTTTTCAGTTTTAACACGTGGTTTCAAAACCAACACTTCAAGTTGATATCGTTATAGTCTTAATAACATGTGTGAATCAAATAAGAGGTTTTGTGTGTTCTGTCTTCCAAGACAGGTAAATAATATTTCCCTTCGCGAGGTGAAGCGCATCTATTGTTAGAAATTTGAAATGCATATAACTTGGAATTATGTTGTAAACTAGGAAGGGTTACTGAATGAGGAATAACGAAAATGGAGGTTGGAAATGAAATGGTCATGTTTATAACATCAACAAAATACAATACTCGCAACGGCGTGAAATAGGTAAACTACTGCCAGTGGTGGACGAATTGGACAGCATATTACCCCCACATACAATAGTGTCCAACGTATTCATGAGGACTGGGACGTAAACATTAGCGTTCATATATAACAAATTACCTGAAAAACAATAAAAATACGTGCAAACACATCATCTGGATTACGGAAATGACATATATAGAGACTATTGATCGTTTAGTGTACGGTTGTCCAATCTTGACACCGAAGAATGAAAAGACTGATGTAATAAGATTGGACGGTATATTCCTCGGAAGAGATTTCAATATTACAGCGTACCATTTTTAAATCATTTCACCTCAAATAAGACAATAAAGTCACTAAGATACAAAAACGTATTGAAATGTGGTTCTACAAAAGAATGCTGAGGATACTATAAACTAAACATGTGAGCAACTACGTGGTTTTAGAGAAAATATGGACAGTAAGAGACAATTGTGGAAAGGGAGCTTTGAAAATCTGATCCTCACAGCACAGAATGAGAGAAAGATTTAGTAATGCTATAAGGGCACTTATACTTAACATCAGAGAGTCAGTTGAAATTTCTAGAGTATATAATGAGGAAATAGGGCTTGAAAAATTTGATACTCATGTGGCAGATAGAGGGCAAGAGGAACAGAGGAAAACAACGCATAACATACTTGATGGGCTTCAGCAAATGAATGGCAGAGCAGGGTTTAGGAAAAATAGGAAAAAAACAAAATTTATTTTGAGCTACAAAGCGCAGGAAGTTGTGGAGGGCCATAATCGCCTACGTCCTCAAGACAAACATAAAGAAGAAGAAATTGTACAATGTCATAATTGTTGTTTGGTATTTTATTAAAGTTATTTCCCGTTGACTTTTCCGTTTTGTGGAATTCTTCTTCAAGGTCCAAATCAAAATACCTGAACGCATAGACCAGGTTCTGAACGGCCTCAGAGTGAAAAATATCTGTCAGTATATACGGTTTTGTGGGTAACTGTGGTATAACATACGACATCTTCGACAAAGATTTGAGTAAATGTGGCAACATGTATGTCAACACGGATTGTTGGGAATTACCGTATTTAACGGCATATAAGACGCACCCCAATTTCAGCTGGGCAAATCAAGAAAAAAAGAGTAATTAGTAAAATTAGTAAACTTACATATGGCATATAACATGCAGGGAAATTTTACAAGATATTTTTAGTAAAATAAAGTGCGCCTTATATGCCGTCAAATAAGGTACTTATTTGTTACATAGCTACAGATACACGTGTCTTTAGACATTTACGCTACACACTGTCGTTTCCAGTGGTGGGGCGAGAATGTCACCTAGGGGATTGAATGGTAGACTGCAGTGCTCCGTATGTGAATCATCAGTTTCTGCGGGTGCAACGGAGATCATGGAAACCACACCTTCCAAAGTATATTCGCCATGTCGTATAAGTCCAAACTCGTTCTGCTCGTATTTCAGCATCAGGAATATAATACTGTTGTTTCGGTAGAACAAAAGCCTCCCAAACGATTGCTGTGCTAATCAACATATTCTTTTATTGTATTCTCAGCATTATTCTGTTGGACCGCTGCTGCTTCAATTTTGTTCATCTGTGAAGAAATTGTCCACCATATCTACTATATAGGAGGATTAATATTACATAACATTTCAGCATTCTTTTCTGTTTCTAAAGAAAATTTCTTATTTCTTAATATTTTGTTTAACTTTTGAGGGTTGCATCTTTTGCAAATTCAATCTCTTTTGGGATTTCATTGTCACATTTTCTGTTGTCTGTTATGATACTTTCCAGATATTTAAACTACTGTGTACTTGCTTAATTATGGCGTTTCCAATTCATAGTTTTCATCTTAGTTTATCCCACATACTCTTTGATATCTTACAATTGATACTTAATGCCTTCTCTCTCTCTCTCTCTCTCTCTCTCTCTCTCTCTCTCTCTCTCTCTCTCTCTCTCTCTCTCTCTCTCTCTCTCTCTCTCTCTCTCTCTCTCTCTCTCTCTCTCTCTCTCTCTCTCTCGCTTTCGTTTACTTCCTTGAAAGTAAAAAAACGACTGAACTGTGACATGTATCACCTAATTCAAATTCGGAGAAAATAATGCATTTGTCAAATAGAGGATATTGCTTTCCTTCCAGACTATCTAGTAAAACTAAAATAGAGTACAAACCTAGAAAAATGACAAATTTGCTAGAAAAGTAAAAGACGAACCTGTTGAATATTAAGAATACCGCGTACTTATCATTATATGCGTACTTCGAATAATCAAGAAGAGAATTGCAAAAAAAAAAATTACAAACCTGAGCAAGCCAAAGAGAGCCGACGCTATCGGCGAAACGCGTTGTTAATAAATTTTCCACTTTGTCTCATAATCTTCAAACTGAAATCTGAATAAGGAATTAAAGCATCCAAACTAAGCTAAATTAGTATTGTGGAGACTTGCTGTCACTTATTCTCTAGTAAGAACCACCTGGTGCGAGAAGAGCACACTAAGGACTGAAAATGAAGAAACAATAATCCTTACGCCAATAATTTTTATACTCTGTCTTATCTACTGTATACTTAACAACGAAAAAGCTGGTGCTACTACCATCCAGGCGGACAAACCTCTACCCCCAAACGTAGTAACCGCTGTCTGAAAATTCGTGGCCAAGTCTAAAATTTGCCAAAATGCCTTTGTGGTTACCGTGGGAAAATAGCATAGCGGACATTCTCAAAACATCTTTAGAAGCATCAGGGAGCTAATATCGTCAAAAAAAGCAGTCATTTGCCTTGAAAACGTAAGATATATGATAAACAGGAGCGGGAGGCAAATATGAATTACGCGAAAAGAGGAGAGTGAACGTCATCAGAAGTCTATACCAGCAAACAACTGACTCTGATCTTCCACCCTTCAGGCAAGTGGCCCTTGGCATCCTTAGATCCCCTCGTCATTCAGGCTATCTGAAGCCCTCCACCTACCCAACTAACTTCTGCTTACTCTCCCCCACATGCTTAATCCTCCTTATCTATGAGTTCAGTGACAAGGAAAGGAGGTGGGGAACCGAACATAAGAGTAAGGGATGCAATGGATGAGTGTCATAGCCAGATATACAGATGTCTGAAGAAAGGGAACACAGAAGACAAGTTAGTATGCAGGACAGATCGTCGCGAACTGATTTACTAAGAAACTGAAACCAAATTTCCAAAGTTTCGGTGGTGGGAAGGTTTTTTGTCTTAAACTCAAGAGTAGAAGCGTAGATAAATATGGCATCACAAGAGCTGGTCAATGTTTTTTACATAATACAGAGGTTTCAATTTTCCGAAAGACAGTGGACGTAATATTACATTCCACCTGAATATGTATCAATCAATATGAATATATGATTACAAAAAAAAAATCACTGCTTTTCAGCGGATACATTTCGGATTATTTATAAATGATATTCGTAATGGTAATATTACCCGCTTTCTTGACCTAGCAACCAGTGCTACTTTAGGTAAAACTTATAAAAGTATTTCTTTTAAAATAATTTTTAAGGAAAATAGTTTTCTCAAGACTAGTAGCCGTTAATGCTCTTTCAACTGTTGATGAGGGTTTCCTTTCTTGGTTTTTGTTTGAAGTAGTGTGGAACGTCAACATCTTGATTATATTACGATTTTTCTTCGAGTTCATGTGATATCCATTTTGCTTCTTGCTGCTGTTGAAAGTTCTCAAGTGATGTGGTTTCTTTTATTTCGTCTAGTACTTTGTTTATGACTCTGTAGCGCCAGTCGTCGAGGTTCTAAGAAGTATAGTCATCACGGAAACATACACGGTTCACTTGAAGGCATTTTAATCATTGAACTGAGAAAGCGGTTTTTCACGATTTTCCATATAAATGTTTCGATCTGACGCGACTATTTAAGAACATAACTTAATTTTAGGTTAATTTTCTGATGTTGTAGCAATGTAAGGTATTACATGAAACTACCTCTAGCACAACATTTTATATATTCATTTTCCTTATTAAATTCGTTATAACTGACCCATAAAACAAAGTATTTAGCAAATTCCAAACGAAATTTTAACGGGGATAGGTTTCTGTATTATGGACGAATTTTGCTATTAGTGAAACCTACATTTGTTAAATTACTTTGAAAATCTCATATCTGTTCTAAAGATATTTAAGACAATACAGAGTACAGAGGAAAACTTATTAATATACGAACTTCTGTGCTTATAATTAAATTTGATTACCCCTAAAAGAATTGCATAAGCGATCAGAAAGAAAGAAAGAAAGAAAGATAGAAAGAAAGAAGTGAGTAAAATCGCCCGATTCACACTCTTTCTCAGTCTTTTTAGCAAGAATAGAGGTTTATCCATTTCCCTGTTTAGAATTGGGTATCCAGTTCCTCCACCTAAAGTTTTCTCATGTTCTTTCATTCCCAGTAATCCTTTGTGTCTTAGTGGCTTTGTCGCCTTGCTTGGGGTGAAATTATTAAAAAAGAAAGAAAGAAAATTCTGTAAGCAACAAATTGGAAAATATTCGAAAAGTGACTTTGTAAGCAACATCATCTAGGTTCATATCAACAGCAGAGAGATGGCACCAGGAAGGATGTTGAATTAGTTTGAATCGTAAATTACATTTCGTGTTTTTTTCGGAATGTGGAATGATGAATTCTCTTCCCAGACATTTTTTGAGACATTTTTGAAAATGATGTCTTCAATGATTCCAAGAAATATATTTACATTGCTCAAAAGCAGGAAACGATTTCAATACTATGAACGTCCTTATGGCTCAGAATGTATATGTTTCTAAAACATATGGTACCAACTGATATTATCGTTTGCTCAGCAGATTGAACTTCTTAAACTGAAAGTAAATCCATTCTGGTGACCTTTATCATGGCTCAGAAAGGCTGTTTCCAGAGCATCTTTTGATATACTGCATCGTGACACCTCAACTGATACCAGGTGATATTATCGTTTTGCTCAGCAGATTGAACTTCTTAAACTGGAGGTAGATCCATTACTGAGACCTTTATCATCACTCATAATTCCTTTTTACAGATTTTTGGTGAACTGGAAAATGCGCCTCCAAAAATTCCAGGAGATATACTTCTCTTACTCAACAGATCGGAGTTGAAAGAAATTCCCGTACTGTGACATTCCTCGTGGAAAGAAGAGTCTCAGTGTACAGAACATATTAAGACGTTCTGGATGCATCCAGTGAATTCAGAAGATATTATTGTCTTGTCAACAAATGGGACATCTCGAAACTAAAATCAATTACAGTTATGTGGCCTCCCATAAGATTATGGGTGAGCATATCCATGAGGTCACCATTAATTTTCACATGACGTCTTCAATGATTCCAGATTGTATTCTTTCTTTATTCAACGAATGGAAAATTTTAAATTGAAATCAATTCTACTTCTTTGGATTTCCTCATAACTGAAAGAGTATAATTTTCTAAAAGATTTTTAAGTGTGCCGGGTCATGACGAATTTAATTATTCCAGGGGCTTACTCAGCAGGTGGAACATCTTAAATTGAAAGCAATTACAATAATGTGACCTTCCTTACAATTTAGTGATCCTCTGTTTTCAGGACAATTTTAGGGGAGCTGGATCATGAGACCTCTATTTACCTCTGTGGATATTGCTGTTTTACTGGAACATTACACTACCAATTATTGCAGATCATATTATTCTCTTGCTCAAAGGGTGTACAATCTTAAACTGAAAGCAGTTCGAGTTAGAGTAGATGAGTACATCTATAGCCCAGTTCACACTCCTCTTCGGTCTTTTGAAAACCAATAGGTGTTTATCAATTATTCCTTGTTTAATATTGTTTCCGGTTGCTTTTAAAGCCTTCTTCAAATTTAAACTTCTGACGTCTGCGCCTAAACTCTGAAACTTTATTTATTATTTATCTGTTATCTATTTTGTCTGAATAGGTGTAGATCTATCGTCCGGTTCACACACCAACCTGGTCTTTTGAAAAGAAGTAGGTAGCTCTTTACGTCTTAGTAGCTTTATCGTCTTGTTTGGGACGAACTGATTAAAAAAATGTAGTGTAGCTTTCATCAGGTAACAAAGAGTTTCTGTTTCCAGATTATTTACAGATCTTGTACCTCTAGTGAGTACAAGAGTACGAAAGGGTAATAAATAGCAGATTAGACTGAAGAATCGAAGAGCCGAGTTCCAATTCCTGTCTAATCCATTACATTCACTTACGTGCTAAAACCTTTGGGAAAGGCATGAATCCTCTTCACCTCCAGTTATGGGTAAATAGCAGGACTGACCGGGTTCTATAGCCTTGGATGGCAACTTGTCTACCGCAGAAAGAAATGGCAGCCTACTGCGGGAAAAAGATCTGCCTCGTCAGTCATGTATCGAAAGATACATGATCACCTAAGCGGGTATCACGCATGATACATAACTGACTGACCTCCAATGATTCTAGGGCATTTCTCAACGAATGGAACGTTTTAGACTGCACTGTCATTTTCCTCGTGTTTTAAAGAGTTTCTGCTTCCAGTTTCTGCTTTAGGCAAATTGGATCACGAGGCCTCCAACGACTTCTGGATATTCTGTTTTTACTCAAAGACTCGCCTCCAGTGAGTCGGTGACTCATAATCTTGTCTTCAACTGATGGAACGTCGGAACCGGAAAAAAAAATCCTATATTGTCACGGCTGTTTTCACATATTTTTAGTTGAGTGGCTCAAAGGAGGCTTTGTGTTTCACTGAACGTATTTAACATCTTCATTTGAAAGCAATCCCAGTACTTTATCTTTCCTCATGGTTCAGAGATTCTCTAATTCCAGAATAGTTTTGTGCGAGCTGAACCATGACGCCTTCAACGAGTTCAGGTGATATTCTTGCCTTTCGCAACCAATGGAACATCTTAAACAAAAAGCAATTCAAGTGGTGTCGCCTTCCTCGTCACTCACAGAGTCATCTCCCGCATTTTTCTCCAGTCTGGACTGTAGCAATTCTTATTGCATGATAGCTTCTTGAAAATTTTAGTATTGCCTCCACATATTTTTAAAGTTTCCAATGTTTTTTATGAGATATTTTCTTCATGTCCGACATCGTGAAATTTCTCGGACTGGCCAACAAGCCCTGAACAGCTTTTGTTTTATTATTCCTTCAAATTTTGGCAAGTAGGTTGGACCCAGAATTTTTCTTAATTTCCACGTATTAACAGCAAAAGCAAATGTTCATTTTTCCTTTATGTATACCAGAAATAGCTAAAAACTTCTCGGCTGACATGATTATCAAAATTTATCCAAATGATGAAATCCAACGATGAAACCGGAAACTTTTCAGTATCGTCCTCGTATATTATTATTCTTTTTATCCAATATTATCATTAAGCTTATTAGTATAGAATTTACTAATATATATGTATTTATATATAATTTATATGTAATTTATATATAATTTATATGTAATTTATGTATAATTTAAATGCAATTGATATGTAATTTATATATAATTTATATGCAATTTATATGTAATTTATATATAATTTATGTAATTTATACATAATTTATAATACATATGTAATTTATATATAATTTATATGTAAGTTATATATAATTTATATGTAATTTATATATAGTTTATAATTTATATGCAATTTATATTTAATTTATATATAATTTATATATAATTTATATATAATTTATATGCAATTTATATATAATTTATATGTAATTTATATATAATTTATATGCAATTTATATTTAATTTGTATGTAATTTATATGTAATTTATGTATAATATATATGCAAGTGATATGTAATTTATATATAATTTATATGTAATTTATATATAATTTATATGCAACTTATATGTAATTTATATATAATTTATGTAATTTATATATAATTTATAATACATATGTAATTTATATATAATTTATATGTAAGTTATATATAATTTATATGTAATTTATATAGTTTATAATTTATATGCAATTTATATTTAATTTATATATAATTTATATTTAATTTATATATAATTTATATGCAATTTATATATAATTTATATGTAATTAATATATAATTTATATATAATTTATATGCAATTTATATGTAATTTATATATAATTTACATGTAATTTATATTTAATTTATATATAATTTATATGTAATTTATATATAATTTAACTTATATGTAATTTATATGCAATTTATATGTAATTTAATATTAGATATATATCCATTCATACAGAATGTGATACAGTGTCGTGCTTAACGAGAATTTTGACGATTCCCCTCGATACACTTGCTTCTCGGGCGTTGGATAAAGAACCAACCACCTGACAGTGAGACAATGCCTGGTGGTCAACTCTTTTAGGCTGGAGACTAAAAATCAGCTCACACCCCAACACGCCTTCTTATCAGTATCATCGTGTTTTCTTTATTCGTTAAACTGGCCAGTCTTAAAGAAAGCAGAACATTTGGAACGTAACTGAGATTGTTTAGCGTCTAATGTCGTATCAGTGAAATATGATATTTTTTTAATATAGTACTTCTTTATGTATGACTTTTATTTTATTCATATATATGATTTCGATTTCCGCGCTTGCTGTTCACGACCACGATTATGAGTCCCGTGACCCTTTAAGGGCGTAGGGATACTACTTGTACTGCAGCAGTAGCAGCAGTAGGGTGTCTAGGGTAAGAGTGCTTGACAGAGCCCAATCCTTTCCAGACTGGCTTTGAATTCAGTTTTCCTTCTCCTAGAATGGTTGCCAACCAAGGCTATAAAGCCCGTTCTTTCTTGCTATTTATCCATACCAGTCCCAATCAACTAACTCGATTTAAATTCGAACTCGTCGCTGCGATTTCTCATCCCCAGCCGCTATCCATCACACCACTGCGAATCCATTGCACTGCGCTATCAGTTACCATCCGGTTAACCTCCAGGATATTGGACTTATATTTTAACATTCTTATTGATAATTGTGCCACTGAGACTTCTCATTGGATAAAAGGAATCACTTTAAAATATTTGAAAAGGAAAACATCTATTGAACAGACGCAGGAATACTATGTTACGCCGGTGTGAAAGTGACTGAAGTTGAGATGCCAGGTCAGGACCGACGGCAACTTTTACTGAACTTATGGAATATCTTAAATTGAAAGTGGTTGTTGGGAAAGTGGCTGAGGTCGAGATCCGATACTGATAATATTGCAGATTTTTTTTGGGGGGGTGGGGAGGGGGGCATTTCTTCAGAATAAATACATAACAGAAGCACCAGAGCAGATGTGACAGTAATATCCGAAGCACGGACTAGTGTTAGACTTATAAATTTACAAGACATATTCGGGTGAGAAAGATTGTCTACGACGATACAGTAAAAAAAACACATTTCTAATCATCAGATTTACTCGATACAAGCATTTCAATTTATATCAGTGGAAAACGTTCAACTAAGAAAGTACAACGAGTTACTCTCCTGAGTTAATTTCATTCAGGCTGATGGAGAGCAAAAAAAAGGTTCTCTAACGTGTTTAAAAGGGAAGTTTAGTTTTGGAAGTGTTAAAATTAATAAGTCATTTCTTGTCGCAACACACTTGTTTTTTTAGATCAGATACCAATTTGAATTTATCGAACCTATCAGATTTACGATTGAGACAGGAGTAAATAGTTGCATCATCGGCATAGACACAGAACCGATGATATGAAGAAGTTCATGGATAAAATTTAGAAACAAACTAGATTCGAATATAGACACCCGTATTTATGTAGAAAGATTTAGACGATCGGCCATTCTAGATAACCTTCATTTCGTGAGTGAATAAGATTCGACCAAGTCAAAAATCCGACCAGAAACACCATAACACTTCAATCTATGAATTCTTTGTGCTAAAACCTGTCAAACACCGTCAGGATATTTAAAGCAACAGCCCAAGCTTCACATTCTTATCTAAAGCTCGGCAGACTCTTTCAGCAATAACCGTAAACACACCAGAAGTTGATCTTGAAAAGCGAATAACATATTGTCTGATGAGAGATCACATGAACTTAACTAATTCGTAATTGATTAGAGGCTTTAATATTTTTTCAAAAAGAGGTCGATAATTTGAAGGATCAAACGAGTTACTAAAACAGAGACTACAGAGATTATTTCCAACAATGTAGAAAATAAAAAAGTTGTCCTCTATCAGGAGAGTACCACACTTCACATCTATTTTCAGAGCCGGCAGAAATTAGTACAGCCTGGTTGGGATGTTCTACTACACTCACTTTACTCACCTGATTTTGCGTCTTCGCATTTACCACTTACTTAGACCCGGACCAAATTCACATTCCCTGGAAGTTTTTAATCGCCAAGAAAGTTTCCAAGTTCTTCTGGTATGGTATTATGAAGTTGACTCATACTAGGCGAAAAGTTGTGGAACAATATGGCACATCGGTAGTGGGATATATTTAAATATTGTCTTTGAAATTCACTTAAAAAGCTACGAACATTTGTTTCAACTCGATAGAAGGAAAGAGAGTGGGGGCAATCAAGAAATTTGTATCTATTTAGAGGGTTTTGCAAGACAATCTCAGTAAATCTGGAATTATCATCAACTGTTATTACCACCCACCTCTTCTGACCTATATGCCTTCATTTTTCATGAATCAATTTTGCTGCAAATATTTATTTACTAAAATGAGTCAAAATAGTCATAGACAAACAATTCAAAGCCTAATATTCTTTAAAAAATTTGATTAAAAAAAGAGTATTAAATCCGAAATTATGTATCAGTTCTACTCATATGCGCCGTGTAACTTCATTATGTGGGCGACTATGGTTCTCCACAATTTCCTGTCCTTTGTAGCGCTTAGTAAATTTTATTTTTTGCTTTCTCTCCTAAACTGTGGTCTACCAAGAATTTACACAAGCTTGTAATGTAGATTAAGCGTTATTTTCTTCAATCCCTCTTGCCTTCAATGCGTCCTATAAGTGTCAAGTTCTCTAAGCCTTCTTTCCTTATGTGCTCTAGAAATTTCAACCGTCTCGTTCTGGTGTTATACTTAACACCTGAATGAGACGGTTTCCTTTTTTTCCATCTTATCTAAAGCTACGTCATTTATCACCTGTTCAGTCCATAACATCCTCATCATCCTTCTGTACAACTACATTCATGTTGTCTCAATTTTCTTTATCTGTGAAGAGATTGTTCACCTCTCATTGCCATGTAGGCGGGACGATATTGCGTAACAGTCGAGTACTGTTTTCTTTGTTTCTAACGAAATTTTCCTGTTTCTTATTACTTTGCTCAGCTTTTGGAAGACATCTTTCGCTACTCCAATACAGAAATACATATTGATATAAATATAGAATATTCGTATTTTAACACGCTACAAATGTCATTTACACTATTTATATTCGAAATGTTGTCCTCATCTTTGTTGTTATTATCACAACGTTTCGGCGTTTGTGCCCCCCCCCCCCCGACCTTCATCAGATGTATATTGATCTGGGTAATCTATAAGCAATTCTGAACTGAACCCTCTATTTAATCTATGGCGGTAGAGTGTTCTCGTTCCACTTCCCATGTCTAGGGATATGTGGTATAGTTCTTATTTTTAGTATTGCTCAGTTAATGCTCGCCCTGTTTCCACTGAGTTCAAATACACACAACCCGGTCCAGAGATTGAACTCGCAGTTACTATATCACCAAATTCACGAACCAACGCTTTTATCTACTTCATTATTGTCCCGTAAGACTCAACAGCCGAAAAGTTGTGATAATAATGATGACAATAGTCCGAATATAAATAATGCAAATAATAAGTCCTCAGCCCAGACAAAAAAGAAAAACTACTATATTTTTTAAAGTAATTTTTAATAGTGGTTCCAGCCATGCCCATATATTTAATAACATTAGATATATCTTATTTTGATCCGTAATAAAACATCATTTGGACAAATATTGAATTTATATTTGTACCTCATTAAATAAGTGATGATATAGTCTTTGTTTCCTTTCTAAATATGTTTAAACATATACTTGATTCTATCACTTTGGATTATCAATTTTTACATTTTAGTTTATGGTTATCGTTTTAAATTCCTACAACCACTTCATCGAGAATTATAAATATTTTTAAAATATTTTCTTCACAATTGGTGTATATTTTGGGGTGACATACTAATTATATACTTTGGCCTCACTGAGACAGAACTAATTATAGCTGGAATGTAGCATTCAGATTATAAAAACGGAAAATATGAAAAAATGTTGCTAGATTCTGATTATGGCACAGAGTGTCTACCTTAAATACAGTACCTCACTTTCCTCTAAATCTGAAGATAGAACTCTGATGTTTGAGCAGTTTTTAAAGTTGGGTTGAATAAGTAAAGACGTGATGTTCTCTCTATAAATAAAAATTAAATAGGTAGATTTGTGGATTTTTTGTGCAAAAATACTGAATATAAACATATAAACATGCAATATGATAAGATTATTTGAGAATAATTCTTAATGTCTATTTTTAATACCATGTAAATATGAAAGAAATGGTAATGTTTATTTTAATGCCATGTTAATAAGAAAGAAATGGTAATGTATATTTTTTAATGCCATGTTAATAAGAAAGAAATGATAATATATGTTTCTAATGTCATGTTAATAAGAAAGAAATGGTAATGTCTATTTTTAATGCCATGTTAATAAGAAAAATGCTAATACCTGTTTTTAATAGCATGTTAAAAAGAAAGAAATGATAATGTCTATTTTTTAATAGAATGTTAATATGAAAGAAATGCTAATACCTGTTTTTAATAGCATGTTAAAAAGAAAGAAATGATAATGTCTATTTTTTAATAGAATGTTAATAAGAAAGAAATGGTAATGTTTATTTTTTAATGCCATGTTAATAAGAAAAAATGCTAATACCTGTTTTTAATAGCATGTTAAAAAGAAAGAATTGGTAATATCTGTTTTTAGCGCCATGTTAATAAGAAAGAAATAGTAATGTCTATTTTTAATGCCATGTTAAAAAAAAGAAATGCTAATGTCTATTTTTTAATGTCGTTAATAAGAAAGAAATGATAATGTCTGTTTTTAATGCCATGTTAATAAGAAATGGTAATATCTGTTTTTAATACCATGTTAATAAGAAATGGTAATATCTGTTTTTAATGCCATGTTAATAAGAAATGGTAATGTCGAATTTTAATGCCATGTTAAAAAGAAAGAAATGGTAATGTGGATTTTTAATGTCATGTCAATAAAAAAGAAATGTTAATGTCTGTTTTTAATGCCATGTTAATAAGAAAGAAATGGTAATATCTGCTTTAATTAGTCTGTCTATATTTCTGAGATGAGGTATTATGTACAGTATTTACATTATTCGGACTATTGTCCTCATCTTTGTCGTCATATTTGTCACAACGTTTCGAAATTCCAGCCACCTGAAGAAGGCCGGAGCGTACAACGGCCGAAACGTTGTGACAAATATGGCGACAAAGATGAGGACAATAGTCCGAATAATGTAAATATCTGCTTTAATGTTATACTAATAAGAAAGAAATGTTAATGTCTCACCTTCGTAGTGGCTAAAAACGATGTGTTAAAAGGACGTAAGTAATTGGATTCCCACGTATTTCTTTATTACCTGTGAATAGCCGTAACTTCTTAGGGAAAATAGAACAATGCTTATCGGTTGCCTTCTTGACGGTTTCTAATTTAAAGAGAACAATAAAAAAAACAGGAATTAAGAAGTCAGATGATAACGATTTTCATTATATTTAAATTTTTGAAGATTAATATTGACTGGGAAACTACAAGTCGGAAGAAAATTCCACACCCGAGAAGTGCGAGAAAAGAAACAGCATAAAACTTACGGTTATATCTAGCAATTTAAACTGTAAATTGGTTAAGATAGGAACAGACTGATAGAGATAATGAAAATCTCTTCATCTCTGGATACTAATTCATTAAAATCAGGTTCATGTATAATTGAAGGCAAAATGACTTATTTTCATACTAGTATCTAGTTGCCCTTATCCGCAATTGTCAGTTTAATATGCTTTTAGTCTTTGATATCGGAACGTTATACGTATCAACTATAATCTCCCTCTTAATAATTTTTACTTTTTTATGTCAAAAATTATATGAGGAAAAATATATTAATAGGTATTTTATCCTAAGTCGACTTTCTACTCCTTGTAGTTCGAGCAGTGAGATTCGATTTTAATTGTTCTATCGCATAACATTACTGTGGCCTTTAGAAAGTTAATAAGGTATCTAATCTTATTTGGTCTCCTAATAAAGGGTTATCTGATAGAGTAAAGATATGTACTTAGTAATTCATGTACTGCTAAAACCATAGGAAATATATCTTGAAACGCACGGGGACACACATACACGCACACATAAGAATCTCAAGTCCCAAGATTGTCCGTCATTTTGCATTGCCATTGAGTTATTCCTGTAAGTACTGCAACATTAGGCCTATTTTCAAAGCTTTCGCCAAAAATAAGAAAGAAATGGTAATGTCTCGCCTTCGTAGCGGCAAAAAGACGATGTGTCAAATGGACGTTTATTTTCAGCTATTATTTGAAGTACCTTTGCTCCTCGGCAATGTTTTTTTTTTGTTTTTTTTATGTGTTTTTTTAATCATTTCACACCCAAACAAGGCGACAATGCCAGTAAGACGCAAAAGGGTTACTGGGGATGAAAGATAACGAAAAAACTTTAAAAGGAACTGGAAACCCAGTCCTAAACAGGAAACAAAAGATAAACTTCTACTCCTGTTATAAAGACCTGTACGATAGGCAAATTTCAAAGAAGAAGAAAAAATAATTAGTAAATAAAATTTCAGATTTCAAGCGGAAACGTTAGAAGTATACAGTTGAAATCGACTTCAGAAGGAACCGAAAACCCAATCCTAAACAGGAAATAACGGATAACCTCTACTCCTGTTCAAAAAAAAAAAAAGGTACGGATTTGAACCAGACGATATTGTAATTGTGAAACCCCTTAACAGAAATACTGAGGTCAGAATCAGTTTTATTGTATTCAGAGATTATTGCTATTAAAACCTCTGGCAAAATTATGGAATCACTACACTTGCAGGATGTTTATCCAAGCTTTTACTACGCGGCAAATAAACAGATATTAGACAAAATAGTTCTCTTATTTAAAAAATAATAGAACTTTTTGGTTCCGTCAAGTAAATCTCAAAATAAATTAAAGAGTTTTTCCAGATCAAGTAAAATAAACATTATGTAAGCATCTGATCTCGAAGAAAAAATAACATTAAGGTCTTAAATGTGTAAATTACTCTGCAATTTACAAAATGCTTGCAGACTATAGCTAGCAGCTGTGACTGACTAAATGAACGGACACTCGGCCTCAACAAGAGAAAAAAAACAAGAATAATAAAACTCCATCAACAAGAAAATCCAACATGGTATACTACAAATGATAATAGTTATTATATAAATAAATTGAATGTGCAAATATTGTAAATGGTATCGGTGTGGAAATTTGAATTAGTGAACTATGTTCAAATTCCAAGTTCATCTGATGCGTTTTCGCATTAATGCTCTTGGCAAAGGTATAAATCCGTACCTTTTCTCTCCCGCACTATCTATGGATTAAAGATCAGGGGAGACTAAATTCTCTAGCGCTGAATGCAGCTAGTCTGAGAAGAAAAAATGAATTCCAAGCCATGGAGAACGCTACAACAAGCTGCTCCATTATCCGAAGAATATGGCAATTCACAGATCATTAATAAAAGGAGTCTGTGGAAAGCTAGCATCGCCTATAACCTGAAGAGACATGGCATTTAAAAATATGAAACAAGCTACTTGTTAAGTATCAGGGCTGACTGGGTTCTCAAGTCTTAAATGGCAATCAGTCTCTGAGAAGGCTATAAAAGGAAAATATACAAGATGGCCAAAGACACGAAAGCGTCGGGAAAGAAAACTCAAAGTAATGCCTTCAAAGAAATAAATCAAAATAAGGCGGAAAACACGAGTCAGTATTTGTAAGACAAATGTAAGATATCTGTTGAATGAAATGGAATATACATAAATACAAAAACGATGCGTTGTGGTGAATATCAGCTCGGTATGAGAAACCGGAGAGTCGATTTCGAATTCCAGTCGAGACTGGAACATTCACTTATGCACAAGAAAGATATGGATCCATATCTTCTCCCTCCCCCAGTTATGGGTGAAATAACAGATCAAACTGGGTCATATAGCCTTGTTTGGTAATTAGTCTACAGCAGAAATAAATAACCTCAGTCAGTCAGTTATGATAAACGCTTAGGCGATCATGTATCTTTCGATACATGACTGACGAAGCAGATTTTGTTCCCGCAGCCATTTCTTTCTGCAATAGACCAGTTGCCATCCAAGGCTATGCCCGGTTTGTCCTGCTATTTACCCATAGCTGGAGGGGGGAAGAACAGGATTCATACCTTACCCAAGGGTGTCAGCACGTCAGTCATTCAGTTATGTGCCATGCGTGATACACGCTTAGGTGATCATATATCTTTCGATCTGACGAGGCAATTTTTCCCGCAGTAGTTTGCCATTTCTTTCTGCGATAGACCAGTTGCCATCTAAGACTATAGAATCCTCTTCTTCTCTCCACCTCCCAGGAAGAAGAAGAGGATTCATACCGTTCCCAAATAAGTGAATGTAATGGATTTGACTGGAATTCGAACTCAATCCGAGCCGCTATCTATTACTCCACCGTGCCTCCTAAAAACAACCGACTGCGGGGAACTAGTCTTCCTTGTGAGTCGTGAATCGAAAGAGACATAGCCCAAGCGTGTATCATGTATAGCACTTGACGGATTGACTAACTGAATAAAAAATGATAATGAAACACCTAAACGAAAGAAAACAAAGTTAAAGTGAACTACAGATATGCTAGTATATAATATGAATGATTGCATTGAACTGATATTGAATCAAGTCGCACATGGTAGAATAGTTGGAAGTTGACTTCTTGATGTTATTGGCTTGAGGAGATGACCCCAGCTGTGGCACATTTGGAAAATGACTAAGAACCATATCACAAGCTGACCCAAGCCTTGTGAGTGAAATTGGGTATATGGAACTATTTGGGAGCCGTACATAATTGTGCTAGCACAAAATCACAAGTCATCGTGACCGAGGGTTTGAGCGTACTGGCCTTGTTCAAACTGATAAACATGCCTGATTATGCGCTCTCTCCCAGAAACCGTAACTAAGGTCTGCTCAACATAGTTGCAGTATAAACCACAGTTGGGCTCTGTGAATGTGGAACAAAAACAAATGTGCCTGAGTGGATGTCTGTAATTTGCAGGCAGGCATACTCGGGTATGAGAGGCCAGCCATTATATATTGTATGATTAGTCTGTGTTGGCCAAGGTGATGATACTGACATTTCTACCTGATGCTCATCCAATGAAAAACAGAAAAATGATTCACTGAAGAAGAAAAAAAACATTTCTCCATTCATTTATGATATTGAGCTGCAATGTTAGATAAAAACGCAGATGACATGACAACCAGTACCTAAGCAACCTTTATACGAGTATACATTAAATTTTGGACATTTTTTATTTTATTGATAGGAAATTAAAGATCTTCTTTAGGGAAGACATATGAACATCAAATAGACTGGATCTCAATCCAGTAGAATTTTTTCTTGAAAGCTATAAATGAAAGAATCATTTAAAAAATGACCATGAGCAAAGCTCCATCCTGCTACGTTCATCCACTAACTACTGTTAATGAAAGATGAAATATTACATTTCATTACGTACTGAGTAAAAGTATTCTGACCTTCATTAAAAAAAAAATAACATCAGTCCCAAAGACCAAAACATCCAAAGAGGATCTGACAAACACAGTTCGAGAAAGATGTCGATTTTCCAAGCGTTGCTTAGATGTATCACAAGGCCAAAATTATTGGATCAAACTTACTACTCAGTTGTGATTGTTATAGCGAGACAAGGTGCTAAACATTACACCACTTGGAGGTATCCTTTGCTTTTCTAAACGTAGCTTAGATGTGACACAAGACTGAAAGTATTGGTCACCTAGTGAGGATAAAAGTCACTACTCAGTTGTAATTGTTCTAACGAAGCAAGCTTGCTAACCACTGCACAACTTCAAGGTGCCCCTTGTTTTTCTAAGAGTAGATTAGATATGGCGCAAGGCCTAAAGTATGTGGCACCTAGTAAGGATCGAACTCACAACTCAGTCGTGATTCAAGGAGACAAGCTTACTAACCATTACACCACGTCGAAGTGCCCAACTGGAGAAAGATGGAACCAGTGTAAAACAATAAAATAATGATTTCATTCATTTTACGATTGTATGTATAATTGTCATTTTCTTTCAGGTCTCTCATTGGGAGCTTCTGATGATCGTGGAACCACCTCTTAATTGCTGTTGTTCTCAGGGCCACCCTAATATGGTCAAATAGAAGACACCCTAACTAGTGTCAAAGCATGAAAATATAAAAATACATTTGACAGAATTGCCACCAATATATTTGTTTAATTACCAAAAAAATAAAAATTTCGGCATTTAATGACCCATTTTTAATTCCATATTCCTTAAAACTTCCTCGTTTCTTATCCATGGTATTCCCAGCATCCTTCTGTAGAACCACATTTCTGTTGTCTCCAGTCTTCTCCTCACCTCTGAATAAATTGCCAAGCATTCACTGTCATATAATAGAACTTATATTACATAGCAGTTTAATTTGTTCCTAATGAAATTTATCTGTTTCTCAATATTTTGCTTTACCAAAAGGTTTTGGATTTCAGTATGACATCCCCCTACGGTTTTGGAAGTAAAATAGTAATAGCGACCTTATACAGATTATTCAAGTGTTTATTAACTTTTAAATTCCCTGAGTGTCTCATATTTTTGTCTCTGTGGTAGAAAATATTAAACTTAATCGATAATCACAGCTACTCGCTATAAGCAGTGAATGGATTTATCTGACATTTCTGTTATTATTATTATTATTATTATTATTATTATTATTATTATTATTATTATTATGTTGGTGTCGCACATTGACTTAGTCAGTGGAAATTCTGTTCTTGAGACATGATAACAAGATTCCTCATAACTCAAGAACATTTTAGAGAATCCTCACAAACTAAATTATCGTACTTTTCGACATGACTACAATATTTGCACAGTTCTAATTTTTTGTAAGCGCTTTTTTAATTTACTATGTGGTGTTCCAAGCGCACTTATTACGACAGGAATTAGTCCTATATTCATTTCCCATAGTTTCTTCAACTCACTAGCCAGATCCTGGTATTTCTCCATCTTTTCAGTATCATGTATCAAGTAGAAGAATCATTTGACACTTACTCTATTTGAAACTCCTATCTATAACGATAAGAGTTTGCGTCTTCCTGTTTCAATGACTTGATCTGTCTGGAGAGAGAAATCTCATAATATCTTGTGAGTTTTATTTTCTATCACTCACTTTGGCTTATATTCATTCCATATTGAAGCCATATTTACAGCATACTACCAAATGTATTCTCTTATCTACCAAATCGCTTATATTCCTTCTGTACCAACTAAGGATACTCACCGAGTTATGTTTGATCGTTTTACAACCTTTCTCACACCTTCTGCATTTGTTTTCGTCTTATAATCTGCCTATGCTGGGCTTGTTTGCATGACGTGCACCTTTGCTACAAATATGATTCTGTTTCTTTCTTTATAAAGCCCACATTTACCTGAAAAACACCTCACACGTTTAGCAGTCGTCTGTCTGTTGAAAAATAAAACAAATTAACCATAAAACTTTCCTTTTTCCTTTTAAAATCATTTCACCCAGAAGCAAGATAACAGCCACTAAGACGAGGGGAGCTATTGTGTAAGAAATAATATAAGGAAAAAAAATTAAGGAGCGAGAACAATAAAAACACAAGAATTAAGAATACAGAAGATACTGGATGACATTGCATTTAGTTCTTTGAAAATCTTAGTTGAGTAGGAAGAGAGTTTCATCAGAGAGAAGTGCGAGAAAAGAAACTTTTAAGAAGGAACTTTCCGTTACATCTAGCTATTTCAAGTGTAAATTGAAGAGGCCTGCCGCCAATCTAGTACCGTGCTTAAATTTATACTCTAGGTACCATAGAAGAAAGCTCATCAGCCTGATTATAGCTAGCTATAGCTATCTACCTGATTCTTTTCATATCTACCTACCTATCTATCTATCTATCTATATTATATACATATATATATGAGTGTGTGTATGTATCTCTGTTCATATCTATCTATCGATCCATCACTATCTCTCTCTCTCTATATATATATATATATATATATGTATATCAGTACATTATCTATGTATATCAGTTCATATCTACCTATCCCTCTGTAAATATATATATATATATATATATATATATATATATATATATATATATATATATATATATATAAATAGATACATAGATATATAGATAGATAGATAGATAGATATTAATATATATGTTAATATATATATATATTTATGTTAATATCTATCTATTTATCTATATCACTCTGTTCATATCTATTTATCTGCCTCACTCTGTTCATATATGTATCTCTGTTCATGTCTATCTATCTATCTATATCAATTCATATCTATCTATGTTAATATCTATTGATGTGTGTCACTCTGTTCATATTTATCTATCTACCTCAATCTATTCATATCTATGTCTGTCTATCTATCTATCAATATATATATATATATATATATATATGTGTGTGTGTGTGTGTTAATATCTATCTGTCTATTTATCTATGTCACTCTGTTCATATCTATTTATCTACCTCATTCTGTTCAGATTTCTGTTTAAGTCTATGTATTTATCTATCTATCTATCTATATCAATTCATATCTATCTATCTATCTATCTATCTATCTATCTGTCTGTCTGTCTGTCTGTCTGTCTGTCTATCTATCTATCTATCTATGCTAATATATATTGATGTATGTCACTCTGTTCATATTTATCTGTCTACCTCACTCTGTTCATATCTATGTCTGTCTATCTATCTATCAATATATATATATATATATATATATATATATATATATATATATATATATATATATATAAAGTGGACATGGAAGTCAGCACTTAGAGGCGACAGTCTGTTTCATGCTAGTGCAATCGTATTGCACTAGCATGAAACAGACTGTCGCCTGTAAGTGCTGACTTCCATGTCCACTTTTATATTTACACACGCTCTATCTCTGATATTGAGCACTTTATCCCATAAATATAGCACACTTTAAGACTATATTCTTCATATCTGTCTCATCAAATCTATCGTTCCTTATTTAAATCTAATTATGGCAGGGGTCTATTTTTTTACTAATTACGTGCACTCTGTTCTAATTATCATGATTTAATCAAGCCAAACTTAATAAGTCTATCAAATGTAAAAGTTATTAATAGTAGCTTGCATTATATTCAATATGAAATCAAAGTTTTTAAATAAATAACAATACCTTACATTTGGGATATAAAGAAGTTATGTCGGTTTGTTTTTGGGTGAGTTTTTTTAGGTTTTTTTGCGTTATTTATTTTTATTTTTAGTTCTTTTTTTTTTTCATTTTTTAATCTTACTTACTGGCTACGCAGTAAAAGCTTTAGTATTTTGGTTGATGAAGGAAGATTATGGATGTCCCTGATAGACGGAAATCAGGACATTGTCACAACTTGATCCGTTAAGATCATTGCACAATGCACAGTAGATAAGAGGTACGGACAGGTCAACCTCTCCTGACATACGAGTAAACGTTTGTGATACGAAGAATAAAGTCAAGGACAAGCAGCTGCTGGCTTATCAGCTATTATTGCTATTATTTTGCTTGTTACAAGGTTGCTATAAAGCAATCACACTATTATTCCTACTGTTAATTGTAGAATAGTAGATACATTATTGTGATTCCCACAATTGATTAAAAAGATAAAACTAAATAATGTCAAAATCATTAATTCAACTCTTGGGGGTTAATTAATTCAACAACATCTAACGAAGACGTTGACTTACATTTTTAATTGTTCAACCATTTATTTTCAAGAGGCGTTAGCGTAAAATTTTTAAATATATTATTTCTTTTTACTTTTCTCTTATAAAAACACGTAATGTTCGAATTTGTTATTTTATTATTTATAGGCAATAGAAAGTTGATGTATTTTTTTTTATCTTAACCATATGATGGTGTTCTTCATCCTAACCATATGACTGGGAAATTACACTGACAATATCTAGCTTCCGTAACATACGTAGTGTTTTTATTGTTTATTTGTTTTTGTTTTTGTTTTGTGTTGTTTTTGTTTGTTTGTTTTTTTTGGGGGGGGGGGGGTCACCGAGAGCAATTTCACCAGACTTTGTTAGTTTTATTATATTATTTTTTTTTAATACATTCTACTGTCGTAGACGTTAGGCAATAGAAAGTTCTTTATCTTAACCATATGATTGGGAAATTATACTGACAGTAGCTAGCTTCCGTAATATACGTACTGATTCTTTTTTTTCTTTTTTTTATTCACCGAGAGCAATTTCACCATATCTTCAGTTTGTGCAGTTACCTCCACTTTGTCTGCCAAGATATGTGTCAGTTGTCGTTCTATCCAGGACTATTAAAAAATAAGGATTGTCCCTCTCTTACTCTATCTGCTCCCGAATATAGTAGCCATACCATGACGCTTCCTCTCTCAGGATTTACTCCCGGCAGGCCGACTACTTAATTTCAAACAAATTACGTGTGCATGGCACACAGGCACACACACACACATACACACTACGGCTGATTACATGAATGATTTATTTCCCTTTTTTTAACCGTGTTTATATACGTAAATATAAGTTTCTCTTTCTATGTTGTTCTTAAAATTAATTTTGAACGTTCCCAATTAAACGCGATAAGTTGTAAGCACTCGCACTAGAATCCGGTGACAAAAAATCACTTCGTCCATTATTATCCTATTACACCTATCCTGCTACAAGTTGTTTGCCGTTACAATTCTCGATCGTACTTGTTACTCTACGATTATTATTTTTTTTTCCTTTGATATCTGGCGTTTACACATTTCTTTCCGGGTCCCGCACAGGAACCTAAGGTTAGAAATGGCATCATGACACTTTCCACTGCAAAAAAATAAAATAAAATAAAAAAATAATTACATAGATAAAGCCCTTCGTAAAGTGTGGGCTGTACTTGTCAGAACAATTTTTTGTATCTCTTTGAGGCATGGACTTCCAGGGATCCCTTCAATCAGCCTACTGGAATCTTTTCCAACCAGTCCAAGGGCTCCAACTACAACAGGAAATGTTGATGTTCCCATGTGCCACATTTTTGAGATTTCTATTTCAAGGTCCTTGTATTTTGACAGTTTTTGGAATATCTTCAAAGACACATTGCAGTCTGCAGGGACTGCCATATCAATAAGGAGGCACTTATTTTGTTTGTGGTCTTTAATAGCAATGTCTGGGCGGTTGGCTTTGATTATTCTGTCAGTGTGTAATGTGTAGACCCATAGAATTGTAACAGGTCCTATCTCCGTAACCGGTTATTATTATTATTATTATTATTATTATTATTATTATTATTATTATTATTAATTTCCTTTGATATCTGGCGTTTACACATTTCTTTCTGGGTCCCGCCCAGGGACCTAAGGTTAGAAATGGCATCATGACACTTTCCACTGCAAAAAAAAAAATAAAAATAAATAAAATAAAAAAATAATTACATAGATAAAGCCCTGCGTAAAGTGTGGGCTGTACTTGTCAGAACAATTTTTTGTATCTCTTTGAGGCATGGACTTCCAGGGATCCCTTCAATCAGCCTACTGGAATCTTTTCCAACCAGTCCAAGGGCTCCAACTACAACAGGAATTGTTGATGTTCCCATGTGCCACATTTTTGAGATTTCTATTTCAAGGTCCTTGTATTTTGACAGTTTTTGGAATATCTTCAAAGACACATTGCAGTCTGCAGGGAGTGCCATATCAATAAGGAGGCACTTATTTTGTTTGTGGTCTTTAATAACAATGTCTGGACGGTTGGCCTTGATTGTTCTGTCAGTGTGTATTGTGTAGTCCCATAGAATTGTAACAGGTCCTATCTCCTTAACCGGGTATGGGTGGTGTTCGTACCAGTTTCTTCCAGTTTCCTTCCCATAGGAGTTGCAAATTTTCCAGTGCAGGTATTCGCCCACTCTGTCATGCCGGGTTTTATATTCAGTGGGTGCCAATATCGTGCAACCTGATATAAGATGATCAATGGTTTCTGGATATTTCTCACAGAATCTGCATCTTGGGCTAACACAGTATTTTAGTATATGTGCTTGATAATTCCTAGTTAACAAGCATTGGTCTTGTGCGGCAATGATAAAACCCTTAGTTTCACCTTTCAACCCTGCACTACGTAGCCACTGATGGGTTCGGTTTTTGTCTACGTCAGCTTGTTTGGTACGGGCAGAGTATTGGCCATGGAGCGGTTTATTTTGCCATTTTTTCTTTATCTGGTCAGTCGCATTTCTCTTTGCATTCTTTTTAATGTTTTTTGCAGCTTTTGCCGGTGTACAGTGATGTATTTGAATTTCTGTGACCATTTGAAGCTCCTTTCTGAATTTTTCGGCTTCCTTTACTACAGAGTAGAGACACTTACTACCTTCATGTTCCTTGACACATCATCCAGTCTTCTGTATTTTCCAAGTATCTTTGGAGGCCAATTGTTCTACTTTTGTAGGATAGTTCTAGTTGAACTAGTCCTCTGCCGCCTTCGGATCTGGGCACATACAGGCGATCAATATCAGCTTTGGGATGATGCATGCGGTAGCAAGTGAGGAGCTTTCTCGTTTTGGCGTCCATTCGCTTAATTTCAGCTATGGTCCAGTTAAATACATGAAAGCTGTATTGCACCACAGGAACAGCTAAGGTGTTTATAGCTGATATTCGTTTTTTTTAGTTTAGCTCGGTATTTAGTACCAGGCGTACACGCCTGTAGTACTCCTTTCTTACCTTCTCTTTCATTTGGGAGTGTTGTATGCCATCTCCCTCACTAATTCCTAGGTACTTATAAGCTTCATCATGCTCCAATTCTCTAATCTTCGTGGCAAAATCTAAATCTATTAAGGGTGCTTCTAAAATTCTACCTTTCTTAAATGTTACTTTAGCACATTTATCTAATCCGAAGCTCATGCATATGTCTTCACTAAAGTATTTTACAATATTAAGTAGGCCCTTCAACTCATTGTCGTCTTTGGCAAAGAGTTTGAGATCATCTATGTATAGTAGGTGATTGAATATGTTGTTATTTATTGTGTAGCCATAGCTACTGTTGTTCAGTTCATGCGTAAGGGGGAGTAAGGACAAACAAAACAGAAGGGGAGACAAAGAGTCTCCTTGAAAGATTCCACGTCGGATATTTAGTCGGTTGGATATGGCAGTGCCCCTGGTGTGACTAAGGTATAGTTTGGTGTTCCACATTCCCATGCTGTGCTTAAGGAAATTTAATACCACAGGGGAGACTTTGTACATTTCCAAAGTCTTAAGGATCCAAGAATGTGGAACACTGTCAAAAGCTTTACGATAATCAATCCACGCTGCACTGAGATTTCTACGTCTGCTCCTGCAATTTTCCAGAATCATTTTATTTATTAGTAATTGGTCTTTGCAGCCACATGAACCCCTCCTGCATCCCTTCTGTTCCAGTGGAAGAATGCTGTTTGTTTCTAAAAAGGAGTAAGCACGGTTCGTCAGGACAGACGTGATCAACTTATACGTTGTGGAGAGACATGTTATCGGTCGATAATTTTTCGGGTCATCTGTTTCATTTGTTTTCGGTATGAGGTATGTAATACCTTCAGTAATCCATTCCGGGATTTTATTGGGTTTATTTACAAGCGTTGATAATGTTTCCGCAAGTATTTTGTGGATAGACGAGAGATGATAAAGCCAGAAATTGGGAACCTTGTCATTTCCTGGGGATTTCCATTTTTGCGATTTCGTTAGAGCTTGCCTAACATCATCTGTGGATATATTTTCCCATTCTTGCAGAGGTGTATCCAACATTCGTTCTTCTTCACGCCGGATCCATTCAGCTTTTGGGTTATATTCTTTCGGGCTGCTCCAAATATTTTCCCAAAATGTCTGTACAGTATCAATCGATGGTGGCCTTTCGACATGTATAGGTTTTTTTCCAATTTCCCTGTAAAATTTCTTATGGTCCGTTATTATTATTATTATTATTATTATTATTATTATTATTATTATTATTATTGTCGGTGTTGCTGTTATATGACGCATTCTATTGTCACGTGACATAAAGAAACAGAAGGCTCAAGAGATATACATATTTTTATCATAACCTTATGAGTGAAAACTTAAATTGACTACCCCATTCGTAATATGCAGTTCTAGTAAGCACTATTCTTAAGAGTCCATGGACATTTTAACGGGATATTAGTTGATGCCTTTCTTGATTATATCTGTTACCCCAGAGCATGATAGGAATTGTCTGTGATTTTAAAATTCTCTATCTTTGGAGTTTCAGTTTCAAGATCTTTATGTTTAATAAATTTATTTTATTCTTTTACAGACATTATTATCTTCCTTCATATGGTTTCCTTTTTCAACCAGAAATCTTGTATTATGAGTGCTCTCCATTAAATCAAACGATCTCACTCACAGAGCATATCCTCTGAATATTTACAGTACCAAGTAACACAAACTTCTGAAATGATGGGATACTAGACTTTAATCTGATTGTCTTCATGTAGAAATTATTACTATTATTCAGAGATTGTCGTTAATTTCTTGATTTGTTCCCTCATGAATGTTGGTGTGGCCCTCCTTAATATGTGAACAGTACCAAGGAGGACGATCATGTGAACTTCTATCTTGAGGTTACCAAGAATTTTGTTGGTGCATATTTCCATCCTTTTATTGACTAGACCGAGAGCACCTATTATTATTATTATTATTATTATTATTATTATTATTATTATTATTATTATTATTATTATTATTTCCTTTGGTTTTCTAGTGTGTACTCATTTATTTTCGGGTCCCGACCAGAGATCTAAAGTCAGAAATGGCATCATGACATTTTCCACTTAGCAGTTTTGAAAAAAAAAATTACACATATTTTACATAGATAAAGCTCTTCATAAGGTGTGGGCTATACTTGTGAGTACAATTTTTTGTATTTCTTTAAGGCATGGACTACCAGAGATTCCTTCAATGAGTCTATTGGAATCTATTTCGAATCAATCCAAGGGATCCAACTACAACTGGAATTGTTAATGTCCTCATGTGTCACATTTTTGAGATTTGATTTCAAGGTCCTTGTATTTTGATAGTTTTTTGAAGATCTTCAAAGATTCATTGCAATCTGCAGGGACTGACATGTCAATAAGGAGGTGCATTTTAGCTTTGCGGTCTCTAATCACGATGTCAGAGTGATTAATTTTGATTGTTGTCTGTGTGTATTGTAAAATCCCATAGAATTGTTGCAGGTCCTATCTCTGTAAATGGGTCTGGGTGGTGTTCATATTCAATTTCTTCAAGTTTCCTTTCCGTAAGCGTTGCAGATATTCTAATGCAGATATTGGCCCACTCGGTCGCACCGTGTTTTATATTCAGTGAGTGCGAATATCATTATTATTATCATTATTATTATTATTATTATTATTATTATTATTATTATTTCCTTGGCTTTCTGTTGTATACACATTTCCTTCCGGGTCCCAACCAAACACTTAAGGTCAGAAATGGTTTCATAACATCTTCTACTGATCATTTTTTGTAAAAAAATTACCAAAGTTCACACACGTTTTACATAAATAATGTGCGAACTGTCCTTGTGCGTACAATTTTTTGTTTTTCTTTAAGGCATAATCTGCCAGGAAACCCTTCAATGAGGCAATCGAGCACTTTTCTAATCAATCCGAGTGCTCCAACTACAACTGGAATTATTGATGACTACGTGTGCTACATGTTTTAGCTTTCCACTTCAAGATCATTGTAATTTAATAGTTATTTTGAATATCTCCAAAGATACATTACAATTCGGAGTGACTGTCGTGTCAATAAGAAAGCACATTCTGTTTTTGTGGTCTTTGAACAAGATGTCTGGGTGATTAGCTTTGCGCTGTTCCTATTCCACTGATTATATCTATAAAATAAAAATGAAAAAACTAAGATCACAGATATATTATCACCTAGCTCCTTCATTGTGTTTTTATTTATTTTTATTACTGATTTTCCAGATCTTATTCCAGAAATGCTAGGTTTTTGTAATATATGGTATACTGACATCTACCTCTTTGACCAACTCATGGTAGACTTCCTTGGTATGTTCTTTGAAAATATTTGTTGCAGCATGCATACGGATGATAATGGGTATGTCGCCATTCACATAAATACATTATAAACACTGTAAGGTGGTCTTCAGTTGGAGATTGGTCTCCAGCTGAGCTCGTCAAACTTTCTGCCTTCGGCCAAAGAGGAACGCAGACGAGGCTATTCCGAAGGGCAGAGTCTCGCCTGGGGTGGTAAACAGCTACCCGACCCCTTTTGTTTACGGAGAATTTTTGCCCGAGCCTACGGGCTCGGATCCTTGTGCAACATCTGACGCGTGGCGCGGTTGGCAAATATCCTTCAGTTGGATATTCGTCTCCAGCTAAGCTGGTCGAACTCTCAGCCTTCATGCAGAGAGAAACCCAGACGTGGCTATGCCGAAGGGCAGAGTCTCGTCTGGGGTGGTAGACAGCTACCCGACTCCGTTTTTTACAGAGTCTACGGAGAATTTTTGCCCGAACCTACGGGCTCTTTACCCCACATGGCCTTGTGTCACATCTGACCTCGTGGGGTGGTTGGTAGATATCCTGCAGTTGGAGATTCATTGTGGAATTCACTTGACTCACTTCTAGCAGTTGACTACTTATTCAACGCGCCGCTGGCGAATCTTATATGTGTTGTTCTTGTCCTAAGTATTATCGTTCATTACCAACCTTCGTTTGATTATTCTATTCAGTAACCTTCCCTAGGTTACAACAATATTGTTTGTCGAAAGAACTTATAGTTAACATGAAAATGCGGCTGTTTGTTATTGGCATATCATACCTATTTTAATGTCTTTCTGTTCACTTTTTTCCACTGCGTCTGTGATGCCTGATGCCTACGCATGTTAGATGACTGATTTCTGTTAAATGGATCAGCATTTTCATCTCAGCTTTGATGTTTCGAATGTCTTCCTTAAAAAGTCTGATAGTTACATTGGACTGGTAGCCTTTCTATATCTTGGGAATTATTGGTTTTCCATACATATTTCCTTCTGAGGTTCCCACTTCTGTCAAGTACTTACGGTCATTACTAAATTAGAGTAGTCATTAGGCTTTAACCGATCAATATATTCCATTATATATGTATATATATATATATATATGTGTGTGTGTGTGTGTGTGTGTGTGTGTGTGTGTGTGTCTGTGTGTGTGTGTATAATTTATATTGTTAAATGTTCTACATTCATCATCATCACTTGATAAGACACCAGAAGCTTTGAAACAAAATCGCTATTTTTGTAGTGACTTTATAACATATTTATGTTATAATTTACGAATAAATTATATTTGCTCTACTCTGTATTGAGCACTCTTTTAAGAATAGTATTTTTGGTTACTGGATTTTATTCCGTATACACCAATCCTATACTTGTATATATATATATATATATATATATATATATATATATATACATATATATATACATACATATATATATATATATATATATATATATATATATATATATATATATAAAGTAATAGTATATATATATAAAGTAAAAATATGGGCTCATATTTTTCTTTAATATGATTTCTTGAATATTCAGGCCGGTAGGCAAAAATAAATGTACTGTTTAATAAAGAATAAAAGAAACGGAGCGTCTACTCAAATACGAGTATCCACTAAAAATAATGTTTAACATGATAAAAATATGTCGGATTAATAAATAATAATTCATTACTTCTTTAGAAATTTACATTGTTTACGTTTGGATACGAAGCTGACCAGATACGATAATTTCGGGCAATCTACGACGAGAGGATTTCACTTAGGCACTATTCAAACCAAGGCTTCTCAACGTGGGCTAGATGGCAAAGCCATGTTTGAAAATTGGGGGAGGCTATGAGGAGCCACAGAATATTTCGGACCCAGAAAATATATGAATGAAGTATTTTGTAATTACTAATTATTATTTAAAATAAAATATTAAATTTATTATTAAGTTAAATATTAATTTAATCGAAGCCATTTTGTTAACATAAATATTTAGTTGTTGTCATTTTTTCATCTGATCTATACAAAATGGCCATTTTTAGTTTTCAATTTCTTAAAATTTAAAACTCATAATTTAAAGTTTAAATTAAGGTATGTTTTCACCAACTTGTCTTTCAATTTTGAAGAGTTCAATGTCCTGAACAAGATAGCTCCAAGGAAATGACTCCACACCTGTTTTTCTGCAAGGAGACAATTGAATGCATTTAATGGGAAACTAAAACTGTTCTGGTTGAACCTTGGGATATGGGAGTTTGCAGTTTCCTTCCTTAGCAAACATATCCACCGAGCTGCTTAATGATGACCTAGCAGTGTATGTTGATCATTTGAAGCAGTTGCTTAATGATATGAAAACTCGCTTATCTGATCTACTCCAAATGACAGTGCGGCACCGGTTTATGGATCCCATCATAGTTGATGCTTCTTAAGTTGATATCACCCTACAAGAAAGTTTCACTGAACTTCAAAATACCACAGCAGTTTAAGTGAGTTTCAAACGTGGAAGATACCATAAACTTTGGATGAATAAAGGTATATGGAATAATTATCCACTACTCTGAAAGATATGAAGTTGCCCTTACTCGCTTTTCCCACATCTTACTTAGTTGAATCTGGTTTGATGCTTCTGCTGTCAAAGACCCAATAAAAGATTTGCACCAACAGTTAGCATATGACTTACGGTTATATCTAGCCATTTCAAGCGTAAACAAAATCACACCTTGCCGCCAGTCTAATTACACGCTTAAATTAAAAGTCTAGGTACTATACAGGAAAGTTCATCAGAACAATTGCCGTGAAAATAATAAAACACTCACATGCGCATATATACATAAATATACAAATGTATATATATTCATGCACACGCTCTCTTTCTCTCTCTCTCGCTCCCTCTCTCTCCCCATCTCTCTCTCTCTCTCTCTCTCTCTCTCTCTCTCTCTCTCACACACACACACACATACTCATTGGCCGTTGAAATGTAAGAACAAACCTGTTTTGTTTTGTTTTTTTATTAAAGTCGTTAATGCCTGTTTGTAAGGTAGGCGCCTTCATATATAAGGACAGAAACTAAACTGCACCATTGTAAAACATCACTTTTTTTATTATGTAATTCTTTTTTATTCTCATGAATCCTCACATTGTATTTCTGAGACATTTATTACTTTATTTCCAGTAACATTTAACGAAATTAACGCTCACCAAAGGTAAATAGGCCAACTCTTGATTAACATCTTGTCATAAAAGGTAGATGGTGCATTTTCAGAGAACTTCTTTTACCTTTAATTTGACTGATTTTGATAACGATTCCACCTACTTTTATTTTTATATTTATATACCTGTGATAAGGAAAAACTTATAAGTATTAGTGTTTTGCATGGTGTGTAAACCTTGGCACGCTTTCAGTATAAGGGTTTTTTTTCTTGGTCTCACTCACTTATTTAATATGCATCTATTATCTTTAAGGGAAAAATTATTTAAAAAAAAATATATATACTTTAGTGTAAACAAAATGGTTTTATTGCAGCTGTAAAGAGCTTCAATCAAGGCATAGATGGTTTGTTTCTGCGGTTGATACTTACACTGAGTGGAAAGATTTTTTCTTTCTGTATGCATCACGCGTTGTGGTTTTAAATCAAGAATAAAATCACACCTCTTTCATATAAATATGTGCATCTCTGCACTTGAGAACTTGACAATGGATATTCGTCAAGCTTGGTTTATTTCTACACATGACGAAATGAAGAAACCGAGCTAAAACGGTGGAGTAGCGACGCGAAGGAGAAAGTGTATGTACTGAAAATCAATATTCAGGGTTGGCATATTCGCGGGTTTAGCGCCCGCTAACACAGGTATAAAATATGCAATGGCCGCAAACAAGGGAAGTGAAAGCTCGTTCAAATTCATATAAATTCTAAGCTTAGTGCTACACGAAACTAAAATAAGGTAAAAATTACGTTGAAGAAGATTTTAGCGAAAGACTGTATGCCTTAGAAATCAACATTTCAAATATTGGGTTTTTATCCTAGCTTTTAGCACGAGATTAATGTTAAGTGAAAACTGATTACTGGCTTGAATTGAAAAGCAAAATTGATAATCGAGTATTTCATTTGAGGGAGAGATTTCGTAGAGGTTGGGGTTGCATTACTTGTAAATCAACATTTCAAATTGGCTTTTTTTCTGGGGTTTTCCTATTTATAAATTCATATTTATTAATCTTAGATTATACAAGGCCAAATACGATAAAAATGTCTTTATAGAAGATTGTGTTGTCAACCTAACAAGTTGAGGTAGTCTACATGCCTTGAAAATCAGCACTAGAATGTTTGATTTTTACTTAGAGCTTATATTTATTTAGCTTTTTTTAGCCTGAAGCAAACTAGAGAAAACACTTTAGTGAAGATTATTGAGTTAAATCGACCAGCCAATTAACAAGCAACATGAGTCCTTAGACATGTTTGGTATTCACTGAATCCAAGCACAGACCGCCAGAATTTTTTTAACGTGAACAGATTTAGATAGATAGATAGATAGATAGATAGATAGATAGATAGATAGATAGATAGATAGATAGATAGATAGATAGATAGATAGATATAAACAGACTGAGATAGATATAAACAGACTGAGATAGATATAAACAGACTGAGATAGATAGATAGATAGATAGATAGATAGATAGATAGATAGATAGATAGATAGATAGATAGATAGATTTTTATTTACTAACTGTTCTAACCATACAAGGCCTAAGAGCTACTCCATGAAGAAGCCTACTAAATAAGGTTTTTACATGAATGCATGATGTTTAGGCAAGAATAAGATATGACGAAATATGGGAACGGTAAGGCTGACGTTAGATTGATGAGGTTAGGAGTTTAGCGGTCAAGGAACCATCCACCAAGTGTCTCGCCTAAAAAGAAGCGGTTCTTGCCAAGAAGTTGTCCAAATAGAATTCGTTTCAAATTAATGGATTCATCTCAGTGTAAGATAGATAGATAGATAGATAGATAGATAGATAGATAGATAGATAGATAGATAGATAGATAGATAGATAGATAGATAGATATGAACATATTGAGATATATAAGATAGATAGATAGATAGATAGATAGATAGATAGATAGATAGATAGATAGATAGATAGATAGATAGATAGATCAGGAACATATTGAGATAGATAGATAGATAGATAGATAGATAGATAGATAGATAGATAGATAGATAGATAGATAGATATGGAAAAGAAAGAAAGAAAGAAAGAAAGAAAGAAAGAAAGAAAGAAAGAAATGAATGAATGATAATTAATTACTTTCATTATCTATTTGGAGAGATTTAGCTCCCGACGTCATGGGCTTGTTTTTAAGTCACATGAATGTTATATGCTTTTTATTAATGAGGTAGTTTAATGTGATCTGCAGATGTGAAATGAACAATTAAGGAATGATCTGTTTTGTCTGTTATTGCTGTTGAGTGTCTTTCATCTTCGTTAAACATAGACGTATTTTTTTTTTTAAATCAAACCAACGTAAAATAACGAATAATGAGCAAATTAAATAGTAGAATTTTGTATTTTTGCAACATGTGCGAATCTAATAAAATGCAAAATTACTTTTTTTTCTTTCTTTTTTTTTTTTGTTTTTGATTTGCCGATACACTTCTCATACATATATGTCAATAAATGTAAGCATTTGAATTCGCTTGCGTTGCGTTTCGTCTAATTGAAATTATATTATAATTTTATAAATTTACCTTTTAATTCTAAGATTTCTCCCACTGTATCGAACCAGAGCGCGTCAGCTGGTATTACATCTCCTTTCTTATTCTTATTTTTAAATCACTCAATTTAGACAGAATTTAACCAGTGTTGAATAAATCTTCACAACTATCGCTTTTTTTACTTTTAAAATACTCTGCTTGCAATATATTGGATTTTAATGTAAGGTAATGTATTTTATTGGATAATGTATTAGGTTACATCGTAATGCATTATATTGTATTGCGATAAATTGTATTGAATTACATTGCATTGCAATATATTGTGGAAAAACATTACGTAATTTGTTGTAATGTATACTATTTGAACTTTATAGATTATTTAATCTTCCAAAGTTTTGCCTTATCGTAAAGTATGTTTTGTTAATAGAGTGAAAGATCAAAATTTATTATTATTATTATTATTATTATTATTATTATTATTATTATTATTATTATTATTATTATTATTATTATTATTATATTTATTATTATTATTATTTGTGTATGTTATGTTTCCTGCTTTGTATGCTGTAGAGCCGGGTCCAAACTATGGCCCTTAGGCCATTATTTTTATTATTATTATTATTATTATTATTATTATTATTTGTGTATGTTATGTTTCCTGCTCTGTATCCTGTAGAGCCGAGTCCAAACTATGGTCCTTAGGCCATCTTTATTATTATTATTATTATTATTATTATTATTATTATTATTATTATTATTATTATTATTATTATTATTATTATTATTTGTGTATGTTATGTTTCCTGCTCTGTATCCTGTAGAGCCGTGTCCAAACTATGGTCCTTAGGCCATTATTATTATTATTATTACTATTATTATTATTATTATTATTATTATTATTATTATTATTATTATTATTATTATTTGTGTATGTTATGTTTCCTGCTCTGTATCCTGTAGAGCCGTGTCCAAACTATGGTCCTTAGGCCATTATTATTATTATTATTATTATTATTATTATTATTATTATTATTATTATTATTATTTGTGTATGTTATGTTTCCTGCTCTGTATCCTGTAGAGCCGTGTCCCAACTATGGTCCTTAGGCCATTATTATTATTATTATTATTATTATTATTATTATTATTATTATTATTATTATTATTATTATTATTATTATTTGTGTATGTTATGTTTCCTGCTCTGTATGCTGTAGACCCGGGTCCAAACTATGGCCCTTAGGCCATTATTTTTATTATTATAATTATTATTATTATTATTATTATTATTATTATTATTATTATTATTATTATTATTATTATTATTATTTGTGTATGTTATGTTTCCTGCTCTGTATCCTGTAGAGCCGTGTCCAAACTATGGTCCTTAGGCCATTATTATTATTATTATTATTATTATTATTATTATTATTATTATTATTATTATTATTATTATGTGTGTATTTTATGTTTCCTGCTCTGTGTCCTGTAGAGCCGTGTCCAAACTATGGTCCTTAGGCCATCTTTATTATTATTATTATTATTATTATTATTATTATTATTATTATTATTATTATTATTATTATTATTATTATTTGTGTATGTTATGTTTCCTGCTCTGTATCCTGTAGAGCCGTGTCCAAACTATGGTCCTTAGGTCATTATTATTATTATTATTATTATCATTATTATTATTATTATTATTATTATTATTATTATTTGTGTATGTTATGTTTCCTGCTCTGTGTCCTGTAGAGCCGTGTCCAAACTATGGTCCTTAGGCCATCTTTATTATTATTATTATTATTATTATTATTATTATTATTATTATTATTATTATTATTATTATTATTTGTGTATGTTATGTTTCCTGCTATGTATCCTATAGAGCCGTGTCCAAACTATGGTCCTTAGGCCATTATTATTATTATTATTATTATTATTATTATTATTATTTGTGTATGTTATGTTTCCGTCTCTGTATCCTTTAGAGCCGTGTCCAAACTATGGTCCTTAGGCCATTATTATTATTATTATTATTATTATTATTATTATTATTATTATTATTATTATTATTATTATTATTATTATTATTATGTGTGTATGTTATGTTTCCTGCTCTGTGTCCTGTAGAGCCGTGTCCAAACTATGGTCCTTAGGCCATCTTTATTATTATTATTATTATTATTATTATTATTATTATTATTATTATTATTATTATCTGTGTATGTTATGTTTCCTGCTCTGTATCCTGTAGAGCCGTGTCCAAACTATGGTCCTTAGGCCATTATTATTATTATTATTATTATTATTATTATTATTATTATTATTATTATTATTATTATTTGTGTATGTTATGTTTCCTGCTCTGTATCCTGTAGAGCCGTGTCCAAACGATGGTCCTTAGGCCATTATCATTATTATTATTATTATTATTATTATCATTATTATTATTATTATTATTATTATTATTATTATTTCCTTTGATATCTGGCGTTTACACATTTCTTTCCAGATCCTGCCCAAGGACCTAAGGTTAGAAATGGCATCATGAAATTTTCCATTGCAAAAAAAAATAAAATAAAATAAAAAATAATTATATAGATAAAGCCCTTCGTAAATTGTGGGCTGTACATGTCAGAACAATTTCTTGTATCTCTTTGAGGCATGGTCTTCCAGGGATCCCTTCAATCAGCCTAATGGAATCTTTTCCAACCAATCCTAAGGCTCCCACTACAACAGGAATTGTTGATGTTCCCATGTGCCACATTTTTGAGATTTCTATTTCAATGTCCTTGTATTTTGACAGCTTTTCGAATATCTTCAAAGACACATTGCAGTCTGCAGGGACTGCCATATCAATAAGGAGGCACTTATTTTCTTTGTGTTCTTTAATAACAATGTCTGGGCAGTTGGCTTTGATTGTTCTGTCAGTGTGTATTGTGTAGTCCCACAGAATTGTAACAGGTTTTATTATTATTATTATTATTATTATTATTATTATTATTATTATTATTTGTGTATGTTATATTTTCTGCTTTGTATCCTGTAGAGCCGGGTCCAAACTATGACCCTTAGGCCATTATTATTATTATTATTATTATTATTATTATTATTATTATTATTATTATTATTATTACTATTATTATTATTAGTAGTAGTAGTAGTAGTAGTAGTAGTAGTAGTAGTAGTAGTAGTAGTAGTAGTAGTATTTGTGTATGTTATATTTTCTGCTTTGTATATATGCGAATTGTCACTTATGATTTAATTGATAGCACTTTTCTTAGTAGCGGGTATGTTCATAGTAAGGCGATTTTCTGGGCAACTTGTATGTTGATCCTACCTCGGACACTGTCAGTAAAATGGGTCCATTGCTTTTCTTACGTGGCCCAGAGCTCCAATTACTATTGGTACAGTCTCAGTCTTCATTCCCCAATTTCGATCTCAAGGTCCTTGTATTTGGACAATTTCTCGATTATTTTCATGGAGATGTTTCTATCAGATGGTATTGCTATATCAATAAGCATACTACACTTCCTGAATTTCCTGACTTTTATTATTATTATTATTATTATTATTATTATTATTATTATTATTATTATTATTATTATTATTATTATTTTAATATTCTCGATAGGTTCAAGCAAAGGAAAAGAAGTGAGTGAAATATTATTATTATTATTATTATTATTATTATTATTATTATTATTATTATTATTATTATTTCCTTATGTATCTGTTGTATATACAAATTTACTTCCGGGTCCCAACTAGAGGCCTAAGGTTAGGAATGGGTTCGTGACATATTTCCCCTGTTAAAAAAAATAAGATCACACATATTTTACGTAGATAAAGCTCTTCGTAATGTTTAAGTTGTACTTGTGAGTACATTTTTTTGTATTTCATTAAGGCATAATGAATCCCTTCTATTACTTTATCGGAACCTTTTCAAATCAATCCGAGGGATTCATTCATTATTATTATTATTATTATTATTATTATTATTATTATTATTATTATTATTATTATTTGACAAATTTTCACTCCACTAGCATCTAGTAACTTTAACTTAATATCTAGTGGCAGCAAGGCTATTAAGTAGAGTAGCGCTGTCATCGGTATTTTTAGTTATCGGAGTACTACAGTAGTATATCTAAAAAGTCTTCTCAGTTTATTAAATATTTTTTTTTAAGTATTTTATCATAATCAGGGTAGGATTATGATCTTTTGAAGCCCCTATGCTAATGAACATGTATCTCCTCAGACCCTCACATACACACCTGCACTCGTCTTGAATATTTTTTTAGTGAAATTTACATTGTTTGAAGTAAACTTATTGCAAATTCGTTAAATATACTAGAATAGCTATCTTTTGTCTGTCAATAAAAATATTCTTTAAGAAATACCACTACTCTACTAATTATTGAAAACCAAATTAGCATATATCTCAACACAACAGTAATAAAAATTTATTTTTATAAACTGTATTATAAAAACAAAACAATCAAAATGAATATGAGTTTGACTTATAAATAGCTTTTCAGTTTACAGAACTATTTGAAAGTTAAAACATCTAGAAAATTAAAATCACTTACCATTTCTATGATTTAAACATTCTGAAATAAAATCAAACATTATCTACTTGAAACACAATGACACAAACTAAAACATTTTTTCTCTGCTTGGTTTTCTGCTAAAGTCAAATAAATGAGTTTGTCATCTTGATTTCATTTCAGTTTATGAAACTATTTAGAAGTTATAATATCTACAAAATTAAAATCTGCATATTTAAGCAGCAAATGTTCTTTAAGGCAAATATTATTAAAAACAACAGACATTTTGTTTTGATTACTTTTATTGATCAACTTTTTTCAAAATGATAAATAATCCTTTTCAGACAAGGCGGAAATTCAGTCAGAAATTGTCAGAAGTTCATTTCGAAAGAAAAGTATAAAAAACATAGTCCAACCTTTCGACTTTCTTAAGTCATCATCAGGGCATGTAGAGACAATTGGTGACTTTAATAGAACTAGTGTGTGTTGTGACGTAGGCAAAGAGTGTTGTGACATAAGGTAGGTGTGATTTTTTTTGTGTGTGTGTGTCTGTGTGTTTTTTTTCTGGTATTTTTTATTCATTTGAAGATGCAGGTTCTTAAGCGGGCTAGATAATTGTTTTTATTTATTGATGGTTATTTTTTTTGTACGACTATTGCTTCAAGGATCATGTTTCTTTTTACAATTTGATTTTCTTAGTATTTTGGTACTGTTTGTGAGTATCTGTCTTATGTCACTGTGATCCTTATGCTATTTTTCAATGCGTTTACTGATGCCACATTGGTCTGATAGCTAGTAAGAAAAAATCATTAAATCATTACTTTATGAAAGCTTGAGGGTCCGTAGGCTACTACCTATTTTAGTGTAATGAATAATCCGGCCTTGATAATTGTTTTACACTATAACTTTATTGAATAGAATGTTTATCGTTTTGCTTCTACCATTTTCATATCTTCTTACTTTCTACCACCCTGAGATTCTCATTTTTAGCAACAAGAACACTCACTACGTAAATTCTTCCAGGGAATTTTTTTTTTTTTTTTTTTATCTGTTACAATTTTTTTCATGACATCAGTATATGTCAGGTGTGGCCAAACCACAGCTAACGAACCACAAGTGGCTCGTGGAAATATGTTGGCTGAGATCCTTTTTTTTTTCATCACAGTTAATATAAAATGTAAATAAGAAAATTTTCAATTTTATTCATGTCTTGCGGCTTTCAAATATTTGAACTTTTTCGTATTTGGCTCTGACATTAAGCACGTTTGACCACCACTGATATATGTAATTGATTGGTATGATAATAAGAACTTTAGTTTCCTTATCTCCTAAGATAAGGAAACTGAACAGAGAATAGGCTGCGCTCAGGTTAATTTCGCCCAACACCGCAAGTTGCTGCTAAACCAAAGCATCAACCTAAAATCTCAAGTGATATTATTGAATAACCTTGTCAGATCGAAACTTTTATATGGATTTCATGTATGGTGCCAAACCCGTTCAGAAATGTCTAAACTGTATAAAATCGCTTTCTCAGATCTTTGGTTAAAAATGATTTCGAGGAAATTAAATATTCTTTGAACCTCATATACTGGTGCTACAGACTTGTAAAACAAAGAACTGTACCAAATAAAAGAAACACGTCACTTTAATCATTTCACCTCAAGTAAGGTAATAAAAGCTACTTCAAGGCAAGTGGTTAATGAAAATGAGAGAAGCAGAAAGGAATATAAACAGATTCAAAGAGACAAATGAATACATTACATTTAAAAAGGAAAAGGCTGGAAGAGAGTACCACAACTGAGAAGTACAAGAGAAGAAATTATTAGCATAGAACTTACGGTTAGAACTAGTAATTCAAACAGTAAAATTATGTAAAACTATGTATGAGGAATTGACAAGCAGACTAGGAAAGGCCACAGCTGCATTCAAGAAACTTATGCAAAGCCTGGGAAAGTGATAAACTTAAGATAAAACCAAGACTGTAATTTATCAAACATGGGTCCTCTCAACACTCCTGTAAAGATGTGGACCTTGTATGCTGGTCAAGAGAGGAGGTTAAATAGTTTTCACATGAGATGTTTTAGTAATATTTAAAAAATTAAGTGGCGAAATAGGGTTTCTGATATATAAGTGCTCAAAAGAGCAAGCAATCGGTCACTGTATGTCATCCTGCGGTCTCTGCTTCTCAGGTGGGTTTGGACACGTTTCGCACATGGATAACTCCAGGATTCCCTAACAGATGTCGTATGGGGAACTGTCCGAGAGCACGCGTAACGTTAGACGAGGCAAGTTTCGCTTCAAAAACCAGTGTAAAACGTCAATGCAATGATGGAATTTTCTATCAATGTTACGAACTGGGATGCAGTTGCCCGGGATCGAGTGGGGTGAAGAGCTGGTGTTTTCGCAGGAGCAAAGATCTATGAAGAGAATAGAGTCCAGAGGGCTGTTGAGGCTAAACAAAGACGCAAATGCCTCAACGGTGGATGACTCCACAGTATTGTACTACTATGGTCCTTGTCAAAAACTGTGACGATCGCGCATTGGTTGTTTGAGACATGAATGGAGCTGCGTCTTAAGATTGTCGCCATCGACGAAAAGGGCCATATATATAAAATTATGAGACCTAGATGACAATCTAGTACTACAATTTTTTTTTTTTTGAGATTAACATATAAAATATCGTCTTTATTGAACAAAGTAACTAATAATAACAAAACAAAAGTCATTGAAACAAAGCAAGTTCAGTCGACCAATGATGACAATTCCAGTACAACGTAACTATAAACAATTGTTTCTATCCTCTGCCAGCCCCTATGATGGCGAAATCATTACCTCGAACCGTACTACAATTATATTCTAAAGTCAATGTACACTCCTGGTCAAAATCTTAAGACTAAATACAAAAGGGTTAAAAAATATAAAATACTGTTACTTTAATCGAAATATATTTGCGAAACATTTACATTTTGTTAGAAAATATAGTTTATCAACAAACAAGTGAACATTTTCAGGCTTTAACTGATTAATTTAAACAAACATTGAAAAAAAAAATTGGGGGGGGCTGGTCATAAAGATAAAAGCATGTAAATAAAAATAGAAAATACAGAACAAATAAGTCACAACGACAATTTACTATTCAGTAAATCCTCCATTTTTTCTATCTGGTTTTAAGATTTAGACCAGGAATGTACCAATGAGGAAAGGTCTTCAGAACAATTACCGTGGAAATATTTATAAAAGAGGCAAAGCGAAGTTACGTTACGGCGATGTGAAAATGATTGAAGCCAAGATGCCAGATCAGGATGTTTTTCTTTGTAAGGAATCTCTAGACGTATAACAGAAGCACCAAGCCAGATGTGGCAACAATATTCGATGCACTGATGAACGATAGACTTATAAAGGAGTAAAATAGATTCTGGCGAGAAAAATTAAAACCAACTTTCCAAATAGCAATCTTATCAGTTGATTCCATCTAATTATTACACTTCATATTCGTGGAAAACTTGAGACTACGAAGTTGCTTTCTTGGAGGTTAGCATCAGCCATGCTGATGGAAAGCAAAAATTTTCTTTAAGTTAATTAACAGAGAGCAGTTTCGTTTTCTTTTCTTCTTTTATGGACCGTGTCCCGTCAGGATGTAGGCGATCATGGCCCTCCACATCCTCCTGCCTCTTGTAGCTTTTAATAAGTTTTGTCTTTTTCTTATTTCCCTCAAATCATTTGTACAAGCCCATATTTTCTCTAGCATCCATTTATTCAAGCCCATTAAGTATGTCATTCGTTACTTTCCCTTGTCCCTCTTTCCCTCTATCCATCCTGTGAGTATCAGATTTTCCAAACCCTCCTTCCTCATTACGTGTCCAGAAATTTCAAATACCTCTTCCTCATGTTAAATATAAGTTTCCTCTTTGTTTCCATTCTCTCCCAAACCTCATCGTTGCTCACATGTTCAGCCCATGGTATCCTCAGCATGCTTCTGTAGAACCACATTTCTGTTACTTCGAGTCCCTTCTTCATCTCTGAGGAAATGTTTCGTTTTAGAGGCATTAAAATTAACATGCCACTTCTTATATCAGTTCAGATTGTAGCTTATTTTCGAGATCAACTACTAAATTGATTTTATCGAAAACTACCACACTTTGTCATAAGACAGGAGTAAATAGTTGAGTCGTCACCATAGATATCGAGCAGGGAACTAACATCAGGAAGGCCACTGAGGAAAATAAGGAGGGTTAAAGAAACAATGAAGGCGTTAAAGTATAGTATGTTAGGGGAAACGCACATTAATGTAAAATGGTCTAGAGGAGTGGCCGTTCAAGACAACTTTCATTACGCGATTTGATAAGAAAGATTGAATCAAGTCAAAGAAATGGCTAGAAAGCCCATAACCCTTCAACTTGTGAAGAAGATCAACATGCTAAACCCTGTCAAATGTCTTTGAAATGTCTAAAGCACTTAGCGAATTCTTTCAGCAATAACCGTCAACACATCACCAGTTTACCTCGAGCAGCGAAAGCCCTATTGTTTGTCTGAAAGAAGACCGTGCGAGGTGAGATGCTTAACTGATATGGAGCTGATTGAAGCGTTTAGTACTTAGAGCAGTAAACGGTTAATACACTGATAGTTCGAAGCATCAGGCAGAGTTCAAAACAAAAACTACAATTTAACAATCTGGAAAGCAAGATGCAACAAGGCATTTATTGTAGAGTTTAGAGAGAACAGGGGCCAGTGGAATGGGCGTATTTCTTAACAATTGAAAGACATTATCGAGTTCACATATTTTTGTGCGATATAGTATCGGAGATGATAGCAGAGACCATAGACGTAGTTATATGCATATCACGGTAAAAATTCAGTTCTAAATGTAAAGTCAGGCAAAGTGGATTTGCGGGTAAAGTATTCTGCTTTATAGGCAGAAGATAATTTTTTTCTTTTTTTTATGTGTCGTGTGCCTTCATTTCGTAAGTGAACATGGCTCTCCACAACTTTCAGTCCCTTGTAGCTCTTAATAAACTTTGTCTTTCTGTTATTCCTCCTAAGTGTTGTTACGATATCCATTTACTCAAGCTCACTAAGTATGTTATGCGTTGTTTTCTATCTGCCCCATGAGTATCAGATTTACCTAACCCTCTTTCCTCATTACATGCCCCAGAAACCTCAACTGTCTCTTCCTGATTTTAAGTATTAGTTTGCTTTTTGCTTCCATTTTCTTAAAAACTTCGTCGTTCATGTTCGGTCAATGATATTCTTTCTATCTTTTCTGTTACTTCAAATCTCCTCTACATCTTTGAGGAGACTGTCCAGCACTCACTGCTATACAGGAGGAGTTTAGAAATATTTTCTTTTTTTCTAGCGAAATTTGTCTGTTCAAATTTATTGAAGAGGGGAGAAATTGAAGACTTACTCTTATTCAACACACCCTTACAGAATTCTCAGTAATCAAACGAACCAAATTTGTGAGAGGCTATTCCCACCCTATCAGTTAACAATAATTTGACCTCTTTGAAGACACGTTTCCACTTATTATGAGGGAGGCATAATCAGAGCTATCATATTGGTATAGACAGAAAAATGATTCCTGTTAACTATAGCAACTGAACAGTCAGGTGTAAACAATCGTGCTGATATCGCACAGAAACGATCATAATTGATATCTGTTGCGATATCATGGAATAAAAATATTGTGAAGGTGGAACAGGTAAAAATACCAAGACCTGGCAGGAGGAAATTCGAAAAATATACCAATCAAAATCTCAAATTATCCCTTTTGCTGTTGGTGCACTCGAGACTATTTCCAGAAATGTTTTTGTAATACAGAACGTCTTGGGGATACCAAAACATCATTGGGAGAGGCACAGGTGGCATCATTGCTTGGAACACCTCATGTGCTGCAGAATGTGCTGTCTCTCTAAGCTGCGCATGGGAAATCAGATATAATCATTATCACCTGAATGAAACAAAGAATTCGAGAGAATTTCAATTATACTACTATTACGACTACTACTACTACTACTACTAATAATAATAATAATTCATTCTATTATTAGAATAATTCTAGCATTTTGGGATAAGAATATTGTAAAGGTGGAACAGGTAAAAATACCAAGACCTGGCAGGAGGAAATTCGAAAAATATACCAAGTAGCAGCTTACGTTGTTCCTTTTGTTGTTGACATACTTGAGACTATTTCTTGTAATCTTTCTACCTCGCAAGACACCTTGGAAATACTTGACATCATTGGGAGAGCGCAGGTGGCCTTGAATTGCTTCTGTGCTGAAGAAAGTGTCTATACGCTACAAGTAGGAGCTTTAGACATGAGCATCATTACACGGTCGAAACATTTAAGAGTTGGAGAGGATATCAAATAAAGTAATAATACATATACAGTCAAGGACTGTATATTCAATATATTATACTGTAATAATAGATATACATTCAAGGTAAGAGGGAAAAGAATAGATCTGTTTACAGGGCTATCAACGATTGGTGTTTTGAAAAAATCTATAGGATTTGATTAACTACAAGATTTCAACTTGTAGATAATCCAGTTTAAGCACCAGGGCCTGGTTCATCTGACTATTAAGCACCAGGACCTGGTTCATCTGACTATTAAGCACCAAGACCTGCTTCATCTGACTATTAAGCACCAGGACCTGCTTCATCTGACTATTAAGCACCAGGACCTGCTTCATCTGACTATTAAGCACCAAGACCTGCTTCATCTGACTATTAAGCACCAGGACCTGCTTCATCTGACTATTAAGCACCAAGACCTGCTTCATCTGACTATTAAGCACCAGGACCTGCTTCATCTGACTATTAAGCACCAGGACATGCTTCATCTGACTATTAAGCACCAGGACCTGCTTCATCTGACTATTAAGCACCAGGACCTGCTTCATCTGACTACTAAACACCAGGACCTGCTTCATCTGACTATTAAGCACCAGGACCTGCTTCATCTGACTATTAAGCACCAGGACCTGCTTCATCTGACTTTTAAGCACCAGGACCTGCTTCATCTGACTATTAAGCACCAAGACCTGCTTCATCTGACTATTAAGCTCCAGGACCTGGTTCATCTGACTATTAAGCACCAGGACATGCTTCATCTGACTATTAAGAACCAGGACATGCTTCATCTGACTTTTAAGCACCAGGACTTGCTTCATCTGACTATTAAGCACCAGGACCTGCTTCAGCTGACTATTAAGCACCAAGACCTGCTTCATCTGACTATTAAGCACCAGGACCTGCTTCATCTGACTACTAAGCACCAGGACCTGCTTCATCTGACTACTAAGCACCAGGACCTGCTTCATCTGACTACTAAGCACCAAGACCTGCTTCATCTGACTATTAAGCACCAGGACCTGCTTCATCTGACTACTAAGCACCAGGACCTGCTTCATCTGACTACTAAGAACCAGGACCTGCTTCATCTGACTACTAAGCACCAAGACCTGCTTCATCTGACTATTAAGCACCAGGACCTGCTTCATCTGACTATTAAGCACCAGGACCTGCTTCATCTGACTATTAAGCACCAGGACCTGCTTCATCTGACTATTAAGCACCAGGACCTGCTTCATCTGACTATTTCCTGTCTTCTGTTCTTAAACGGAATTTGGAAGAATATATTTTCGAATATATATTTTCAAAGGTCACCATAGTAGCAATTCGATTTTTGAATAATAATGAAGTAGCTTTGCAATGTATAGTTTTGGTATCAAGCTTTAATGATTGGGCAATCAGGGTTTTGAGGTATGGCAAAGCCAGTAGGATGAGCAAAAGAGAACTTATCAAGCCAAATGAAAAGGAAGATAATGACTATGAATATGTTCTTACATGCTAGGATTAATGTAGTTAATATTTCTTCTTCTCTATGTGTCATCCTCTCAGGACGTAGGCGATCATGGCTTTCCACAACCTCCTGTCCCATGTAGCTCTTAATAAATTTTGTCTATCTGTTATTTCTCCTAAACCCTGTTCTTTCATTCATTTACTGAAGCTCACTAAGTGTGTTATGCATTGTTTTCTTCAATGTCTCTTGTCTTCAATCTGCCCTGTGAGTATCATATTTTCCAAGCCCTATTATGTGCCCTAGGAACATCAACTGTCTTTTCCTAATATCATCTGTTTCCGTTTTCTCTAAAACTTTGTTGTTGCTCACATGTTCGATCTATGTTAACCTTCTATAAAATCAGATTTCCGTTGCTTTAAGTCCCTTCGTCTTTAAGGAAAAAGCCATAGGCTTTACTTACTCAGAAAAGAGAATGGAAGAGGTTTGATAGGGGAAGAAGAGCGTGTAACATCAAAATTCCTCGTATGAGTACCTACATAATATAACTTTTCTGTTTCCAAAATTTGTTCAATCTTTTGAGTTTTGATCCCAAGAGCTGGTCATTTACGCTATTCTTCACATACTCAGCAATGTAGAAGTCATCATTGAGTTAGGAAGATTTAGCACTGTCCAATTGAGAGGGTCGCACATTCCTGTCTTAGGTGATTATCATACTTAGTAATTTCCTTGTGCATTTGGGATATGCAACATAGTATAGGGGAGGCACGGTGGAGTAATGGATAGCGGCTCAGATTGAGGAATCAGAGGGCCGAGTTCGAATTCCAGCCGAATCTATTACATTCAATTTCATGCTAATACACTTGGGATAGGTATAAATCCTCTTCTTCTCCCCCTAGCTATAGATAAATAGCAGGACATACTGGGTTCTATAGCCTTGGATGGCAACTGGTCTACTCCAGAAAGAAATGGCAACCTACTGCAAGAAAAAATCTGCCTCGTCAGTCATGGATCGAAAGATGCATGATCCCCTAAGCGTGTATCCTGCATGGCACATAACTGACTGAGCATGGTATGATGAGTTGAGTTGGATCGTGCCTTCATTGTGCAATTTCCTTTGCTTGACGGTAACAAGAAAAAGAGGTGTTACTCCCACAAGACTCTGATTCCAACTAACTTCTCCTGATCCTTTCTCGATCAACCTTTTTATTTGATCACATGATTTTGAACGTATGTGAGAATCTATTTTTAGTTTTCATGTGTATATGTTACTGGGGTTGCCAGCCTGTCTGACTTGTAGACAGTGACCACTATTACAGATTAAAAGACAGAGTGGGATTTTATGTATTATATTACTAGAGAGATGGAAAGAGAGATGTTTTGCTAAGTGTAAAATGCGTGCAGTTTAAGGGTTTTGGTTGCACAGTAATAATAATAATAATAATAATAATAACAATAATAATAATAACAACAACAATAATAATAATAATAATAATAATAATAACAATAATAATAATAATGTACAGTGATGTATTCAAATGGGCACTGAAATTCAAATACATAACTGTACACCATGCTGAAGCTGCAAAATACATTAAAAAGAATGCAAAGAGAAATGCGACCGACCAGATACAGAAACAATGGCAAGATAAACCGCTCCATGGCCAATACTCTGCCCGTACCAAACAAGCTGACGTAGACAAAAACCGAACCCATCAGTGGCTACGTAGTGCAGGGTTGAAAGGTGAAACTGAAGGTTTTATCGTTGCTGCACAAGACCAATGCTTGTTAACTAGAAATTATCAAGCACATATACTAAAATACTGTGTTAGCCCAAGATGCAGATTCTGTGACAAATATCCAGAAACCATTGATCATCTTCTATCAGGTTGCACGATATTGGCACCCACTGAATATAAAACCCGGCATGACAGAGTGGGCCAATATCTCCACTGGAAAATTTGCAACTCCTATGGGAAGGAAACTGGAAGAAATTGGTACGAACACCACCCTGACCCGGTTACGGAGATAGGACCTGTTACAATTCTATGGGACTACACAATACACACTGACAGAACAATCAAAGCCAACCTGCCTAGACATTGTTATTAAAGATCACAAACAAAAAAATGCTTCCTTATTGATATGGCACTCCCTGCAGACTGCAATGTATCTTTGAAGATATTTGAAAAGCTGTCAAAATACAAGAACCTTGAAATAGAAATCTCAAAAATGTGGCACATGGGAACATCAACAATCCCTGTTGTAGTTGGAGCCTTGGGATTGGTTGGAAAAGATTCCAGTAGACTAATTGAAGGGATCCCTGGAAGTCCATGCCTCAAAGAGATACAAAAAATATTCTGACAAGTACAGCCCACACTTTACGAAGGGCTTTATCTATGTAATTTTTTTTTTTGCAGTAAAAAGTGTCATGATACCATTTCTAACCTTAGGTCCCTGGGCGGGACCCGGAAAGAAATGTGTAAACGCCAGATATCCAAGAAAATAAAAACAATAATAATAATAATATAGTTTCAAAATACAAAATTGTAGAGCCAGGTTTGAACTCCAGTTAGGTTTCTTATATACATTTATGCAGAAATAAGATTGGCGAAGGTATTAATCTGTTTCTGCCCTCATCTGTGGGTTAAATAGGAGGAGAGACTAGGTCCTATAGCTTTGGTAACATACTACAGGACTTCTGTCAAGTTAGCTATGATCACCCAAGTGTGCATGACACCAAAAGAAGGAAAGAAAATGACAGGAATAGCAATAATAATAATAATAATAATAATAATAATAAATATCCTGATGCTACATAAGACATTGATCTTATTGGCTTCTGATATTAACCTATTGAAGATTACTGAATTAAGATGGGCTACAGTAAACCATTCAGTATCATAGATATGCTTGTCATTTGTCAGAACTTAACCAGTTGGGCATGTTTCCTTAGGGCTGGTGCACTGTATAAATATGTATATAGTATATATATATATATAGTATATATATAGTTTATAAAGCTAGAGTAGGAAGGGCATTATACTCTCCAGAGTTTTCCTGAGAGATGAAGCATCTAAGGTGACTGTCTCAGAGGACAGGAGTACTCAACCTGAAAATATTTGTAACTGATCACCACCCACAAATTTATGGTATGCTTTTATAAAAACCTATCATCATCTCACACATATTTGGCTGTGATGCACATACATGATATGCTCCTGTCCAGACTGGGTGCCTTGATGCTATATTGGGCATCATATATGCTCTACAACTCAACAACAACAACAACAACAACAACAATAATAATAATAATAATAATAATTCTATGATTCATGTAGATGGTATACTCTTATCAGACCGGGTGTCATGATGGGTATATTGAGCTTTGAATATTTGAACCCCAGTGTCACTTTGTTGGCATGATACTCTCTCACTCAATAATAATAATAATAACAATAATAATAATAAAAATAATAATAATAATAATAATAATAAGTCAATGATGCATGTAGATGGTATACTCTTATCAGACTGGGTGTCATGATGGGTATATTGGGCTTTGAATATTTGAACCCCAGTGTCACTTTGTTGGCATGATGAACTCTCACTCAATAATAATAATAATAATAATAATAATAATAATTCTATGATGCATGTAGATGGTACACTCTTATCAAACTGGGTGTCATGAAGGGTATATTGGGCCTTGAATATTTGTACCCCAGCATCACATTGTTGGCATGATGCTCTCTTACTCAATAATAATAATAATAATAATAATAATAATAATAATAATAATTATTATTATTATTATTATTATTATTATTATTATTATTATTATTTTACAGGAATCGCTGGTCAAGCTTTTTCTTTTTTTTTTAAGCGTTTCACCCCAAGGAAGGAGGGAATCCACTAGCACGCAAGGAGTATCAGAGAGTTGGAGCTAGAGCAAATAGGAGTGATAGAGGAAAGGATGAAGAGAAGGATAGGGGATAGATCGAGGCATCTGGAGACGTCGATTGACATTACATTTGAATAGTTGGAGATTATAGCTATCAGGGAAACAGGAAAAGGGGAGGGAGTTCCACAGGCGAGACATGAAGCTATTGGAGTAAAAGAGATGGCTACATTTAACAGTTTTGACAGTGAAAGGGTGTGAGCAAGATGACACCCTAAGTAGAACGCTTAAATTCATGAAGTTTGGGAACCAGCAAAAACAGCTCCTCAAAGCAGTTACCATGAAAGTATTTGTAAAAAAGACAGAGGAAGGCTTCTGATTGTTTTTAAAAACTGTGGGAGTGCTGATAGGATCCAACACATGTAGTGACAAAAGAATTAAAAATAAAGTAAGTAATTGTCTTTTGGTAGGAATTGAAAACATGACTCCAATAGCAATTCTTGGTATTACCATCAGATTAACAATAGCAAAAAAATTGAGTCATACCTCTTGGAGATATTCCTACAGGCCGCAGAGACTTATTAATTAGTAACTAAGACATCCCTTTTTCCTCCTTGTAGCTGACCAGTTGCAAGATTATAGGATATAAAGCATTATGACATTATAATTTATTAGCAAATGAAATATCAGTCAGTGACATACTAAATAGATTCAGCAGAAGAATCTCCTCAGCTGAATGCATTCTTTCTTCTATGTTTGTTTTACTGTGTTTAATTAAAGCTTTTTTTGTTTTTCAGTAATATATGCCAGTGACCTACTAACCAGGTTAAAAGTTCTTATAATGTATTTGGTGGAGACGTTCGTGTGTCTCACGGGCATAGGTGGGGCAAGGGCACAATTGGGAAAAACTTAAGAGCTTTCGACTGACCCCATTTCTGGACATTGGCCACTTGGCATTCATCAGCTGTAAAGTTGCATGCAGGACACCAACAATATTTTTAGATATTTGTAACATTTCATAAAAATTTATGTACTTATTTTCTACTCCTTTCTTACCTTAACCATATTCACCCATCTTCCATTCTGTATTTCTCCTGCACACATATACAGAGTGAGATGGATAAATTGTCGCCATTTTATATTTTTAATTTTGAACATGTACTTTGCTTTCTTTTTATTTTGTTGACTGCAAAATATAGTAGAGTCAGTTGGGCACAGTCTGTGAGTAAAAGAGCACCATGACGCAATCCACTCCACCAGAGATTTGCTGTACTGCTTGACATTTGTGCCAGAAACTCCATTACAGTCAGTTTGGCTGTCAATCTGTGGACAATGCAAAATATTTAGAAAGAGTTGGATGAGTCTAATGGTGATTAAAAAGGTGTTTGGAGTGATCACTAGTGATGTTGACATCATGCCTCCATCCATCTTCCCCCAGGGCCTCAAAATCAACATGGAGGCCTACATCAAATGCCTCAAGGAAGTAGTGCTGCCTTGGGCCAAGAAGGTGGCTGTTGGAAGATCCTATATCTGACAACAGGACTCTGCACCATGCCACACAAGCAGGAGAACCCAGTTCTGTCTGTAGGACAATTTCTGCAACTTTATCACTCCTTTACATCTGACCACCTAACTCCCCAAACTGCAACTTGGTTAAGGTGCAGTTGAGAGAGATGCCAACAAAACTACTTGTATCACCAACATTCTGAAGATGTCTGGAGGCCATGGTTGAAGCCAATGGCGATTTTACTGAATAAATTTAATTTTTAGTATTTCAAGATATTTTTGTTTAATTTTGGTAAATGTATCTGTTAAAATGAGATGTCAGTGTTATTTTCATTATTGCCTAGTTATTTAGTAGATGACAATTTATCCATTGCACCCTGTATATATATACATACATGCATGCAAATACACACATTCAGATAAATGTCTGTGGAAGTGCATATATATATATATATATACACATATATATATATATTTTTGTCATCCACAGACAGACTGTTTCGCTGTTTCACAGCTCATCAGTGTGGCTAGACGTCCGGTTGCCTCTAGCTAGGATCGAAACCCGACTGAATTTGCGTCAGTTGGAACTTCTACCAGTAATCCGTCGGCGCACGGCAGGGATGAAGGTGAATTTTAGCGTGTTTATTTTTAGATTTAGATAAACACACAGTGACTGACAGTGACTCAATTCTACCGAAGAGTCGTGCAATATTAGCTTAAATAGTCACTGTTTACAAACCCACACCCCAAACCAAAGAGCTCAACCGAAATTAATTTTTCATGAATATTTACATAATTACATTAATTAAAAGTTGCTGTATTTATGGGGAGAAAATACTCAATATTGAAGATAGTGTGAACATATAAAATATGGGTATAGAAATTTATGTAGACACACCACTATATATATTATTTTTCTAATAATTTCATCCAAAATAAGGTAATAAATCCACTAAGATGCAGGGGGTTACTGAGTATCGAAGAAAAAGAAAAACATTATTAAAGAACGAAAACAATAAGAGAACAGAAATTAAGAATTAAGAAGATAACGATTGGCATTGCATTTAAGTTTGTAAAGATCAAAATTGACTTTGAGGCAAGAAGCCAAAACTGATTTCCACAAGTGAGAATTGTGCAAAAAGAAACTGTTAGTATTCCAATTATAGTTGCATATAACCATTTCCACTGTAAAATGATAAGACGTGTTCACCAATGTAGTACTGCACTTAAATTCATAGAGTCTAGATACCATAGAGGAAAGTTGCCATGAAAATATTTATAGAAAAGGCTCAGAGAATCAATGTTATGGAAGTAGAAAAATGAGTGAAGCTGAGATGCCAGGTCAGGATGAATAACATTGCAGATTTTTCATTGGATATTATTAAAGATCTGGCTTCTTTATCCTTTTTCAACTCTAGCTCAGAATAAATGCTACTACTATTCAAACATCAGAATAACAGTGAAACATGAAAAGAAATTAATAACATCTAAAAGCAAACCCTCTTGAAAATGGCTAAAGTAGTGGCCGAAAGTACTTGATGCCATTAACAATAATCGACAATTTTTGCACTCTCTTACTCCAGCCGAACAGAGAAATGTAAGAATATTGGAAAAACTAATGTCTGCATCTGAACTCTGAAATTTTATTCACTATTTATTTCATTTTATTTTTTCTCTCCTCCAACCATAGTAGTAGATATATTTGCCTATTGTCTGCTTTATATACCTCCCCAGTCTTTTGAACACAAGAGGTTTCTTCCTTGTTCCCTGTTTAGGATTGGGTTTCCAGTTCCTTCTGAAGTCTACTTCAACCTTATACTCCTAATGCTTGCCCTTTCTTATGCTACACAGCAACCCTCTACCTTGAGTGGCTTTTTTGCCTTGTATTGGGTGAAAATTAGAAAAAATATACATATATATATATATATATATATATATATATATATATATATATATATATATATGTCCCTAATTTAAATCTTGAAACCAGAAGAGGAAGTCAAAAAAATGAATTAACTGAATTAATTAAAAATACGCAAATAATTCTACAAGTTTAACTTAGTAACTTTTTAGTTACAGTCAGATGCCACAATATAGATATTTCCTAAACCGTCTCACCCAAGGTCACAAAGTGGGGGAGCAATAAAAACAGTACTTACTAAATATTCTTTTTTTTTAATAATTGTCATGTTCTTTCAGGATGTAAATGACCAAGACTCTCAACAGATTCCTTTTCCTACTTATATCAGACATAATTTTGGGAGGAAAGTGGAGCGCCTTCTCCACAGTTTTGAATTCAGAATAATCCTTCAACTAGCCTGGATGCTTTTTTTTTAAAATAGCATAAGACTCCCGAATGTAAGCCTGGTTCTCCACTGTTTCTTTTTTTTATTATCTAAGAATGACCAGATTTCTTGGAAATATGCCAGAATAGTTTCCTCTTGTCTTCTCCACATTTTTAAAAATTCAGAATAGTCCTTCTCCTAGACTGGCTGCTTTTCTTTCAGGATATCGGTGATCATGGCTCTCCACTGTTTCCTATTCTTTATTATTTGTGAATTGCCAGAACATCTTAGAAATATGCTGTAATAGCTTCCTGTTAGTTTCTCCATAGTTTTGATTTCAGAGTAGTCCTTCTCCTAGACTGGCCGCTTTTCTTTTTAATGGCATATTCCTTCAAGATGTAGATGATCATGGCTCCCCACGATTTCCTTTTTTATTATCAGTACTTCTTGGTAATATAATGCAATGATTTCACATTGTCTTCACATTGTCTTCTCAGGGTTTTTATAGTTGTCTTTCTCCTAGAATGGCTGCTTTCTCTTCAGGACCTAAGCAAACATGGTACTGCATTTCTTCCTTTTCTTTGTTATCTTTGCCAGGACCTTGTAAATATGCTGGAATAGTTTCACATTGCCACATTCTCCACATTTTTTAAATTTAGAATAGTCCTTCTCATAGACTGGATGCTTTTCTTTCAGGATATAGGCGATCATGACTCCTCGCGATTTCCTTTTCTTTATTATTTGTGAATTGCCAGGACATCTTAAAAATATGCTTTGAGAAAGGACTATAAAACAACAACATTAAGAAAGACGAAGGTGATTAGCGTTGCATTTTAATTTTTGAAGATTGTAAGAGAGCTGTACAGGTGAGAGGTGCAAGAAAAGAAATTATTAAAAACGAATAAATGGTTGCATTTATTTACTTCAACAGTAGAAACATGAGACCTAATTGCCAATCTAGTAACCATGCTTAAAATTATACAGTTGTGGTAGCAAGGTGCAAAGCTCATCAGAAGAATTGGCATGAAAGTATTTGTAGAAAAAAAAAGAGTGAAACCACATAATGTTGGTAAGAAAGAGGTTAAAGTCGAGATGCCATGTCAGGATTAATTACTTCACTGGCCATTCTTTGAATCCTGTCAAAGATCTTCAGTCGGAACACCAGAGCAGATGTGGTAGCAATATTCAATGCATGAATGAATGGTAGAACTATAAACAAGAAAAATTCTCTGGCACGACAGAGTGAAGCCATTTTCTAGCAATAGAACTAATAATCAATTCAATATAATAAGGGCTCCCGTAATGTCAGTGGACAATGTGAACCCAAGAAGACACAAAGAGTTGCACTCTTGTAGGCTGCTAACAGCCATGGTGTGATTGAATGTGGTGTTTCAATTAAAACAGTTTGGTTTTGGAGGTGTTAAAATCTGTAAGCTGTTACTTGCCCCAATTAACCACTGATAGGTCTTACTGGAGAGTAGTTGCCAGGTAAACTTTGTCGAACCCACTGGAATGCTGCTAAGACAGGAAAATAATTTGAAAAAAAAATCCCAACACGGACAAATAAATCTATTTTGAAAAGAAGGAAAATAAAGATAGAGATGCCTTAAAACAAAAACAAAAAAACTTAAATGAATAAAAATAAACAAGCAACAACAAAAACAAGAAAATATAAAATTGTAAAAGAATGAATATATAAATAAAACCAAGACGAAGGAAGAAAATTTAGGTTCAAAACAAATGAAAATATAAAAGAAACCAAAATGAAGGAAAACTAATATAAAATTTTAAAAGAATGAAAATATAATAAAAAAAACCAGAACGAATGAAAATAAATATAAGGTTCTAAAAGAATGAATTTATAAATAAAAAAAAAACAAAAGAAAATAAATATCAGGTTCTAAAAGAATGAAAATATAAATAAAAGAAAAGCAAATGAAAATAAATATAATGTTCTAAAAGAATGAAAATATACGTAGGAAAATAAATATGAGGCTATAAAAGAATGAAAATAGAAATAAAACCAAAACGAATGAAAATGCATATAAGGTTCTAGAAGAAAGAAAATATAAATAAAATGAAAACGATGGAAAATAAATATAAGGTACGAAAGGAATGAAAATATATATAAAACCAAAACGAAACAAAATAAATATAAGGTTCTAAAAGATACAAAATATAAATAAAACCAAGATGAAGGAAAATAAATATAAGGTTCTAAAGAAATGAAAATATAAATATGACCAGAATGAAGGAAAATAAATAGGACGTTCTAAAAGAAAGTAAAATATGAATAAAATAAGACCGAAGTAAACGAAAATATAAGATTCTAAAAGAATGAAAATATAAATGAAACGTAAACGAAGGAAAATAAATATAAGGTTAAAAAAGAATGAAAATATAAATAAAAACAAAACGAAGGAAAATAAAAATATACTTCTAAAAGAATGAAAATATAAATAACACCAAGATGAAAGAAAATAAATATAAAGTTCTAAAAGAATGAAAAAATAAATAAAACGAAAACGAAGGAAAATAAATATAAGGTTCTAAAAGAATGAAAATATAAATAAAACAAAAACGAAGGCAAATAAGTATAAGGTCCTAAAACACTGAAAATATAAATAAAACCAAGATGATGGAATACAAATATAAGCTTCCAATAGAAAGAAAATACAAATAAATTAAAAACGAAGGAAAATAAATATAAGTTTCCAAAAGCATGAAAATATAAATAAACCCAAAATGAAGGAAATAAATAAAAGGGACTAAAAGAATGAAAATATAAATTAAAAAAACGAATGAAAATAAATATAATGTTCTAAAAGAAACAAAATATGAATAAAATGAAGGAAAATAAATATAACGTGCTAAAAGAATGAAAAAATAAATAAAACCAAGATGAAGGAAAATAAATATAAGGTTGTAAAAGAATGAAAATATAAATAAGACCAGACCAAAGGAAAATAAATATGAGGATCTAAAAGAAAGAAAATATCAATAAAATAAGACCGAAGGAAATGAAAATATAAGGTTCTAAAAGAATGAAAATATAAATAAAAACTAAACAGAGGAAAATAAATATAAGGTTCTAAAAGAATGAAAATATGAATACATCAAAGTTTCAAAATGAATGAAAATATGAATAAAACCAAGACGAATAATAAACCTAAATGTATGAAAATAAATGTCAACCGAAATAAATGTAAAAAAAAATTAGGCAATATTGCTAATATAAATTAACAGAAATCTTAAAGAATGAAAATAAAAATACAGCTAAAAATAAATAAAACTAAAAATTCTCCACTGGAAATTAAAATTATCATGGAAAAAACTGAAATTTTATGGAAATTGATTTTACAAGTAATGAAACTATAATATGGCGCCTTCATAAGATCTTTGACTATAAGACAATTTCAAGCGAAACGAGGGAAAATCCCACAAAACAGTTTTCGGTTGGTTATCAATTTCATCATGTCTTCCCAAATGGGTAATCACAACACCCAAGGGTTCGGCGTCAAGTTAAGCCTATTGAAGTTTGCATAAACACCTGTATCACTCTATTTCTTTCTCTCTCTCACTCTCTCTCCCCCTCTCTTTCTTCATATATATATATATATATATATATATATATATATATATATATATATATATATATATATATATATAACCTTTACTGGATTGGAATGTTGCTTTTTTTTTATTTCCTATACTTTCTCTTTCATGTTCTCACACGTCCTCTCTTTCAGTCTCTTATATGCGCGTGTTTACGTGCTTGAACGCCGATGTGTGTATATATGTGTGACTGACAACTGTAAAGATTAGAAGAAGAAAAAGAAATACTCTCTTTACGACGTAAATTATTATGGCTCTCCACATCCTCTTTTACTTTAAATCATTAATCACCAGGACTGTCCATGTGAGTTTTCCCGTTGTTACTCCGGATTGTTTCACACTCTTTCCAAAGTTCATTAATGCCATATAAACGCAATCTATATCAGCTTGAATTTTCAATTACGACCGACTAGTGAGTTCGAACTTCACTGGAGACTCCATACTTTCGTCCTTGTGCCACATGAAGACTAAGCTTAGCTATATCTGTATGAATTTCGACTCGGCTAAACGATTATATATATATATATATATATATATATATATATATATATAGAGAGAGAGAGAGAGAGAGAGAGAGAGAGAGAGAGAGAGAGAGAGATAGATAGATTGCTAATAGGATGTTGAATGTAAAAACGGATTCGTTATATAATATGGAGAAAACAACTGAAAAGTTGCAAATTAAAAAAATTGAATGTTTTTTGGGGGGTTTTGTAAAAGTATTTATTTATATTTTATAAAAAAATATAAATAAATACTTTCACAAAAAAACATTCATTTTTTTTTAATTTGCAACTTTTCAGTTGTTTTCTCCATATTATATATATATATATATATATATATATATATATATATATATATATATATATATATATATATATATATATATATATATATATATATATATATATGTATATATATATATATATATATATATATATATATATATATATATATATATATATATATATATATATACACTACAGTTCAAATGTCCATGGTATTTTTTTTAAATTTGCCCAGAAAGTAGTTTTTTGTACTTTATATAAGAGAAAATTATTATACATGATTTTTTTAAACCACGAGATATAAATATTTTTAAGTGAAAAAGTATTTCATGATTAATTTTTGCTTTCGTCAAATATCGTCCTTTTTCCTTGATTACTTCAGCACAAAATTTCGACATTCGTTGTAAAGTTTATCAAATAATAAGTTTGATGATTAATTCCATTCTATTTTCCATGACTTTAAGTGCTGTTTTCAATTTTTTTTTTTTCACTCTTCTGTCAATTTAGCTATTTCTGGTGTTGGTTTAAACGTTTTGAACTTTAGTGTCCATATATATATATATATATATATATATATGTGTGTGTGTGTGTGTGTGTGTGTGTGTGTGTGTGTGTGTGTGTATCAAAAATACTTTTACAAGTTTTAAGGGCGGGTTCCTGACACCAAAATAAGGTAATATAAGCATATGTCCAAAAGGCCATCGTTGTACCTCAACACAACACCATAACAAATGTTCAAAATGACCTCCGCTTGCTTCTACACACGCATGCACCCGTCGGATCATTGACTGGCGGACCCTTTCAGTTACTCCCACACCCTTTTGAATGATTTCGCAAGCCCAAATGATACTTTTTTGAAGAGCTCTGCATTATTAATGTCTGTTGAATCAACCAATTGTTTTAGGTGGCCCCACAGATACAAGTTCAAAGGACTGAGGCCGGTGAATGTGCAGGCCATCGAACTTATCAGTTTTTCGTAGTAGATATCAGCCAATGTATTGCGAACAATGTAACTAAAATATGATGGAGCCCGATCATGCATGAACCACGTGTCTTTGTATTAGAAGTTGTACATCCTCTAGCAGGTCTGGAAGTCTGTCCGTAATAAAGTCCCTGTGGACAGCTCCTGTAAGACGTGCTGGTAGAACATATGGACCTACCAGACAGTCACTTGCTATTCAAGCCCATACATTAATCATCAACTGATGCTGGCGTCTAGTCTGTATTGTGCCATGGGGATTCCGATCCGCCCACAAATGTAGGTTGTGCAAATTTGTTATTCCCTCTCTTCCAAATGTTGCCTCATTCGCCAACAAGAATGAAGAGACAAACAACGGATCGGCAGTTTGTGCAATAAACAATAAGCAAAGGTTCTCCCATGGTGAGAGATCAGAAGATGAAAGACCTGCACACGTTGCAAATGATAAAGAAACAGGAGCTGCTTTTGAAGTACCTTCCATGCAGTACTATGAGATTTACGATATGCTAGAATTTCTTGATGCGTGCTGATACCTGGATCATCTACGACAGTCTGTAGAATGTGTTTTTTGGAAACGCAATCTGTTACAGCCGTGCAGCCTCGCGTCCATTACCAGCCGTATGTAAAAATCATATCTGCCTGCTCACGATATGAATATCCTGCCATTGTGAAACAGAATACTTCCCAATTAACTCATCACTACAGAAGTTAAACATTAAAGACAGACTAGACACAAATGTAATAGAATAAAAACTGTAACCTAGTCTACATAGCAATACAGTAATCCGTAAAGTTTCTTTAATCTTAATAACTCAAAACCGAAGGATTTGTGGACATATGTTTTGTTGTCAGGGACCCGCCCTCAAATTCCGTAAAAGTATTTTTGATACACCATATATATATATATATATGTGTGTGTGTGTGTGTGTGTGTGTGTGTGTGTGTGTGTGTGTGTGTGTAATTATGTTCACTCTATACAAGGCCTGACAGCCACTCTCAGTAGATGGTTATAGAATAAAAGCTACATTTTATGGTGATGCGTTAGGAAAGTAACGGTTAAAACTAGACTTGGACAGGTTAAGATTGTAGTGATCGGAAGAGCATTCTCTTAGGAGTCACTCGAGATAAAGTTTTACAGAGTAAGTGGCACACTTTTGAAGGATATGTAGGGAAAATAACGGTTAACCCTCGACTTGAACAGGTTAGGATTGTTGTGAACGGGAAGAAGTCGATTGGGGGTCGATTCTACAAAGTAGGGGGTTTTAGGAAGAAGATGTTCGATTGGACCTTACATATCACCAATGGAATACAAAGGGAATGAGGGTGGTTCGCTACAATGTGGGTGGTAAGGCGGGTCTTATTTATGAAGGTTAGAACTGGTGGAACTATGGAGAGTAGTTCTTTCAAACACTTTCCATAGAAATAGCAATGAAGTAACGAGAGGCTTGCGACATTTTGATTGTGAGAATATATATATATATATCGACCTGGTTAACCGGACGCTTCTTCGTGGCCGAACGGTTAAGGCAGGTCACGCGAAATAACGGTTCCGTATAGGATACAGGTTCGATTCCTGTCGGAGAACGAAAATTTTCCATGAAAATTTCTCGGACATTTAGGCCGGTAAATGTTATTTAATACTGTTTATTATAAAACAGAGCATTTGCTTAAATACTTGTATCTATAAAAAGAACGTTAAACGTATTATAAATTGTCGGACATTGTCCAATTCAAAAATATATATATATATGCTTCGTCAAACAATTACTTTTGGTTATATCCTGGTGTCTTCTTTTTTAAACTTAATAAATGTAAAAATATTCGAAATGTTTTTGGTTAAACTATTCGTCAATCTCAAAGATTGCTTTTATGTTATGGTAGTGTTATTGTATTTGGTATAAACACTATTTCTTATATTAGGATAAAATACTACGATAATAATACCACTCAGCTAAGTGCCATACGTGATACACGCATGGGCGATCATCTTTTGAATCATGAGTGACGAGGCAAAAGATATTCCCGCAGTTGGTTGCCGTTTCTTTATAAGACAGACTGTTGTCGACCCAGGCTATACGACCCAATCAGGCTTGCTATTCAACCTAGAAAGTCAAGTGGACACTACGATTTTGCCCATTTCTACGGAGAAGAGTTGGGTACATAAATTTCCCAAGGGCATAAATCTGAAGCAAACACTACAGTCTCTGTTGAAATTTGGGCTCCGCTGCAAATTTTGTACGCCGATAACCGTTACATCACTCGTACTTTCATTGAAATAAGTTGAACAAATCAATAAATTGATTTGCTGGATTATGCTTCCTTGAAACTCTGGAACCGGGACTAATTTTATATTTGTATTAATTCTCTCTCTCTCTCTCTCTCTCTCTATATATATATATATATATATATATATATATATATATATATATATATATATATATATGAGTGAAGATTGAAGTCAACACTCAGGCCGGCCTGACGATTGCGTCCAGCATGAAACAGCCTGTCGCCACTGTGTGTTGAACTCAATGTTAACCTTTATTTTTATAATTACACACGCTCTATCTCTGATATTGAGTACTTTATCCCATAAATATAGCACACCTTAAAACTATATATCTTCTCACAGACACACACACACACACATATATATATATATAATATAAAAGGCTCAAACACTAATATTATCAATATCTATATATATATATAT